>CM035845.1:237972498-238643820 GCA_020510985.1 Pholidichthys leucotaenia
ACCGGTGGTGCCTGATCCCATCTGCCCTCCTCCTGCTGCGCCGCCCACGCCTCGGATGATTGATGGCCATCCGGCTTGGACTGTCTCTACCATCTTGGACTCCCGACGCCGGGGTCGCGGGCTACAGTATTTGGTGGACTGGGAGGGCTATGGTCCAGAATGGAGGCAGTGGGTTCGCCCCTCGTTCGTGTTGGATCGCTCTCTCATCACCGAGTTTCACCGGAACCATCCCGATAAACCATCGCCAGGAGGTGCTGCTAGAGGGGGGAGTACTGTTACAACTCGTCGCTCATTAGCGGCGCCAGCTGAGCGCACACCTGCACCTCGTCAGCAGCGTGGCATATAAGCCACTCTGCCCTGGGCCTCGGCCTGAAGCCGTCTGTTCCCTTCGGCTACTTGCTTCAGAGGAACCCCCTCGCCTACCAGCAAGATTCCTCGCGTAAGCATACCTCCTCTTGTGTTCCAGTTGCTCCTCTGTGCACAGGTGGATCTTCCTTGGCGGCGGACTCCGCCTCTGCATTACCATCTCGTTGCTGCTGTCAGGTGCATTGTCAGGTTGCTGTCTCCTGGACTCGCCCTTGTGCACGCCTGCCACCTGCCCTGCCAAGTAAGCCAACAAATCCCTTGTAACCTGTTGTACTGGTTTGGTGCCCGTCACCTTCTCCCTGTGCTCTCTCCCCAGGGTTGTCTGGCTGTACGGTTTCCTGTCTCCGTGCCTGACGCTGACGTCCGCCATCAGTACATCCACATACCACAGACACGCATCCACACACACACACACTTGCTGTTAAATAAACTATTAAACCTATTCTGAGCCTGCGTGTGTGTCTCCTGAGCCGTGCATTATGTCATCCTGAGTGGCTGAGGTCACAGAGCAGCACTGAGTGTTCAGGAATTTATTGATACTGCAATCTGTGGTTTGTTCTTTTTTTCCCCCTAAATCCTGCAAGCCGTCAGACCTTGACCCTTCTCCTTTTTGTTACAAACATCCGAGTCCTTTGAAGTCTGATTCTGTCTGTTTACTGTTACCTTATCTAGTTCAGTCTGACGCTGTCTTGCAACTTGTTCAACTTCAAAGAGTCCATATTTCAACTCCTTTTGTCTGCTTCCATCTGCCACTAATCTAATGGCAGAGACTAAACTCTCGCAGACATTAACTCTGAGTTTACCATTTAAATTAAATTAAATAAGGAAGAGACTGAACAAAGTGATCAAGAACGCTAGCTCTGTCCTGGGGCAGCGCCTCAACCCAGTGGAGGAGATAGGAGAGAGGAGGATGGTGGCTAAGCTGTCATCTCTGCTGGAGTCTACGTCCCGCCCTATGCAGGACTCACTGAACGCACTGAGGAGCTCATTTAACAGTAGGATACATCATCCTAGCTGCGCGACCGAGAGGTTTCGCAGGTCCTTCCTACCTATGGCTGTCAGACTTTATAACCTAAGCAGGGTTGCTTGCAGAGATCGTAAAAAAACCATTACGGCCTAATAGTATTGAATGCAAAAGATGCGACAAACTTGCACAATAATGGTCCCCTCCATTATACAACTAGGGCAATATCAATCGCTACAGAGGGTGACAGCTAGGTTGATTCAAATACATAATATGCTGTATGGGTACATATTCATACTATGTGGGGCAACTAAATAGACCGTTATGCTGTTTATTCTAGCTACAATGCTCTGCACTGTGTATGTATATTTATGTGTACATACAGTATGTATATTCACTGCTCTTATTATCTTTTCTTCTATATTATTACTCTGAGTGTTGCTATCCCTGTGCTGTTGCAATCCTGGAATTTCCCCATTGTGGGACTAATACATTATAATTATAAGTTGTATATATAGAACGCTGGGAACTTGCATTGAGACATTCAGAGATAAATTAGTCGAGCTGTACAATAATATTACTAGTAAGAAAATGGTAGTAATTTGTGGAGATTTCAATATTGATTTACTAAATCCATATCAACAAAATGTAATTACAGAGTTCATGAATTCTATGTACAGTATGAGTCTATATCCCACTATAACACATCCCAGTAGAATCACAGTTCACACTGCTACACTTATTGACAACCTGTTTGTTAATATTATTGATAAGAAAATAGAAAGTGGATTACTGATAAATGATATAAGTGACCATTTGCCAACCTTTGCACTTATCCATGGCCACATGGAGGCCAATACAGAAAAAAATTTAAAATCGTTCAGATACAAATCACAAAATGCAATCAGTTCTTTTAAAGAATACTTGCTGAAGCAGGACTGGACAAAAGTCTATGTATCAGATGTAAATGAAGCCTACGACACATTTATGAACATAGTAACCACTCTTTATGAAAAAAATTGTCCATTAGTAAAGAAAAAGCTTAAACATAAATTTGTCGATAAGCCATGGTTAACCAAAGGATTACAAAAGGCGTGCAAAAAGAAAAAAAATATTATATAAAGCTTTTCTAAAAAAAAGGACAAAAGAAGCAGAGCAGAGGTATAAAACATAAAAAAATAAGTTAACATATATAATGAGATGTAGTAAAAGAGACTATTACAGTAAAGAACTGGAGAAAAACAGAGACAATATTAAAAATACATGGACAATACTTAACAATGTTCTTGGAAATAAAAACAGAAATACAAGCTACCCAACCAATTTTTCAAAAAATAATACAACGACTCAGAGTGTGAATGTAGTTTCACCTGCAGATGAATTTAATAACTTTTTTGTTAACATTGTCCTAATTTGGCTCGAGAAGTACCCATTACGGCACCTACAGGTGATACAATAAGCAAAAACACTGCTATAAAAGACTCCATTTTTATAAAAAACACAGACAAGAGAGAGGTCATTGAAATTGTTAAATTGTTTAAAAGAAAGACATCTACGGACTGTGATGGTATTGACATGCTCTTAGTCAAAACTATTACCGAATGCTTAGTGAAACCACTGAAGTATATTTGTAACCTGTCTCTCCAAACAGGTATATTTCCCAATGCAATGAAAATAGCTAAAGTAATTCTGTTATACAAGATGGGTGACAGAGGGGAACTTTCAAACTATAGACCAATTTCACTATTGCCGCAATTTTCCAAGATACTTGAAAAAATATTCTGTGAGAGAATTGACAACTTCATAATGAAGAATAATTTATTGTGTGAGCAGCAATATGGGTTCAGACACAAGAGGACAACTGCATTTGCTCTAATGGAATTTATAGAAAAAATATCAACTGCCGTTGAAAATAAAGAATATTCAGTTGGGGTATTCCTGGATCTTAAAAAAGCATTTGATACAGTGGATCACAATTTATTATTAAAGAAACTACAAAATTATGGTATTAGGGGGGTAACACTGTTCTGGTTAAGTAGTTACTTAAAGAACAGATATCAGTATGTATGTGTTGGTAACAAAAACTCACAGTTACTGAAGGTTACTTGTGGAGTCCCACAGGGTTCAGTTTTGGGGCCATTGTTATTCAATATGTATATAAATGATATATGTAAAGTCTCTGAAAAAATGGATTTAATATTGTTTGCCGATGACACTAATCTATTATGCAGTGGAAGCAATTTCGAACAACTTTTGGATACACTTGGAAAGGAATTAGGAAAGCTTAAACTGTGGTTTGATTCAAACAAATTAACGCTCAATTTAAGTAAGATAAAATTTATAGTTTTTAACAACCATCACAACAACTTAGTATCTAAACTCAGTGTAAATGGTGTAGAGATTGAAAGGGTATCTGAAACTAAATTTCTTGGAGTAATAATTGATAATAAACTGTGTTGGAAGTCACATATTAATTATATTAAAGGTAAAATATCCAAATCAATCGCAGTACTACACAGAGCGAAATATTTGCTGAATCAACTCACATTATATACTTTGTATCATTCATTAATACTCCCATACATGACATATTGTGCTGAAGTATGGGGAAATACATATAAAACAAACATATGTCCAGTCTTTATGCTTCAGAAGAGAGCTATTAGAATAATAAACAAAGCTGCTTACAGGGAACCAACAAACCCACTTTTTCTTAAATTAAAAGTTCTCAAGTTGAAAGATCTGGTTGACTTTAAAACTGCAGTAATAATGTTTAAAGTGAAGAATCTATCACTGCCCATAAATATCCAAAAGCTGTTCCAAATAAGGGAGAAACAATATCATTTCAGAGGAACATGTAGTATATTTTAAAAACCTTCAGTGAGAGCTACCACCAAGCAACACTGTGTTTCAGTGCAAGGAGTCAAATTATGGAACGATTTTGTACCTGAATTAAAATCATGTACAACACTTGGACAATTTAAACAAAAACTAAAGGAAGAAATACTCCAAACATATATCCAAGATGACATGTAAAATCACATAAGGATTGTCATATCCACTCTGTGTTGTGTTGTTGCTTAGTTTTTTTTTTGTCACATTTTGTCTTAGCTTTGTTCTGAATTGTAATCGCTCTTGTTTTGTTTTTCTTTTGAATTCTTGGATGGAATATGGGTGAGCAATATAAGCTGCGGCTTCAGCCATCACCCATTTCGGATAACTTATGTTGAACTGTATAATCAGAAGAGTTATTGTTTAATTTGACCTTGTTGGATTTTTTCCCCTTTGCTATATTATTCTGTTTCTTTTTAATCTTTACTTTTAATCTATCCAAAATAAAGATTCATTCATTCATTCATTCATTCATTCATAAAGGCTTATCTTACCTTAGGTTATCTTAAGCTCAAGGTAATCAATACACGGCTGCAGAGACCTGTCCTTCTTCCCTACAAAAAAAGAACCCAGTGCAGAGAGGGGCGGACGACGGACGAATTATGCAGGCACTAAGGGAGTCTTTAATGTAGGTCTCCATTGCCTCCCTCTCCGGCCCAGACAAACTGTAGAGCCGGCTGGATGGCAGCCTCGCGCCTGGGAGGAGGTCGATAGAACAGTCGTAGCCCTGGTGAAGTTGTAATGACATGGCCCTGGACTTGCTAAAAACCTTCCCTAATTCATGATAGACCTTGGGCATGGAGCTGAGATCCGCCGGCTCAGCCAGAGGAGAGGAGATCAGCAGCGAAGGCTAGCATGCGGCAGATCGAAGACATGATGAGAGGCAGAAAGGACTCCAGGACGAAATGGAGCCCTGACTCCAGTTTATGATGGGATTATGAATGCAGAGCCACGGATACCCCAGAATCACGGTGGTGGTCTATTAAGGCAGGACGTAGAGCTGAATAGTCTTGTGGTGATTACGGGACAGAATGACCGAAATGGGCTCAGTCTGTTCAGTAATCACAGCGATACTGCTGCCTGAGACCGCCGAGACAGTCATGGATGTTGGGACAATCCTGGTGGGTATCTGTAATTTACGCACCACGGCCTGTTGAATGAAATTTTGCTCCGCCCCAGAATCTTCTAGGGTGGAGGTTTTGAACTTGGCCCCCGGTAACTGAATGAGGGGCGAAAGTTCATAACGTTTGGGTGGATTTTGCGAGGACCCTCCCACCAGACCCCCCGCGGTTACTGATGGGCTGGGTCTTTTGGCCTCAAAGGGCATTTCGAGACTGTGTGGCCTGGGGCCCTGCAATACAAACAGGCCCTGCCCTCTCTTGACACCGATGCTCCTCCAGAGTCAGATGGGATGAACCGAGGGCCATCAGCTCTGAGGAGGCCAGCGGAGCAGCACCAGAGGGAGGGCC
Organism: Pholidichthys leucotaenia; assembly: GCA_020510985.1. NCBI lineage: Eukaryota > Metazoa > Chordata > Actinopteri > Cichliformes > Pholidichthyidae > Pholidichthys > Pholidichthys leucotaenia. Next base: position 237,978,190 of record CM035845.1, read on the forward strand.
GACCGCCTGGGGAGCAAACAGAGAGGCAGTGGCCTTCTGCTCTCTCGCTCACTCCCTAAACTGGTTGTCAAGGGCCACAGCCTGCGCAATGAGCTCATCCAGAGAGGAGGGGGACGCATAGATAGCCAGCTCATCATGGAGATGCAAATTCAGGCCTCAGAGGAAGGCCCTGTGGAGGGCAACGTCATTCCATCCGGAGTCCACCGCAATGACCCCAGAACTCGACAGAGAAATCAGCAACGGACTGGTCTCCCTGCCGAAGTCCCATCAGCTGGCTAACTATGTTCCCCTCGCTCTCAGAATGGTCAAAAGCCTTGGTGAGCTCTCACACAAATTGCTCATGCGAATATAGAGGCCCGTCTGGGCTGCTCCAGACAGACTGTGCCCACTTGAGCACCCGGTCCTGTAGCAACAAGGTCATAAAGTGAATCTTTGCCAAATCCTCCCTATATTCCCCCTCCACCTGCTGGAAATACAACCTGCAATGAAGCAGGAATCCCCTGTTCCCCCCCACCTCCCCCCATAGGGTGCTGGCGTGGGGACAGAAGCGTTCCTGTGGAAGGCATGCACTGCCAGGGCAGCAGGTGCAGGAGGAAACGCCGCACCAGGAAACTGACACAGGTGCTTGGTAATGGTCGGCAATTGTTGGGAGATGGTCTGTAATTGCTCAGAAAGAAACGCGGCCTGGCGCTCCATGGCATCCAAGTGGTCGAGCGCTGACTATTTGCCTGGCTGAGCACTCACTGAGCTTTTATTCTAGCTGGATCATTTTGTCATGACTCAATACAGGTGAGGCTTAAACACAGAGCAGCCAGAACGATCACTCAGACTCGGATGTAAAAGTTCACCAGTTTATTGAAAAATAAAACACAACACTAAATAAAGGAGCACAACTAAGGAAAACACAACACATAAATGCACACTTAAATGAACACAAAACTGGTGCCCCCTGGAGCACACATAGCCTATGGGGAGAGAGCAGACAGAGATTATTATGGACAGATTCTCCCTATGGGGAGAGTAATGATAGGAGAGCACTCTTACTCGGTGAGCAGAGGAGCCCAACAGGGAACTCCTGCGTGGACCACAGGAACAGGGGGAAAGTGGTGACCTGGGTGGACGTCCAGTGTCTTCTGGTCAGGCGAACGTGATCAGCTCCGGAGGGCACACTGGAAGGTGGCAGCAAACGGGGGAGCAGAAGAACAGAGGAGTGAAAAACACAGGTCAAACTGAACAATAATAAGAGACAAGGCTTAGACATTAAGCTGAGGTAGCAAACCCAAACGATGTAGCGAGGGACTCTCCACATGCTTGCTCTTTAATACGCTGGGTCATCAGGATGCAGCAGGTGTGTAAGCATGCAGGTGTGGCTGATCCTCCGGAGCCAGGAAGACAGGAACAGGAGGGGAAGGGAAGCACGCTCGCCTGATCATCACACTTTGATAATATACTTGCCAAAATAACTGCAGCCTTGGAAAGATGATCCAGTTTGAAGAACTCTCTCCACAGCTGTATTTCAATAATTAAGATGAACATCTTGCCAAGGATTAACTTTGTGAGCTCTATGCTTCCTCTTCCTCTTCCGCCTCTTTATTGGTGCAAACTTCATTCTGCTGTGTCTGAGTTCATTTGGCAAAATAAATGACCACGTGTTAGACGCCACATGATGCACCGGGAGAGGCAGTCTAGAGGGCTGTCACTCCCTGACTTTGAATTCTATATCTGGGCTTTCACTATCAGACCTCTACTGATTTGGGTGCAACACAGCTCTCAAGTATCCTGGCGCACTGTAGAAGAAATGATGATTGCCCCTCACTCCTTTGTTAACTTTCTTAACTTGCATCTCTCTACTTCTCGCTCGACCAAAAATGGCACCCTCATATCACACCTGGCCTTAGTGTGGAGGAAAGCAGAAAAACTATGCATTTGTTTTATTTCGTTTCAGTGAACCTGTAACCACGTGACTATGCTGCTCGGGACAGGGTCATTAAACCAAATTAATCACACCTGTGGATGCACACCTTATATAGTGTTGTGAAAAAGTTTTTGCCCCCTTCCTGATTTCTAATTTTTTTCCTATGCCACACTTAAATGTTTCAGATCATCAAAAAATTTAAATATTAGACAAAGACAACACAAGAAAACACAAAATGCTGTTTTTAAATGAAGGTGTTTATTATAAAAGAGGAAAAAATCCAGGTCTACATGGCCATGTGTGAAAAAGTGATTGGCCCCTAAACCTAATAACTGGTTGGGCCACCCTTAGCACCAACAGCTGCTATCAAGTGTTTGCAATAACTGGCAATGAGTCTTTTACAGCACTGTGGAGGAATTTTGGCCCACTCATTTTTACAGAATTGTTGTAATTCAGTCACATTGGAAGGTTTTCGAGCATGTACCACCTTTTTAAGGTCATGCCACAGCATCTCAATTGGATTCAGGTCAGGACTTTGACTAGGCCACTCCAAAGTCTTCATTTTGTTTTTCTTAAGCCATTCACAGGTGGACTTGCTGGTGTGTTTTGGATCATTGTCCTACTTCAGAACCCAAGTGTGCTTCAGCTTGAGGTCACTAACAGATGGCTGAACATTCTCCTTCAAGATTTTTTTGTAGACAGGAGAATTCATGGTTCCATTTACCACAACAGGTTTTTCAGGTCGTGAAGCAACAAAACAGACCCAGACCATCACACTACCATGACCATATTTTACTGTTGGTATGATGTTCCTTTTCTTAAATGCTGTTACTTTTACGCCAGATGTAATAAAACACACACCTTCTAAAAAGTTTAATTTTTGTCTCGTCAGTCCACAGAGTATTTTCCCAAAAGTCTTGGAGATCATCAAGGTGTTTTCTGGCAAAACTGAGACGAACCTTTATGTTCTTCTTGCTCAGCAATGATTATCGTCTTGGAACTCTGCCATGCAGGCCATTTTTGCCCAGTCTCTTTCTTATGGTGGAGTCATGAAAACTGACCTTAACTGAGGCAAATGAGGCCTGCAGTTCTTTGGATGTTGTTGTGGGGTCTTTTGTGACTTCTTGGAGGAGTCGTCACTGCACTCTTGGGGTAATTTTGGTCGGCCGGCCACTCCTGGGAAGGTTCACCAGTGTTCCAAGTTTTCACCATTTGTGGATAATGGCTCTCACTGTGGTTCGCTGGAGTCCCAAAGCTTTAGAAATGGCTTTATAACCTTTCAGGTTCAGGTTCAGGTTACTTTATTTGTACCCGTAGGTAGATTTGTTTTGCAGTCTGGAGACATCCATATTTACAAGCCACTAATTACATTCAACATAGACACAAACACAGGCACACATGAAGCTGACTATAAACATGATAAAAATACTCAAGGCTCCATCAAACAGGGTATAAAAAGACAAAGAGATGAGGGAGAAACCAGAGGTAAGAGAGAAGGGTCATATTAAAGTTAAAAGTTAAAAACTAGTCAGAGGTTAAAAAACTCAAAGGTCTAAAACCCAATAAAATATTTAGAACCCAAGTGACATCATACAAAATAAGTAAATATAAAATATGTACAATATATTTTTATAGCTCGTTCAACTCTTTGACAGCAGCAGGGACAAAACTGTTTTTGTAGCGCTGGGTTTTACTTTTTGGGACAGCAAACCTCCGTCTGGAGGGAAGAAGCTGAAAGTTGCAGTGCAAAGGGTGGGAGTCATCATTTGAAATGGAGGCAGCCATCCTCTGTACTTGTCTGGTGTACAGGGATGTCAGGCTCAGCTGTGACTCACCAAGCAAACGACTGGACCATCTAACTACCTGATCCAAGGATTTCCTCTGTTTCAGTTTTATCTGACCAAACCATGACACTAAAGAAAAGGATAAAACAGATTCAATAAAAGCCCGATATAACATTGTCATTATGGTTCGGTCAATTTGGAAGCATGCAAGTTTCCTCAAACAATGCAAATTTTGCTGACCCTTTTTGCACACCCTTTCACAATTCACTTCAAAGTTTAACTTACTATCAATAATCGTCCCAAGATATTTGTACGATTGTACACATTCGGTGGTCTGGCCTTTTAAGCCTGTTTTCCACTAGCCCAGCACACCTCGGTACGGCTCGGTTCACTTCAGTACGGCTCGGAATGCTTCTGTCTCCATTGGTGTTGTGCTTGTGCTGTGATGGTTTGTTAGGAGGTTTTAGAAGCGGGGCAGCAGCAGATTCTGAGAGAGGCGGGGCCACACTCCCGTGACGTTACGCACCCGACTGACTCCTTATTTACACGAGACAAAAAAGGATTCAAGGATTATTGCCTTGCTCGCTCTGTGGATTTATCTCACAATTAATTTTATCTCATAATTAAGCTGCAACAACACAAGTCACTTTTGTTTTGAATTAACTGCCAAATGACCTAGAAATAAAGAGCTGAAACTTGTTTTTATTTGTATTAAATAATGAGACGTGGCACACTGGCCTATACCAAATTATTATTTTTTACATCCTAGGGCATTTTGGATGTACTGAATTAAAAAAAATTCATGTTTTTCACCTTCAGGTCAACGTTTGGAACAACAGTATTATTATTTTCCGTTTAGATGATGCTACACTCCTTCTAAAGTATTGTAATTCTCTGAATTTGGAATGCCGATAGAACATTCAATTTACATATACTTACTTTTTTACATTGACTTGTAAGCTTGATCAGTCTCTCCTGCTGCATTTTAAAGTCCAACTGTGCAACTTCTTATAAGTTAACATAAAAAATGTACCCAAAGTTTAGAACTGGATCATGTGGGGCTAATTTTTTATGATATTTCAATAAAAAGAACAGAAAGCTTACAAAAACATTTGTTTTTTGGTCTAGTTAAAAATTACATTACCTTTACAATGGTTGACCCTGACAGGAAGATCAGTATCATTTTGATCAGATTAGGCAATGGAATTTCTATGAAATTATACTGTTTTATAATTCAGTGTTATAACAGACAAACCATACTTTCCAAAACAATTCCATTTTATTATATACAAAATATTAAAAGAAAAAAAAACTTTGCAACACAACATGAAGGTTAATCGACATTTTATACACGCCGACCACTGAGTGTCTACACCAGCTTCCCAAACTGGGTCACGACTCGGATGAATGAAGCGTCTCTGCCAGCTGTGGGTCAGGAAGGCTCGGTTGAATAATCCGTGCGGGCTGTCGCGGCGGACGCGTGGGATGATTCTACAAGGAAAATGCACACAATAAAATACAGCACAATAGTTTTTAACAAGAATACATAAGGTTATTTCAGCGTATTGTTCACATGAATAATTAAAATAAAAGCTTGAGTCCGCATTGTGCTGCAATTAAGCAGCGATCCATCCACAAATGAACAGCTTTTTTATTGCATAAATAAACTGAGCGTCTTACCGAATATATTTGCGAAAAAACGCACAATAAAAAAAAATTAAAACTCACCGTTAAAGAACTCCGATGTCGAGACCTCCCGGTATATTTTTTCATTCCGGGCAGCTCCGTCTAACTCGCGCTGCATACGTTCGTCTGACAATGCAGTGAGCAGACACTGCAGCTCCTTACTGGTCCATGGAACACCCTTATTACGCGAAGCCATTTTTGATAGAGAATAAATGAAAATAGCACAGCAATACACTGAAAGGAACCGCCAACAGTGGTTGCGTGCTGAGTAAAGGCGGTCGTGAAGATTCTTTTTTTTTTTTTTTCAAAAACTTTATTGAGAAGGTCGTGAAGATTTGGTAGATGAGGAGGGGGAGAGGGGCGGTTACAACCTGACCAATCAGCGCCGGTTACGACCTGACCAATCAGCGGCGACCAGTCTGTTAACGTCACAACACGGCACAGCTCAGCACTGCTGTACCCTGCCCTTCAGCGGGGCTGAGAATTGCGGCTGTTAAACCGTGTTGAGGCTTGTGGAAAAGCGTACAAAGCGTGCTGAGCCGTCCCGTGTTGCACTAAAGCGTGCTAGTGGAAAAGGCCCTTTAGTATGGTGACTTTGTGCCTGGGAGTTTTCCTCCTAAAGTCAATAATCATAACTTTCGTTTTTGTTGTATTCAGTTACAGGTAGGAATCCTCACACCAGTGAACAAAATCATCAACTACTGGGCCGTGGCCACTCTCACCATCCTGGAGGAGACTGACAATGACTGAGTCATCAGCATACTTTATAATGTGTCTGTTGTCATGTCTGCTCCGACACATGTTTGTGTACAGGATGAAGAGTAGTGGTGACAACACACACCCCTGAGGAGAGCCAGTAGAAGAGCACTTTAGGTCAGACAATGTACCATTGATCCTTACTCTCTGCGTCCTGTTGGTTAAGAAATCCAGAATCCAACCCACCAGATTATTGCTCAAATCAAATTGTTGCAGGAGCCTTTCAACTAAAATATGAGGTTGGATTGTATTAAAGGCGGAAGAAAAGTCCACAAATAAAAGCCTGGCATGTGTCCCATTAAAATCCAGATGTTTAAAAAGCATGTTAAACAGAGTGACAGTGGCATCCTCCACTCCTCTGTGAGGTCTGTAGGCAAACTGCAGAGGATCCAATGCATGTTCAGTCTGCCTTAGAACCTCACATCTGACCAGTTTTTCAAAAATTTTCATTAAAATTGAAGTCAAAGCAACTGGTCTAAAGTCGTTTACCGTTTTAGGACAGCTGGATTTTGGAACGGGAACAACCATGGCTTCTTTCCAGATCTTAGGCACATGTTGTGTCTGTAAGGACTTATTGAAAATGTAATGAAATATAGGACTCAGTTCATGTGCACAGGACTTTACCAAGCGCCCACATATATTATCAGGGCCCTGACTTTTGTTCACTTTTACAGCGCAGAACTCCCTTTTAACATCCTGCACCTCAATATTAAAGTGCTGATTGTCTTTGAGTTTCTGTTTCAAATCTTGGATTTCTGTGCTGAAATCAAAGGAGTCAAAACGACCATAAAAACAATTAAGGGCATTAGCCAGCTCTGTGTCTGAACTAAAACTAACTAACTAACTAACTAACCTGCACTTATATAGCGCTTTTCTAGTCACAAAGACCACTCAAAGCGCTTTCATTAATGCTAACCCTCTATTCTAAGGGCCTATAGGAAACAGATATCTAGGGACAATTTAGAACAGCCAGTTAACCTAACATGCATGTTTTTGGCATGTGGGAGGAAACCGGAGAAATCCCGGAGTAAACCCACGCAACACGGGGAGAACATGCAAACTCCACACAGATCACTGTTGGTCGGGGGCTGGGATCGAACCCACGATCCCACGATCCCCACAATCCCCCGGCCAAGGGTAAACTGTGCTGCCGCAGTGCTAACCACTGCGCCACCGTGCAGCCCAAAGAAACCATCTAACAACACACGATTACTGCGCTCTGTGCTCTGAAGGCCTGCAATAGTTTTCTTACTGGCCCAGGCTGAACCAAGTTTCTTTGTTGCCATCTTGCTTTCCAACTCTGATTTATAATTCTGTTTTGCTTTTAAAATTTCGGACTTCAGCTCCTTTGTGGCGACCTGTAGCTCAGAAACAGACCCCTGTTTAAAGGCAAGTGCTTTCCTCTGTAAGCAGGATTTAACTGATTTAGTAACCCATGGTTTGTTGTTGGGATATATTTTGACACGTTTACGTGGAACAATCTTATTTTGACAGAAAGCCATGTATGAGCATGTGAGCTCAGCCAGAGAGTCCAAATCATCCCCGCAGGCCAGTTTGAACATCTCCCAGTCTGTACAGTCAAAGCATTCCTGGAGGCTGTGCTCTGAATCTTCTGTCCACACATCAATGTTTCTCATCTCCACCTTGCCTCTTCTGAGAGCAGTTTTATATGTGGGCAGCAAATGTACACAGTTGTGATCTGAGGATCCTAAAGGAGGAAGGGGGAGTGATTTATAGGCCCTCTCTATGGATCCATAGAACAGGTCCAATGTCTTTTTTCACCTGGTTGGGCAGGAGACATACTGATAAAAGTTTTTAAGTGTCTTCTTTAAAGAAACATTGTTAAAATCCCCAAGAATGAAGTTTGGCGCCTCTGGAGAAATTGATTGCAGCTGCTGGATCACATCAAAGACGGTTCTGGAGGCGGAGTCAGCATCTGCCCTCGGATGAATGTACACGGTTGTGATGAAAAGTTGGGGGAACTCGCGAGGCAAATAAAAGGGGCGTATTTACACAGACAGCAGCTCCACATCGGGTGTACAGATGCGGTCTCTGACCGTGACAGATGTGCAGTACTGCTTATTAATGTATAAACATACGCCGCCCCCCTGACGTTTCCCCGTTACCTCTTCCTGCCGATCCGAGCGCAGCGGGGCTCCAAAGCCGTCAATCCACAGGTCTGCATCTCGGTCATGCGCAGTAAGCCAAGACTTTTCCAGACTGATTGATCTCAGTTACTTTGTTTCTCATTTGTTCCTGAATTTCTCTGCATGGCAAAATGATATCTAGTTTTTGAGGATCTTTTGGTCTACTTCACTTTGTCAGGCAGGTCCTATTTAAATGATTTTTTGATTGAGAAGAGGTGTGGCAGTAATCAGGCCAGGGTGTGGCTACAGGAATTGATCTCAGCTTTCCAAAGATGTGATAAGCCACAGTTAAGTGGCTTATAGTTCCCCATTGTGGGACTAATAAAGGCTTATCTTATCTTATCTTGTCCTAATTTATGTTTAAACAGGGGGGCAATCACTTTTTCACACAGGGCCATGAAGGTTTGGATTTGTGTTTGATGTTTTCTACCACTTCTATCCTGTGTGTACAATGGGCAGCCAAGCACTGTGATCTGTCGATGATGTTACACCATGGTCGTGGGGTTTTCCAGCCACTGACGCAATTGGTGACCTGGCGCTCATGAAAACGTCAGATATTCGCATGAAAAAAAAGTCTGTTTGACTTAGAACTGCACAGACCAACCTATTGTGTCATATTGTATTATGTGTTGAAAAATTAGATGAAGTCAAAAACGTGTCATCAGCACTTTAATAATAAACACCATTTAAAAACTACATTTTTGTTTACTTGTGTTATCTTTGTCTAATATTTCAATGTGTTTGATGATCTGAAACATTTAAGTGTGACAAACATACAAAAAATTAGAAATCAGGAAGGGGCCAAACACTTTTTCATACCACTGTATACCCCTTGCATCCACCCATTCTTCCTCTTTTTATCCTCCTGGTCAGTAAGAGCTAATACCAGTCTGTTTAACCTTGTGTTTTTTTGTGCTCTTTGGGCTGCCTTATCTTGAGTACCCCATCGCTGTGTCATAAAATTGTTGTTTTTTTCTGCTTAATGAGGGAAGGTTTCAGTGGCTATGCAGCATGACATGCATTGTCTGTGCCTGCTAAGACGTATGTAATATACACTTGCCATCTTTTAAGCCGGAACTGTTAATGGTTTAGCAGGGTGAGGTATGTACTACTCTTACCTGCTTAAGGTTTGTGATGTATTTTTGTGCCTTCTCTTCAGGCAGAAGAACTATTTAACATCTTAACAGCACGCAATAGGCTTTATCTGCTTGGGATATGTGATATATTTTGCCTTCATCAGGCAGGGATTGCTTAACAGTTTAATAGCACGATACAATTTGCCGTTAATTCTGTATTGTTTTCTCTTTCTTGACTGACAGTCGTCTTCTTAAAAATAAAGAAAAAGGAGACGTCTTCTTGTATGGGAACTGAGTGCTCCTGTGCTTGGTGCACTCTCACCACCTTTTGTGAAGGAGTGGTATTGCATACAGGTGGGAACTGAAATCTGATATTGCTATGTTGCCTTCTGACTAGCATGCTTGTACCTCATGGAACAGCCCTTTAGCCTGTTTATAATAATAATAATAATAATAATAATAATAACTGTCTTGTTTTCTCTCCTATTGTTCTCTTGGAGGAATAATGGCTTCTGCGGGGAGTGAAGGAGGGGGAATTAGCCCGGACATTGTTATGCCACTAGCCCAGGGCTCATCCCTCCAGGGTTTAGTGCTCCAGCTGGAACTGGGAAGGCCAGCGGGAAGCAGAAGCGAATTGTAGGAAGCCAGCCACATGATCCAGCAGGTGGATTTCATGCAGATCCAATTGGAGAAAATGCGTAAGACCATCAAACATAGTGCTGCAATTCACCGCTGCCTTTGGGTATGCCACACCAGGCTCCCGTATGTGCCCTGAGACTGCATACCGATGCAGTGTCTCTCGTGGCCCTCTGATAATTTGGGTAAGACCATCAGCTCTGGCTGTGGCACCATTGGGAGAGTGGATGTCTCTCTGAGGATGATGATGAAGTCGACGGTGACTCTCCGGTCGAGAAGACCTTCCTGAGCCCTATGATATATCTGTCAGGGCACGGCTCCCTGGGGTAGAATCAGCTGCTGGGCTTCCTCCCCCATCTTCTCTCTAGGGCTTTGGCTTGGGACAGAGGTCCTGCAACCCAGAGGTGGGTTCCCTTCTGACTTTGGGGAACATCTGCAGAACTCGTGGGTGAATCTAAAGATTCATTATTTATAGTATTTTGAGTGGTGCTGCGGAGCAGAGCTTGGATGGTGCACTGAAGGTGATTCTACCATTGCACTGCTGGCTGGAGCTTCCCCCACAATCAGCAAGTCTATACGCCACCCTAACAGCAAGTCTCGTGCCACTGATGGGTGAGTGGCTAGTGCCTACCAGTCTGTGGCTATGGCATCTAGGCTGGCAAATGCTAATACACTTCTTTCAGTGTATTTAGAAGGTCTGCTAAGGGACCTAGAGTCAGAAGAGGAACTGACCTTTTACCAGTTTGGTAAAGGTGGTGGACACTGTGATTGAAGGAGCTAGCTCACAGGCTACAGCCCTTGAGAGATCCCTGGCCAGCTGACCACAGCCCAGTGGCATGTGTGGTTGAGTCAGTATGGATTGGCAGCTACGGATAAGGCTGCTGTTTTGAAGGTTATGGTACCGCCTGGAGAGGTCTTTGGGCCTGCAGCAGAGGAGGTGGTGGACGAGATGCAGAAGGTGAGACTGGGCACGCAGTCCCTTTGTCAACAAGGACCATCCAGATCAATTTTCCAGGGACCTCTTGAGGGGGGTTGAAACGACAATGGCTTTGTTTCACAGAGCCAGGTTCCTTTCAGAGCTTGGGTCACCCAAGGCAGAGGGCCTTTCGGCAGCGGGTGCAGGTTCAGCAACATTCACGTCCGCACTCTCAGTAGCATGTAGGCCATGGTCCTGCCAAGCCCCAACAGTGTCTCTCATGGTACACTTCCTCTGACCTCAACCTTCTCCGCAGCACACCTCATGAGTTGGCGTCGGTGCACCTCATGTCCATGGGTGATTGATGCACTGGAGTGTGGATACTGCCTACAATTCAGATCTCATTCCCCAACTTCAAGGGGTTCTGGAAGCAAAAGTAAGGAGGACACTCTTTCCACAGTTCTGGGCAGAGAGGTCTCTGTCCTGCTGGGAAAGAATGTAATACGGTCTCTTTCTCCAGAGAGGCAAGGCTTTTTACACTGCCTATTGCTTGTCTCCAAGCATATTGATGTGTGACGCACAGAGCTACCAGATGACTTTCCCCCCACTGTATCTTTCACTACTTACAGTGGCTGTGTGGCCTAAGGTCACAGAAACAGGATAGGTGCCCTCCTATACACCGTATGGTGTCCCACATGCTGTGGGAGGGAATTAACTAACTTACTAAGTGAACCGGGGGTCTCCACCCGGTTTTGGACCTGAGGTGGTTGAGCAGGTATCTCAAGGTGCTTATGTGTCCAGTGCTCAGGCTGACGACATTATTCAGGCCATAGGGCCAGGCGACTGGTTCACAGCAATGGACTTTCGCAATGCTGATTTCGATATTCCAAAAAATCCGGCCACAGGAAGTTCCTCAGGGTTCCTTCAGGACAAGCCATTGGTTACAATGTCCTGAATTTGGCCTGTCCATGTCCTCGGACATTCACCAAGGGCATGGAAGCTGCACTTGCCCCACTGCACCAGAGGGGCATTCAAGTTCAACTATCTGGACAATTGACTGGTTTGTCTGCCATCAGAAGCCATAGTGAGGAGCAATATGGAGACCATATTGGCTCACCTGGTGGCACTTGGGTTGCATTTGAATGAGGTGAAAGGCTGCCTGGTTCCAGCCAGGGTTGTCGAGTACTTGGGGCTCACCATGGATTCAGTTGCCATGAGGGCATCCCTGACTCCAAAGATAGGAGATACTATCAGGGAATGCATCAAGAGCTACATTGCACAAAGGACTGTATCAGTGCAGCAGTGCCAGAGGAGCTTAGGCCTCTTTGCTGCAGCTGCCCAGGTGATGCCACTGGGACTTTTACACGCTCATCCCCTTCAACGGTGGTTTGCACTTCAGAAGGTGGTTTTGCTCAGAGACAAAAGGAGGAGATTAGTTCTTCCGAAGGAGCCTCATAGTTCTAATGTGGTGGAGACACTCATCAGCAGTCTGAGATGGTGTTCGCCTGGTCCAAGAGGGCTGCAGGGTGACCATTACAAATGACACCTCCCAAGCAGGCTGGGGTGCAGTCTGGCAGAGCAGGTTTTTTTGGCAACAATGGGCTCCAGAACAGCAGTCTTGGCATGTAAACCCTCCCAAGATGGAAGTGCATGTGTTTGGCTCTAGTGCTTTTTCTTCCAGTCATTCTGGGCAGAAAAATTCTGGTGTGGATGGACAGCGTGGCTGTGGTGTCATACATCAACCAGCAGGACGAACTGGGGTCTCCCTGTCTCCAGGCTTAACCTGGCCACATCAGTCAATTCCTTAACTGTTCTGGGGGTCGCAGCAGGTTCTTAAGTTGCATCTTAGTTTTGCCTCATGTGAGCCGGCATGTGTTCCATGTGTTCGAAAGGTTTTGTTTCATATCCGGTTACCTGGAGGAACCGGCTTACTTGTATGCATTCAGTTAAATACACCAAAGGAGCCAAGCTTATCTGATTGTGATTGTGCTTAATTGCATGATTGGGGCATTGTGCCCCTTCGACATGTGGGTGACGCCACCTCCATTGTCCTCCGGACTCATTTATTATATATTTGCCATGTGGTTAAAGGTTGATTTAAATGAAATAAAATGTATGTTTACGGATGTAAACTGGGTTTTATGAAGGAAAGTGAACCTGTAACCAGTCATTGTCCTTCGTCGGTGGAGGCGGGCTCATCCCAGTAGTTAGAAAGAGACAGAATGGGTGGATGCAAGGGGTATATAAGGTGTGCATCCAGAGATGTGATTAATTTGGTATAATGCTTCTGTCCTGAGGATCATAGTAATGTGGTAACAGGTTCACTTTCATTCATAAAACCACGTTTACATCTGTAAACATATGTTCTTTCCTATGGGACCCAGGAATTCCATTATTTAATAATGATAAACTTTTGATTGGAGGCCTCCTCATAAGCTTTCCCCTCTGGGAAAAGAGTGTTTTTTTTCTGTTTTGAATTATATTTTTGGGGAGAATGGTTTATTATCATTTACAAAGTTGTCCTCAAAATATAATTTACCATGCACTTCGTTTTTTGTTTTTTGTTTTTTTTATCAACTAAGATCTTCTCTTAAAGTAGTGCAATCTCATTACAGACACACCCCCCCCCCCCCCCCAGGCCACATACTCTCAAGAAACTGTTTAGTTCTGCAAATAATTTGACCAGGCTGGTGTCTAGACTCTATTGGTTATTGTTATAACACTCTTACAGACCCCTGGCATAGAACACACTTTGGAAAGCAGACTTTCCTGATCTGTGCCCTGATTCTGACTGGGATAATGTTTGGGACACTATTAATATAGCTTCTAAAAATCCTGGCCATCAACAAATTCATTATAATTTTGTACATAGAGTATGTTTAACACCTATTAAACTTTATGTAATGAAAATGGTTTCAGACCCCTAGTGTACTCTCTGTCCTTGGAAGGCAGTTGGCACTTATTTGCACATGTTTTGGGAATGCACTCTAGTGGCCAACTTTTGGAAGAAGGTTACCTCCACTCTATCTAAATTGCTTGGGCTAACACGCTCTTGTTCTCCTATTATATTGTAATTCTTTTGGATGATTTGTCTGATGTGCATCTGTCCCCAACAAAGATGAGAGGGGTTCTAGCAGGACTTACAGCACTGAAAAAAGTGGTTGCAACTCGATGGAAACCCTCTCATACCTTATGTACCCGCACTTGGATCTCCACTTTCTTGGACATTGTTTATTTAGAGCCGTCTATAGTTTGCACACTTGGGGCCAGGAATTCTACGCTTCAGGCCTGGTTCTTACTTTTGGCAAACCTCCAATCTCTCTTTATAAACGATAATTAAAATTACCATATCTGGGTCCCTTTTCTTTCTTTTTCCCCCTTTTTTGTTGTTTTTGTCATTTGTTTTAGGTTTTGTTTTGTGTTTTTTTTCCTCCCCCTTTTCGAAGACACTGGTGTGTTTATATGACTTGAATGGGAACTTAGTAGATCTGGTTTGTTAAGTTGCCATGTTGTAAAAATAAAAGAAATTTGGTCACAAAAAAAGTGTTATTTTTTTCCTTGTCAGAAAACTCACGTTGTTGAAGAGTCTTGTCGGGACAGACTTAAGGTTTGCATGGTAAAAGTCTCCCACCACAGTCCAGGTGTGCTGATAGCTGCTGGTTGATGGAGCATTGTAGCATTTCCATAGCTACTTTAGCGTTAGCTTTCGGCTGCTATCGCAGCATCCGGAGTGGAAGAGTCTAGCCAAGTCTCTGATATTACCGTCAGACAGTAATCCATACGGCGTGAAGTAATCTGCAGTCATAACTCATCCATATTGTTGGTGAGTGACCGGGAGTTGGTGAGAAAAAGACTATGGATGGCCAGTTTGTACGGGTTAACCATTAACCTGGCCTTTGGTCCTGCTCTCCTCCCCCTCTTCTGTTTTAAGTCAAAATCCAAAGTTAGACCATTGGGTATGTGTTAAAGTTATACTCTGCCAAAAATCAAGTTTTTCTTTCTCCTATGTAACATGCTTTTCATGACTTAGAAGACAGCAAGAGAAAACTCAATCAAATGTCTTGTGTCTGTTTTGTTGCTTTAAATTACACTTGAAGTTTAGATGGAGTGTTTTTGGTGACATAACTATATACAGTGCTGGCACGTCCATAGTGTATAGCAAATTAGGGCTGTGGCCTAAGTTAGCCTCCAGGCCAGTTAGCATTTTTGGACAGCAGCTTTGAAAACTTGACCAGATTAAGGTGGATTTTACCATTAAACTGCTTTTAAAGACCAATGCAGTTTCAGTCATTATCTTGGGCCACCGTGTATACAACTGGACAAGTCCTTCAACGAGTAAGTCTTTATCATAGGATTTCTTCTGTTTAATGTAGCACTAGGCACTATTAGCCTTGTGGGGTGTGGGCAGGCCTATTCACAGATCCTGGCATTTGAAGGAAGAGGAAAAGTGAAAAAGATTTTGACGTGAAACTTTAAGACAATGAATGTTTTTATAAGAACTTGCATAAGATATCATTTTAGACAATGTAGATTTGTTTTTATAGGGAATTTTTATCCACCCAAGTGCATATTTAAGGGGAAAAATACAGTGAGTCTCTTTGCTCCCTTGTGGGGGAGTTTCAGACAGAGTTGGTCAGCGCTTTCTATTTGTTTTAAGGTTACAGGATTGGCTCATAATCATGCAGATTATTCTCCTGTGTGAATTTGTTTGTGCACATAGTGTTTGCTACTGTGATGCTCAACTGAGAATGCCTGATAAAAGTCTGTTAGACTGAAACATTGCTTTACTATAATAAAGTTTATGGGAGCTCTTTATTGTGTGGATTCTTTTTTTCTCTTGTGTGTCTATTATAGTGCTCACCCTCCATTAGGTTACATTTGATGCTAACTCCATCTGAGATTATGGACATCTTTACTCAAAATGGATCACTGATATGTACATAACTTTTTTTGTCTGCTTTTGAATCTCTTAAAATCTATCAGGCATCTGTGACAGATGGTGGTAGGGGGTTAATTGACCCACTCTATAGGAAGGGTGGGTTGAATGACAGAATTATTAAAACAATAAAGTCATATTTGCATGAATTATTCAACATTTTTTTGTACTTTTGAAGCCCACTAGGAAATAAAATGTATGAACAACAATGAACACAAGTACTTAGCTCATCATACCTTTAGGTGTAAATATCTCAGTAAGCAGGTACTTTCTATTGAACAGCAAGTGACTTGTGACTGCAAAGTAAATCAAATGCCATTTTAACTAGTTTGATCTCAACTGTCATTTTGCCAATCTGTGCATCACCTCTGTGATCATATACAGTTAGGCCCAGAAATATTTGGACAGTGACACAATCTTCATGATTTGGACTCTGCATGCCACCACATTGGATTTGAAATGAAACAACTACAACGGAACTGAAGTGCAGACTTTAAGGTTTAATTCAAGGCATTGAACAAAAATATATGATTAAACATATAGGAATTGTAGCTATTTTTATACAAACGCTCCTCATTTCAGGGGCTCAAAAGTAATTGGACAAATAAACATAACCCTAAGTAAAATGTTACTTTTCAATATTTTGTTGAGAATCCTTTGCAGGCAATGACTGCCTGAAGTCTGGAACCCATGGACATCACCAAACGCTGGGTTTCCTCCTTTGTGATGCTTTGCCAGGCTTTTACTGTAGCTGTCTTCAGTTGTTGCTTGTTTGTGGGTCTTTCTGCCTTAAGTTTTGTCTTGAGCAAGTGAAATGCATGCTCGATTGGGTTGAGATCTGGTGATTGACTCGGCCATTGCAGAATATTCCACTTCGTTGCTTTAAAAAACTCCTGGGTTGCTTTTGCAGTATGTTTTGGATCATTGGTGAAGTGCTGTCCAATCAACTTTGCTGCATTTGGCTGAATCTGAGCAGAAAGTATATCGCTATACACTTCA
The DNA here is from genome assembly GCA_020510985.1 of Pholidichthys leucotaenia. Classification (NCBI taxonomy): domain Eukaryota; kingdom Metazoa; phylum Chordata; class Actinopteri; order Cichliformes; family Pholidichthyidae; genus Pholidichthys; species Pholidichthys leucotaenia. The sequence continues at coordinate 237,995,041 of CM035845.1, forward strand.
GAATTCATCCAGCTGCTTCTGTCTTTTGTCACATCATCAATAAACACAAGTGACCCAGTGCCATTGGAAACCATGCATGTCCATGCCATCACACTGCCTCCACCATGTTTTACAGAAGATGTAGTGCTTTGGATCATGAGCTGTTCCAATTCTTCTCCAAACTTTCTTCTTCCCATCATTCTGGTACAGGTTGATCTTAGTCTCATCTGTCCAAAGAATGCTGTTCCAGAACTGGGCTGGCTTCTTCAGGTGTTTTTCGGCAAAGTCAATCCTGGCCTTTCTATTTTTGAGGCTGATTCATGGTTTGCACCTTGTGGTGAATCCTTTGTATTTACTCTCATGAAGTCTTCTCTTTATGGTAGACTTAGATACTGATACACCTACTTCCTGGAGAGTGTTCTTCACTTGAGTGGATGTTGTGAAGGGGTTGTTCTTCACCAGGAAAGGATTCTGTGATCATCCACCACTGTTGCCTTCTGTGGACGTCCAGGGCTTTTTGAGTTCCCAAGCTCACCAGTGCACTCTTTTTTTCTCAGAATGTACCAAACTGTTGATTTGGCCACTCCTAACATTTCTGCTGCCTCTCTGATGGATTTCTTCTTTTTTTTTTTCAGCCTCAGGATGGTCTGTTTCACCTCCATTGAGAGCTCCTTTGACCACATGTTGTGTGTTCACAGCAACAGCTTCCAAATGCAAACGCCACACCTGGAATCAACTCCAGACCTTTTAACTGCTTAATTGATGACAGGTTAACGAGGGAAGAGCCCATGCAGCCTTGTTATTTTTTTTTTTGCAGCCTTCTGAGTCAATTGTCCAATTACTTTTGGTCCCTTGAAAAAGAGGCGGCTACATATTAAAGAGCTGTAATTCCTAAACCCTTGCTCCAATTTAGATGTGAATACTCTCAAATTACAGCTGAGAGTCTGCACTTTAAGCCCATATTGGTTATATAATTGTATCCTGAATTTGTTTTCGTAAACAGCTAAAATAACAAAACTTGTGTCACTGTCCAAATATTTTTGGGCCTAACTGTATGACACTGGAGTCCAGAAATTAGAGCAAGTATTGTACAAAAACAGCTTTGTGGCTATTTCTGACCAGCCTTTTTTGAACAAGGAATTACACCCCCCCACATACACATATCTGAGGAACAGTTTATCCTGTCATAAATGGCCCCTCGGGGAAGAGAGATGACATCCAGTCTCTGAACTGTCGTTAGTGGGATTTATTACAAAAACAACAAATATAAAGTAAAACAAGATGCTCAAAACACAAAATATAACGAGAGAGAAAAACTTTTGAGAATTATGTTTCAGAGCGAGGCAGGGCTCTGGCGGAGACAAGGAGAATATCCAAGACAACGGCAAAGACGGAATGAAAATAAAGCTCTTATATAGGGATCAGAGCCAATTAACATAATTAACAACAGGTGTGGGTACCTGAAAGGGCAGAAGAAAGCAATGATACATGATTGGGATCAGCTGCGGCAGTGAGAGGAAGGCAAACCCAAACTGGCAGCTGACAGGGCACGCCCACACATGCTTCACGCTCCTGACAGCTGTCAACAGGAAAAGGTAACACTAGAGATATAATGAATAAAATAACATGCTAAATAAATATAAACAAACACAGAATAAAAATATAACACTAACACAAACAGGAAAAATGGCAAGCAGAACAAAAGCATATAAACCCCAACAGCATAAAATGCAACAGATGAGTAAATAAGCAGAAAAAAAGCCATGAGACCAAGTCTGGCAGAATTTCCAGCACTCGGCTCATGACAGAGCCCCCTTCTCAAGGGGTGTACCCCAGACACCCCAGGGCACCACCAAAAGAAAAGGAAAAAACCTGCCCCCCTCCCCAGCAGGGCACAACAATAGCCCTTCCAGGGTGGGTGGTGGGGGGAAAGGCTAGGAGGAAACGAAACAAACCCTGGCTCAAGACCCACACCAATCAAACCCTCAACCCCCCTAAGCCCCCTGGACCGAGGAGCTGAACAGTTAAGGTGGGTGACCAGAGTCCCAGGCCCACCAGATAGTATGACAGTACGAGTCAGGTGATCCTCTCAGAGAACATGGGACACCCAACTCTGCAGCACAGTTTGTTGGGTGGCCTGCAAGAGTTCTTCAGCCACCCAAACAGAAAAAAATTGCCCAGGAGGTGGCTCCCTGACGGCAAGGGCAAACAGTGAGCATGAGAGGGGAGTCAAGGGAACCACGACGGCATCAGGCAGTGGAGGAGGAACCACGATGGCGTCAGGCAGTAGAGGAGGAGCCACAATGGTGTCCAGCAACAGAAGGGGAACAACAACGGCATTTGGCACCGGAGGGGGAACCACGATGGCGTCTGGCAATGGAGGGGGAACCACAGCACCCTTGGTGGCTCTGGGCTGGAGCGGTACTGCACCCTTGGTGGCTCTGGGCTTGAGCGAGGCTGCACCCTCGGAGGCTCCGAGCTGGAGCAGAGCTGCACCGTCAGAGGCTCTGGATTGGAGCGGAGCTGTACCCTTGGTGGCTCCGGGCTGGACCCAAGCTGCACCTGCGGTGGCTCCGGGCTGGAGCGAAGCTGCATCCGCGGTGGCTCTGGGCTGGAGCGAAGCTGCATCTGCGGTGGCTCCAGGCTGGAGCGAAGCTGCATCTGCAGTGGGATCTGACTGGACCAAGGCTGCACCTACGGTGGACCCAGACTGGGCCATGGCTGCACCAGCAGAGGTCCCGGGCTGGGACAGAGCACCCGCAATGACCTCGGCGGGGGGAGCTGGACCCACGACAACCTCAGGAAGCAAGCCTGGACCCACAGAGACATCTGGCACAGGTGGATTTTCCTCAGTGGTCCTGGGAGAAAGCTCAGAGAAAACAGGCAGAGGAACAGGGTCAGGGTCACCAGCAGCAGCGGAGCCCGGCGAATGAGTTCAGGTGCAGCTGATGGCTGCACCTGGCTCTCCTCACCAAGAGCCAGACAAGATCTCTCCAAAACAGATATGAGAAAAACAAAGGAGAACACTTGCCTGAGCTCGAGCTCCACCGTCGTCCAGAACTCCGTCGATCCAGGTGATGGTACTCTGGGCTTGACCTTTTGGAGGTTCAGCACTGACTCTGCTGCAGTGGCCCCTGCAGCAGGCATGGTGGTTGGTGCAGTCTTAAGGCTCCCAGGTGAAGTGACTCATGCAGGAGACTTGTCAGGTGTGGCGGCTGGGGGTCGGCTCACCGCTGGCGTTGGACTCCACATAGTCAAACCCTGGGGACTCTCCTTAATCGGCTCATGCATCGGCTCGGGTTCAGAGCCTTTTCTCTGTCGATAGTGTGGCTGCGGGGCTTTAACCAGGTCCTCTTGAGCCGCAGGCTCCTCCATCGTCCGGTGGTTGAGTTCTGGGGCCAGCGGACACTCAGGGGCGAGAGGAAGAGACACAAAGAGAGCAGGTAAAGGGTCTGTTGCTGAAGCAGACAGTGAAGGCTCAGGAGACTGCACAGCCTGAGCCTCACCTCCGGGAATCAGACAAGGTAATTCATGTTGAAGTGATGGAGAATGAAAAAAAAAAAAAACTTGCCTGTTTCCCCGGGGCATGATGTTTTCTGCTGCAGCTGAATTGTCATCTTTCTCTGTGGCTTCGGTGGAGGCGAGCCCCTCAGAGGATCGTGGAGGAGCCCCCCCTGCAGGCACTGAGATGGGCAGAGCCAGAAGAGAAACAGCCAAACCCTCAGCTGCGATAAAGGACGCCGAGGAGAAGGGAGAGGCAGGCAGCTGTGGAAAAAGCTGGCGAAGCAGCCAGAGGGCAAAATGAAAAAGAAGGCACTGCTGCAGAGGCCTTCTCCCTCTTCGGAGGAGGGGCTGCTGACAGGGAGGTGGAGACATTCTTCTGACAGCCTGGATTTGGATGACAGTATCTCGGAGCTGGCGACACGGGAGCTGGAGGCAAAGCTGGTGAACAGGGAGGGGAGAAGGACGTCTGCCGTAGAGAGTGCCTCCGCATCTGCTTTGGCTCTGCTGGAGGCGGCCCCATCGTCAGCCTGGGAAACAACCACTGAGGCACAGAAACCGTGGACAACAGTTCTGTGTATTGGGTATATTTCCACAGGCCAGGGTGTGCCTTCAGAATCACCACCACTCCATTCATGTTCTCCCAGCTCTGTTTGTGTCCGGGGGCAGCGACGGCTTCATCCACAAAACTTCGGATGAAGTCTGCAGCCAACTCCTCCTCCAGGCTCGGTGACCCCGCTGTCGATCTCCCTTTAGTTGGTGGAGGCCGACATAATGAGGGACATAATGAGGGACATAATGAGCGCCAGGGAACAGGTGAGGAACATGCAAAAAGACAGAAAAGAAGAAGGCAAAATCCATTAAAAACAGCAGCTGAGTCTCAACTGGCCGCTGTCTTCTGTCATAAATGGCCCCTCGGGGCAGAGAGACGAGACCCACATGCTGAACTGTTGTTAGTGAAATTTATTACATAAACAACAAATATAAAGTAAAACAAGATGCTCAAAACACAAAGTTTGACGAGGGAGAAAAACTTATGAGAATTACGTGCCAGAGAGAGGCAGGGCTCTGGCAGAGACAAAGAAGAATATCCTTGACAGCGGCAAAGACAGAATGAATATAAAGCCCTTATATAGGGATCAGAGCTAATTAACATAATTAACAACAGGTGTGGGTACCTGAACGGGCAGGAGAAAGTGATGATACATAATTGGGATCAGCTGTGGCAGTGAGAGGGAGGCGAACCCAAACTGACAGGGTACACCCACACATGCTTCATGCCCCTGACAGCTGTCAACAGGAAAAGGGTAACACTAGAGATATAATGAATAAAATAACATGCTAAATAAATATAAACAAACACAGAACAAAAATATAAAACTAACACAAACAGGAAAAATGGCAAGCAGAATAAAACCACATAAACTCCAACAGCATAAAATGCAACAGATGAGTAAATGAGCAGAAAGAGCCATGAGACCGAGTCTGGCAGAATCTCCAGCACTAGGCTCATGACATATCCAGGAAATACCTTATTTGGATGAAGGGGAGCTCCTAGTTCTTTTATTCAAATGAGATGAAATCCATTTGACCTTTCCACTTATAAAACTACAATTAACACTTTTAACAGTTATCAAAATAACAGTGTTCACCAGTGTTCAACCCCATGTTTGGTGTGGTGGCTCAGAAAAGCCTTTTTGCATTATAATATTTAGTATTATTTTCTAATTTCTCGCTATTTTACTGTCTAGTCTTTTTCAGTGAAGTTTGCAGCATCTCCCCACTTCTTTTTTCGAAGGTTCAGTTTTAATTACAGCTCCTTGTCTGGCATGAGGCGTGTTGTTGAGTACAACTCATCATTTCCACCAGAGGAGCTTCATTGTGACTACTGTTGTGATTTTTATTATTTTCGGTAAGAAGCATTGATAGTGCCAGGTGAAACAAACAGTATATACAGTGCTAGGTGAACAAAGTGTTAGGACAATAACAATAACATGCAAACAAACCATATACCAGGGGTGTCCAATCATGTGCAATGGAGGGCCACGGCCCTGCAGGTTTCTCTTCTACCCAGTCTCTTCAGCAGGTGTTTTCACTTATTAGCAATCAGTAGGAAGAAATTCAGTGAAATCTGCTGTTGAAGACACTGGTTGGAGGCATTTGGCCCTCCATGGCACATGATTCGACACCCCTGCCATATACAGGTACATCTCAAAAAATTAGAATATCATGAAAAAGTTTAATATTTTTTGTCACTCATTTCAGAAAGTGAAACCCATATATTATATAGATTCATTACACAGAGAGTGAAATATTTCAAGCATTTATTTATTTTAATTTTAATGATTATAGCTTACAGCCCATGGAAACCCCAAATTCAGTTTCTCATAAAATTAGAATATTACATAAAATTAATTTAAAAAATAGTTTTTTAATACAAATGTGGACTGACTGAAAAGTATGTCTATGAGTGGTGGCTCAGTTAGGTAGAGCATCCGCCCCACACCTGGGAGGCAGGAGTTCAAATCCCGACCGGGTCATGCCGAAGACCATATAAAAGTGGAACTTCCTGCCGTCCAGCTTGGTGCTCAGCAATAATGGAATGGAGGAGGGAAATTTGTGGCGGCGCCTTGCATGGCAGTGGCCCTCTGATTCTACACTTGGGGGGGGAGGTGATTAACACTGTAGATAGGTAAAAGACAATCTCGTTCTACTGTACATGATTGGTTGTACAGTTGAATGACAATAAAAGAGTGATTTAATGTACACACTCAGTACTTGGTCGGGGTTCCTTTTGGATTCATTACTGTATCAATGTGGCGTGACATGGAGGTGATCAGCCTGTGGCACTGCTGAGGTGTTATGAAGGTCCAGGTTGCTTTGATAGTGACCTTCAGCTCGTCTGCATTGTTGGGTCTGGTGTCTCTCATCTTCCTCTTGACAATACTCCATAGATTCTCTATGGGGTTTAGGTCAGGAGAGTTTGTTGGCCAATCAAACACAGTGATGTCATGGTCATTAAACCAGGTTTTGATACTTTTGGCAGTGTAGGAGAGTGCCATATCCTGCTGAAAAATGAAATCAGCTTCTCCGTAAAGCTTGTCAGCAGAGGGAAGCATGAAGTGCTCTAAAATTTCCTGGTAGACGACTGCACTGACTTTGGTCTTGATAAAACACAGTGGACCAACACCAGCAGATGACATGGTTCCTCAAATCATCACTGACTGTGGAAGCTTCACACTAAACCTCAAGCAACTTAGATTCTGTGCCTCTCCACTCTTTCTCCAGACTCTGGGACTTTGATTTCCTAATGAAATGCAAAATTTACTTTTATCTGAACAGAGGTCATCTGCGAGTGTTTGCCCACTGTGTTTTATCAAGACCAAAATCAGTGCAGTCATCTACCAGGAAATTTTAGAGCACTTCATGCTTCCCTCTGCTGACAAGCTTTATGGAGAAGCTGATTTCATTTTTCCAGCAGGACTTGGCACCCCCCCCCCCCCACACACACACACACTGCCAAAAGTATCAAAACCTGGTTTAGTGACCATGGCGTCACTGTGTTTGATTAGCCAGAAAACTCTCCTGACCTAAACCCCATAGAGAATCTATGGAGTATTGTCAAGAGGAAGATGAGAGACATCAGACCCAACAATGCAGATGAGCTGAAGGTCACTATCAAAGCAACCTGGGCCTTCATAACACCTCAGCAGTGCCACAGGCTGATCTCCTCCATGCCATGCCACATTGATACAGTAATGAATCCAAAAGGAGCCCCGACCAAGTATTGAGTGTGTACATGGACATACTTTTCAGTCGGCCAACATTTCCATTAAAAAACAATTTTTAAAAAAAATACATTTTATGTAATATTCTAATTTTTTGAGAAACTGAATTTGGGGTTTTTGTGGGCTGTAAGCCATTATTGTCAGGTTTGATGCTTCAAAATGTGCAAAGAAGTTGTTGAGCCTATCTGGAAGCAAAGCATTGTCATCATCGACCCCCTGCCTAGACTTATAGTCCGTCAGCTCCCGAACTCCCTGCCACATCCGCTTGGTGTTCCTAGTGTCACAGAGGTGTCCCTGGATTTTCTCCGCATAGGCACGCTTCGCCGTCTTAATTCCCTTTGAGAGCGCAGACCTGGCTGAACGGAGGGCGATCCTGGCCTTCACTGTGAAGGCTGCATCTCTGGCTGTGAGCAGCGAGCGCACCTCTGCAGTCATCCAGGGCTTATGGTTGCCCCGTGCAGTGATAGTCTTCACTATAGTGACATCCTCTGTGCACTTCGCGATGTAGCTGGTGACCGTTTCAGCATACTCCTCCACATCTGTCTTGTTTTCCTGGGAGGCTGCTATTTTGAAGACCTCCCAGTCTGTGTGCAGAAAACAGTCTTTAAGTGCTGAGGTTGCACTCTCTGGCCAAATCCTGATTTGTTTCACTACTGGCCTGTTGCGCTTCAGTAAAGGTTTGTAAGCAGGCACCAGCATCACGGATAGGTGGTCAGAAAGGCCGAGGTGGGGGTGAGGTGCTGCCTTATAAGCATCTGTGTTTGTGTACACCAAGTCCAACATATTCTCTCCTCTGGTCTTAAAGTCTACACATTGTTTAAACTCGGGGAGCACAGTCTTTAAACTGGTGTGGTTAAAATCCCCCGCAACCACCACAAAACTGTCCAGGTGTGAAGTTTGAATTTCACTAATAGCATCGTGCAGCTCTCCGAGTGCCTCTTTAGCATTAGCTTTAGCATTAGCGCTCGGCGCTATGTAAACAGCAGCTACAAACACCTTGGTGAATTCCCTCAGCAGATAAAATGGCCGACAATTTACAATAAGGAACTCCTCCAATGGAGAGCAGTGTTTAGATACTAACGTGGCATTAACACACCAGTTCTTGTTAACATAGATGCATAGCACCCCCCCACGGCTCTTACCGGAGCTCGCAGCTTCTCTGTCCGCCCGAAACGATGTCGTACCTTCCAGCTGAATGGCCGTGTCAGGGATGTTGTCGTGGAGCCATGTCTCCGTGAACGCAAGCACATAGCAGTCCCTCCACTCTCTCCGGGTTTCTCTCAGCAGACGCAGCTTGTCCAGCTTGTTGTCAAGGGAGCAGACATTAGAGAGAAGGAGCGACAGTACTGCTGGTCTGGAGGGGTTAGTCTTTAGCCTAGCATGAATCCCGGCCCTTTTTCCTCGCTTTTGCTTGCGTTTGCTCCGCTTATGCCTCCTCCTTTCCCGGGTAGCTTCCAGCGGAAACTCCGACAGAATTCCATGCTGGCGTAGAATGTCCAAGTCACAATTGAGCGCCACGATTCTTGCAGCGTGCAGTACCTTGATGTTAAATAAGGTCTCACAGTTGTAAGTTTTACAGAATGTACATCTGGGATGATTAAAACACTCAAAACTCTCACACTCGATGATGCCAAGAGGGGCCGCTGCGTCCATGCGCACCGCCATCATCAGAGGGAGGGCTGGCCCATCTCCACCATCGGTTGGGCCAGCTATCACCATCAACACACACGGAGGGCCCTAACCAGGGTTAAGATAAGATAAGATAAGATAAGCCTTTATTAGTCCCACAACGGGGAAATTCCAGGATTGCAACAGCACAGGGATAGCAACACTCAGAGCAACAATCAGAAGGCAAGAAAAAAAACAAGCAAGCAAGAGCAGCTAATAAACATATGTACGTATTACTATAAAATATATATATATACACACACACACAGACACACAGTGCAGAGCATTGTAGCTGGATGGAATAAATAACCCACGTAAAGCCACGTAAAGCTGCAGGTCCGGACAACATCCCGGGACGTGTGCTCCGAGACTGCGCGAGCGAGTTGGCGGATATCCTGACTGACATTTATAACATCTCCCTGAGTCAGGCCATCATTCCCAGATGCTTTAAGACCTCTACCATAGTACCGGTGGCAAAGAAACCAGTTGTGTCCTGTCTGAATGACTATCGTCCTGTTGCACTGACACCAATTGTGATGAAGTGTTTTAAACGGCTTGTCAAACCACACATCACAGCCTGCCTCCCCACATCACATGACCCGCTCCAGTTTGCATATCATTCAAACCGCTCCACGGAGGATGCTATAGTCACCACCCTGCACTCTGTCATCACCCACCTGGATCAGAAAGGCACCTATGCCAGACTCCTGTACATTGATTTCATTTCAGCATTCAACACCATTATTCCCCAGAGACTGATGGAGAAATTACTCCTTCTTGGTCTGAACACCACCACATGTCTCTGGATCCTGGATTTCCTGACTGAGAGACCTCAGTCTGTCCGGGTTGGAAATAACATCTCCAACTCTATCACGCTGAGCATCGGATCCCCTCAAGGCTGCATACTCATTCCACTGTTGTTTACACTTCTAACACATGACTGTGTATCCAGACATGAGGGGAACCAGATTATTAAGTTTGCAGACGACACCACGGTGGTGGGACTTATTCAGAGGGATGAGGAATCAATGTACAAGGAAGAAGTGAGAGACCTGGAGGGCTGGGCAGGGAGAACAATCTGGTGCTCAACGTGGACAAAACGAAGGAGATGATTATTGACTTCTGGCGGTCACAGCCTGAGCACATCCCTCTCAGCATCAGCGGCCGTTTAGTGGAGAGAGTGGAGAACATCAAGTTCCTCGGAGTGCAGATCTCGCAGGACCTGTCCTGGAGCAAGAATTCCTTGGGGATCAGGAAGCGGGCCCAGCAGAGACTGCACTTCTTAAGGAAACTCAAACAGGTCTCTTTCCCATCTGCATCCTCAGGACCTTCTACAGAGGTGTGGTGGAGAGTGTTCTGACGTACTGCATTGCAACATGGTACTCCAGCTGCAGTATGTCAGACAAAAAAGCCCAGCAGAGGATAGTTAAGGGAGCTGAGAGGGTAATTGGAGTTTCCCTCCCCTCAGTCCAAGAACTTTTTCAGAACTGTTGTAGGATCAGGTCACTGAACATTGTCAAGGACCATTCTCACCCTTTGCATAAACACTTTGAACTTCTGCCATCTGGCAAATGATTCCGGAGCATCAGAGGCAGAACCACCAGACTGATTAACAGCTTCCTTCCACAAGCTGTTAGGATGCTGAACAGTTGATCCGGAATCTCTCATACATACTACTGCACCTATGGACATTATGCATATTATTTGTATATTATAGTTCTGGTTAGTTTTCAAGTATGTCTCAGGGAAGTGTGAATGGCTGTGTTGGGGTGGGGGGTGAGGGTGTGTGTGAGTGTGTCTTAAATTATGTTCTTTTTACTTAATATGGATGCCGAGAGACACGCAATTTCATCTTGCCTGCACTACAGTTGTATGTACAGCAATATGACAGTAAAGGTTGATTTGATTTATTTTTGATTTGATTATCATCAAAATTAAAATAAATAAACACTTGAAATATATCACTCTCTGTGTAATGAATCTATATAATATATGGGTTTCACTTTCTGAAATGAGTGACAAAAAATATTGAACTTTTTCATGATATTCTAATTTTTTGAGATGTACCTGTACAATATGCTTGTGTACATCTGTGAGGATGCATGTGTGTGCTCAAGTGAATGTCAGCCTGTGGGGAGAATGGATTTGCAAATAAAAATACACAAAACTTATGTACAAATGTAAATCAGTATATGCATACACCTTCTCCTCACACTTGAGAAACTTCCCATAACTTTGTAAAAAGACGTCAAGTAAGATCGAGGCATGGACTCCACTGATTTGCATGAACAATGTGATGGACAGCCCTCTCTCCGAGGTGTTCACCCACTACATGCCAAGGGCCGAATTTATTTTGGAGCAGGCTAAAGTCGTTACCCATGGAAAAAAAAAAAAGGAAATGGGGAACAATGTCCATAATCACAGTAAATCCATAAATTTGAAAATATTCATGGCAGTGACACATTGACTATGCAGCAGTTGTATTCTGCCACACAGCCATACTTCTGCAGTATCACCAGGGTGATGTGACATTTCAGACAGTGCTTTGCACCACTGTGGACAACACTTGCCGCCCACTCCACACTGAGCTGTCCTCAGTTAGGAATACCATTGTGAAGGAGCAGTCAAAAGTGTTAGGACTTCCTCTCTTATAATAATTCCTCCCTATACAATTCTGAGCTTAAAAGATTTCAGAAACTAAAAGTTGTTAATCCTGCATGCTGCTGTCTGCAGATGTGCTAAATCAACAAGGGCACTACAAGAACAAAGCTCACATCTGCTCACTATTTGTATTGATGAGTTTAGAATCAAGAGATAAAAATGAAGGGAGAAAAATGTTCTCCTGAAATAACACTGCTGCCTCTTTGAAGTTTGCATGGAACACATCGACACGGCAGAGGGCTGTGGACAAGATGAATTGTAGATAATTCAGTCCAAACTCAAAGTTTTCTTTAGAAAAAAATGTTCTGAAGAAAGAAATGCCAGGATAAAAATAAATTGAATCTGAGAACTAAATCTGAAGTGAGTCTTGATAGCAATGCATGGACATTTCTGCAAAAGAATGGCAATAGAAGTTATTTTGGAATATGAGTCTAGGCTCTAGCATTTATATCAAGGTGTAGTGTGTGAACAGGGGAGGGTGGGGTTGGACATTGGGGCTCACCATAGCCGGCATCAGTATGTAAGTGATGGATGATGCTGGGCAGTACCACCATTTTGTATATGTTTAAGTGTAAATAATAAAGAGTTGGTTGTTCAGTGCAAGACAGCTCATGGCTAGCTTATTTCAGACATAAAAAATGGCAACAAGGGTAAAGCCCTCATTCATGGAGCCGGTGAAACTTTTGCTTGCCTCACCAGGAGAACCACCGATCCCATGGCGGCACTGGTTTGACATGTTCATAAATTATGTTGTCACAGGTGGCCTGAGTGATGCTGAGGATGAAAAGCTAAAGAACATGCTGGCTCTCAGTCTAGGTGAAGAAGGGCGGTGCGTGCTCCGCACTCTGGGTCAAGCGGACTCATTCAGTGAATGCGTGGCTTTGATAGAGAAATATTACAGTGACATGAGCAACGATACAGCCCAAAGATCCATCTTGTTATACTGCAAGAAGCATGTGGACGAGTCAATTCAACATTATGCCACGGAGCTCCGAGTCTTAGCAAGCACGTGGGTCTTCGGGCCCTTAGAAGACAAGGTAATGATTGGGGTTTTCGATCACAGACCCAACGGGCAAAGTCATCCTAACAGTCTCATCATCCTGGCAGCGCCGCTGGCTGGCGCTCTTTATGGGACTAGGGTCCATTGTCACTTTCAACCACCAACCACTCATTAGCCCAGAAGTGACACCCAAAATTCTACCGCTTTGCAGACTGCCCCTCGCCCTATGAGACGACGTTATGACGGATCTTAAGAAACTCCTGGACACCGGCATCATTGAGCAGGTCGACGCATCCCCATGGATTTTGAACATCGTTGTGGCAAAGAAAAAAATCAAGTGGCATATGACCATGCATCGACCTCTGGATGGTTAATAAGGCAATCATCCCGGAAAAATATCCCCTGCCTATGACGGAGGAGCTAAAGGCCACTCGAAGCTGGACCTCCGCCAAGGCTACTTACAGGTGCCACTCCACCCCGACAGCCGCAACTTGACAACTTTCGTTACACACATGGGGTATTCAAATACACACGCATGTCCTTTGGACTTAACTCTGCTCCGAGCTGCTTTCAGAAATTTATGGCCACCATCCTCTCCGGCCTCAAGGGAGTAGTTGTGTATCTGGACGACACTGTGGTGCATGGTGCACTGGCAACCCATGACGCCTGCATTGAGAACGTCATGGAGGTACTGGCTAGCCACGGTGTCACATCCAACAAAGAGAAATGCATCTTTGCAGTGGAAACTATTGAGTTTGTGGGGTTTTGGCTGACTGCTGAGGGCCTGAGCATCCTGCATTTGAACATGGAAAAGGTCCTGCAGCTACCCAAGCCTACAACTCCCGCACAAATCTCATCTTTTCTGGCCATAGTGAACTTCTACAGAGGCCTCATCCCTTGCTACTCCGAAATGATAGAACCATTGCACACCCTCCTGAAACAGAACACGCTGTAGGAGAGGACTCTGGCATGTTCAGCCGCCACCAGCGACTGAAGAAACAGCTCACCTCCCGACCTGTGCTGGCCCATTTTGACCTACAAAGTCCTACCTTTGTGACATGCAATGCGTCCAGCTCTGCAGTAGGAACCATCCTGTGAAGTGAACGGCCAGTGGTGTTCGCATCGAGGTCACTCACTCCGGCCGAACAGAAGTATTCAGTGGGGAGAGGGAGGCACTGGTGAGCGTCTGGGCGTGCAAATGTTGGCACATGTACCTGTACGGACGACACTTCATGCTATGAATGGTTCACAGAGCCCTCACAGCACTGCTGGAAACGTCAGGGTCGGGACACAAACCTCTGCACATTTACAGGTGGACTGAAAGACTGCGAGCATATAACTTCACTACTCAGTTTAAGCCGGACAGAGAGAATGTAGTGGCAGACCTGTTGTCTCGAGCCACACCTAAAACCAACCTGAATGATGACCAAGAGCCCCTGGAGATGGAGCTGATCAACATGTTGCACGGGCCTCTTAAGGACACAGTATCTCTCCAGAAGCTCCAGGCGACACCAAAACAGGACCTGACCCTGACTCAGCTGTGTTCTTTCATCCGTGAGGGCAGGCCTGCAGAGGTACTGGGAGAGCTAGCACCATTTCACAGAGTTTTAAGGATGACCTAGCATACTGCAACAATGTCTGCGTGGCAAGAGGACTGTTATGTACTGTAAAATACCTTGGGTGAAGGATGAGGTAAAATGACTGGCCGAACACAACTTTATTAAAGATGTAGAACAGTGGTTACACGGTAGGCGTCTGGCAGAGGGAACCAGTCCAGTGAGGCCTCAATATGGATGCCCTCTGGTATTTATAGGGTGGTGCAGTGACAGAAGTGCCCGTCACTACACCGCACTTCACAATAAGGTGCCGGAACACAACATCACCCCCCCCCCCTTAGAAAAGTCCAAAAACACACACTGCAGCGGATGATAAAAAGTATAATAAGATAAGATAAGATAAGCCTTTATTAGTCCCACAACGGGGAAATTCCAGGATTGCAACAGCACAGGGATAGCAACACTCAGAGCAACAATCAGAAGGCAAGAAAAAAACAAGCAAGCAAGAGCAGCTAATATACATATGTACGTATTACTATAAAATATATATATATACACACACACACAGACACACAGTGCAGAGCATTGTAGCTGGATGGAATAAATATATGAATATATGAACACACAGTGCAGAGCATTGTAGCTAGATGGAATAAATATGTAAATATATAAACACCCACAGTACGGAGCATTGCAGCTAGGTGGAATAAATATGCAAGTATATAAACACACACAGTGCGGAGCAATGTAGCTAGATGGAATAATATGTAGATATATAAATATATAAACACACCCAGTGCTGAGCATTGTAGCTAGATGGAATAAATATGTAAATATATAAACACACACAGTGCAGAGCATTGTTGCTAGATGGAATGAAACAGCATAACCGTCTACTTAGTTATCCTACATGGTATGATTATGTGCCCATACATATTCTCACCCTCCATAGCGACCGGTATGTTCCTAGTTGTATGCCGGAGGGGACCATTGTGTAAGTCTATTGCATCTTTTGCATTCAAAAAACTATTAGTTTGTTACGTCTTTTTGCTATCTCTGCGAGCAGCCCTGCTTAGGTTGTACAGTCTGACAGCCGTTGGTAGGAAGGACCTACGAAACCTCTCGGTTGTGCACCTGGGATGATGTAGTCTGCTGCTAAATGAGCTCCTCAGTGCATTCAGTATGTCCTGCATAGGGTGGAACTCGGACTCCAGCAGAGATGACAGTTTAGCCACCGTCCTTCTCTCTCCTATCTCCTCCATCGGATCAAGGCGCTGCCCCAGGACAGAGCTAGCTTTCTTAATCAGTTTGTTCAGTCTCTTCCTATCGGCTGCAGTAATGCCACTGCCCCAGCAGACCACTCCAAAAGTGATGGCTGATGCCACCACCGTGTCATAGAATGACTTCAGCAGCGCCCCTTGTACACCAAAAGACCTGAGTCTCCTCAGCAGTAATAAGCAGCGATGCTGTAGGTTTTAAGTGAAGCTTTATTATATCATCCAGCCGTCACGAGCTCCGCTCCCGGTGCCGTGCATGCGCGCCGGGAGCGAGCCCACGGCTCTCAGAGAAGGAGGACACAAAGTCTGTGTCCAGCAGCAGCAGTTGCAGGATCAGAATGAGAGAGAGTTTGCGTTACAGAGTTGCAGCATATATACTCAACTACAATACATCAAAGGGCATTCCCCAGCAGTTGGCACGATCAAAAGAGATAACAGAACAGCATGAGACATTTGCATTTGAGAGACATATTGATCTCAGTCCCTAGGTCACAGTAAGGACAGGGCGCATGAACACAATGCATGAAAGGCAACATTAACATCACAGAAGTGAGCCAGAAGAAACAAGTCTGTCTGTAGACATTGATACACATTTCACTGTTCTGTTAATTGCTCTAGCCGAGCGCTGTGTCTGACCAGTCTGTTTGTGGGGGTTTACAACAAAGCACATCTACGTATTGATCTCAGCCTCTAGGTCACAGTGAGGACAGGACGCATGAACACTATACATGAATGGCACATTACATCACAATACATGCGTGGCACATTGCATCACAATACATGAATGGCACATTACATCTAAGTAGTGCAGCGGGAAAAACCGAGACAAGAGAGCTGAGTGTCCTGTGTGTTGTGGGGGGGTTGAATCAACCCGCCACACGCTCCCCCCCAGAGGGCACGGCAGGGGGCCGAGACCTCGATAATCCATCTGTGGGAGCGAGCTGTGGGAGAAGCTCACTGCAGGCGGAGGGGGAGGGAGGGGAGGGGTAGTAAGTGCCGGCAGGGGCGGTGAAAATGGTCCGAGCCACGCAAAAATTGCTTGCTGCTCCGCGAAGTCGAGGGGCTGTCCCGTTGCGCGTGCGGAGATCACAAGAAGAAAAATTTGTTTCTGACTCCTCTCGTGGCCATGAAGAAAAGCAGGAGCGGCTGTAAGAAAAAAAAAAAGAAACAAAAGCAGAGGGACTGGCGTGTTGGCTTTAGGTGCAGGAGCAACCCCAAAGCCCCCCGGGAACAGCTGACGGCTGAAATCCCTTTGTGCCGTGGCTGAGACCATTAGAAAATCCAGTGGCGAGCTGCGTGCTTGCTTCAGGTGAACGAGCAGCCCTGAAGGTTCCGAGGGTGGCGATCGGCCGTTTTTCTCGGGCATGTGCAGCGGCGGAGGACGATGGCGGTCTCTGTAGCCTTTATTGCCCCGTGCGTGGTGCGCCGTCCTCGTAACTCCCCGGTGCGCGCACGGGGGTTCCGTGCTTGGGTGGGCCGCTGGAGTGGCGAGTCAGGGTGCAGAATCTTGGTGGAGATCGGCGCAGATGGCGCCGATAAAATCCAGGTTGAGCTGTGGCTGCGGACTGGCCATGGTGCATTGGAGCGGTGAGAGGAAATAGACGATCTTTTGTCCCTCAGGCTCGTGCAGATGCGTTGGAGCGGTGGGAGGGAATAGACGATCTTTGTTCCTCAGGCTCGGGTAGATGAGTAGGCTCGCTGAGAGGGAGGAGTAGCGGTGAGAGGGAGAAAACGTTCTGTGTCCCTCGGCTGGTCCAGCGTGGACGTCCCGATCTCAGGCGAGGGTCGCGCCATGATGTTTTCTGCAGTTTTCCCGGTCGTGGGTGATGTCCGGAGAACAGCTCGTTTGTGTCAGGCTGCTGTGTTCGCTGGCAGCGTGTTCTTTTCTGCCTTCAGGTCATGGTGCGTTGGGGCGGTGAGAGGGAGGAGACATCTTGTGTCCCTCGGCCGGTTCAGCGTGGATGTCCAGACCGGAAGGCTGCGTCGCACAAGGCGTGTGCGTCTTCGGGGTCACCAGTGCAGCTGTCCAGATCAGAAGGCTGCCTCGCACAAACGTGTGCATGATCAGGGTCGCCAGTAGACATTAATACACATTTCACTGTTCTGTTAATTGCTCTAGCCGAGCGCTGTGTCTGACCAGTCTGTTTGTGGGGGTTTACAACAAAGCACATCTACGTGTTGATCTCAGCCTCTAGGTCACAGTGAGGACAGGACGCATGAACACTATACATGAATGGCACATTACATCACAATACATGCGTGGCACATTGCATCACAATACATGAATGGCACATTACATCTCAGTAGTGCAGCGGGAAAAACCGAGACAAGAGAGCTGAGTGTCCTGTGTGTTGTGGGGGGGTTGAATCAACCCGCCACAACACACAATTAAGACCCTCCCCAATTTGGGACCCGAATCATGCACTAACATAACAAAAACCGATGTACTAAAATGGTGTAACACATTCATACAATCAAAACCTAAAATAGGGCTGACTGGTGGACTACCGTACAGCCCAAAATGGCACGGTGGATTATTCTGCTACCGGAAAAACTAAAGAAAAAAATTCCATTATTAAAGTAATATCACTGCCGTGTTCCTAAACTCAAACGATAATACACAAAATAATCCCATTTTACAAAATGCGTATACATAAGAACATCAGAACTATCAACATACATATTTACAGCACTGTTCCTTGGGCAGGAGGAGAAGAACCGTCATGAGGGGGCCCTGGGCAGCTCCTCATCAAACGTGCCTCTGGAAGCAGCAGGCCCTCGGGACAATGGCTGATCTTCCAGAAGAAAGCGCCTCTCCTCTTCACCACCGACTCCCGCTCTCATCCAGCCCCGTCACCTGAAGCCTCTTCCCGGACACACCAAAGCTGATTGGCATGCCTCGCCGAGCCATCGGACAGCTGGAAGTGTCCTGCACCTAGTTTAGCCGCTATGCGCAGACACTCATGATGTTTCACTGGCTGTCATCTGGCCCATCTTCACCGTGGATGTTCTTCACCCCGAACCCGAACCAAGTCCATAACCCTCAGTGGGGCTCGGCTTGGCCTGAAATGGTGCTGCTGAGCATGCGGTTTCGCCGTACTCTCCGGTCTGGCTCTGACCTCTTCTAAAACCGTCATAGCATTCACCATTGTAGCTGCAGACCCTCCATTCCCCTGCGACCAAGCTCCAGAGGCATCTGGGGCTATCACATTGGGGTCACTTGCCAGCACAGGCGCCTTGCCGCCATGCTCGGTGCCCCCCTCTACCGTTTCCCGAGTGCCAGTACTGAGATCCTTCTGTGCCGGACCTCAGTGAGGCTGGTCCTGCTTGACCACTGTGGTGTCCATTAGCTCTTCGTTCCACACGACATCCTCATCGACCACTGGAACCAGAGGGTTCCACTGGCTACAATCTGACCATTTGTTCCCAGCATTGTCATTTATGGCGAAACCCAGTCCGTAAAACAAGTCACAGCCCATGATGTTATTGCCTCAGGCTGTCACATGGAACGTGAAGTCAACCATTGTTGCAGACTTGTATTGAACCGTTAACTCCAAAGTCCCAACCGTGCAGAGCCTGCCACCTCCATAACCATACAACAGTGCAGGGTTACCTCTTATCCTGTAGTGGGAGAAAAACTTCTTCACCATGGCCCAATTCAGCAATGACACCTCCACTCCCATGTCGAGCAGCAGCGGCACTTCCACGCCGTCCAACTCCACTGTGCAAAACGTGTACCTGTTTGTGCTGGGGACACCACATGGATGGTCATCAGGGGCGGGCGGAGTGATTTCTTCTGTGGGCTCTCCAGTTTAGATACACAGCACACTCTAGCATAATGGTTCAAGTGTCCACATCTGCTACAACATGCTCCGCTTGCCGGGCAGTCCTTAGCCTTATTGTGATGCGTTGTGGACCCACCACCCTTGCAAAGGGGTTTTCCAGGGGCAGACTTTCGGCTGGCAGCGTTGGCTTCCGTAGTATCATCGTCCAAGCTATCCTCACTATCCAAGTCCGCAACATTTGCCGCGGCAGGAGGCTCTGTGACCGGTGCCACTTTAGCTCTAAAGCTAGCTTGTCTGCAGCCTCCAGTTGGAGAGCTAGCTCGACAGCTCTGGCTAATGTTAAGTCACTGGGTCCCGTGAGTAGCCTAGCCTGCAATGTGGCACTACACGTATGCTCCGCAACCTGGTCACGTACCAGTTCATCTTCCAATGGCCCAATGCGACAGTCGCTAGCTAGTTACTTTAAGCTTGCGACAAACTGATGAAAAGGCTCACCCACTCATTGATGTCACTGCCAAAAGCGAATCCTCTGGACAGTCACACTATCCGGGGTATGAAAGTGGTTTGCTAGCAGCTTCACAATGTTTTCAAAAGAGTCCGAAGCTCCGAGTGTGTGCAGGACTTGCTGGCCCTCAATACCCAGGTTGTGAACAAGTAGCGTACATGCTTTTAACTTGTCGAGCTTACCCAGGTCCAGAGCGGTGATGTACGTCTGAAAAGCCTCAAACCACAGGCACCGGTGGCTCGCCCAGGAGCTCGAGGAAGGAGCGAAGTGGTGTAATGTGCCCCTCCATGAGTTAATACTCGATCGCCAAATGTTATGTATGATAAAATACCTTGGGTGAAGGATGAGGCAAGATGACTGGACAAACATAGCTTTATTAAAGATGTAGAACAGTGGTTACATGGGAGGCATCTGGCAGAGGCCACCAGTACAAAGAGGCCGCAATATGGATGCCCTCTGGTATTTATAGGGCGGTGCAGTGACGGAACAGGAAGTACCCGTCACTACACCACACTTCACAATAAGGTGCCGGGACACAACATCACAAGGACACTGCACAACAATTCCTGAAATGCTAAAAGGCCACATCTTAACCATGCTGCACGAGGGTCACCTTGCCTTGGGCAGAGTGAAACAGCAGTGAAAGGGCTTGGTCTGGTGGCCGGACATCAACAAAGACATAGAAAATATGGTAAAAGACTGTGTGTCCTGCCTTGAAAGCAGAAAAACAGGGGTGCTCCTGTGCACCAACAGTTCCTGCTTGTAGCCTATGACCTCCACTCAAAATGGCCCAAAGATGCTGGGATAGGCTCCAGCCCCCACGCGGCCCGAAAAGGATTAAGCGGAAGAAGATGGATGGATGGATGGATGGATGCCAAAATGGCCAGCTGGTGACCACCGATGTGCTTCCTCGTCTCCCTCTTTGCTCGCTGGGGTGTACTGGTCGCCATTACGACAGACAACGGCCAACAATTCATCTTGGCGGGTATTGAAGCATTCATGAGTGAGAGAGGTATCAAACACATAAAGATTGCATTCTACCATCCACAAGCAAATGGTGGGGGAGGGGGTAGAAAGATTCAACAACACCCTAAAAAAACGGGCTCAGAGCACACCTGGCGGACTGACTCCAATTCTCGGCTGCACTACAGAGTATCCTGCTGCACTATAGAGCAACACCTCATGCCACGACGGGCTGCTTGCCGGCAGTATTGATGTTGGGATATGAAATGTGCCTTCCCCTGGGCCGCCTATGCCCCCTAGAGGGAGCCATTCCAACAGAGATGCCATCACTGAGGGGGAGGGTGGTCGAGCAGCAATGACAGATGAAACTATGGTTTGACAGGAAACCCTGGGTGAGACACTCATAGTGCTGGACTGGGTTAGGATCAGGCACCCTAACCGTGCCCACAAGCTGCAGTCGTTTTGGACAGCACTGTTGCAGATCACAGCACAGATGGCTCCAGCCACATTCCGCCTCTCTGATGGGTCATGGTGGCACGCCAGCCACCTCCGAAAATCTTCACCGACTCCAACCATGCTGTTTATTCCATCTAGCTACAATGCTCCGCACTGTGTGTATATATATTTATATATTTATGTGTACATATGTATATTCACTGCTTTTGTTTTTCTTGTCTCTTGATTGTTGCTCTGAGTGTTGCTGTCCCTGTGCTGTTGCAATCCTGGAATTTCCCCATTGTGGGACTAATAAAGGCTAACCTTAGCTTAGCTTATCTTTTTTTTTTTTTTTTTGTTACTTATTTGTACCCGTAGGTAGATTCGGTTTGCAGTCTGGTGACAAGCCACCGGCTGCTGGTCGCTGCGTGCGCGAGCGCCCTAAACCTACATGTTTTTGGTATGCGGGAGGAAACCGGAGAAATCCCGGAGTAAACCCGCGCAACACGGGGAGAACATGCAAACTCCACACAGCTCACTGTTGGTCGGGGGCTGAAATCGAACCCACGATCCCCGCGATCCCCCGGCCGAGGGTAAAACTGTGCTGCCACAGTGCTAAACCACTGCGCCACCGTGCAGCCAACGGATCTTAACCCCGGATCAGAGGATGGCCACGGACGTGATGGATCTAGTTTGGGTCTTTGCCTATGCAGGACAAGCGAACCCCCAGGAGCGTTCACTGGAGCAAGTGTTGGTGCTGCAGCCCGAGCAACGCTCAACCAGAGACATCTGAAGGACTTTATAGTGGGCTTTTAATTAGTTAGGGTGTGATTGGTCAAAAAAGTGGCAGAATTAACCACTCCATCACACGGGCATGCTGGCAGTCTAACCAGGTACAAAGATAGGCATAATGTGTTTATGGTTTCTTTTTTTTTTCGGGGGGGGGGGTGTAAACGTAGTGTATTAACTGGGGGGAGGGGGGTTGGACATTGGGGCTCGCCGGAGCCGGCGTCAGTACATAGATGATGGATGAAGTTGGGTGGCTCGACCATTTTGTATATAGTTAAGTGAAAATACTATACTATTGATCATAATATTTTACTTGATAGACTAGAACACTTTGCTGGACTTAATGGAATTTTGTTGCAGTGGGCGGCCACTGGGCAGCACGGTGGTGCAGTGGTTAGCACTGTTGCCTTTCAGCTAGAAGGTTCATGGTTCGAATCCCCAGGCTGGCAGGGGTTGGAACCTTTCTGTGTGGAGTTTGCATGTTCTCCCTGTGCTGCGTGGGTTTACTCCGGGGGCTCCGGTTTCCTCCCACAATCCAAAGACATGCATGTTAGGTTAATTGCTGTTCTAAATTGTCCCTAAAGATCTATTTCCTATAGGCCCTTAGAATAGAGGGTTAGTACTAGTGAAAGCGCTTTGAGTGGTCTTTGTGACTAGAAAAGCGCTATATAAGTAAAGGTTAGTTAGCAGTGGTTTAGATCTTATTTATCTGATAGGTTCCAGTTTGTTCATGTCAGTAATGAGTTTTCTTCCAACTCAAAGCTCAGTCACAGAGTTCCACAGGGATCTCTGCTAGGGCCTATTCATTTAGTTTATATATGTTTGAGCTAGGCATTAGAAAGCACTGTATACATTTTCATTGTTATGCAGATGGCACACAATTATACTTGTCAATGAAGCCAGATGATAGTAATCAATTAGCCAAGTTAGAGGCTTGTCTTAAGGAAATCAAAGCTTGGATGACTTGTAATTTCTTGCTATTAAATTCAGATAAGACTGAAGTAATTCTGGTTGGGCCAAAAAACCTTAGGAATACCTTTCCAAATCAAACTCTTAGTTTGGATGTGGTTACGCTTTCTCTTAATAGTTCTGTGAGGAACCTTGGAGTTATTTTTGATCAAGATCTGTTTTTTAATTCACATATTAAATTTGTTTCTAAGACTGTCTCCTATCATTTGCGTAATATTGCCAAGATTAGGAGCATCTTGTGTCAGAGTGATGCTGAGAAACTAATAAACACTTTTCTTAGCTTTATATTGGATTATTGTAACTCTTTATTATCAGGCTGTCCTAAAGCATCTTTAAAAAGTCTTCAGCTGATCCAAAATGCTGCAGCAAGAGTTTTAACAGGTACTAGAAAGAGAGATCATATCTCTCCAGTTCTGGCCTCCCTTCATTTGCTTACCATAGAATTTAGAATTACGTTTAAAATCCTTCTTCTCATTTACATAGATCTAAATAATCAGGTCCCTTTTTTATTAAAAAGATCTGATACTACCCTATCATCCTAACAAAGCACTACGCTCCCGAAATGCAGGATTACTTGTAATACCTAGAATGTCCAAAAGTACAATGGGAGGCAGAGCCTTCAGTTATCAAGCTCCTCTCCTGTGGAACCAGCTGCCAATCTGGATTCGGGAGTCAGACTCGATCTCTGTTTTTATGAATAGGGTTAAAACCTTCCTTTTTGATATAGCCTATAATTAGGGTGGGATCAGGTGCCCCTGAACCCTCCCTTAGTTTTGCTGCTAATAGGTTTAGACAGCTGGGGGACCTCCAACAATGCACTGGGCTTCGCTCCTTTTTTCACTCTCAATGAAATATTTTTGCAGGTCATTAACATCTGTTTGTTCTCTCCCATAGATTGAGTCCCTGTCGTGGTGATTGCTCTCTACATGTCTGTTCTTTCCTTCTTGTTCTCTATCCAATCACCCCCCAGCCAGTCACAGCAGATGACAGCCCCTCCCTGAGCCTGGTTCTGCTGGAGGTTTCTTCCTGCTAAAAGGGAGTTTTTCCTCTCCAGCGTCGCAGAGTGCTTGCTCACAGGGGATCACCTGATTGCTGGGGTTTTTCTGCAATTGTGGGGGTTTTCCCTACAGTTGAAAGTGCTATGAGATGACTGTTGTTGTGAAATGGCATTATGTCATGAACCGAGCTGATGTCCTTTAGGCTCGGTTCTGACCGTTCTCTGTGGCTCAGGTATCGGGTTATTTATGTATTGTGTTATCTTTTGGGTTCTTGTTGTTTCTATGTCTTTGTTCCTTTTTTTTTCCGTGCCTGTAGCCACTGCTCTGGCCAGTGGCTGATAGGTAGCCTCTTTTACCTACATTCGTGTGGGCGTTGTCTAACACTCGCTGGTCCGACCATGCCCCCTCTCTCTTGACAGCCAGCTGATTACACTCCAGTAATTGTCTTTCCCACTCTTCACCCAGGTGTGCCCAATCTGTTGTCCAGCGGTGCTTGTACTTAGGCGGCCTTTGCCAGTCCAGCATTGCTGGACCATTGTGCATACTCATTTGGTCGTGAATTGTCAAATGGATGTACTGTCATATGCAAGGGTAATCAGGCAATGTGTGGACTTACTCGGACTGCTCCGGTTAGTGAGTATTGACTGTGTGTTATTCTCCGGTGGTTCTCACTCTTATACTGTTGAGCATCCTGGAGAACTCCTTAAGTTTCCTGAACACTTATGTTATTTTGTACAGTTGGTTTTGATTGTTGTTTGTTCAATCAATGTGTGTGTGGAGTAATCTGTGCGTACATCCATTCATCATTTCTCTCCTCCATGTGCTATGTAAAAGCACACAAGGAGGCTTGTGAAAGAATGGTCCAGCCAGCGTAGGATTTAATTGGTTGCACCCACAAATCCTGTTTTTCTTATGAATTATTTTTCTTTTTCCACTCACCTTCTTCCCAGATGCTATGACTGAGTTGATGGAGAGTGAGCTGCGCTCACTGTGTCTCCTGGAGGACATTCTTTCGTGGATGCTGAAGTCCTGTTCCTCTGAGACAGCTCGGTGGGCTCGGGACACGGTGGTGAGGGTTAGGAACCGGGACCACAATTGGAATCATCCTTAGGCAACGAAGATCCTCCGGGATATCTTTGCTGTGCCATGCGAGGGGTCGGATGAGGAGCTCTCAGCGTTCAAGCCCCCTGTGGCTACCCCACCTTCTTTATAGGACACTCCGGAGCCTCCCCGCACTTCTGACTTGCAGCCCAGTGATGTGCTTAGAATTCTGGATTATCTGGTGCCCGAACCGTCCCCGAGGAAGAAGAAGCCTCGCCGTAAGAAGCCTCCAGCCCCTTCAACGACAGCCCTGCCTCCTCACTCTGAGCCGTGGCCCACTCCGTCTCCGGAGGAACTAGAGGAACGTAGACTGGTTCTTCTAGCAGAGACTGATCTCCTCCTGTAGGTGAAACCGTGGATCCTCCCACAATTGGCCTGGAGGTTGGAGGAGTATTCCCCGAAGGAACCATAGCGTCAGCCTGAGGATGAGTGGGCTCTGACCATGGATTTGCAACACCTCCCCAACCCGGAGACAACAGCTGATGTCATCACTTCCCAGGAATTCAGTTAAGTCCTTATTCAGTCACTTTTAATGCCACTTGAAACTGCTTGCCTGACTCCAGAGGAAATGTCAGCTAGTGACCTTGATTTTCTACCTGTCTCTCCTGTTTCTCCCATGCCACCTTCTATGCCTGGAGATGGATCCCAGACACAGGAGAGGCTGTCATTGGGGGAACCAGAGCTCTGGCCACCGTTCCCGGAGAGCCCACCATAAGAGTTCTGTGAATCTGCCACCAGTCTCTTCTACCTCTGTCACCATGGAGATGGCTCCTCCACTCTCCATGAGGGGGCCCGAATCTAGCCTAGGCACGGAGAGAGACGACTGGCTCCCATCTGCAGCTATTGACATAAGAGACCGGGAGGACAGGCAAGTGTTCTGTCATTCTTTTCCATCTAATTATGATAAACCTTGTCTGTCTCCCAAGGTGGAGGCCCAGTCTCAGCAGTCTGCTGGGTTCTCCCCTCCTGCTGCAACGGTTAAATTTACTCCTATTCTCTCCGTGTCTCCCCCATTTTCCCCCGAGTGTCCGCCGGCTCCTAAACCTAGCTGAACGATGGAGGAGCTCATGGCCCTGGAGGAGGTCAGACCAGTGCCAGAACGGAGTGAGCCCCCAGCTTCTCCGCTGGATCAGTCACCAGTGTGGGAGTCCTCGCCTGGGGGCACCAGGACTGTCACCATCATCAAACCAGCTGCAGAGGTTGCCACAGCAGAGGAGGAACCTGCGCCAGACCGCCTTGAGGTCGGGCCCATGTCGTCGTCTGGATCGACGGAGTCCTGGACGGTGGTGGAGATTGAGTGCAGGCAAGTAATCTCTCCTGTAATTCTCATGTCAGTTTTTGAGAGCTCTTGCCTGGCTCTTGGAGAGGAGAGTCGAGTGCAGCCCTCAGCTGTATCCGGACTCCCCTCGCCGGGCTCTGCCGCTGCTGACGACCTTAGCCGACTTTCCTCTCCCGTCTCCCCTGAGCTCCTTCCTAGGGTCGCTGGAGAGAATTTGCTGCTACCTGGGGTGCCCATGGACGACGACGACGTGAGTCCAGCCGGCCCAGAGGAGGCCGACGTGGGTACAGCAACTCTCGGACCTACGGGACCAGCTCACCCTAGATTGCCAGAGTCCTGGATGGCAGTGGAGCCCGAGTTCGGGCAAGTGTGCTCCATAATGTCTCCTGTGCCTATGTTGAAGTCACACTGCCCGACCCATGGTGAGGAGGGCAAGGGGCATCTTGCTGCAGCTCCCAGGCTCACCTGACTGGGCTCTACCAGTGTCGGTGACCCTGACTCAGTCTCTTTCTCTCTCCCTCCAGTTTCAGAGCTCCTTGCCAGGGTCGCCGGAAAGCAGCCAATTCCACTAGAGGCTGCCGAGGATCCGGGTTCAGCGCCGGAGGTTGTGGAAAGTCCTACCTCCTTCAGTGGGGAGGTCACCATGGGAGCAATGAGGTCCCTGATAGGGACCACCACATGTGCAACGGTGCTCCAGCCGGAGCCCACCGCGGGTGCTACAGAGCTCCAGCCGGAGTCCGCCGTGGGTGCAACGTTGGCCCGGTCGGGGTCCACCAAGGGTGCAGCATTTACCGGGTTGGGGTCAAACACAGGTGCTGCAGAGCTCCAGCCAGGAGCCAGCGTGGGTACCGCAGAGCTCTGGCCAGGAACCACCATGGGTGCTGCAGAGCTCCGGCCAGGAGCCACTGCGGGTGCTGCAGAGCTCCAGTCAGGAGCCACCATGGGTGCAGTATTGGCCCGGTTGGGGTCCACAGAGGGTGCAGTGTTGGCCCCCCCGGGGTCCACCGCGGGTGCAGCATTGGCCCGGTCAGGGTCCACTATGGGTGCAGCTGTGTCCCAAGCCGGGACCACTGGAGATGCTGCGGGTCAGCCTGAGGATGCTGTGGCTCCCTTCTCCTCCCAGTCCGATGCCGGGGGGTTTTCCTCCATACAGTCCGATCACCCACCAGTGAGCCTCCCGGTGGGCAGGCCGCCTCCTGCTTCACCCCTTTGGTCCTGGTGGCTTAACAACGCTGGCCGGCTGCTGGAGGGACTGAATCTTTGGGCCAGGTGGCCCGTGTTTTCCGGCAGGCCACCGGACTCTGTTCACCGGACTGCTTGCTGGGCCTGGGACTCTGGGCGGCCCCCTGAGCCTCCACGCCCTTGGACTTGGGCGGGGGGGGGGTAATTGTGGGCCCTGGGTGGGGTGTATTGTGTTCCCTCCTTTTCTGTTTCCCCTACCACCCACCCGGGTTCATGTTGTGGCTCCTGTTGGGGGTGGTGGTGGGGGGGGGGGGGGTCCTCTCCTTATGATGTTGCCATGGGTGTCAGGAATCCACCCTTAGAAAGGGGGGCTCTGTCACAAACTGAGCCGGTGTTGTCCTTTAGGCTGAGTTCTTACCATTCTCTGTGGCTAAGGTTTCAGGTTATTTATGTATCGTGTTAACTTTTAAGTTCTTACTGTTTTTATGTCTTTGTTCCTTTTTTTTTCCGTGCCTGTAGCCACCGCTCTGGCCGGCGGCTGTTAGACAACCTCTTTGACCTACATTCGTGTGGGCGTTGTCTAACACTCGCCGGTCCGACCACGCCCCCTCTCTCTTGACAGCCAGCTGATTCCTCTCCGGTAATTGTCTTTCCCACAACTCACCCAGGTGTGCCCAATCTGTTGTCCAGCGGTGCTTGTACTTAGGCGGCCTTTGCCAGTCCAGCATTGCTGGACCATTGTGCATACTAGTTTGGTCGTGAATCATCATATGGATGTACTGTCATATGCAAGGGTAATCAAGCAATGTGTGGACTTACTCGGACTGCTCCGGTTAGTGAGTATTGACTGTGTGTTATTCCCCGGTGGTTCTCACTCTTAGACTGTTGAGCGTTCTGGAGGACTCCTTAAGTTTCCTGAACACTTATGTTATTTTGTACACTTGGTTTTGTTTGTTGTTTGTTCAATAAATGTGTGTGTGGAGTAACCTGCGCGTAAATCCATTCATCCTTTCCCTCCTCCGTGCGCTGCGTAAAAGCGCATGGCGAGACTTGTGACAGCGCTATATAAATAAAGCTGAATTGAATTGAAATAAATAATAAAGAGTTGGTTGTTCAGTGCAAGATGCCTCATGGCTCGCTTATTCAGACATAACATAAGGCACCCACCAACAT
The DNA here is from genome assembly GCA_020510985.1 of Pholidichthys leucotaenia. Classification (NCBI taxonomy): domain Eukaryota; kingdom Metazoa; phylum Chordata; class Actinopteri; order Cichliformes; family Pholidichthyidae; genus Pholidichthys; species Pholidichthys leucotaenia. The sequence continues at coordinate 238,023,650 of CM035845.1, forward strand.
TCAGATCGCACTGACTTATTTGTTCAGGGCTCCTTTACGCAGACAAGGATTGCTGGGTGACCACTGAAAGATAAAAAAAAAAAAACTGGACCGATCTTAAAGATCTCCTAAAGCCTTGAAAGCTGTTTCTGCGAAAGTGTTTGGGAAATCATGTGATTTTCATGGTGATTGATAGAGACCTTTTAAATATCCTTGCACGATCATTGAGAGACCAGGAGGAGATCATTGAGGGATCATTGGGGGCGGTTGTGGAACAGGTGTAGTGTGGCCAACTACTGATAGGAGGTCCGGAGTTTGATTCCCCCTCTGTTTGCAGTCTGCATGTCGAAGTGTCCTTGAGCAAGACACGGAACCCCCAGTTACTCCTGGTGGGTCAGGCCAGTGTCTGTGCATGGCAGCTCTGCTGCCATCAGTGTGAAAATGTGTGTATGAATAGGTGGACAGCAGGGTCTGTAAAGTGCTTTGGTCATCTAGAGACGAGAAAAAAGCATTATATAAGTGAACACCATTTACTATCATTAAGAGTTTCTCTGGTGATCGCTTCCCTTTGGTTATTGTTGAGATTGTTTTGAACTGAGCCAAAACCTTGGTGACCGTAGAGGTCACTGAGATCATTTAAAGACTCTTAAGAGATCTGGAATTTTTTTCATCACTCAATGGTCTGTCAATGATCTCTACCACTGTGTAAAGGGGGTATAAGTAACACATTCAGTTTCAAATACTGATGGATGATCATGATCTAACCATGTACCAAAACCACAGGTTCATATAGTCAAGCCTCATCCACATGGATCATTGACTGTTTTGTCTTCACTGAATAAAAGTCCAATATTTTACTTTAGTTGCTGGATTTCTGTTATTTCTTTCACATTGACATTTCACATTCTTCCTCAGTGGGCAACACTTTATATGTCCATGCCATTCCTGCACAGTTAATACTTACTGTAAAGTAAGTCTTAATATATTTCTGTAAAAGATAAAATATTTATTGTCTGATTTATGGCAAATAACAGCCCTCTTTATTGTGTACATCCGGATAGTAGTTCTGTTGTACTCCCTATAATGTGGTATACAATTCATATGGATGCCTTACAGTGGGAATGAATCTTGACCCATTTTAAAGTAAAAACCTTTCCCAAAGTGAAATGGAATAAAAGAATGGTATGCCAGTTTCATTGTGACCCCCGTGTTACATCATGTTGGGAGCTGACCAAGGTGCAGAAACTTTTCACTCTGTTTCATCATACATTCATGGGACTGTATTGCTTGTGGTCATGTATAGAACGCTTATTCCTTCTAAAGTATATGTGTAATTGCTTTTTTTTAAAGACAAAATTAGAAAGAAGGTAAATCATTAATTTTATATGACAGGCCTATATGGTATATTCACCAGTCTTTTTGCCTAATGTTTGTATGTCACTTATCCATTCTGGTTGCTATCCATTCATTGTACATGGAGACTGGAACATTATCATTATGTCTCTGTGCTGTACTCCTCAAGGCTATACAAAGCATTTTTTCCCCACTACACCCAGCTCATTCATTTTTCATTTGGCTCGGGCGTGTTAATTAAAATGCTGAATGGCACACTTTAAGTTGCAAACACAAAATTTTGTTGTTTGACCTTTTCTTTTTTGCCAATATGTGGCACTGCCTGTATGACGCTTTGATGAATGGATAATGTACTATCCAAGCTGACAGGCCTCTTTGTGAAAATTAATGAGGACATAGTAAGTAGGAAGGGAACTGTTGAGAAGGCAGAGTTTCTTTCTTTTTCTTATTTTTTTAACTTGATTTAGTCCTTGTGGATTATGTTTGCACTCTCACTTGCAACTGGTTAATGGATATAGTGTAGTTATTTATCACGTCAACACTTGAAAGACCGAGTGATTAAAAACAAAGATTGCTGTGAGGGGAAAATGAAACACAAGATGGAAAAGGCTTTGCACAGACAGGTTGGCAGTGATAACCATCATGGATGTCATATGTCTTCGCTTCATTAGCACTAATGTTTGTTGCACCCCGTTTGTTCTGCTGAATGTTAAAATTAAATATGCAAATAGCGACATGGAATCGATGCGTCTGCAGCTAAGGGTTGTCAGATACTACCATTTATTGTACCTCATCTGGGAAACAAAACAATCCCTTTCCACAGAATTTAGAGGCAGGGGCCTGAATTTCAAAGAGCTACAGGCAAAAAAAAGAAAAAAGAAAGCCCACATTGTCTTAGTAAGGAGGGGTTTCTCCAAATCATGAGCTGATTAATAAATTAACTGAGTCTTTTCTTCCATGCTTTCACTCTGTCTGTCCCCCTTCATTTTGTTAGCGAGCACCAGCAAATGAGAGGCTAAAATGGATAAAAAATCTATTATCTGGTGCAAATTAGTCAAGCCTTCTTGACTATCTCATGAGTCATTACTGAAAAGGTGAAAATGATTCTACAGTAGATTAACACGTCTTTGTGAGATGTAATAAATGGTCCTTAGACTCAGTGATGACCACACATGCAAAAGACTTTTTTTTTTTTTGAAAGTGAAATGGAAATGTGTGGCAGGAACCATCATGTGGTAGAGAAAGAAGGCTTAAATCATGAGTTCAGTCTGATTCAACAGCTTGGAAGTGCAGCAAAGTGTTTATTATTCACGGAAAGATTAACTTAAGGCATAACTGTCAGTCTGCTTCTGTTTTATCAAAGAAAATGTGGGAGGAAAGGGAACTGCATGAGTTTTTGTCACTTAGATTAACTCTAAATTTAAATAAATAAAGAGAATTTGCTGCCAGTTATAACTTTTTTTTCCAATTTGAAAAGTAAATAGTCCAACTTGGGTGTAACAGCCTTAATTAATGTAATAGTCTAGGAGGGCTGGCATCAATGAGCCATTTGGGCTAACCCCCCCTTATTGAGATAAAATGGTGAAAGAAAAAAAAAAAAAAAACTCAGGACATTTTACTTCAGGGTTTGATCGTTTTTATGGGATTTACAATAAGACTGCCCAGAACTCACAATAAAACACTGCATATATATAAACTGTCCCAATTTTTACTGCCTAAACCCTGTAGCACAGTCATCTAGTTATATCTGTCCATGTGTGAATGGCAGGTGTAAGACCCGCCTTCCTTTATTTACTTCAGTTTTGGCCTAAAAGAAATCAGCCCCCAGGGTCTAAAATTTGATCATGTAAAATCAAGGCCTCAATTATATTTTCAAAAATGACAAATAATTGTTAAATTCCTCCTTGGTGGCTTTAAACAGGACAACATCCTCATCTACTTCTCTGTAAAATAAATAGAACCAGAGGGCACAAAAGAGTGCATACCTCTGCCAAGGTTCTATCCCTCAGAATGTTGTTTTTAATCTGTCTGTCTGTCTGTCTGTCTGTTAGTTTTTCTGTCTATCAGCAGGATAACATAAAGACTGCTGGACAGATTTTGATGAAATTTTCCATCAGAGGTGGCCCTTAGGCTACAGATGAACCACTTACATTGTGGAGGTGATCTGGGTCACTTTTTCACTTTCTTTACTATTGCAACTAAGGACCTTAGCAGAAGCATGCAATCTGTGATTGTCCTCTATTTCTTCGCCTATGATGAGCACACACCTCTGCCAAGGCCCTATCCTGCAACTGAAAGAAAGAAAAAAAGATCTAGAATCACCATCCTGACCCTGATCACCTCCAAAGTCTGATGTTTTCATCCACAGCCCAAGGGCCACCAAAATTTCATCAAAATCCACCCAGTAGTTTTTGCGCAATCCTGCAAACAAACAAACAAAAAAACAGACAGACAGACAGACAAACAAATGTCAACAAAAACATTTTCTCCATGGCGGAGGTAATTAAGAAAAAAAATCTGCTTCTTGCCACCATAAAATAAAGGAAAAAGTAATGTTTAATTTTGTCAATTTTCTGGACTATGAGCAGATCTCTCAACAATCTCTCACTGATTTCCACGTCTGTGTAAAAGGGTGTCAAGGAGTAACACACTGAAGATTTTAAATGTTGTAGGTAAAGATTACAAAATCTTGAAGCATAAACTTCACCCCCTCCCCACTCCCTTCTGTTTTCTCCAGAGGTTAATGGCCTGATTGTTTCACACCTGAGAGGACTTGATCAGTTATATATAATATATATATATATATATATATATATATATATATATATATATATATATATATACACTAGTGCATACCTGTGCATGCCTGTGCATACCCTTGCATGTCCATAGAAAGCAAGTGTAAGCAAATATTTCTGCATGCCCATAGAAAGTTACTGTTACCATGGCAACAGTAACCATGGTGAAACCTGCCTTTGATCTTTGACATCACCACTTGTTCAGTGATACTTACCTTTGATCTGTGATGCCTGCCTTTGATCTTTGATGATGTCATAGCGAGTCCTATGACCTTTTAGTGAGTCCTGTGATTGTGAGTGATGCCTGCCTTTGATCTCATAGTGATTCATATGATCTTTTAGCGAGTCCTACGTTCGTGACAGAGATTTCTTGATCTATCTATCTACAGTGGGGTAAAAAAGTATTTAGTCAGCCACCAATTCTGCAAGTTCTCCCACTTAAAAGATGAGAGAGGTCTCCAATTTTCATCATAGGTATACCTCAGCTATGAGAGACAAAATGAGAAAAAAAATCCAGAAAATCACATTGAAGGATTTTTAATGAATTAATTGGTAAATTCCTCAGTAAAATAAGTATTTGGTCAATAACAAAAGTTCATCTCAATACTTTGTTATATACCCTTTGTTGGCAATGACAGAGGTCAAACGTTTTCTGTAAGTTTTCACAAGGTTTTCACACACTGTTGCTGGTATTTTGGCCCATTCCTCCATGCAGATCTTCTCTAGAGCAGTGATGTTTTGGGGCTGTCGCTGGGCAACACGGACTTTCAACTCCCTCCAAAGATTTTCTATGGGGTTGAGATCTGGAGACTGGCTAGGCCACTCCAGGACCTTGAAATGCTTCTTACGAAGCCACTCCTTCGTTGCCCGGGTGGTGTGTTTGGGATCATTGTCATGCTGAAAGACCCAACCACGTTTCATCTTCAATGCCCTTGCTGGTGGAAGGAGGTTTTCACTCAAAATCTCACAATACATGGCCCCATTCATTCTTTGCTTTACACGGATCAGTCGTCCTGGTCCCTTTGCAGAAAAACAGCCCCAAAGTATGATGTTTCCATCCCCATCCTTCACAGTAGGTATGGTGTTCTTTCTCCTCCAAACACGACAAGTTGAGTTTTTACCAAAAAGTTCTATTTTGGTTTCATCTGACCATATGACATTCTCCCAATCCTCTTCTGAATCATCCAAATGTTCTCTAGCAAACTTCAGACGGGCCTGGACATGTACTGGCTTAAGCAGGGGGACACGTCTGGCACTGCAGGATTTGAGTCCCTGGCGGTGTAGTGTGTTTCTGATGTAGCCTTTGTTACTTTGGTCCCAGCTCTCTGCAGGCCATTCACTAGGTCCCCCCATGTGGTTCTGGGATTTTTGCTCACCGTTCTTGTGATCATTTTGACCCCACGGGGTGAGATCTTGCGTGGAGCCCCAGGTCGAGGGAGATTATCAGTGGTCTTGTATGTCTTCCATTTTCTAATAATTGCTCCCACAGTTGATTTCTTCACACCAAGCTGCTTACCTATTGCAGATTCAGTCTTCCCAGCCTGGTGCAGGTCTCCAATTTTGTTTCTGGTGTCCTTTGACAGCTCTTTGGTCTTGGCCATAGTGGAGTTTGGAGTCTGGCTGTTTGAGGTTGTGGACAGGTGTCTTTTATACTGATAACGGGTTCAAATAGGTGCCATTAATACAGGTAACGAGTGGAGGACAGAGGAGCCTCTTAAAGAAGAAGTTACAGGTCTGTGAGAGCCAGAAATCTTGTTTGTTTGTAGGTGACCAAATACTTATTTTACCAAGGAATTTACCAATTAATTCATTAAAAATCCTTCAATGTAATTTTCTGGATTTTTTTTTCTCATTTTGTCTCTCATAGTTGAGGTATACCTATGATGAAAATTGAAGACCTCTCTCATCTTTTAAGTGGGAGAACTTGCACAATTGGTGGCTGACTAAATACTTTTTTGCCCCACTGTATCTATCTATCTATCTATCTATCTATCTATCTATCTATCTACTAGTGGTTCTGGCTGCAGCTGCACGCTTTTTTGCTCTGTCATGATTGTGAGCACTGGTGGAGAGCCGTGCTCATGCTTCAAGTTCATCTTGATAATTTCATTGATAATGTCATTTCCCCACTTCTGTTTAGTATTTTATATGTATGATGTTGTCTGGGTTTCTTCTTTGTTTGTTTGTTTTTTTAAGTTGTGTGGTTATTGTATCTTAGTTTGGTCATTATTATTATTATTATTATGTATTTTTTGATCTTGTATTTCATATTATTTTCCTGTGCTTTTATTTCAGCCTCCTCTGCCCTTGCCTTCAGTTCTCCTTGTGTAACCTCAGTATTCATTAGTATTGTAGTATTAGCACTTCTTGGGCTTTGTATTTCTTCTTGTCCTCACCTTGATGCTTTTTCTTATTTCCTTTATGTGTATTTGGGTCTGTTTTCATTTTGGTATCATTTCATGCTTGTAGTCAGTTACCCTTTTGTTTCTCATGTGCTTTTATTTTGGCAGTTGTCCATGTTTACTTCCCCTCCTAGCTTAAGTTCACGAGCTGTCGCAGCTGTCATTAGTTTGCCTTGATTATTCCTCGCTCCTGTAACCCACACCTGTAATCATTTGTGTTCATTTCCTTTTTTTGTTCATTTCCTTATAACAGGGGTGTCAAACTCATTCCATGGAGGGCCAAGACCCTGCAGGTTTTACTTCCACCCAGTCTCTTCAGCAGGTGTTTTCACTGATCAGCAATCAGTAGGAAGAAATTCAGAGAAATCACCTGTTGAAGACACTGGGTGGAGGTAAAACCTGCAGGGTCTTGGCCCTCCATGGAATGAGTTTGACACCTGTGCCTTATAAGGACCATTGTGTGGAGATGTGTGGAAAGGATGAGGCTGAGTTATTTCTCAAGTTCCATTTTATTCTCGACACACTCTCCAACATACAAATCAGAAAAGAGGCAGAACCCCCAAACTCTGCCAGTCTTATACCCCTGACATCAAAGCACAAAATCCCATTGTCTTTAAATCCCAAACACAATGCATCCCCCCTGCAGTTCCTATCTCTTTCACCCAAACCTCAGTGGTCAGGAAATCCTTCATGTCCATCTCTTTGCATATCCAAAGGTCAACACTCACATCCTCCTCATCTCCCTAGGAGGTCCAGACCTTTTGTTCCTCTTCAGAGGTGAAGCCAAAGTAAGCACACAGGAATATACATGAGAGCATATGAACAGTCATATACATGTGAACCCGTGAAACTACATACAGTGGGGAAAAAAAAGTATTTAGTCAGCCACCAACTGTGCAAGTTCTCCCACTTAAAAGATGACAGAGGTCTCCAATTTTCATCATAGGTATACTTCAACTATGAGAGACAAAATGAGAAAAAAAAATCCAGAAAATCACACTGAAGGATTTTTAATGAATTAATTGGTAAATTCCTCAGTAAAATAAGTATTTGGTCAATAACAAAAGTTCATCTCAGTACTTTGTTATACACCATTTGTTGGCAATGACAAAAGTCAAACGTTTTCTGTAAGTCTTCACAAGGTTTTCACACACTGCTGCTGGTATTTTGGCCCATTCCTCCATGCAGATCTCCTCTAGAGCAGTGATGTTTTGGGGCTGTTGCTGGGCAGCACGGACTTTCAACTCCCTCCAAAGATTTTCTATGGAGTTGAGATCTGGAGACTGGCTAGGCCACTCCAGGACCTTGAAATGCTTCTTACGAAGCCACTCCTTTGTTGCCCGGGCGGTGTGTTTGGGATCATAGTCATGCTGAAAGACCCAGCCACGTTTCATCTTCAATGCCCTTGCTGATGGAAGGAGGTTTTCACTCAAAATCTCACGATACATGACCCCATTCATTCTTAGCTTTACACAGATCAGTCGTCCTGGTCCCTTTGCAGAAAAACAGCCCCAAAGTATGATGTTTTCACCCCCATGCTTCACAGTAGGTATGGTGTTCTTTCTCCTCCAAACATGACAAGTTGAGTTTTTACCAAAAAGTTCTATTTTGGTTTCATCTGACCATATGACATTCTCCCAATCCTCTTCTGGATCATCCAAATGCTCTCTAGCAAACTTCAGATGGGCCTGGAGATGTACTGGCTTAAGCAGGGGGACACGTCTGGCACTGCAGGATTCGAGTCCCTGGCGGCGTAGTGTGTTACTGATGTAGCCTTTGTTACTTTGGTCCCAGCTCTCTGCAGGTCATTCTCTAGGTCCCCCCGTGTGGTTCTGGGATTTTTGCTCACCGTTCTCGTGATCATTTTGACCTCACGGGGTGAGATCTTGCCTGGAGTCCCAGATCGAGGGAGATTATCAGTGGTCTTGTATGTCTTCCATTTTCTAATAATTGTTCCCACAGTTGATTTCTTCACACCAAGCTGCTTACCTATTGCAGATTCAGTCTTCCCAGCCTGGTGTAGGTCAACAATTTTGTTTCTGGTGTCCTTTGACAGCTCTTTGGTCTTGGCCATAGTGGAGTTTGGAGTCTGACTGTTTGAGGTTGTGGACAGGTGTCTTTTATACTGATAACGAGTTCAAACAGGAGCCGTTAATACAGGTAAAGAGTGGAGGACAGAGGAGCCTCTTAAAGAAGAAGTTACAGGTCTGTGAAAGCCAGAAATCTTGCTTGTTTGTAGGTGACCAAATACTTATTTTACCAAGGAATTTACCAATTAATTCATTAAAAATCCTTCAATGTGATTTTCTGGATTTTTTTTTCTCATTTTGTCTCTCATAGTTGAGGTATACCTATGATGAAAATTGGAGACCTCTCTCATCTTTTAAGTGGGAGAACTTGCACAATTGGTGGCTGACTAAATACTTTTTTGCCCCACTGTATGTGCACCACACATTGCACTGTTTCTCGGCTCAGCATCCTTCTCAGTGTCTAGATGGGAGTTCTCCATCTTAGCTTTAAGCTATTTTTATTTCATTCCTTGTAATCCTGGTGTTTCCGTACACCTTACCCTCTATATCTCCAGATGTGAGCCCCACTTCTACTCTGGGGTTTCCACAGGCCCAGTTTCCATGCTGTTCATCCCTGTATATTTCTGCCTCATAAGTTTTGTGTCTTTGTGTTATTTTTGTGTTTTTGTTATTAAATGTGAGCAACTCACAGTTCAGCGTTTGGGTCTTCCTTCCACCCCTGCTGGGTCAGTTTATAACATGCTCTTTCCCTGATTAACCCACTTATTCCCCGCAGCTGCACCTACCATGTGTTGGCAATCAGCACACCCTTTAAATTGGGCCACCAATCCAGAGCTTCAGGAGCACATCAGATTTCCCCCATGCACTTTGAGTGATCACTCCTCAGTGTGCAGCGTGCAACCTGTCAACGTGCCCCTCCTGGAAACCTGCAGACATGTAAGGACAATTATTCTCCCAACCCTCTTGCTCTCATTACTCCCCAGGAAAAGTGGCTGATGGATTTGAACCCTGCCTGGCGGATTCCCTAAACCTGGATCTTCCCCCAGCTGCCAAGGCCTCTAAGTCGACTTACTATGTCCACATAAAACCCCCTTTTCCCTTCACTGCCAGCACCAGCACACAGCCTTGTAAATACTCAACCAGTGAATGGTAGTTCTGTCATGAGTCTGAGCGTATGTTTCCACAGAGCTTAGACTCTTAAGTTATTTCTGAGTTTTGTATGTCTGTTATTATTATTTTGTCAGTGTCTGTATATATTTTGGTTTGTTGACACTTGTGCCTCCTCTTCTCCAGACACTCCCACTAGCTGCTCACAGTCTGTTTCCCAGTCATCTCAGCTATGAACAGTTGTGTAATTAGGTCACCCGCCTGCTCAGCCGCCAGCACCTGCCGCTCATTAATGTGTCTGGTATTTAAGCACTGTCTGCTCATTGTTTCTTTGCGGCAGCCTTGACGTGAGTTGAATGTGTGTTGTGTTGTAGCTTAGTTTTTTTTTTTTTTTTCTCTCTCTCTGTGACATTCTGTCGTAGATTTGTCTTGAATAGTAACCGCTTAACTTAGCTTAGCTTAGTTTTTTTTTTTTTTTTTTTTCTCTCAGTCACACTTTGTCTTAGCTTTGTTCTAAATTGTAATCACTCTTGTCTTGTTTACTCTTTTTTCTTTGAATTCTTGGATGGAATATGGGTGGGCAATATAAGCTGCGGCTTCAGCCATCACCCATTTCGGATAACTCACGTGGAATTGTTTAGTAGAAGGAGTCTTTGTCTAATTTGACCTTGTTGTTATATTATACAGTTTCTTTTAACCTGTACTGTATTATCCGAAATAAATTCATTCATTCATTCATTCATTCATTCATTCATTCAGTGGACTTGAGTCCTCCGTGTTTTTTTCTCCTTATCTCCTCCAGAGCTTTAACAGCTCTGGAGTGCCTCTTCTCTGTAAGTTACTCCTGTTTGTATTTTTTGTATTGTTTGCACTATTTTGGAATTTTTGTTATCAAATGTCACAACTGCAGTTCAGTGAGTGGGTCTGTCTTTCTGCCCCGGAGGGGCCATTCATGACAGAAGACTGCTGCCAAAATTAAGACCTGGCTGCTGTAGTTGTGCATTTTTCACCTTTTTTTTTCCACTCACCTGTGCAGAGGAGCTCATCATGTCCCTGGCTTGCTAGTCCCACACAAATAAAGGGAGATTGGCAGCAGGGTCTCCGAACTTGGAGGAGGACTTGGCGGTAGATTTCATCCAAAGTTTTGTGGATGAAGCCCTCGCTGCCCGCGAAACCAAAAACACCTAGGAAAGTGTTAATGGAGCGGTGGGGATTCTGGAGGCACGCCCCAGCCTCTGGAGATATCTTCAATATGTAGGACTGCTGTCCATGGTCGTCGTGGATCAGCAATCCTTCCCTGGGCTGAAGATGGGGTCATCTTCCACTGGATCAAAGCTATCAAGGAGGCGCTCTCTTCAACAGACGTCCACCTCCTCTTCCGGCTCACCAGCTCCAGCGCCAACATATGCTACATCAGCTCCACGACGTCAACATCCCGCTCCGGACCGCTGGAGGGATCCTCCTGCCTCTCCGACAGCCATTTCCCCTACACCAAAACTGAAGCCCTCCTCAGCAGTACAGCCTTCCTTCCTCTCTTTTCCGGCTGTATCCCCAGCTTTCTCTGGGCCTGTAGCTGCTGTTCCCCACTCCACTTCGGCGTCCTCTCCTGCTGCCAAGAGGTCTTCCCTTTGTTCCCCAGCTACAGCCATCTCCATGACAACAGGGGTGGATCCTCCACAATCCTCAGGGGGCCCACGCTCACCATAACCATGGAGAGGGATGACATTGCACCTGCTGCAGCAGAATACATCAAACACCGGGAAAAAAGGAAAGTTTCATTTCATTCTATTTCTATTTATGATGACATGCCTTGTCTGATTCCCGATAGAGAGGCTCAGGAAATTCCGTCTCCTGAGCCCTCACCACCTGCTGCAGTAATTAATTGCTCACCAGCCCTCTGTGTGCTCTCTCCTGTGGCCCCTGAGTGTTTGCCAACCCCGGGATTGAGCCGCCAGACATGGGAGAAGCCTGTGGCCCTGATGGACCCAGTTCCAGTGCCAATGGTGAGCCGACCCCCAGCCGCTGAGCCGGATGAGCCACCAACGTGGGACACTTCGCCTGGGGAGACCGAGACTGCATCTGCTGTCATGCCTGCTGCGGAGGCTGCCTCAACAGAGTTAACTACAGAGCTGGACCTCTAAGAGACTGGGCCCATGATGTTGTCGTCATCTTGATCAATGGAGTCCTGGATGGCGGTGGAGCTTGAGCTCAGGCAAGTGCTACCCCTTGTTTTTTTCTTATCTGTTCTGGAGAAATCTTGCCTGGCTCTTGGTGAGGAGAGTCGGGTACAACCATAAGCTGCACCTGAGCTCACCTCGCGGGGCTCCGCCGCTGCTGGTGACCCTGACCCTGGTGCTCTGCCTGTCTTTTCTGAGCCTTCTCCGAGGGTTGCCGGGGAAGATCCACCTGTGCCAGATGTCTCCGTGGGTCCAGGCTCGCCACCTGAGGTTGTTGTGGGTCCAGCTCCCCCTGCTGAGGTGGTCACCGGTGCTCTGTCCAAGCCCAGGACCTCCGTGGGTGCAGCTTATCTTCTGCCTGAGGCCATCATCTGGGTCCCTCCTCCTCGATCCAAGTCTCCATGGGTGCTATGTCCTAGTCGGGGATCCCCATGGTTGCTGCGACCCAGCATTAATCTAACATGGGTGCTGCGTTCCAGTATGGGGCCACCATGGGCGCTACACCCCAGCCCGGGGTCCACCGTGGGTGCAGCATTGGCCCAGGTCGGGCCCACTGAGGATGCATCTAGGGCCCAGTCTGTGCTCACCGGGGATGCAGCAATGCTCCAGCCCGGAGCCACTGTGGGTGCCGCAATGCTCCAGCCCAGAGCCACCTCGGGTGCTGCAATGCTCCAGCCCGGAGCCACCACGGGTGCTGCAATGTTCCAGCCCGGAGCCACCGCGGGTGCGACCTTGCTCCAGCCTGGAGCTGCCGCGGGTGCAGCTACGTCCCAGTCCGGGACTCCCGTGGGTGCATCCGTTCCCCAGCCCAGGACCACCAAGGGAGTCGAGGCCTTCCCTCCTCTGCCTGACACAGTCATGGTTCCCCCTCCACTGCTAGATGCTGTTGTGGGTCCAATCCCACCACCAGACACAGTCGTGGTCCCCCCCCTGGCCCTTAATCCCCTCACTGGGCCTCCCCATAGGGGAGCCACCTCCTGGGTCACCCCTCTGGTCTTGGTGGCTGAAGAACTCTGACTGGCCGACTGATAGATGGGGCTGCTGGGTTGGGTGCCCCATGTTCTCTGGCAGGCCACCCGACTCATACCACCTTGCCGTCTGTCTGGCCTGGCACTTCGGCCGGCCACCCGAACAGCTGAGTTCTTTGGTCTAGGGGCCCCAGGGGCCTGGCGGAGTGTGGGTGCGGATCCTGAGCGGGCTCCACATTTTTGTTGCTTCCCCCTATCTGTTTCCCCAACCTCCCACCCAGGATGTTTTTTCTTTTTTGTTTGTTTGTTTTTGCTGTACTCTTTTCTCTCGGGGGGGGGGGGGGTCTCTTTGGGTGTTACCTGGGGGTGTGTGGAACCCAACCCTTAAGGGGGGGGGGGTGCTCTGTCATGAGTCTGAATGTATGTTTCCACAGAGCTCAGACTCTTAAGTTATTTCTGAGTTTTGTATGTCTGTTATTATTATTTTGTCAGTGACTGTATATATTTTGGTTTGTTGACACTTGTGCCTCCTCTTCTCCAGACACTCCCACTAGCTGCTCACAGTCTGTTTCCCAGTCATCTCAGCTGTGAGCAGTTGTGTAATTAGGTCACCTGCCAGTTCAGCCACCCTCACCCGCCGCTCATTAATGTGTCTGATATTTAAACACTGTCTGCTCATTGTTTGTTTGCGGCAGTCTTGACGTGAGTTGAATGGACTTGATTCCTCCATGTTTTTTCTCCTCATCTCCTCCAGAGCTTTACTGGCTCTGGAGCGCCTCTTCTCTGAAAGTTACCCCTGTTTGTATTTTTTGTATTGTCTGCACTATTTTGGAATTTTTGTTCACAACTACAGTTCAGCGAGTGGGTCTGTCTTTCTGCCACGAAGGGGCCATTCATGACAAATTCCACATTGAGGGTCTGCTGCTGTCTTGTTCCCCGTGGGATGGAACTCAATAGCTCAAATGTAAGAAAGCAGACACAGAAGCATTATCAGACTGTGAGAGCTTCTACTTACCATTTGTCTCTTCTCTCCACTTTGTAGGGTTGCCAGACACCCCGCGTCCTTGTCACCATCACTATTATTGTAATAAAGATTGTCCCACCCGTTTGGGTCTCTTTTCTGTCTGCTTTATGGTCTGTTATCAAAATCATGTCATCTATCTATCTACACATGTGGACAAAATTGTTGGTACCCCTCTGTTAATGAAAGAAAAACCCACAATGGTCACAGAAATAACTTGAATCTGACAAAAGTGGAAATACATAAAAATTCTATGAAAATTAACCAATGAAAATCAGACAGTGCTTTTGAATTGTGGTTCAACAGAATTACTTTAAAAAGCAAACTCATGAAACAGGCTTGGACAAAAATGATGGTACCCCTAGAAAAGATTGAAAATAATGTGACCATAGGGACATGTTCAACCAAGATGTGTCCTCTAATTAACATCACAGGTGTCTACAAACTTGTAATCAGTCAGTCGGCCTATTTAAACGTGACAAGTAGTCACTGTGCTGTTTGGTGACATGGTGTGTACCAGACTAAACATGGACCAGAGGAAGCAAAGGAGGTAATTGTCTCAGGAGATCAGAAAGAAAATTATAGACAAGCATATTAAAGGTAAAGGCTATAAGACCATCTCCAAGCAGCTTGATATCCCTGTGACTACAGCTGCACATATTATTCAGAAATTTAAGATCCACGGGACTGTAGCCAACCTCCCTGGACGTGGCCGCAGGAGGAAACTTGATGAAAAATGGAAGAGACGGCTAATATGAATGGTAACAAAAGAGCCCAGAACAACCTCTAAACACATTCATGGTGAACTCCAAGGTCAAGGTACATCAGTTTCAGATCGCACCATCCGTCATTGTTTGAGCCAAAGTGGATTTCATGGGAGACGACCAAGGAGGACACCACTGTTGAAAACAAATCATAAAAAAGCCAGACTGGAATTTGCCAAACTGCATGTTGACAAGCCACAAAGTTTCTGGGAGAATGTCCTATGGACAGATGAGACAAAACTGGAACTTTTTGGCAAGGCACATCAGCTCTATGTTCACAGATGCAAAAATGAAGCATACCAAGTAAAGAACACTGTCCCTACTGTGAAACATGGAGGAGGTTCTGTTATGTTCTGGGCTGCTTTGCTGCATCTGGCACAGGGTATCTTGAATCTGTGCAGGGTACAATGAAATCTTAAGACTATCAAGGTATTCTAGAGAGAAATGTGCTGCCCAGTGTCAGACAGCTTGGTCTCAGTCACAGGTCATGGGTCTTGCAACAGGATAATGACCCAAAACACACAGCTAAAAACACCCAAGAATGGCTAAGAGCGAAACATTGGACTATTCTAAAGTGGCCTTCTATGAGCCCTCATCTAAATCCTATTGAACATCTGTGGAAGGAGCTGAAACATGCCGTCTGGAGAAGGCACCCTTCAAACCTGAGACAACTGGAGCAGTTTGCTCATGAGGAGTGGGCCAAAATACCTGCTGAGAGGTGCAGAAGTCTCATTGACAGTTACAGAAATCGTTTGATTGCAGTGACTACCTCAAAAGGTTGTGCAACAAAATATTAAGTTAAGGGTACCATCATTTTTGTCCAGGCCTGTTTCATGAGATTGTTTTTTAAAATAATTCTGTTGAACCACAATTTAAAAGCATTGTCTGATTTTCATTGGTTAATTTTCATAAACTTTTTATTTATTATCACTTTTGTCAGATTCAAGTTTTTTCTGTGACCATTGTGGGTTTTTCTTTCATTAACAGAGGGGTAACAACAATTTTGTCCATGTGTGTGTGTCTATCTATCTATCTATCTATCTATCTATCTATCTATCTATCTATCTATCTATCTGTATACAGAGTTGTGAAAAAGTGTTTGCTCCCTCCCTTTCTAATTTCTCCTTTCTTTGTGTTTTTCACACTTAAATGTTTCAGATCATCAAAAAAATTTAAATATTACACAAAGATAACACAAGTATACACAAAATGCCGTTTTTAAATGAAGGTGTTTATGATTAAGGGGAAGAAAAAAAAATCCAAACCTATATGGCCCTGTGTGAAAAAGTGATTGCCCCCTAAACCTAATAACTGGTTGGGCCACCCTTAGCTGCAACAACTGCAATCAAGCGTTTGCAATAGCAATGAGTCTTTTACAGTGCTATGGAGGAATTTTGGCCCACTCATCTTTGCAGAATTGTTGTTATTCAGCCACACTGGAGGGCTTTCAAGCATGAACCGCCTTTTTAAGGTTATGCCACAGCATTTCAATCAGATTCATGTAAGGACTTTGATTAGGCAACTCCAAAGTCTTCATTTTGTTTTTTTCTTAAGCCATTCAGAGGTGGACTTGCTGGTTTGTTTTCAGTCACTGTTCTGCTGCAGAACCCAAGTGCGTTCAGCTTGAGGTCATGAACAGATGGCTGGACATTCTTCTTCAGGATTTTTTTGTAGACAGCAGAATTCATGGTTCCATTTACCACAGCAAGTCTTTCAGGTCGTGAAGCAGCAAAACTGCCCCAGACTAACACACTACCACCACCATATTTTACCGTTGGTATGAGGTTCCTTTTCTTAAATGCTGTTACTTTTACGCCAGATGTAATGGGACACACACCTTCCAAAAAGTTCAACTTTTGTCTCATCAGTCCACAGAGCATTTTCACAAAAATCTTGATGATGTTTTTCTGCAAAACTGACACAAGCCTTTATGTTATTTTTGCTCATGAGTGGTTTTCATCTTGGAACTCTGCCATGCAGGCCATTTTTACCCCGTGTCATTCTTATGGTGGAGTCATTAACACTGACCTTAACTGAGGCAAATGAGGCCTGCAGTTCTTTGGATGTTGTTGTGGGGTCTTTTGTGACCCCTTGTTTGAGTCATCACTGTGCTCTTGGGGTAATTTTGGTCAGTTGGCCGCTCCTGGGAAGGTTCACCACTGTTCAATGTCATAAACGCTCCATGCGCTTCTCAACAGTGCACGGAGAAGGAGAAAAAGGACAAATGGATTTAAATTCTGGGTTACACCACATATGCATTTATGAACACAAAACTAAACATACAGACACAAGACAGCTCGGATACACTAAAGAGTTCTCTAGGATGCCCAACACTCACACCGGAGGACTACAGCGGCGAACAGAAAACAGGCAGTTACTCACAGTGCGGGGGCAGTCTGAGTAATCACAGCGATAATCAACGAGCACAAATAAACAGTCCTTAGTGACGTGACGGTTAGACAGGGAAGACGACCATCTGACACGTACAATGGTCCAGCAGCGTTTGTCTAGCAAAGAGCTGCTTTAGTACAAATGCCTCTGGCGTGGCAAATTGGAAACACCTGGGCGAGACGTGGGGAAGATGATTACCAGGGTGAACAGCTGATTGTCAGGGAAGGAGGGGGCGTGGCTGGACAGGCCAGAGCGGCATCTCCAGGAATACACAGAGACGGCACACAGACACAAAAACGACGAGAACACAAAGCATAACACCACATAACAAACCCACTGCCTGAGCCAGCAAGAACAATCAGAACCGAGCCCATAGGAAGCACGGGCTCGATTCATGACAGTTCCATGTTTTTGCCATTTGTGGATAATGGCTCTCACTATTGTTCACTGGAGTCCCAAAGCTTTAGAAATGGCTAGAAAATTGAAGTCAGCTTTCCAAAATGTGACAAACCACATTTAATTTATGTTTTAGCAGGGGGCAATCACTTTTTCACACAGTCATGTAAGTTTACATTTTTTTACCCTTAATAATAAACACCTTCAATTAAAAACTGCATTTTGTGTTTTCTTGTGTTGTGGTGGTCTAAACGCATTCAACTTGAAAACATTAGGCAAAGTATTCGTTATTTGGTTAAATAATTATTGCCAGCCATCTACCACCAGAGAAATATGCAAATACGACCGCCGGCATGGCCAGCCAATGAAAACTATGTGCGCAGCCATGACACATGCGGATGTGACGTCACCACGCTGCTACTGAAAAGTCAATACTCCGCCTGTACCAGCGAATAGGGTGCTTTTGTCAGTGTTTTTGTTCTATTATGGCTGAATTGTCGGACTCTGAGGAAGAATTCGGTCAACATGGCTACAGGTTTGAGCCAGAAAGGTCTTCTGAGAGTGAAAGTGACGAAGTGGTCCTTACACACAACGGAATTTCGTCCGAAAGGAAACGTCTGTGCCCTGTTCCGAGATTGCGCAACCACTTTTCCGCTACGATCTTCCGACAAGGTGAGCTGGGTTTGGGTACACAAAAGAAGTGTTTATCTTTGTTTTTTCGCTTATTATTGAGACATCCAAAGGCTTTACATTCCGCCATGTTGCGATATCCATATCGCATTGTATGGTTTTGCTGTTACAAGAGCGCCGAGTGTCTGCTGATCTGTATATACTTTAAGCGGCAAGGGAAGAGCCCAGCGCCGAATCCCCGGCCGTCTGGCGGCCGTTACGACCTCAGATCAGACGAGACGACCTGCTGAATTTAAGCATTTATTTATTTATTTTCTACTCGTTTTAGTTCTGCATTTAATATGAACCCTGAGTTTGAAATAAACGTTTGAATTTGAATTTGAATATCCCGAAAGCCACTGCTCATCCGGGCACTCCAGGCTCAGCCAATATTGATCCAGATCGCGGTATCCACGCTACTACGTCACAGGAAGCGTCTTGGCAGGCCATGTAGCCGCCAGTATGGCTGCGCCCATGTTTTGCTGATATAGCTGAACCAGCACATCAGCAATGGATTTATATCGCATTGCTTTGAACTTGAACTTAAACTTGAACTAGAACGTGAGACAGGGGTCAATATAATATCTTTTTTTTCACGACCACCATAGGTCCCCTTTAAATTTGTTTGATGATCTGAAACATTTAAGTGTGACAAACATAAAAAAAAGAGAAATCAGGAAGGGGACAAACACTTTTTCAAGCCACTTTTTGTATGTATATATATATACTATATATATATATATATATATATATATATATATTACTAGAGATCTTTTTCAGTGAAATGGGTCAGTGACTGCTCTTTTTCAATCTTTTAACAGCTCACTCGTGTCTTAATGAAGCGCTTGTGACATATTTTGTTCATCCATCCATCTTCTTCCTCTTAATCCTTTTCGGGTCGCAGGGGGGCTGGAGCCTATCCCAGCATCTTTGAGCGAGAGGCAGGGTACACCCTGGACAGATTGCCAGTCTATCACAGGGCCAACACAGAGAGACAGACAACCATTCACTTTCACAGTCATACCTAAGGACAATTTAGAATCCCCAGTTTGATGCCAATTAACCTAACTTGCATGTTTTTTCTTAAATTATTGAAGAAATTTTTTTTCTTGGCTTTCTTCAAATTCTCTGATTTAAAGCCTGTCACTTTAAGAAAAACGACTTCTGCTGTTCAACTCTACCCTCCCTCTTGCATCATGGCACCTCCCGAGGCAAATATGTTTGCTTGCTCCGTTCTCAAATGTCACCTTTGTCTTCTTTTTTGCATGTTTATTGCACTTTCTGCAGTGCATAAATGTCAAGCACTGCTAACATACAACCAACAGGCATTGCTGGATATCGCCAAGACAAGCAGCCATACGGAATTTACCAGCTTTATACCACCTGAACTACAATGCATTGTCCGCTCCAACAGTGATCACCACCACCCCCAGGAAAACCCCAAAGTATTGAGCTGGAGTGAGTATGCTGATCCCAAGAGAACACACTAGCCAATGTGCAATCTCTTGAAAACAAACTGGATGAGCTAAGAGTAAGGATTGAAGACCAGCCGGAAATAAGAGAGTGCTGTGCTCTTATTTTCTGTGAGACCTGGCTCTCAGACAAGTCTCTGACAGGCCTTTTCCACCAGAATGGTCCCAGTGCTTAACTGGAGCAAGAGTCTGACTTGGCACCAGTTCTTTGTTTTTTGACCAGCTAAGCACTAGTCCCAGGCTCTCAAAAGTGGTGCTAACCAGGGCCCAACTCCTAGCTGGGCCAGCTCTGGCCAACGCTAAAAACCAGTTGACGTTGTTTATGTCAACTGCCGAGGGTGTGGTTAACTGACCAGCTTCAAAACATTACTGACCGTCATGTTGCATTCCAAACAGCAGAGCAAGCGATGGATTCCAAAACCAAACAGATTTGGAGCGAAGAGAAGACACATTTCCTGGCTCTGTGGACATGAGCAGAAGTACACAATAAGCTGGAGGGGGCCACTCAACTGATAAACTGTTTTTGGGGATAGACCAGCCAACCAGGACCATCCTAACTGCCATGGATGAGTCTGTACAAGAAACGGGTCAAAATGCTACTGGTAAGTGTATTGTCTTTAAAAGGCGAAAAGTTAATGAATATATATATATATATATATATATATATATATATATATATATATATATATATATATATATGCTTGTACTGATCTGTAATGACCAAAGTGCAAATATTTTTTTTATATTTTTTTTACTCACTCTTGTGCCTATAGAATTTTCCATTAGCTATTCTAACAAGCTAATGATGCTTTTACCACGACCAAACGTTTCTCCTCACCATAAAGAAATGATCGTTTGAGAAAACTAGAACGAAAATCTTAGCATCTTACAGAATACTTTGTTAGATATCCAGTGCAAAATACGTTGTGTTTGTTTTGTATCAATACTGTTTATTGTTGTCTCAAATGATGTTAGTAACGTTGCCATATATCTTGAAATGCTCGTTTGAGAGAAAACGAGAACAAAAATCTGAGTGTCTTACAGAATACTTTTTAATAAAACTATCCAGTGCAAAATATACTTTTTTGTGGTATCAATACTGTGGATGAATGGGTGCCTTGCGTTGTGTATATGGGAGATTTTCTCTCCCAAAGACGGTAGTAACATCGTCATTTTTACTATTTTGGTATTATTTCCACAATCATGGGCCATTTTTTTAATTTCACTTGTGTGTTTAATTATGTGTTCTGTAACCATTTGTTATCTAATCCTTCTCTTACTTTATTGCGCAGTAATCTGGCGGAGCACCTGCAATTTCATTGAACTGTACAACTGTACAATGACAATAAAGCCTATTCTATTCCTATTCTTCTATTCCATAATCAGACATGTAAGCTTTGGTAATATTGATGTTGAATTAAATTGCCTTCAATGTCTGCACATTTAATGGAAGGCTTAAGTTGTACACTGCATAAACTAAAGCACTTTTTTTTGTATTTAGAGATTCATCATACCTTGATGATGAGGGAGAACCACCCAGTCTTGTGGTGTCCAGCTCACCTTTGCCAGCACCAAGCTTGTCCTGCTCCTGCTCTTCCTCCTCTTCTCATCATACCAGATTAGGTAATATATGTTCAGATCATGGCCCATTCATACAAAAGAGGGAGTGAATTAAATCAATTATACACTTGAATTGAATGTTGCGATGCCACTAACAGTAAATGAATGTTGAATAGACACATTCAATCTTGGACTGACGATTTCTGCATTTTCCAGTTTGTCGTTATGCTATATTGATTCTTGATTCTGTACTTTAAATCAGGGAAACGGAAGCAGGACATAACCACTGACCTCCTTCTTGGCTACCTGGAGAGGTCAGATGAGAGACAGCAGGAGCAGTGCAGGAGGGAGGAGCAGCTGACCTCTGCTTTGCTCCAAAGTATCCAGAAGATGGAGGACAGTACCAGTACCCTTGTTGGACTAATGGGACACGTTTTCTGAGCTTGAGGGACTGTAAAAAATAAAGTAACTATCACAGCATTGATCCCCTCATGGATCGTCACCTTATCGTGGTGGGGGGTTTACATGCACTAGTGATCCCAAGAGCTATGCTGTCGGGGGCAATTTGCCTCTGGTGGGGTCACTCAAGATAAACTGGTCATGGGTGAAGGGCCAGACTAAGAACGATCCAATAGAGTCTCATGATGAATGCTCGAACAAGGATCCAGTGTATCCTGCCTGGTATGGAGTTACCGGGGCCCCACCCTGGAGCCAGGCCTGGGGGAGGGGCTCGATGGCTAGCATCTGGTGGCTGGGTTTCCGCCCATGGGACCCGGCCGGGCTCAGCCCGAAGGAGTTACATGGGTCCACCCTCCAGTGGGCTCACCACCTGCCGGAGGGAAGGAGGGACCATGGGGGTCCGGTGCTCTGTGGATCAGGTATTGGTCAAAGGCGGAGACCTTGGTGGTCTGATCCCAGGCTTCCTAAACTGGTTTATGGGACGTGGAATGTCACCTCTCTGGTGGGGAAGGAGCCTGAGCTGGTGTACGAGGTTGAGAGATACCGGCTAGATATAGTCGGCCTCACCTCAACACACAGCTCCGGTTCTGGAATCAGTCTCCTGGTGAGGGGCTGGAGCATGGCCTACTCTGGAGTTGCCCCGGGTGAGAGGCGACAAGCAATGGTGGGTATTCTTGTATCACCTCAACTTGCTGCCTCTATATTGGAGTTTTCCCAGGTGGACGAAGGGGTTGTTTCCCTGCACCATCAGGTTGGGAAACAGGTCCTGACCATCATTTGTGCCTATGCACCAAATGATGGTTCAGGGTACCCACCCATTTTGGAGTCTCTGACTGGGGTGCTGGAGGGTGATCCTCTTGGAGACTCCATTTTCCTAGTAGGGGACTTCAATGTGCATGTGGACAATGACATTGAAACCTGGGGAGGAGTGATTGGGAGGAACGGCCTGCCCGATCTGAACCCGAGTGGTTTTCAGTTATTGGACTTCTTTGCTAACCACAGTTTGTCCATAACAAAAACCATGTTTAAGAATAAGCGTGTCCATATGTGCACCTGGCACCAGGACACCCTAGGTCACAGGTCGATGATCGATTTTGTTATTGTGTCATCACACCTGTAACTATATGTCTTGGACACTCAGGTAAAGAGGGGTGCCGAGCTGTCAACTGATTACCACCTGGTGGTGAGTTGGATCCAATAGCAGGGGAGGAAGCCATTCAGACCTGGTAGACCCAAACGTATAGGGAGGGTGTGCTGAAACGTCTGTCTGAGGTCCCTGTCCGGGAGGTCTTCAACTCCCACCCCCGGAAGAACTTCAACCACATTCCGAGGGAGTCTGGAGACATGGAGTCTGAATGGGCCATGTTCTCCACCTCCATTGTTGAAGCGACTGCCTAGAGCTGCAGCCGCAAGGTCGTTGGGGCATCTCATGGTGGCAACCCCCAAACCAAGTGTTAGACACCAGTGGTGAGGGGGGCCATTAAGCTGAAGAAGGAGTCCTATCAAGCTTGGTTGGCTTGTCGGGCTCCCAAAGCAGCGGAGGTGTACTGGCAAGCAGAGTGCAGCTTGGGTGGTTGCTGAAGCAAAAACTCGTTTGTGGGAGGAGTTCGGTGAGGCCATGGAACAAGACTTTCAGTCGGCCTTGAAGAGATTCTGGCAAACTGTCCGGCGGCTCAGGAGGGGGAAGCAGCTCCCTGTTCACACTGTGTATGGTGCGGATGGGGTGCTGCTGACTTCAACTGGGGATATCGTCGGGCGGTGGAAGGAATTCTTCGAGGATCTCCTCAATCCCACTGATACTCCTTCCACAGAAGAAGCAGGGCTTTTGGACGAGGGGAACAACTCACCTATCACAGGGGCTGAGGTCACCAAGGTGGTTAAAAATCTCTTTGGTGGCCGGGCCCTGGGGGTGGATGAGATTCACCCTGAGTGCCTCAAGGCCTTGGATGTTGTGGGGCTGTCATGGTTGACGTGCCTCTGCAACATTGCGTGGATGTTGGGGGCAGTGCCTTTGGCATGGCAAACCGGGGTGGTGGTTCCTCTCTTCAAAAAAGGGGACCGGAGGGTGTGCTCCAACTTTAGAGGGATCATACTCCTCAGCCTCCCTGGGAAGGTCTATGCCAAGGTACTGGAGAGGAGAGTCCGGCCATTGGTCGAACCTCGGATTTGGGAGGAGCAATGTGGTTTTCGTCCTCGCCGTGACATATCGGACCAGCTCTTTACCCTCTCGAGAATCCTCGAGGGTCTGTGGGAGTTTGTCCAGCCAGTCTGCATGTGTTTTGTGGACTTGGAGAAGGCATTTGACCACATACCTTATGGTTTTTTGTGGAGGGAAAACCTTGTTGTTTTGGAGGTACATAGAACATATTTTTATACGGTATACATATCCAGTAAATCTATGCATTTTTCCATGTAACCTTGTGACAACATTATTTTAATTGCTTTTAATCCCAGATCAAGTTTGTTTCAGGTTCAAAATGCCTCATAAGTGTTAAATATATCTTATTATACATAACTAAGTACTGTTTACCTGTGGAAATGTATATTCAAAGGCTAATATAACGCCATAAAAACAATATGGCACCTGACGATCATTTTTTTATGCAGCTGATCACTTTTTGGCATGACATAATAGGCGACCTCTTTCTCATAATGCGCCGTAACACCACCTATTATGGAACTGATGTAAATATAACGTTTAAAAGTGTAGTTAGTGCTAGCTAGCTGAGCTACAGACTTGAGTTAACAACGGCTGATAACTGAGATATTGATCATTACCGAGCACGTTAAATGTAGCCGCTGTTCTCTGTGATTAAGAATGAAACAGTTTTTGGATAGTAAAACAGGTTTGGAATAATAAAAGCAGCACTCCCAAAGAGACAACATACTCCTCCATGTTGACAAGTTAGTGCTGCTTCTTCTTCTCTTTTTACTTCTTCTTCTGTGGTGTTCTGTGGGGTGGCATAAAGACACTTCACACTACATAATGACGCAGTCCTGATGTAATCTCTGACTAGCTCCATGTCGGTGGAAAACCAACTAGTTCTTATGAGGCACTACAGTTGAACTAGCTAAGCACCGGCACAAGCACCAGGGTCAAACTAGCACTGGTCCTTATTTGGTGGAAATGAGGGATGAGTGCGCCATTCAGCTACAGACCCATGCTGTACATTGGCCAGACCGGACATTAGCTGTGGGTAAGATGGGGGTGGGGGGGTATAAACAACTTGTGGTGTGGAGAAGTACAGACTATTTACAAGCACTGTTCGCCTGATGTGGAGTTTTTATTGCTGAAATACCATCCTTATTATCTACCGAGGGAATTCACTGCTGTGTTTCTTGCCACTGTATACATTCCCCCGTGAGGTAACTACACAGCAGCGCTCCGCAAACTCCATGACGTCGTCAGTGCATTAGAGACATCTCATCCCGACGCTGTTTTTATTGTTGCTGGTGACTTTAACTAGCGCAATTTACAGACTGTACTTCCCAAATATTACCAGCATGTGGACATTCCCACCCGTGATAAGAACACACTGGACCATGTTTACACCAACATATGTGGTGCATACAGAGCGGCACCCCACCCCCACCTCAGACAGTCAGACCACATCTCTCTATTTATGTACCCGCTTACAGAGAAAGACTGAAACAAACAAACCCTGTTGTCAGACAAATTAAACGCTGGACTCCAGAGGCCGAGAGCACCCTGCAAGACTGTTTTGCCCAGACATACTGGGATATGTTTAAAGCTGCAGCCATCCGGGAGTACTCTTCTGTAAAAATAGAGGACTTTGCTGAACATGTGACTGGGTACATTAGTACTTGTGTTGATACCATCGTACCCACAATACAAGTCAGGAAGTTCCCCAACCAGAAGCCCTGGATAAACAGTCAGGTATGTCAGATGCTGTGTACTGGCTCTCTTGCATTTAAATTAAGCAGTGAGGCCGAGTACAAAGCTGCAAAGTATGGACCATGGGAGGCTATAACAACAGCCAAGAGGCAGTACAGAGGAAAGCTGGACAGCCTCTATTCCACTCCTGACCCTGGGCGCATGTGGCAAAGTCTGCAGCACATCACAGACAACAAGAGAACCACCAGCAACACCACCAGCTACATAGACAGCCTGCCGGATGATCTCAACACCTTTTACACCCGCTTTGAGACCTCCAGCTTCAATGCAGAGATAAGACACACACACATGCACCCTCCCCCTCCACAAGTCTCATCAGGCCAGGTAAACAAAGCACTGAAGAATATCAACCCTTGCAAGGCAGCATGACCAGACAACATCCCTGGGCAGGCTCTCAGGGCATGTGCTGCCGAGCTTACTGATGTTCTCACAACCATCTTTAGCCTCTCCCTCAACCAGAACATAGTCCCCTCCTGCTTCAAAACCACAACCATCATCCCCCTCCCCAAAAAGAGCCTGCCAACCTGCCTGAATAATTACAGGCCAGTAGCACTCACTCCAATCATCACGAAGTGCTTCGAAAGTGCGGTGCTTGCCCTCATTCAGGACAGCATACCAGATACCCTGGAGCCCCTGCAGTATGCCTACAGGCCCAACAGGTCGACCTCAGACGCCATTGCTGCTGCACTCCATTATTGCCTCTCCCACCTTGAAGATAAAGACTCCTACATCAGGATGCTCTTTGTCGACTACAGCTCCGCCTTCAACACGGTCATCACCCACAAACTCACCTACAAACTCTCTTTACTTGACCTGCACTGCACCCTCTGTGTCTGGCTACTGGACTTTCTGACTGGCAGGCTTCAGTCTGTCAGGATTGGTAACAGGACCTAAGCCAGCATCATCACGAACACAGGTGTTCCACAGGGTTGTGTTCTCAGCCCCATCCTCTACAGCCTCTTCACCCATGACTGTGTTTAAAGTTCGCAGATGACACGGCAGTGATAGGACTCATCACTGGTGGCGATGAAGCGTCTTTCAGGAGGGAGGTGGCCAGCCTGGTGTCATGGTGTGAGGACAAGAACCTCACCCTCAACACAGACAAGACAAAGGAGATGATAGTGGACATGAGGAAGGGGAGGAGACCTCATCGGCCGCTGTTCATCCGGGAGCTTAAGGTGGAGAGGGTGAGTAGCTTTAAATACCTGGGCATCCACATCAGTGAGGACACTTAACACCACAGAGCTGGTTAAGAGAGCTCAACAGTGGCTGTACTTTCTGAGGAGGCTGAGGAAGTTTGGCATGCCCCCCAAGATCCTCAACAATTTCTACAGCTGCATCATCGAGAACATCTTGACCAACTACATCACTGCGTGGTACGGCAGCACTACTGCTTTGGACCGCAAACGCCTGCAGAGAGTGGCGAAGACAGCTGAGAAGATCATCAGGACTCCACTCCCCTATCTGCAGAGCATCTATCAACACAGAGTCCAAAAGAGAGCTGCCTCCATCCACCAGGACCCCACCCACCCCCAGCACAGAATGTTCACACTTCTACCCTAAGGCCAGAGGTACAGAAATGTGAAATGCAGGACATCCAGACTAAAAAACTCCTTCTTTCCCACTGCCATCAGACTCCTGAACAAATAACACAATTCTGGACACAGCTTTGCAAATAGGAATTCACACACTGGATGCTAAACTTGCACATTGTTCATTTGCACACTGTACATAGTCTCACCCCGTCTCACGTCCATATCATCTCTGCTGCTAAATTTTCATTGTACAGTCTACTGGGTATTATCAGGGCACACAGCTTTACACAGAGCAATTCTCACACTGGATGCTAATTTGTGCATTGCTCATTTGCACTTTTGTACATAGTCCCATGCCATCTCATGTTCATATCATCTCTGATATTAAAATTGCCATTGTACAGTCTACTGGGTCCACTGAGTATTATCAGTGACAAGTCATACTCACTCAGTGAACTTTATTTTACTCAGGGACAAATCATAGTAACCCAGTGAATTTTCATTCTTCTTGTTTCCTCTAGTCATAATTGCTTTAACAGTCTTAATTGCTTTTGTCTATTTTTCAGCATTTATTAGTATTAGTATTAAGGTGTATTTGAGATTGAGATTCAACTTTATTGTCATTACACATGTATGAATACAAGGTAACGAAACGTGACTTGGCATTTGGGCACGCTCTGCAGAGCGCATCCAAGGCCGGGGCAGCCGCTAGGCGCCAGTCTATTTATTATTTATTACCTTTATGAGTATTAGTATTGATGTGTATTTATTACCTTTGCATTTGTTGCAGACAGCAGAGTAAGAATTTCATTGCTTAGGAAATGTGGCATTTCTTAACTGTGCACATGATAATAGAGCCTTTGAATCCTACATCAGTTACCCATTAGCTGAGTAGCTTCTAGTCGGCTCCTTCCAGCTCAGTTGAGCAGTGTTCTGGTTCACTGGTCCACAGTCAGTGGTGTATCTCATGTCAGTCCAGTCTATCTCCCAATAAATGTTGCCGTGATTGAACAACAAATCGCTAGCACTGCGTACTGGACGATCATTTCAACCCAAGGTGAACTATCGAACCAAGGGATCTCAAAGGGCAGTGTGGCTCTGTGGGACTCCACTCTGTTCTCATAGCCAGCTGAAAGCTGGAGTGACTACGCTGCCTGTGAGAGCAGAGTGGATCCACGGAGGACAGTGGGATTGCTGGGCATGAGGGCCAGCAACACCTGGTCCTGGGACATTTTCATTGCAAGGAGCTGGAGGGTTTGTCGTGATTCCACGGCCGATCGCCTGCACCGGCTTGTGGCTTGCATGGCCAGCTAAAAGTAGCCTATTTGCCCACAAGCTGACACTAGTACAAGGATGCAGTCTGTAAGCAATGGCTTATATTATTTTCTTCAGATCTTAGTCACCCTAATAGGCATCCCTGTTGTCACCTGATTCAGCAGGGTGCCTGGTGTCACAGCAGCCCATCTCTCAGTGGTTTCATCATGATTCTGCGGCGGCTTGCACAAACCGGTCTTATGCTGATAACTCCCCCGCCAATCCAGGGGAATTCTCTGCATAACACTGGCCAGTAGCCCTGGTCCTGGGTCATAAAAGCCACTGGTGTCCCATGGTGGGCGAGCCGCCTTGGAATCACAATGAAACCACTCGGAGGTGGGCCGGAGTGAACCAGATGATAACAAGGATGGCTATCAGGGTGATTAAGATCTGAAAAAAAAAATAGCAATGTAAGCCGTGCTTACAGCGAGTGTCCTGATAACAGTGTTACTGTAGCTCATGGACTAGTAGGCTACCTTTAGCCACTACTTCATCTACATAATGGACAACTAGGCAGGCCAATAATGGAGCAGTGGGCAGGTCAAAAGGACAGCAGTGGGTTGGCGTTTTCTAAATCTGATGTATACAATTTACCCGGGGGAGTCAAAAAAACATTTTGGGAAGTTTCTCAGAGAGAAAAACAAGATAAAGATAGTGTGCTTTTTTTAAGATAGTTGACTTTCTGGAGAATTTTTTTGGCTAATTGCAGGACCACTTGATGCATTTGAGACATTTAAAACCTACAAACACACCATTTTTCAATCAATGATCCCCGTAATTCGTGAGGATTTTGGTTGGGTTATTTGTTTAGAGGAAAGGGTAGCATAGGCCATATTTTGTTTTCTTCCTTTCTTTGATTTGGCACAACCACTGGTCCCACCCTCCCCCACCATTTATAAGTTCTGTTAATAAAAAAAAATATTTACACTAATATATGTCATATTCACTTTTGCACTTGACTCTGCCTGACTGTTGTGTGCTCATGGTCATTTCCCTTGGGTAGTGTGGGCATGTAACACAACTCCGGGCTCAACCGGGATAACCATTTCCATACTAATACAGTAACTGCAGAGCCATTGTAAATTTGAACATGAGCTTTAACTTGCAGGATTTTATTGACAACCCTTGCCTTAATAAGAGTCATTCTTGTCATAAAGATGATTTACTGTATGTTGCTTTCATGATAAGCTTCCTGTACATAAAAAAAAAAAATGTTCTGAGAAAGGAAATTAAAAATCATGTTGTGCAGAAGTTAAGTTATGGAGGCTGAAAAAGAAATTGAGATAAAACAAATATCTGAGTTCTGCACAACCACCTACAACAGCTAAACAGAAGGACTCTAATGTCACCAAAAACATTGCTTTAGTTCCTGCATTTTGAGGGACAGAGGTTGACTCTTAGTTTAATGCATTTGGAAATGCATTTGCATTTGATTAAGGAAATCAAAGCTTGGATGACTTGTAATTTCCTGCTATTAAATTCAGATAAGACTGAAGTCATTCTTGTTGGTCCAAAAAACCTTAGAAATTCCTTTCCAAATCAAACTTTCAGTTTGGATGCAGTTACTCTTTCTCTTAATAGCTCTGTGAGGAACCTTGGAGTTATTTTTGATCAGGATTTGTCCTTCAATTCACATATTAAATTTGTTTCTAAGACTGCCTTCTATCATTTGCGTAATATTGCCAAGATTAGGAGCATCTTGTCTCAGAGTGATGCTGAGAAGCTGATCCACGCTTTTGTTAGCTCGAGATTAGATTATTGTAATTCTTTATTATCAGGCTGTCCTAAAACATCTTTAAAAAGTCTTCAGCTGATCCAAAATGCTGCAGCAAGAGTTTTAACAGGTACTAGAAAGAGAGATCATATCTCTCCGGTTCTGGCCTCCCTTCATTGGCTTCCCATAGAGTTTAGAATTAAGTTTAAAATCCTTCTTCTTACTTACAAAGCTCTAAACAATCAGGGTCCTTTTTATTTAAAAGATCTGATACTACCGTATTATCCTAACAGAGCACTACGCTCCCAAAATGCAGGATTACTTGTAATACCTAGAATCTCCAAAAGTACAATGGGAGGCAGAGCCTTCAGTTATCAAGCTCCTCTCCTGTGGAATCAGCTGCCAATCTGGATTCGGGAGTCAGACTCGATCTCTGTTTTTAAGAATAGGGCTAAAACCTACCTTTTTGATATAGCCTACAATTAGGGAGGGATCATGTGTTTCTGAACCCTCCCTTAGTTATGCTGCTAATAGGTTTAGTCAGCCGGGGGACCTCCAGTAATGCACTGGGCCTCACCCCTTTCCTCACTCTCAATGAAATATTTTTTTTGCTGGTCATTAACATTTGTTTGTTCTCTCCCATAGATTGAGTCCCCATCGTGCTGTTTGCTCTCTACATGTCTGTTCTTTTCTTCTTCTCTATCCCCTCACCCCCCAGCCAGTCGCAGCAGATGACTGCCCCCCCCTGAGCCTGGTTCTGCTGGAGGTTTCTTCCTGTTAAAAGGGAGTTTTTCCTCTCCACCGTCGCCAAGTGCTTGCTCACAGGGGATCGCCTGATTGCTGGGGTCTTTCTGCAACTGTGGGGGTTCCCCCCTACAGTTGATAGTGCTATGAGATGACTGTTGTTGTGAAATGGCGCTATATAAATAAAGTTGAATTGAATTGAATTGAATTTGAAAAAAATGCCACTGCACTTGATTGGCCCTGGGAGATATGGCCCATTTTGCTTCAGTGCAAGCTTATGGGGAAAGCACAGGAAGTTTTGTCTTCTCTCTCTTTCAAGGACAACTTGCGTGATAATGTGCTTAAAGAGTCAATTTTACTTGCATATGAACTTGTACCAGAAGCCTACAGGCAAAAACTTAGAACCCATACACGTAAAAAGTCACTCACTCAAACCTATGTTGAGTTTGCAAGAGAGAAGAGAGTTCTCTTTGATAAGTGACATGCATCTAAAAATGTAAACAGTTTTGAGTCACTTTGTCAATACTGCTTGACGAATTTAAAAATGCTCTGTGTGAGAGGATGGTTATGTTCGTGAATGAGCAAAAAGTCACTACACTGTCTCAAGTTGCTGTCCTACCTGAGTTTGTTCTAACTCACAAAAATGTGTTTGTATCCTCCTCCCATTCTAGCAGAGCCTCTGTTTCTCCTTCCACTGGTCCTGAATCTGGACACCCTTCTGTAAAACCTATGGCTCTCCAATCACCTCCACGTGGAGATCGTAAAGGTGCCTACTGTCATAAGCTGGGTTTTATTGCTTACTGCTGTTTCTTAAGACACAGGCGTTCTCAGCTCTCCTCACCACAGCCAAAAGATGTAGGGTTGATTAAAAAAGTTTTAGCATTCCAGAGTCCAAGATTAAATGGGAATAAACCTGATCCATGTTTCAAACCCTTCATTATCCAGGGCTCAGTTTCACTAACTGGGGATTAAGAAGACAAAGTGCCAGTGACTATCCTTAGGGACACAGGAGTCTCCCAGTCAATAGTCTGGGAGGGAATTTTACCTATGTCTGCTGAAACTCTATGTGGGTAATGTGCAGCTGTTCAAGGGGTTGGGTTGAAGTACAGTGGTGTGGAAAAGTGTTTGACCCCTTCCTGATTTCTCTCTCTCTCTTTTTTTTTTGCATGTTTGTCACATTGAAATGTTTCAGATCATCAAACAAATTTAAATATTACACAAAGATAACACAAGTAAACACAATATGCAGTTTTTAAAGGAAGGCATTTATTATTAAGGGAAAAAAACAATCCAAACCTACATGGCCCTGTGTGAAAAAGTGATTCCCCCCCCTCATGTTAAAACATATATTAACTGTGGTTTGTCAAAGCTTTAAACATACAAAAAATGAGAAATTAGGAAGGGGGCAAACACTTCTTCACAACACTGTATATGCTTGCCCAATTACATAACCTTCATATTAATTCTCCCCTGGTCAATGGATTCTTCAAAACTGCCCTCCTCTCTTCTTTTCCAGTTTAAGGTGTTGACTTCATATTGGGCAACAACATTGCTGAAGGCAAAATTATGCCAGTCCCTGAGGTGCTGGATCAGCCCAATTCAAACACTGCTCAAGGTAATATAACAAAAAATCCTGATGCATTTCCCACCACTGTAGTAAAAAAATGTGCAGTTAAGAAAGGTGGCTTCCACTTGTCTGACTCTTTTCTGGCCTCAAAACATTTTGGTGACTCTACAGAGGTGGGTTCTGAAGATCTGCCATCTCCTTCATCTCCTAGTCCAGAAGTAGTGAAACTCCCAGCCACTAGAAGAGACTTTACTGCAGCACAACGAGCCAGGGACAAGTATGTCCCACAGATGGAAAAGGCTGTCACTTCATTTCCTGCACCAACTACCTGAAGAGAACTCCTTCGTCTTCTTGGGATGGCTGGTTACTATCTTCGGTTTTGTAAGAACTTTTCCACCGTTGCAACACCACTTACAGCTTTGACCAGTCCTTCCAAACCATTCATTTGGACAAGTGAATCCCAACGGTCATTTGAAAATCTTGAGGGTTTTCTTTGTTGCTCACCAGTTTTGTCTGCCCCAGATTTCTCCTCTCCCTTTAAACTGGAAATGGATGTCAGTGCAGTTGGAGCTGGGGCAATTCTTCTTCAAGAAGATTTTGAAGGAATAGATCATCCTGTGAGTTATATTTCACATTCTACCCAAGTAACCCTTTTGATACTTATTTCATTAGGCTCCAAACTTTGTTTGGACTTCCAAGCACGGGGGTGTTACATATGCAGCTGGGGCACTATTAGTCGGTGCCTTTTTCCCCCCATCTCTCCCTGACTTCTGTTTTCTCCACAGGTTAATGGTCTGATTGCTTCACACCTGAGAGGACCTGATCGTGAGCTACACAAGGAACCCACCAGAGCTGCTCACTCTGTCTCTCTGCCTGTGTGATGACTTCCAACATTAAGCTGTTTTAGGAGTGATATATATATATATATATATATAGCACACACGTAAATGATTGATTTGGCACAACCACCGGTCCCACCCTCCCCCAACATTTATAAGTTCTGTTAATCAAACACCTTTACACTAATAATAAATCTCATATTCACTTTTGTACTTGACTCTGCCTGACTGTTGTGTTTTTATGGTTATTTACCTTTGGTAGTGTGGGCATGTAACAGTATGTGTTTAATTGCTATACCATTATAATTTCTACTTTTAAACCTTTAAATTTATGCACCTTTTAATTTTATTTTAATTTACTCTGTTCATTTCAGCAGACAGCTAGGTGGGACTGTGTTTAGAACTGTCGGCTCACATAAGGTCATGAGTTCAAACCCACCCCTAGCCAGGGGTGACCTTTCTGTGTGTTTGCATGTTCTTCCTGTGTCAACATGGGTATTCACTGGGTATTCCAGTTTGCTCAAATAGTCCAAAGACATGTACACTATGTTAGGATAATGGGCATCAACTGTGGATAAATTGCTTGCTTGTTTTTTTCTAGCCTTCTGATTGTTGCTCTGAGTGTTGCTATCCCTGTGCTGTTGCAATCCTGGAATTTCCCCGTTGTGGGACTAATAAAGGCTTATCTTATCTTATTTTATCTTAAATTGTCCTTTGGTATTAATGTGAGAGTGAATGGGTGTCTGGCTCTCTGTGTTGGCCCTGCAATGGACTGGCAATCAGTACAGGGTGTACCCTGCCTCTTGGATAAAGATGCTGGGATAGGCTCCTGCCCCCTGTGACCCAAACAGGATTAAGCAATTAAGAAGATGAAGAAATGTTCGTTTCAGCCAGGTTATTTTTTTTGTAGAATGTGTCCTGTATTGCTGTCATTTATATATGTCCTCAGTATGGGCGTCAAAGTGGATCCCTTACTCAAGTCGAAGTAGAAATACCTGCGTTATAAACAACTCTGGTAAAAGTAGAAGTACTCATTTAACTTCTTTATGCAAGTGAATTTTTTAGTTTAATGGCACAAATGTCCCTAAAGTAAGGAAAGTAAGTGTCTCTTCAGAGTATATAGGTACATCTCAGAAAATTATAATATCATTGAAAAGTTCATTTATTTCAATAATTCAATAAGTGAAACTCATACAGATTCATTGCAGAGTGACATATGTACACTATGTGTACATATGTCATATGTACACATATGTACATATTTTCTCACACAAATTTGTGAGTTTTTCCTCTTAAATTTTTGAGATAAAATTTCAGCCTTTTATGCTAACCTTATGTGTAAGTTTGCACATTTATGACAACTTTTTTCTTGTAAATTTTCTTATAGATTTGTGACTTTTTAATTTTTTTGGGGAGGGGTGTTTCTTCTTGTAAACTTTCAGCTTTTTCTTGGAAACATTAACCTTTTTCTCATAAATTTTAAAGTTTTTTATTAGTAAATTTACAGTTTGTAGGTTTTTTTTTCTCTTAGATGTCCAATAAGAGACATCTATTATTGGACATCTAAGTTCAAGATGTCTTCTTTAAAACTACGTCACCCAGCCCAACTCTCCCCAACAAACAAGTTAAATATATCACCAAAAACCGGTGATGTATTTGGTCGGGCTTCCTTTTGCATGAATTACCGCATCAATGAAGTGTGGCATGAAGGCGCTCAGCCTGTGGTACTGCTGAAGTGTTATGAAGGCCCAGGTTGCTTTGATAGTGGTCTTCAGCTTGTCTGCATTGTTGGGTCTGGTGTCCCTCATCTTAGTCTTGACAATACTCCATAGATTTTCTATGGGATTTAGGTCAGGCAAGTTTGCTGGCCAATTAAGCACAGTGATACCAAAATAATTAAACCGAGTAGTGGTACTTTTGGCAGTGTGGGCAGGGGCCAAATCCTGCTGGAAAATGAAATCAGCATCTCTATAAAGGTTGTCAGCAGAGGGAAGTATGAAGTGCTCTAAAATTTCTTGGTAGATGGTTGTACTGACGATGGACTTGATAAGACACGGAGGACCAATACCAGCAGATGACATGCCTCCCCAAATCATCACTGACTATGGAAACTTCACACTTGACCTTAAACAACTTGGGTTCTGTGTTTCACCACTCCTATTCCAGACTATGAGACCTCAATATCCACATGACACGACTTGACACCTGATTTGGGAGCCATGTCGTCTGCTGGTGTTGGTCCACTGTGTTTTATCAAGTCCACAGTCAACACAGCCATCTACCATGAAATTTAAGAGGACTTCATGCTATCCTCTGCTCACAAGCTTTATGGAAATTCCGATTTATGTAGCTGATTTCTGTTGCTGATTATTGTTATTGTTGTGAAACAGAAACCTATGAGAAGTCCAGCAGAGGAAAAGGGAGGCTTGGCACTGCCCATCCATCCATCCATCTTCTACAGCTTTTCTGGAGGTCCAGGTTGCGGAGGAAGCAGTTCAAGCAGAGAAGCCCACACTTCCCTCTTTCCAGCCACCTACTCCAGCTCTTCAGAGAGAACACCAAGGCATTCCCAGACCAGCTGGGAGACGTAGTCTCTCCAGTGGGTCCTGGGTCTGCCCCGGGGCACTGTGAGAAGATTAATGAGGCAATCAGCAGTTAGTATTGGTTGCCATGTAAAATGAAAGGAAGAAAGCCACCATTCAGAAATTATTTAGCTAATCATAATCAGTTTATATTTGTTGCTATGGAAAATTGTACAAGTTGTTGAAGAAAGAAAGGGAAAGGAGGGGAGCCTCAACCTTTTTAACCAGTCACAATCAGTCTCTTACCAACATCTTTGTATTCCACATTTCAGCCTATTTCCACCTGTGAGCATTAGAATCAGAATCAGAATCAGAATCAGGTTTATTGCCATTGTTCATGTAGTACACAAACTAGGAATTTGTCTCGGTACAATGCTGCAACATTAAACATGATAAGATAAGAGAAATAAACTATACATGTAATAAAGTGTAGGATAAGATTAAGTGATACTGGTTAATTAGTAGCATTGAACGGGTTATCTTGCAGTATTTACTTACTAACAAGTCTTGGAAACTACAATTTGCCCAAGGCCTATTCCCAAACTGAACATTATAAAGAAGTCGGACGCAGTTGGATGGCACTATTTTAATCAGAATATCCATGGTTGAATAGAATGGCTAACCAGCTTAGTAATGCTAGCTAAACTATTTTGTTGGCCTTGAATTTTGCTTGATGAGGCAAACTCGATTAACAACCCTTTGAGCTCCACTTCGGTATAATGGGGAGCCAATTGCTATTTTCCTGGATTACATTCCCGCCATCGCCAAGGCCAGGGCTTCATTCACGGAAGTCAGGAAGCTGATCCACTATCGCGAGGGTGTCCGCTTTGGAATAGTGTTTCCAGCCCGCCTGCGTATCACACACAACGGAGAAGAGAAGGAATTCACCGATGCTGATAAAGCCATGACCTACGTAACGAAGTGCATAATTTCAGAGTCAGAGAATTAAATGTCAAGGAGATTTTTATATGACAGAACATGACCTCAATTTAATACTCTCTCCGTCAGGTAAAAAACAAGATTTAAAAAAAAATGCTCTGCTTCCAATCATAATGGATGGTGCTTCTGTGAGTCCTCCTTAAATGTCTGAACTATAAATTTGTTCTTTGGTGTTAATTTGAAGAAATTTGTTTATAGGTATATATAGTCACCTTCATGGCTAATGTTATCAGCTTTATCATACTTCATTTCGAGGTTTTAAATGTCAAGTCTTGTTTCAATTTAAAGACAGTTTTACCAAGCAGTGTTTGTTGCGTTGACTGACTGATATTATAATCCCGGTCACCAAAAAAAACCCCAAAAAACAAGAAGATGTAAGCAATTTGGCTTAGGTCTGTTAATTTCTTTCTTTCTGTCTCTATTATTTTAATTATTGCACTATTAGTAGTCTCATTATTTTATTTCATATCAGAGTCTATACAGACTTTAAAGCGCTAAATTAAGTTTCACTGTGAGCTCCGACGTGGGCTTGTTTGACGCAGGCTCAACAACAATAATGATCTTTTATTGAATGAGAGTGGAAGTGTGTGCGTATGAATGGTGTTGTGAGAGTGTAGTGTAGTGTAAGCAGGAGCGTGATGACAAGACAGGTCTGGCAACCGGCAGTGAAGAGTTAATCCAGCTCTGAAGAGATGAATTCCCAATACCGGTCCAGCGCCCTGTTGTGATGCCGTGGTGCAGGTGCAGAATATTCACAGTGCTGCTTGGGTGACGGTGACGTGTGCTCCAGCTCACCAATTTATGTGGGGACAATGCCGCTGCTCACAGCTGAGTCCAGTCCGCTGCCAGGAGGAAAGGGAGGTCCACCTGGAGGGTGGTCCACCTGTGCACAGGGAACAAGGGAAGAAAGGCAGGTGCAGGAAATAGCACTGAGAAGGCTTACGTAACGTTGGGGAGATGGAACTCCCATGCGACGAGAAGCAGATGCTGAGAGATGAATTCTCTAGCGTAGCGAGATGGAGGAAGACTCTAGACAGGAGTTCTTCCTGGGAGAAAGCATAGACGTCTCTGTGCTGCCTTCTGAGCAGCGTTCCTTATAAAGCGTGCTCGATAAGGGAGAGCAAGTGTGCCCGCAGCTGTAAAAGATTATTAGGGCGAGGCACACACAGTGCAGATCACCACAGTACCCCCCACGGGATGCCTCCTGGCGGCCGTTCCAACCTCCTATCCAGGTGCGTCTGATGGAACTCCCAGATGAGCTGAGGATCCAACACAAATGAGGGACGCACCCAGGATCGCGCATCAGGTCCATACCCTCCCAGTCCACCAGATATTGTAGACCGCACCCTGGGCAGTGGACATCCAGGATGCGATTGACCTGGTGCACAGGACCAACGTCGATCATCACGTGCGGGGGTGGAGGTCTGGGTGGGGGACACAGCGGGCTGGACTCGAATGACTTCACCTGGGAGATATGGAAGGTAGGACAGATGTGCATAGAGGGGGCAGAGCCAGGTGCACAGCAACGGGGTTGATGATATCAGTTATTGAGAAAAGACCAATGAAATGCTGTGATAACTTTTTGGTCTCACCCTTCAGGTTGATGTTCTTCGTGCGGAGCCATACCTGCTGTCCCACACAGTAGGAGGGAGCCTGGGTCCTGTGGTGGTTGGCAATCTCAGTATTGCGGGCCACTTGTTTGCTCTCTTATGTCTGTTCTTTTCATCTTCTCTATCCCCTCACCCCCCAGCCAGTCGCAGCAGATGACTGCCCCTCCCTGAGCCTGGTTCTGCTAGAGGTTTCTTCCTGTTAAAAGGGAGTTTTTCCTCTCCACCGTCGCCTAGTGCTTGCTCACAGGGGATCGCCTGATTGCTGGGGTCTTTCTGCAATTGTGGGGTTTCCCCTACATTTGAAAGTGCTATGAGATGACTTTTGTTGTGATATGGTGCTATATAAATAAAGTTGAATTGAATTGAATTGTGCATCACAGAGCCACCTTGGTGGACCCCCAGAGTCGCCAGCAATGCCTGATATGGGTCTGGACAGAGGGAACGGCGATCTTCTCCTCCTCCGGGAACAGCGGAGGGTTGTAGCCTAAAGAGACTTCAAAAGGGGAGAGACCAGTGGCAGAAGAGACAGCTGTGTTGTGTGCATACTCAACCCACGGTAAGCACGTGCTCCAGAACACCAAATTAGAGGCCGTGATGCACCTCAGGGCTGCCTCCAATTCCTGATTGGTGCATTCACACTGGCCATTACTTTGGGGGTGATATCCAGAAGATAGACTCATCGTCGCCCCCCATAGCCTTGCAGAAGGACCGCCAGACTTGAGAGATGAACTGGGGTCCATGATCTGACACGATGTCCATTGGGATGGCATGAAGCCGGACCACGTGCAGCACCAACAGATTCACCGTCTCCTTGGCCACTGGCAGCTTCCACAGGGGGACAAAGTGAGCTGCCTTAGAAAACTTGTCCACTATGGTGAGGATAACCGTGTGGCCTGCAGAGGGGGGCAAACCGGTCACAAGGTCCAAAGCAACATGGGACCAGGGACGGCTGGGGATGGGGAGAGGATGCAGCAGACCTGCCGGTGGGGAAGAAGATGACTTGCCCGGTCGCACACTGTAGACTGGCCCAGATGAATTCCGCCACCTCCCCCCGCAGCGAGGGCCACCAGAAGGACATTTGTAGCTGGGCCACAGTGCGCGCTACCCCAGGATGGCATATGGTCTTCGAGGAGTGCAACCAGTCAATCACCTCCCCTCGAACAGCAGAGGGGACGTGCATCCAACCCTCCGGCCCCCACCTGGGTCAGGCTCTGCCTTCTGCGCTCTCCTTACCCTCTCCTTGATGTCCAAGGAAAGCATGCCCATGATGCAGGAAGGAGGAACAATCGGATGGGGTGTTGTCTCTGCAGCTTCGGGGGAAAACTGCCTCGAGAGCGTGTCAGGCTTGATATTCTTAGAACCCGGGTGGTAGGTGATGGTGAAGTTAAATCTTCCAAAAAACAGAGACCAACGGGCCTGCCTGGCATTCAACCTTTAAGTGGTCCAGAGGTACTCCAAGTTCTTATGATCCATCCAGACGACGAACGGAAGTGAAGCGCCCTCCAGCCAGTGGCACCACTCCTCCAAAGCCAGCTTCACGGCTAATAACTCTCTGTCTCCCACATCGTAATTCCTCTCTGCAGGAGACAGCTGAGGGGGGGAAAAGGCGCAGGGGCGGACCTTGTCGTCGGTAGACCGCTGGGATAACACCACCCCCACCCCAAAGTTGAAGGCATCCACCTCCACCAAGCACCGTAGAGAGGGGTTGACCTGGGCCAGGATGGGGGTGGGGGTGGAGAACTTCTCCTTCAGCTCAGCAAACGCCACCTCTGCCTCCTTCGTCCAGTGGAACAGCACCTTCAGACGGATGAGGGGTAAAGCAATAATGCTGTAATTCTGGACTAAACGGCGATAGAAGTTAG
Source organism: Pholidichthys leucotaenia (assembly GCA_020510985.1). Taxonomy (NCBI): domain Eukaryota; kingdom Metazoa; phylum Chordata; class Actinopteri; order Cichliformes; family Pholidichthyidae; genus Pholidichthys; species Pholidichthys leucotaenia. The sequence continues at coordinate 238,063,818 of CM035845.1, forward strand.
CAAACCCCCAAAATTGCTGATGTTGCTTATGGGAAGAGGGAACAGACCATTCCACCACCACCTTAACCTTTTCAGGGTCTGTGATGATCTTCTTGTGCGAGATGACAAAACCCAGGAAGGTGGTGGATGAAACATGGAATTCACACTTCTCAGCCTTGACAAACAGCTGATTTTCCAGAAGGCGCTCCAAAACCCGTCTGACATGGATACGGTGTTCCTCCAAGGAGTGAGAGAAGATGAGGATATCGTCAAGATAGACAAACACAAATGAGTCCAGAAAATCCCTCAGAATGTCATTAATGAGCCTCTGGAAAACAGCAGGAGCATTCGTTAATCCTAAAGGCATCACTAAATACTCAAAATGACCGCTGGGGTGCAAAACCCAGTCTTCCATTCATCCCCCTCCTTGATGCGGACCAGGTGATAAGTATTCCACAGGTCTAATTTGGTGAACACTCTGGCTCCCTGGAGGGAATCAAACGCCATATTGATAAGATGAAGAGTATACTTGTCCTTTACAGTAATGTTATTAAGTTCCCTAAAATCAATACATGGCCTGAGAGAACCGTCCTTCTTACCCACAAAGAAGAATCCCGCCCCCACTGCCGAGGAGGTTGGTCTGATGATGCCTGAGCTCAGGGACTCCTTGATTTATTTCTCCATGGCCTCACGTTGCGTGGCAGAGAGGCTGTAGAGCTGACTTCAAGGCAAAGGAGGCCCCGGCAGAAGGTTGATGGCACAATCATACGACTGGTGTGTGTGTGTGTGTGTGGGGGGGGTGACAGGGCCTTATCCTTGCTAAACAATGCCGCCAGGTCATGATACTCCGTGGGCACAGACGAGACATCTGGAAGACGCAAATCCTGAGGGCAGAGGGGTACAGAGGGAGAGCAGACAGCAGATTCCAAACAAGCACCCACACGAAATGTACTCCATGATAAGATTCTTCCTGTCCTCCAATCAATAGAAGGATTATGGAGACTTAGCCATAGGAACCCCAGGATGATGGGGGGAGCGGTGGAGGAAAGCACAAAAAAACCTCATATGCTCACAATGGTTGCCTGAGACCAGCACAAAGACGGGAGCAGTCTGTTTAGTAACGATGGCCAGGGGCATCTTGGAGAAGGTGATCAGCTTGAGCGGTCTCTCTAAGTTGTAGCAGGGAAGCCCTAGCTGGGTTGCCAGACCCTCTGAAATAAAGTTCTGCTCCACACCAGAGTCAATGAGAGCATGTGAGGATATTTCAGTGCGTGCGTATTGAAAGTGAATGGGTAGCATGAGACATGTAAGGGTCTTAACATTGCCACCGTCCGTTAGTCCCCCTACCGTAACTAACGGACTCCCCTTTTTACCTGATTAGGGCAAGCTGCACCCTCATGCTCAGCGCTGCCACAATATAGACACAGCCCAAGGTCATGGCGGCATTGACGCTCCGCTGGGGACAATTTGGACTGGCCAGAAAGCGTGGGTTCACCCTCCCCAGGGGACTCAGAGGGAGGGAGGGCCTTGAGGGGAGACTGCGGGGAGTGGCGAGGCTGAGTGCCTAAGTGGCACTCACTAGCCCATTCCCTTAACCTATTGTCAATAGAAATCACTATTGCAATGAGCTTGTTAAGCTTAGCGGGTCTTCTCACCTGGGCCAACTCATCCCTCAAGCTGGAGCTAAGACTCTGAACAAAAATACTACACAGCGAGGCATCCTCCCACCCAACCTCCACAGCCACTACCCGGAAATCAACTGAGTAATCAGCTATCGACTATAGCCCCCGTCTCAAATTAAGGATGCGAGAGGTGAGCACACAGTCCTGATCAGAGTGATCAAATACTTCAGAGAATTCTGCCACAAACTGATCATAGGTGTAATTAGCACAATCGGGTCGGGTCATAATGGCGGTAACCCACGCCAAACCCTGTCCTTCCAGTAAATTCACCAAATAACTAATCTGGCTAGGGTGAGTGGGAAAATCCCCTGGCACCCTCTGAAAAACCAGGCTACACTGTAACAAGAAACCCCGGGCTTCCCCTAACTTACCACTAAAACGGGTGGGAGCGGGGACAGGAATTAACCGAGCATGAGAAGATGGAAACTGAGAAGAGTTAGTCGACCCTGCCAGGTCTCAAGGGGCAGGTGGAAAAGGCTATGGCGGGGAGAGCTGGTCGAGTCGTGATTTAATGTGTGTAAGTTGAGTTAAGATCACCTGTTGCTGGTGTGTTAATTAATCTAACCTAGCCTCCATGGTGTTAAGTTTGCGTGCCAAGGCACCGTCTACTGGGGTTTCTTGACGGAGACGTACTGACATGGTTTTCAGAAACACCCAGGAACAGATGCAGGTTCAACAACAATAACGATCTTTTATTGAATGAGAGTGGAAGTGTGTGCGTATGAATGGTGTTGTGAGAGTATAGTGTAGTGCGAGCAGGAGCGTGATGACAGGACAGGTCTGGCAACCGGCAGTGAAGAGTTAATCCAGCTCCGAAGAGACGAATTCCCAATACTGGCCCAGCGCCCTGTTGTGATGCCGTGGTGTAGGTGCAGAACATTCACAGTGCTGCTTGGGTGAAGGTGATGTGTGCTCCAGCTCACCAATTTACGTGGGGAGAATGCCACTGCTCACAGCTGAGTCCGGTCCGCTACCAGGAAGAAAGGGAGGTATGTCTGGAGGGTGGTCCACCTGCGCACAGGGAACAAGGGAAGAAAGGCAGGTGCAGTAAATAGCACTGAGAAGGCTTACGTAGCGTTGGGGAGATGGAACTCCTATGAGACGAGAAGCTGATGCTTAGAGATGAATTCTCTAGCGTAGCGAGATGGAGGAAGACTCTAGGGAGGAGTTCTTCCTGGGAGAAAGCATAGACGTCTCCGTGCTGCCTTTAGGGCAGCGTTCCTTATAAAGCGTGCTTGATGAGGGAGGAGCGGGTGTGCCCGCAGCTGTGAAAGATAATTAGGGTGAGGCACACACAGTGCAGATCACCACACTCAAATCTAGATTTTTTTTTTCCATCACGCCCTCCCTCTTCTTTTCTAGACTCTATTTTTTATTGTAAACAAGCAAAAAAAAAGTCTGTCAGCACAATTTATAATTTAATTTACACCTATAACTTGACGTCATTGGAGTATCTTAAAAGCAAACGGGAGATAGATCTAAACGAACAACTATCAGAGGAGACAGTATAAAATACTGCAGGGAATTTCATCTTCATCAGTCTGTCTTAGACATGCTGTCATTCAGTTCAGAATAGTACACCGATTACACTGGTCTAAGGCTGGGCTCTCTAAAATAAAACCGAGTGTGGATCCCATTTGTGGTCGTTGCAGATGGGATCCAGCCACTCTGATACATATGTTTTGGACGTGTCCAAAATGACATACTTATTGGAGTACTATCTTTGAAACTTTCTCTAAGATGTGCAAAAGGACAATAACTCCGTCACCGCTTTTGGCCCTGTTTGGGGTGAATGAGACAGACACTCCCCTTCAAAAGCAAGAAGTCAGTATGCTGACTTTCTGCACTCTCCTGGCTAGGAGACTAATATTACTCAAATGGAAGGATCCTAAGCCACCAACCTATGGTCACTGGATCAGAGAAGATCTGTACCTTCTTATATTAGAAAAAATAAGATATACTGTCAAGGGATCCAGTGAGCAATTTTTTGTCATTTGGGAACCCTTTCTACCTTTTGTTGAAGATGCTGAAGCCAACAGCAGAATAATGTAAATTTTTTTATTATGCTTTACTTTATTTGATTATTCTTTTTTCACATCTGTTATACATGTATTTGTCCATTTTATATTTATACATTTAGATATGTGTGTAAATGCATTGTTTTTATACGTCTAGCAGTTTTGGGTGGGGGTGGGGGGGTAATGTTTTTGTTTTCTTTTTGTTCATATTTTGTTTTTCTGTTGGAAAAAAAAAATAAAAACACCTTGATTAAAAATTATAATCATTGTCTCTTTTTTGAATATTTTTTGTATGTTAGTTGGGAGTTGATTATTAATTGTCCTGTACATTACTTGTGCTGTCTTATATTTAACTAAATCCATGAACTTTATGGCATGTGACTTTAAAAACAACGAGTTGGTATGGTCTCTATATCCTATATTATTTATTATCCTTATAGCTTATTTTTGTAATGCGCATATTGGCTGTAGGTTGGTCCTGTAGGTGTTTCCCCAGATCTCTACACAGTAGTTGAGATATGGTAAAAATCAATCACTTGTACAGTAAGAACAATGGTTTATAGTCCAAGATGTGTCTTGTCTTCCCCAGTATCCCTATACATTTTGCCAACTTGGCTGTGACTGATGTGAGGTTCCCAGCAGATTTTATTGTCTAGAGTCACCCCCAGAAACTTATTTTCCTGTACTATTTCAATTCTGGCATCATCTATCATTACCATTAATTCATGGTTTATTTTATAATTTCTAAACAACACAATCACTGTTTTTTTTTCAGATTTAGAGATAATTTATTTATGTTGAACCACTGCGTAAACCTTTTCATTTCTGTTGTGACCACCTCTAAAACCTGCTGCAAATTCTCACCAGCACGAAGGATATTTGTGTCATCTGCAAACAAAGTAAATTTCAGAATTTTTGATACTTAGCATATGTCATTTATGTATAAGATAAAGAGTTTGGGTCCCAAAACTGACCCCTGTGGCACACCACAAGTGATGTCCATGAATGCTGATTTGTGCTCACCTATTTGTACAAATTGTTGTCTGTTACTTAAGTAGCTTTCCACCCAACTCAGTCCAACCCCTCTTATCCCATACCATTCCAATTTCCTCAGTAAACTTATGTGGTCAATGGTGTCGAAAGCTTTCTTTAAATCAATAAATACTCCTACAGCAAACTTTTTTTTTTATCTATACAACTAGTAATTTCTTCTATGAGTTCAATCAGTGCCAAAGATGTAGATTTGTCTGCTCTAAAACCATACTGGCTGTCTGTAAGGAGGTTGTGTTTTTCAATGAAATTATCCAATCTTTTAGTGAAAATGTTTTCAAGTATTTTGGAGAATTGTGAGAGTAAAGAGACCGGCCTGTAATTTGTGAAATGATGACTGTCTCCTGTTTTGTATAGTGGTATTACTTTTGCTATTTTCATTTTGTTTGGAAATGTATCTGTTTGAAATGACAGGTTACAGATGTGGGTGAGTGGTTTAACAATTCCTTTAATTACTTTTTTCACTGTTGTCATGTAAATTTCATTCCAGTCAGTTGATTTTTTGTTCTTAAATTTACTCACAGTCTTGATAATTTCCTTTTCAGTTACTGCACCCAAAAAGATTGTGTTTGGAATCTATCTTCTATTTCATTTACAGGCCCACTATCGTTTGTTTCTGGTGTCACTATTGTTTTTGCTAATTCTGGACCAACGTTTACAAAAAAATTATTGAAACCACTAATCACATCCTCCATATTTTTTATCAAATTGTCATTTTCAATAAAATATTCTGGATAATTTGCATTCTTTGATCGGTTACTAATAATCCCATTTAGCACTTGCCATATTCCTCTTAAGTTATTCTTATTATCCTCTAATATTCTGTTGTAGCATTCTTTCTTGCAAGTCCTCATTATATTAGTTAGCTTATTTTTACATCTTTTATATTTGAGCTCAGCCTCTACCATTCTACACTTAATGAAGTGTTTATATAATGTATTCTTCTTTTTACATGCATTTAATAGCTCCTTGGTGATCCATGGAATATTTTTTGTTTTGTTGTCTGTCACTGTATTGTTTTATAGGACAGTTTTTTATTGTACAATGATTGAAATATTTGTAAAAATTCATCATATGCTTTATTTATATCATTTTCGTCACAAACTATCTCCCAGTCTTGTATTAATAATTCCTTTGCCAGTAAATACATAGATTCTTCAGTTCTTATTCTTTTATATTTAATATTTTTGGTATACTTTTTCTTCCTATAATCACATTGATAAACAACCAAAATCGGCAGGTGGTCACTGATGTCATTTTAATAAAAGCCCACTCACAATATTATTTTCCATAATGTTTGTGAATATTTTATCTATTAATGTGGCACTGTGTGACATGATCCTGCTAGGTCTGGTCATTGTTGGATGTAAGCCCATACTGTGCCTAGTGTTGATAAATTCTTCTGTCAAACTATGTTGTTTTGAATTCATAAGATCTGTATTGAAATCTCCAAAGATGAACATAACTTTATGGGTACATTTTGCATTTTTTTTTTCCATCCAGTCCTTAAATAAATCAATATTTAATCCAGGTGTTCTATATACACAACTCACTACTATATTCTTCATATTGTCCAAACAGATTTCTATTGTAATACATTCAAATAAATCACCCATAGTCACTGTCAAATTTTCAACAACCTTGTATTGCAAGCACTTATGAACATAAATTGCAACTCCTCCTCCTTTTTTCACTTTTTTATTTATATTATTTAATTTGCAGCCACCCAATGTAAAATCCACTCCCTTCTCTTCACTGAGCCACATCTCTGATATTGCCACTATATTGAATGGCTCTTTAAACTAATGTAAATAATCTTTAATGTTATTAAAGTTAACATAGACACTTCTGCTATTGAAGTGGATCATTGATATATTAAAATGACCATTGTGTTAAACTGTTCATCTGTGTGGTAACTACAGTTATTATTGATGGAGGTAAATAAATTATTGTCAGGGTCTATGTTATATTCTACGTCCTGTGGGTTGTGATCTGTATATTCGAAAAATTTCAGTTCCTGTTTGTTGATCTTTTGTTAACCCCTTGCACTCCGGTCAATTTCCCTAAAAACGCCAAAAAATAATGTGCCCAAAGTAAATCGAAAGCTGTTCTTCAACCCTTTGTAGCATCTTCATCGAGTTGGTCTCATTTAAAAGAAAACACTTTGAATTTTTTGGCAAAAAAAACTTGATCTCTCTAAGTGCTCCAGCCACTGAGTTACAGCCATCTAAACATAGTGAACTTGAAGAAAATAAATTTGGCCTGGGTGTTTTTTTGGATACAAATGCTTGCAAATAACACACAGCTTCAGATCCGGGCTGGAAAATGCAACAGAAATGTAGAACCAAGTGCTATCCAGCTGAGGTCCAAATTTTGTAACAATACCACAAAAAATGAATATATTACACAGCTTTGTTCTCAGGCTGTTCCCAGGTGTTTTGGAACTGTGCCAAATTGTACCAAATGGCACAGTTTGGAAAAACGTCTGTAACTTTTGAATGATTCAACATAGAAGCTTCATCTTGGGCTCAAATGAAAGGTCACATTCAGGGTTGTGTCTGTGTGTGTGTGTGTGTGTGTGTGTGGGGTTGTCCCCCCACCCCCCCGCTACAAAGGACGGAGATCGGCCCTCGCTACATGACGGATTCCACTCGGATGTGGCATGTTTCCACAGCAATGCCGTCACCGCGGCTTCCCCTCCCCCCCTCGCTACTGTGTGTGTGTGTGTGGGGGGGGGAGGTTGTACCCCCTCGGTACAGAGGACGGCCATCGGCCATCGTCACATGACGGAATAGACTCATTTGGCTATGTGGCGACCGCTGCGCAATCACCGCGGCTTCCCCCCACGGACCGGGGGGCGTTCGGACCGTGAACGCCCCCCCCCGCTCCTCTTCTGCAGCGGGCGGGGGGGGGCATTCACAGTCTGAACACGGCAAATGAACCGTTTATCGCGGCGCACGCACTTTGTACTTCGTGCGCAGTACAGTTGTAATTTACCGATCGGTCAAAAGTCATTTTTTGATTACAATTTTCAGGGATAAATAATAACTTAGCTTATAACATCTTACCTCTTCACAGCAGCATTGTCCTGGTGAACTTCTCTTCCCCATTGTCAGACGAACGCGACGCTGGTCCGCTCGTGGATCCCGGTCAAAACATAATTCCATTATTGCGGTTTTGGCGAATGATTTACGACCTTTGTCGTCGGCCTCCGTCGGTCTATGATGACGGAAGAGAATCCTAAACGTCTATTCTGCTGGAATGAGTGCAGGTCGCACTTGTGGGTGTTTTCCGTGCTGCTGGATCTGTAGCAGGTTCTTCCAGCGTCCTTTTTTTCATCTGTTTTTTCATCTGTAAGTCTCTCTTCACCCAGCCCGAACTTCTGTGCTTCAATTGGCTCCTGCATTCACAGTAGGTGGGTCCTCCTTCCTAGGTTTTCATTCATTGGTTCTTCAAGGTTTCAGAAACCCAATTCAAGGCTCTTATTAGTCGAATGAGAGGTCAATCAGATGAACTAATCTTTTCGGCTGTGTCTGCAGCGCCACACCACCTACATCACCACCATCAAGATCATGTGTCCGAATCATGCGTCCTGCATCGTGCGCTCTCATGCGCCCTCGTGCGCCCTAGGACACAGAGACTTGCCCGTCCGCGGTACAACGGAGCGCAAGAGGTTAATAATTATACAATCAGTACCGAGTCAATCCGAAACCAAACCCCGCCCACACTTCTAGAAGCCTGAGCATGAGACAGAGCAGTGGCTAAACTTTTTTTTTTGATAAAAAATAAATATTTTGACTGAGCGACTCCATACTTGGGGATGCACACCCTCGTAGCCTCAGCAATACACTAATAAAATCTGAGGCCAGTCTGATGAATGGTTCAAGAGATATGCGTGGAACAGACACACAGACAGACAGACACACACACACACACACACACAGACAGAGATTTTGTGCATTTATAGATGAAGAATTTATCCAGAGCCCTGGAAAGACATGATAAGCAGTGAGTTAAAATATATATTTCCCTCTATGCCCATATGCTTTGTATTTTTAACCCTTCATTTGATTTTGAAAATATTATTCATTGATGGTGGGTTACGGTGTGTCATCAACTTTTCTTGGTCAGATTTTTGACCATTTTGCTTACTGAGACTTGAGCAGGCTGGAGTAGTATTGTCTTGAATACCGTTTTGGTCAGCATAGTGATCATTTCTTTATTGGTGCCTTTGCAAGAGCTGCAAACTGAATGTGTAGTTGTGTGTATTTAATGTCTGTGGAGCTGAAGCTTTGGGGTCCTCACAAGTATAGGCATGTCCATGCACATGCTATCTGCCTCCTCAGTGGGATCACCCATGAGCAAGTACTGATAATACGGGTCTTTTTGTGTAATCATATACTCTGCCATTAACAGGCAGTTGCAAATACTTTAAGAAATTTTTAAAGCAAGATTCCAATGCTCAAGCAAAATACAATCGAGGCTGTCTTGAGAAGCTCACTCATTGGAGATCCTGTTTGCACTGCCAAAGGACTTGTAATATTTAATAGCTTTGATGAACAACTTATTCCTTTGGGTCCTGAAGTTGCTGAGTTTACATTACCTATATGCTGCAAACGTCGGTTATCTCAATATAGCCAGCAAATTACACTTTATATCCTGCAGGGCTATACATTCCACTAAGCACAGCAAGGTCATATTGTGCTATATCTTTCTGGGTTTGGGGGGTGGGGTGATTAAGACAGGAAGTAAAACTGCATTGTTAGTATATGGTTTAACCTGTCCCTTGATGATCCACAACCTATGCACAAGTATCTTTGAATAGCAAAATATTCTTTGGTACTGAACTCTCTGGTAATGTTTGTATTCATTATTATTATTATTATTACAAAGAAAGTGTTACCTATTATTATCACCAGTAGAAGTAATATTAATATTTGTATTATTATTATTATTATTGTTGTTGCTCTGGTTGCCTTGAAAAATGGATGCCTTCTTATAAGATGAAAGGTAAAAAAAAGTGTCAAGTAATGCTTAAGCTCAAGTCACACAAATGTGAAACTGTTTACACCTGTGCAAATGTGTATGTGTGTGTGCCTATAATGCATGCAACTAAAATGCACTTAGATTAACATCTATAAATCCTGGACAACTGGAAATTCTCTCAGAACATGTAGGGACCACGTCAGCAGCTGCTTTTGCTCTGTGTATGAACAGTCTGCACAGAGAGATACCGCAAGAAGGTAGAATAAGGACAGGTGATTGGTGCCGGCTTCCATTGATAAGAGAGAAATCAGTTGGCTTCAGCCTGGGATGTAACCATGGACATGGTGTCCAGATCACAGCTGTGTTGTTGTACTGAGAGGAGAAAGCAGAGATGACAAAAATATGATGGGTTCAGCCACGGATATAAAACGTTTTGTGATCGCCTGTCTCTGGACTGAGGAGTTTTGGATGCTTTGAAGAACTTTCTTACTTCTTTCTAATGAACAGTGTTATTTGAACAATTAGCCTACTCATCTTGAGGATCAAAAATGTTGACATGCTACATCAAAGGGATGGGGAAAAGAATTTTTTTAAATTACTAATTTCAAGGTATAAGATCTGTTGATCAAATTTGCAACTGTAAGCAGCGAACATAGAGACAAATGTTAAGATGCTTACATTTTTTGCATGTGCTAGTTTTGTCTGTGTATCATGTATGTTCATACACATTGATTAACATGCATTCATGCTATGACCAAGTATCTCCATCTGCATCTACATCAATCACCAGGTGGATAAACATATTCCTCTGTAAAGATGCGTATATAGCTGTGTGACCAAGATTTTAAGGCTAAAAAAATTTATACCAACAGTGAGAAGCCTAAAGCCACAGTTCCACAAATGACCCACTTTTCTTTTCAGATTCAAACTTACTGAATACTACAATAAAAGAAAGAATGAAGTTCACTGATCAAAGTTTTTACAAAATTTCTTTTCAACATTGCAGGAATGAAGAAAACTCATCATCACAACATATTATTGCAATGGTGCATTCCCTTATATTGCCACTGGGTTCATGGTGGAGCACTATTGGTGACAACATGACTTGATGATCAGATGTCATTAATATGCAACAGTATTCATGTTTTTTTTTTTGTTTTTTTTTTTTGTCTTGACCACTTATGGATGAATGTCAATGTGTATCGCTAGCTCAAACCTTGGATTCAGGAGGAACAATGTGGTTTTCGTCTTTACCGTGGCACATCAGACCAACTCATAACCCTCTCAATGATCCTCAAGGGTTTGTGGGAGTTTGCCCAACGAGTCAACATTGTTTTGCAGACTTGGAGAAAGAAGGCAATCAACTGTGTCCCTCATAGTTTCTTGTGGGGTGCTTCAGGAGTATGCAGTATTGGGCTTGGTGTTGCAAGCTATCCGGTCTGTATACGACCATTGTGAGAGTTTGGTTTGTATTGCCAACAATCAGTCAAACTTGTTCCCAGTGAAAGTTGTCTCCACCAGGGCGGTCCTTTGTCACTGATCCTGTTCATAATTTTTTATGGACAGGATTTCTAGGTGCAGCCAAAGGAATGGAGAGTATCCAGTGACCACAGGATCTCATCTCTGCTGTTTGCAGATGATGCTGTCCTGTTGGCTTCATCGAGCAATGACCTACAAGTCATACCGGGATGGTTTGCTGCTGAGTGTGAAGTTGCTGGGATGAGAATCAGCACCTCGGAGTCCATGGTCCTCAGCGGGAAAAGGGTGGATTGTCCTCTCCTGGTCAGGGATGAGCTCTTGCCCTAAGTGGAGGAGTTTAAGTGTCTCGGGGTCTCATTCAAAAGTGAAGGGAGAATGGAGCGAGAGATTGAAAGACGGATCAGAGTAGCATCTGTAGTGATGCGGACGTTGTACTGGTCTGTAGTGGTGAAGAGGGAGCTCAGCTCTAAAGTAAAGCTGTCAATCTGTCGGTCAGTCTATGTTATAGTAATGAACTTCAGGTAATGACCAAAAGAATGAGATCACAGGTATAAGTTGTCATGAACGGGGTTGCTGTCCCAACCCCATTCCATGATCTGTGGCTGTAGTCTCCTGATTGTTGTTAATTATTTCCAGCTGGCAGGTAATTGAAGCCTCTGTGTCTGGGCTCCCTGCCAGTCTACAGCCACATCTCCTCCTCTCAGGCATTCACCAGCTGTGCCATCACATTTTGTGTTTCCACACTTGCGCGCGCGCGCGCGCGCACGCACGCACGCACACACACACACACACACACACACACACACACACACACACACACACACACACACACACACACACACACACACACTCACACATATTGGTTCTTACTCACATTCTCTGACATTCACTCACACACCTGCTCAGCCACACTCCCGCATCCACTTGACATCATTAGCTCACTGGGTATTTATGTTTGTCAGTTGGTGCACTCAGTGTGGCGATGTCAGTCAATTGTCAGCTACTCAATAGTGACTAGTCAATAGTCTGAAGTCATGCCAGTCTGAGGCTACACTAGTCTACGCTGATGTCCTGGAACTCTTTGGTTTTTCCTGTTTTGGACTTCTCAGGTGTTGTTTTTCCAGAGCCAGTTGTGCTCCGACGTCTTTAAAAATCTGTCCAATTATTATTATTAACTGCCCTTCCTCTCCACTCCAGTCCAGTCTGGGAGCACGTGGGGATCCTCCTCCAGTCAACTGAGTTCAGTCATCTGTCACTTTATGTGTTCCAGACTGTCTGTCATTGAACATTTTGTGTATTTTGTGTTTTTTCCTTTGTTAATAAACACGTTCACTTCACCAGCGTTTGGGCTCGTACTAATTCATTGGTGCACTGCAAAATTACACAACGTACATGACAGTACATCGCCACCACAAAGAGCCCAGCGGTGAAGTGTGCGTCATTTTTTCATCTTTTTGTGTGTTTTTCTCCTGCCTGCTACTAGAGCCATGATGGATTACTGGAGCAACCCGGAGCTGCACCGATTGGCCCATCTGAATGACGCCTTCGCTTCCACGCAGGGGCCGGTTTCTCGAGAGGCTACTTGTGCCACTAGGGACACCACAGCGGAGGCGTTGAAGGAATGTCCCAATCTCTTGTTTTTCCCAGAATCAGCCGAAATCTTTCATTTCCTCCTCGCGCTACGTGGAGAGGAGTCCAGGAGGGTATTGCCAGCGTTGGAGCTGCCCCAAACACGGAAGAGGCGTTCCCGTCGGAAGAAGCCTTCCTCCTCCCTCAGCTTCCCCACTCCAGCCCCACCCTGACCTCCAGAGCTTGTGCCCGTGGGTAATTGGGAGAAACCCAAACTGGCTTTGTTGGCAAAAATAGATCACAGCCTGGAAGAGGAGAAATTGGCGGACATCTCTTCCTCTCCAGAGCCATTCTTGAAGGCTTCTCCACAGCCAACAGAGGAGTCCAGCCCCGCCACAGCCATAGTGAGGAATTTTGCCTCGACAGCTGCAGCAGGAGACATCTTAAACCAGGAGAACAGGCAAGTAAACTCCCCATTGGTTTCTAAAATTGCTGAAAATTCTTTCCTGATCCCTGGTAGAGAGCCTCTGGGAGTGCAGTCCTCAGAGACCTCTCCACCTGCTGCAGCCATGAACAGCTCACCAGCCCTCTCCATGCTCTCTCCTTTCTCTTTTGAATACTCCCCAGCACTGGAGCTGAACTGCCGGGACCGGGAAGAGCCAGAGGTCTGGGAGGATCCTTCCCCCAAAGCAATGGTGAGCCAGACCCCCACCGCCATGCCTGAGGAGTCACCAGCATGGGTTATGACGGCTGGGACAACTCAGACTGCAGAGACCATCACGCCTGCTGCGGAGGCTGTCGCAGCAGAGTCAGCTCCCGAGCTCAACCTCCAGGAGGCCAAGCCTGTGGGAACATCACCCGGATTGTCAGAGTCCTGGACAGCGGTGGAGCTTGAGCTAAGGCAAGTGCTCTACTTTGTCTTTCTTCTTTCTATAATAGAGCATTTTTGCCTAGCTCTAGGTGAGGAGAGCCAGTTGCAGTCGCATGCTGCACCTGAACTCGCCTTGCCAGGCTCCACCGCTGCCGGCGACCCTGACCCTTCTTTCTCTCTGAGTCCTCTTCTAGGGTCGCCGGAGAGAGATCAATGTCCCTGGATGAGTCTGAGGATCCAGGTTCGCCGCTGGAGGTCATCGCGGAGGCTGCCGCGCCCACTGAGGTCACCATGGGTCAAGGTCACTGTCAGCTGGAGGCCGTGGTTTGGGTTCCGCCTCAGTCCAGGTCTTCATGGGTGCTGCATCCCAGCATGGAGACAACATGGGTACCTGTGGTTGACCGCTTCCTGGCTCGAGTGTTCATGCGGGTCTGCTGGCCCATGGTTAAGGCAGCATTGGGGTCAGTAGCGGCCCAGCCGGGTCCCACCGCGGGTGAAGCAGGGGCCCAGCCGGGTTCCATCATGGGTGCAACCATGGCCCGGTTAGGCTCCACCACAGGTGCAGCAGTGGTCCAGCCGGATTCCACCGTGGGTGCAACTATGGCATGGTCAGGGTCCTCCAGGGGTGCAACGCAGGCCCAGGCTTACCGTGGGGGCAATGAGGTCCCAGGCAGGGACCACCGCGGGTGCTGCCATGGCCCAGCTCCGGCCCGTCATGGGTGCAGCCGAGCTTCTGTCCCAAGAAGTCTATTGTGATGACCTTCTTTGCCATAGCCATTCTGAAATACATGGTAACTAACTAGTCTGCATGTGATCAATGCAATCTGACTGAAATCTTTTTACAGAAAAAAAAACAAAAAAACAAAACTGTTCTAATGTAATTGTAAATAGGATTATTATTTTGGCAACACAAGGACACCTGCTTGACAACATGAACAAGGATTTGTTTCTCGAGTCAGAAAGTGAGAAGACAGAGGGGAAGATACTAGTGATAGCTGAAAAGTTTTTTTGTTTTTTTTTAATCTGAGTTTAGACCATTAACAGACATCATGCTTTCTTGAGTGAGCAGGTGATAAGTGCTTATTGTTACTCAAGAGTTTCTTTTTTAACCTTGCAAACAAGATGTTGCAAAACTGCTGTTTATATTTCACCAATTAAATAAACATGCATATACATCATAAAAATGTTGCAAATAGTTGTCCCGGTGACTGTAAACTGTGACGACTGGTTGACAGGGAAAATCTTGAGTCTGCTCACTCTTAATTAGTAGTCTGATTAAGAACTGCCCACAAACAGATACCTCTGTAACCACATTTGTCCTCAGCTAGCTATAGAATTGTATTTATTTCAGCGTTATTATTGGTGCCTTTGAGCATTCATAGTGCAGTGATTTAATAGATCATATACAAAATTCCAGTTTTTGTCCTCATGTTTTTAATCTTTCATGTTACATTAATTAGTGAGTTTCTCTGTCTCCTGTACCCATTGCATGTACAGTTTTAAGAAGTGGCCATTGTCTTGAATTGAAAAAGGGAAGATGCAAAAACCAAGACTACATAAAAAAAGACTTACATATACAGTATATATAGCCGTGTTGTAGTACACCATGTATACATCTGTCTGGAACATCACATGTTAAGTTTTGCTTTGCATGTAAAGAAACTGTTGAGATCAGCACATGGAGGCTGGTATCAATGTGTAATATATTTGGATCACAGAGACGGCTTCATGCATTCTGCTGTGGCCTGAAAGGGAAAATATCACTGAGTCACCAAAGCATAGCTAAAAGCGATTCAGCTTTGTCACACACTTTGTTTGGTTTGTTCACAGTTTTGTGCTGAGCATTTTTTTTCTTTTAAATAATTTAGAAATGCACAAATATGAAATCCCTTCCCAAGACACAAGTGTAGCCTAATTGTTACATCCTGAAAGTTTCATTACAAGCACTGAATCTGTTGTCACTTTGGGAAGAAAAACTAATTCAGCAAAGGTGGATGTTGTTCATCTTTTTTAACAGCTAGCAGATTTTACAGAACAAAAGCCTGCCATTAGAGTCAAGATGACATGCACTGTGTCCTAAGGGCACCTTTAAACAGCATGGAGATCATTGGATGACCTTTGAGAGATCAAAAAATTGTCCTTCTCTCTCAACAATCTCCTGAAGACTGGAAAAAGTTTGTGTAAATAATTGGGAGATCAAAAATTCAGTTTTTGACGTATAATACTTCTTAAATAGAAATCTCCTGAAGCTCCTTCACATATTCACAGGGTTAGGGAAGTTCTTATGTGCCTTAGACTAGGGAGGATCCATCATATCCTACAAGGATCAAACAAATTTTAATGAAATAAGGGACCATCTTCTTCTCCACATTAAACAATTGGATTTGTCCAATGTCTGAATCTAGATAAACTTTACCCGAACATGGCGGTATAATCAAATGGGAGTATAAACAAATGAACATGATCATGTCGATACAACTAAAGAATTCAAACAGAATCTGACTGTTATTTATGAAAAAAGGGAAAAAAGGAAAGTATATACTTCGAAACTATATCAATGCTATGAGGGAAGAATTATTTCACAAATTATCACACTAATATATTACCTAAAAACTGATTAGAGGAGGAGTTTAAAGTTAAATGAGCATCAAAACTTTCTTTTCCAGACAGTGAAATATGTAATCAACAGAGATCAAATCTTTTCTGATCCTACAATTTCTTCTCTGCTAACTTGTAAACATTTGATTGATGGCTGCACGGTTCGTCCTTGGAAACAGATAGACAGTTTTTTTTGTTTGTTTGTTTTGTTTTCTATGTACACTGAGAGCAGTGAGATGAGAGGCGGGGAACGTTTAAACAGCAGAAGCCATTAGCTCTCCTCTGTCAGCGGCTTTGTCACCCAGTCATGTCATCTGCTCCAGGCAGGGCTGGGTGTGCTAATTGGTCGAACAAGTTTGAATGTCAGATTTGCGTTTCAGCTGACAATGATAACAATCTTCCAGTGCTGGCACATAATAGCTGTTGTCACTTTATAGTGGTGAAGGAAATAAATCTTTGATTAATGATTTTTTTTTAAACATCTACATTTTGAATTAAATTCAAATTAAATTAAATCAAAAGATTTCTTCTTAATTCTCAGTTTAATAATAGCAACATGATGCTTACAGTACAATTTACCAGGCCACCATAAACACTGAACTGCATTATCAATCATGCTATTGTCTGCTCCCATGTGTGCCCTCACAGACCATCAGTGTTCCCATATGGACAAACAAATGTATTGTTGAGTTTTCTTCCTCAACGGGCATCTTTGGGATTTGAACGATTACTTGTTTACAAGAGAGACAAAAACAGAGGAAAGAAGCACAGAGCAAAACTCAAGTGTGTGGGAGCAATGAGATATTGATTTACAATTATGGTACTAGTTGACCCAGATACAGCTCCTAGAGCACACTGATGCTACCTCCATAATAGACAGTTTGAAGGTCTGTATTACCAACAATAGTTCTTTTTTTCTTTCATTATATGACTGTAAAAATTCAAAGATGCAATATGTTATAATTGGAAGCAATTTAAGTTTATGACCTGTGGGAGGAAACAGGAGTACCTGGAGAAAACCCATGCAGACATGGGGAGAACATGCAAACTCCATAAAGGAAGGTCACCGGTAGTCAGAGACGGGATCCAACCCATGACCTTCTTGCTGTGCTGCCACAGTGCTAACCACTGCTTCACTGAGCTGCCCAGTCCTGATGTCATAGAATATAAAATATTCATTCATATTTATTATAATTTAGAGTAAATCAAACTAATGAAAATTGCATCAGCTTAATTTCATATTATGTCAAGTACATAAAGTTTTTTAAGTAGCGAGTTAAGGTTAGTTGTCTACTCTTCAAAATCTCTTGATGGCTTGGTGCTTGGAGGACTCTGTTGTTGTTGGTCAAAGATGAACAGAAATCTGTACTTATATTTATATATGAGGTAGTTTATAGTAATATATATAAATATATATCAATCACTTCATTACAACTGCAATCAAGCATTTGCGATCACTGGCAGTGAGTCTTTCACAGCACTGTGGAGGAATTTTGGCTCACTCATCTTTGCATAATTGTTGAAATTCAGCCACATTGGAGGGTTTTCGAACATGAACCACCTTTTTAAGAAAATGCCACAGCATCTCAATCGGATTCAGGTCAGGACTTTGACCAGACCACTCCAATGTCTTCATTTTGTTTTTCTTAAGCCATTCAGAGGTGGACTTGCTGGTGTGTTTTGGATCATTGCCCTGTTGCAGAACGCAAGTGTGCTTCAGCTTGAGGTCACAAACAGATGGCCGGATATTCTCCTTCAGGGCAGTAGAATTTAATGTTCCATTTACCACAGCAAGTCTTCCAGCTCCTGAAGAAGCAAGAAAGAACAAGACCATCACACTACCACCACCATATTTTACTGTTGGTATACTGTTCTTTTTCTGAAATGCTGCGTTACTTTTACGCCAGATGTAATGGGACACACACCTTCCAAAAAGTTCAACTTTTGTCTTTTCAGTCCAAAGAGTATTTTTCCAAAAGTCTTGGTAATCATCAAGATGTTTCCTGGCAAAACTGAGATGAGTTTTTATGTTCTTTTTGCTCAGCAGTGGTTTTCATCTTGGAACTCTTCCATGCAGGCCATTTTTGTCCAATCTCTTTCATATGTTGGAGTCATGAACACTGACCTTAACTGAGGCAATGGAGGCTTGCAGTTCTTTGGATGTTGTTGTGGGGCCTTTTGTGACCTCTTGGATGAGTCACCGCTGTGCTCTTGGGGTAATTTTGGTCAGCCGGCCACTCCTGGGAAGGTTCACCACTGTTTCATGTTTTTGCCATTTGTGGATAATGGCTCTCACTGTGATTTGCTGGAGTCCCAAAGCTTTAGAAATGGCTTTATAACCTTTTACGGACTTATAGATCTAAGTTGCTTTGGTTCTCATTTGTTCCTGAATTTCTTTGGATCATAGCATGATGTCTAGTGTTTGAGGATCTTTTGGTCTACTTCACTTTGTCAGGCAGTTTCCTATTTTGGTGATTTCTTGATTGAGACCAGGTGTGGCAGTAATCAGGCCTGGGTGTGGCTAGAGAAATTGAACTCAGCTTTCCAAAGATGTGCTAAATGACAGCTCATTTATGTTTTAATGGGGGGGGGGGGTCACTTTTTCACACAGGGCCAAGTAGGTTTGGATTCTGTTTTACCATTAATAATAAACACCTTCATTTAAAAACTGCATTTTGTGTTTACTTGTGTTATCTTTGTCCATCCATCCATCTTCTGTCTAATATTTAAATTTGTTTGATGATCTGAAACATTTAAGTGTGACAAACATACAAAAAAACAGGAAGGGGTAAACACTTTTTCACACCACTGTGTATATATATATATATATATATATATATATATATATATATATATATACACTCACCGGCCACTTTATTAGGTACACCTGTCCAACTGCTCGTTAACACTTAATTTCTAATCAGCCAATCACATGGCGGCAACTCAGTGCATTTAGGCATGTAGACATGGTCAAGACAATCTCCTGCAGTTCAAACCGAGCATCAGTATGGGGAAGAAAGGTGATTTGAGTGACTTTGAACGTGGCATGGTTGTTGGTGCCAGAAGGGCTGGTCTGAGTATTTCAGAAACTGCTGATCTACTGGGATTTTCACGCACAACCATCTCTAGGGTTTACAGAGAATGGTCCGAAAAAGAAAAAATATCCAGTGAGCGGCAGTTCTGTGGGCGGAAATGCCTTGTTGATGCCAGAGGTCAGAGGAGAATGGCCAGACTGGTTCGAGCTGATAGAAAGGCAACAGTGACTCAAATAACCACCCGTTACAACCAAGGTAGGCAGAAGAGCATCTCTGAATGCACAGTACGTCGAACTTTGAGGCAGATGGGCTACAGCAGCAGAAGACCACGCCGGGTGCCACTCCTTTCAGCTAAGAACAGGAAACTGAGGCTACAATTTGCACAAGCTCATCGAAATTGGACAATAGAAGATTGGAAAAACGTTGCCTGGTCTGATGAGTCTCGATTTCTGCTACGACATTCGGATGGTAGGGTCAGAATTTGGCGTCAACAACATGAAAGCATGGATCCATCCTGCCTTGTATCAATGGTTCAGGCTGGTGGTGGTGGTGTAATGGTGTGGGGAATATTTTCTTGGCACTCTTTGGGCCCCTTGGTACCAATTGAGCATCGTTGCAACGCTACAGCCTACCTGAGTATTGTTGCTGACCATGTCCATCCCTTTATGACCACAATGTACCCAACTTCTGATGGCTACTTTCAGCAGGATAATGCGCCATGTCATAAAGCTGGAATCATCTCAGACTGGTTTCTTGAACATGACAATGAGTTCACTGTACTCAAATGGCCTCCACAGTCACCAGATGTCAATCCAATAGAGCATCTTTGGGATGTGGTGGAACGGGAGATTCGCATCATGGATGTGCAGCCGACAAATCTGCGCCAACTGTGTGATGCCATCATGTCAATATGGACCAAACTGTCTGAGGAATGCTTCCAGCACCTTGTTGAATCTATGCCACAAAGAATTGAGGCAGTTCTGAAGGCAAAAGGGGGTCCAACCCGTTACTAGCATGGTGTACCTAATAAAGTGGCCGGTGAGTGTATATATATATATATATATATATATATATATATATATATGTATACATACACTACCGTTCAAAAGTTTGGGGTCACCCAGACAATTATTTTGTGTTTTCCATGAAAAGTCACACTTATTTACCACCATGAGTTGTAAAATAAATAGAAAATATAGTCAAGATATTGACAGGGTTAGAAATAATGATTTGTATTTGAAATAATAATTTTTTCCAGATACTCAACCTGCTCAAAGGAAGGTCAGTTTTATAGCTTCTCCAACCAGCTAAACTGTTTTCAGCTGTGCTAACATGATTGCACAAGGGTCTGCTAATCATCCATTAGCCTTCTAATACAATGAGCAAACACATTGTACCATTATAACACTGGAGTGATAGTTGCTGGAAATGGGCCTCTATACACCTATATAGATATTGCACCAAAAACCAGACATTTGCAGCTAGAATAGTCATTTACCACATTAGCAATGTATATTAGATATTAGAGTGTATTTCTGATTAGTTTAAAGTTATCTTCATTGAAAAAAAACAGTGCTTTTCTTTCAAAAATAAGGAAATTTCTAAGTGACCCCAAACTTTTGAACGGCAGTGTGTATATATATATATATATATATATATATATACTGTATATGTGTGTGTGTCTGTATGTGTCTGTATGTATATACAGTATATATATATATATATATATATATATATATATATATATATATATATATACAGATGAGGGTTCGTTACACAAGGTGACAGGAATACACAAAGAAGACGGCATATAGAAACACCGGAGAATCAGGCTAGATGTGGTGTGGGAAGCATGCTAGGATTACCAAGGAGTAGATGTGTGATTCACGTCTGAACATTGAGAGAAATGAGAAGGATGCTGCACCGAGTAGTGGTGCAGTCACCCTTAAATAAGGCAAAGGAAAATGATAACAAATGATAACAGATGTGGGTAACAGGAGTGGGGATAATCAAACCAACTACTGACAGCTTTGACAGCCTGCAAACTTGAACTGGGAGAGGAAGTAAATAAAAACACTGTCAAAATAAAAGCATGGACCGGGAATGAATGCTAAATAAAACTAACAAGGAAATAAATATGACATGATTACAAAATGAGCAACAAACCAGAGCATACAAAAAAGGGGGAAATAACCACTTAAGTGGGGATAAGATAAACACAAACCCAAGAGATGCAAATAATACAATACCAATATCAATATATAAGAAGAAGACTGGAGATAAAGGTGTAGGTAGACTCGTGTCTCAAAACACAGGGAGATGTAATTAGAAATGCAAGGTGATTCATCAATACATAGAGAAGACTATCATAACTGATAATCAAACAACTCAAAACAAACAGAAACTAAGAGCAAACCCAGAACATAACACAAATAAAACACTCAACAGAAGGGGGGAAATTACAGAAAATCAGCAAAATGAACTTAAAGCATGAGCACGGCTCTCCGCCCGTGCTCAGCATCGTGACAAGGAGAAGTTTGAAAGCTTTCCTGAACTGGACTTTTTTTTTTTTTTTTTTTTTTTGTGCATCTGGGCTCCCAAGGATCCCCATTTGAACTACAAGACTTACAATGACACTTGTCCAAATATTGAGTTTTTTCCCCCTTGTTAACATGTCTGTAACATGTTGTTCATGTCTTCCAAGACATATCAAGAGCAAAATCACTCAAATGTGTCAGTACTACCCCCTGAAGAAAGATGAGTTTTGACAGAGCATTTGTGGTGACATAACTATATCATGTCTCTAGTGCTTAGTCAGTCAGGACTCTCTGGCTCAAATGAAGTTAGCCTCCAGCCAGTTAGCATTTTTGGTCAAGCTGCTTTGGAAACTTGACCCAAATTAAGATGGCTTTTACCATCAAACTGCTTTGTATAGCCGATGCAGTTTCAGTCTTTATCCCGGCCCACCGTGCATACAACTGGGCATGTCATTCAACTGGTGTTTTATTTTTTTTTTATCACAGGATTTATTCTGTTTAATGTAGCGCTAGCCACTATTAGCCTTGTGGTATGTGGGTGGGCCTAGTCACAGATCCTGGGTTTGAAGACAAAAACTGTAAAACAATGTAAGATTTTGTAGAAAAAGGCAGAATATACCATTTTAGACAATGTAGATTTGGTTTTATTAGGGATCTATATCCACCAGAGTGCATCTTTAACATTAAAGTAAAGTGCAAATGTGTAAAATCCGAGTGGGGATATTTTTTTTTTTTTTTAATTTTACATTATATGGATATTTAATGGTTTTAATCACACGGATATAGATAATTTCATGTTTGAAATTCTGCTCAGAGACAGAGGAGACATCACATAGCCTTAACAGAGATAGAAGGGCATATGGCTCTTAGATCAGGTGTCTCCAACACTGTACAAATTTGCAATCAGTTGCACCCAGGTTCCTGATGAGTCACACGCATCAAGGTCAGAGTGGGGCTGGGTGAGTAAACCGTTTTCAAAACTATCTCAGTGTACTGCAAGTAAATACTGTATGTGCATCTAATTTGATGCTGTAGAATTTGATGCTTATGGACATAACGTGGCATTGCTACTGAAGGGTTTTCTCATTTGAACTGAGACCACCTCTCCACCTTCACTGACTCTTGCCCCTCCCCCACTGTCCTAATGCATTCTTGGCTTCACAGAGTTAACATCTAAAGCAAAACATGTTGTTTTCTTCTGAGCAGTGTGGTGCAGTGTGATGTCTGTCAGTAAGAGTAAAAAATGTTCTAAATATACTGCAAGAATAAATGCAACAGAGAGCTGTCACAAAATTCTTCTAAGTCATGGATTGACTGACATGACTTTGTATGTTAACATTATTTACTTATATATTTACTTGCCTACTTATTTAAAGGGGTAAGTTATTAAACCAGGCTGTTGTTTCAGGTCAGACAAATGCTTTCTGGTCCAGGAAGTGCTGCTGAACCACTTTGGAGCTTACCGCTAGATAAGATATTTTCTATTGATTGTATTGGCAGCAGCCACTGTGCAGCATCCAGGAGCCAGCTCCAGGTGTAAGCGGATGCCTTGATCAAGGGCACATTGACAGGTGACTTAATCTACCATGCTATTGATGCAAACTCCACACAAGGGGTCCTGTTCTGCCAAGGTTGAACACCATGGGTCTCAAGTTCATTGTTTTTTAACTTCACCTTCAAACCATCGTCATCAGCATGTACCACACAATATCGGTGGGGAAAGCGAATAGAATTTTCCTCGAAGAAAGGCTGCCACTGATTCAGTTCAGTTAAAAAAAAAAAAAAATAATTACAGTGGTGTGAAAAAGTGTTTTTGATTTCTCATTTTTTGTATGTTTGTCACACTAAAATGTTTCAGATCATCAAACAAATTTAAATATTAGACAAAGATAACACAAGTAAACACAAAATGCAGTTTTTAAATGAAGGTGTTTATTATCAAGGAAAAAAAAATCCAAACCTATATGGCCCTGTGTGAAAAAGTGATTGCCCCCTAAACCTAATAACTGGTTGGGCCACCCTTAGCTGCAACAACTGCAATCAAGCATTTGCGATAACTGGCAATGAGTCTTTTACAGCGCTGTGGAGGAATTGTGGCCCACTCATCTTTGCAGAATTGTTGTAATTCAGCCACATTGGAGGGTTTTCAAGCATGAACCGCTTTTTTTTTTTTTTTTTTTTTATTTAAGTTTTTGTAAAGGGTATACAGGTCATTACAGCATTGCATTGTTAACATTTTCATCGTACGTTCCCTTATATTTTGCTATTTGACAACATTGGTAGAATAGTTATTACAACACCCTCTTTTTTTTAAAGTGAAAGAAAAAGTGAAATTAAAGAGAATTAAATTAAAAAAACAAACAAACAAGCAAACAAAAAAACCCCGAATAAACAAAAACAGAACAGTAAAGAACAAACAAACAGAAAATTAAGTAATTAAAAGTAAAAGAGCAACTGAGTAGCATTGGAACAAAGAGCGGGACCATTATTGAAATGGTATTTGTCAAAGATTAGATCTAATGGAAGACACATATGCGATCCAGGGTTGCCAAAAGTTCATGAACCCATCCATGTCCTGTCTCAGTGCGAATGTCAACTTTTCCATCGAGTAAATGTCTTGAATCACGTTAATCCAATCTTCAGGTGTAGGACAGTCCTTCAGCATCCATTTTTTAGTTAGGGCTTTTTTACTTGCCAATATTAAAACATTGAAAGTATTTATCTCCTCGTCTTTCCAGTGAGTCCGGTAGTAAACCCAAATACAAAGTTATAAAAGAAAAGGGAACTGTTATTTTGAATATTTTCCCCAATATTGTCTGTACATTGGTCCAATATTGGTGGATAACTGGGCATGACCAAAACACATGAAAATGATTTGCAGTCTTTTCACCACACAAGCGCCAACAGTTCAACCCCTTATGGGTAAATTTGTTTTGTGCAGGTGTTCTGAAAAATCTTACCAAGTTTTTCCATCCAAATTCTCTCCACTGCAGGGATGAGGTACTTTTCCATTGCTGTTTATTTAGCTTTTCCCATATTTCCAATTGTAAAGTGAAATTCCCCTCTTTTTCCCATCTCTCTTTTATATATGATGTGTTGTCTCCTTTTAAGTCTTGAAGACCTTGGTATATTTTAGAAATGTATCTGATCCCTGGGATCCCTTTATATGCCATTAAGAAGACCTTCAGAACACCTGACTGGGCCCTTTCCAAATCCTCCTTTTTAAGTATATTGTTTATGTGGTGTCTAAGCTGAAAGAACCTGTAAAGGTCTTGATTTATTAGACCTTGTTTTATCAAATCTTCAAAACTTCTTAAAGTTTGCCCCTTAAAGAAATCGTAATATTTTATCAGCCCTTTCTCTTTCCACTCTTTAAATCTAGTGTCTGTTTTATTGGGGGTAAAGTCTTGATCATAGGCAATCCATTGCAGAAGTCGATAGGGCTCTTTAGCTTGATTCTGTCTGACTATCTTAAACCAAATTTTTAGCGGGGTCTCTATCCACGGGTTAGTGTTATTCAAGAGTTTAGGTGAGGCATTGTTCCCTATTATCGCCTGTAGGGGGATGTCACTTGTTATTTGGCATTCCATCTCCTTCCATTGTGCAGTGTAGACTGGGTTACATATCTCTACTAAAGTTTTAATTTGTGCAGCTATAAAATAGTCCCTGATATTTGGCAGCGCAAGCCCACCTTTGTCTTTGTTTAGCTGTAGGGTTCTATATCTGATTCTAGGTCTCTTGCCCTGCCATATGAATCTTGAGATCCTTCTGTCTAGCTCCTGCCATGTTTTTTGGGGGGGTTCTACCGGTATTGTTTGGAAAAGGTATAGAAGACGTGGGAGTATATTCATTTTGACTGCTTCAATTCTTTGTGCAGTACCTAAGAATGGTATCATATTCCATCTTGCTAGGTCAGATTTTATTTTTGTCACCAGTGGATCATAGTTTAGTGTTATAATTTTGTTGAGTTGTTTCGGGATATTGATCCCCAGATATTTCATAGATTCCAGCTCCCAGTTAGTTTTGAGTTAACTTAGTGAATAATGATTTGGGTCATAGTTGAATGTTAAAACTTGGGTTTTATGCATGTTTAATTTGTACCCCGATAAATCTCCATAGTCTGAAAAAACTGAGATTAGTTCTGGTAAAGAAGTGTCTGGTTGCCCTAGGTATATTAAAATGTCATCAGCAAAGAGTGCTATTTTATGTTCCTTCTGACCAAGTGTAATACCTTGAATTTTTTGATTTTGTCTTATCCATTGGCTCAGAGGTTCTATGAAGATTGCAAAGAGCAGTGGAGACAGGGGGCAGCCTTGACGACATCCTCTTTCCAGCTCAAAAGATGATGATAAATTACCGTTAATCCTTATTTTAGCTGTTGGTTTTTTATATAATGCCTGTATAGTTCTAATGAAGTTGTTATGAAAATTGAAACTGGATAAGATTCTATATAGGAAAGACCAGTCAACCGAATCAAATGCTTTTTCAGCATCTAATCCCAATATGACTGCATTTAAGTTATATTTTTTTATATGATGAATTATGTGTAAAGTGCGTCGAATGTTGTCTTGTGTCTGTCTTTGTCTTATAAAACCTGTTTGGTCTAAGTGAATTAAGTCTGTCAGTATGTTTTCTAACCTTTTGGCAAAGATAATGGTAAAAAGCTTATAGTCCTGATTTAATACACTGATTGGTCTGTAGTTGGAGCATTCTAGTTTATCCTTTTCAGGTTTAGGTATAACTGCATGAACCGCTTTTTTAAGGTCATGCCACATCATCTCAATTGGATTCAGGTCAGAACTTTGACTAGGCCTCTCCAAAGTGTTCATTTTGTTTTTCTTAAGCCATTCAGAGGTGGACTTGCTGGTGTGTTTTGGATCATTGTCCTGCTGCAGAACCCAAGTGCACTTCAGCTTGAGGTCACAAACAGATGGCCGGACATTCTCCTTCAGGATTTTTTAATAGACAGCAGAATTCAACGTTCCATTTACCACAGCAAGTCTTCCAGCTCCTGAAGAAGCAAGAAAGCCCCAGACCATCAAACTACCGCCACCATATTTTATTATTGGTATGGTGTTGTCATGATGCTGATCACAGGGAGAATCACCGTGCTCATGCTATTTTGTCATTTTGATTTTTTTCTGTATTTTCCTAATTTCTTTTTATTTTTGTGTCTCAGTATGGGTTTTCATAGTATGATGTGATCTGAGTTTCTCTTTGTTTCTGTTTGTTTTGAGTAGTTTGGTGATCATATCTTAGTTTGATCATTATTATTGTGTTTGTTATTATTATGTGTTTTTAGATCTTCTAGTATATATTATCTTCCTGTGTTTTTTACTTGAGCCTTCTCCATCCTGGTTTCCACCTGTCCTTTTGTATTTTGGTTTTCAGGGTTATAAGATTATTGACATCTCAGGGTTGTATTTATCTTATCCTCACTTTTATGAGTTATGTGTTTCCTTTTGAATTTTTTGGTCTGCTTCTCATTTGGTATTATTTTAATCACCTTTTGCCATACTCTCCTGTGCTGCACTCTGTATTTACTTCTGTGTCAAGCTCAGGTTTGCAGGCCGGCACAGCTGTCATTAATTAGGTCAGTCCTCCTCGCTCATGTCTCTCACACCTGGTCATCATTGTCTGCCTATTTAAGGATGCTGCGTCGTTTGCTCGTTGCAGCATCCTACTGTGTATTCCACTTGTTACTCCTGTGTTTTTCTGCGGAGTTGAACGGGTGTGTTCCGTCTTGGACTTTATCTTTATTCCTCCATTTTTCCCAGACGTGAGCCTCATTTCCCTTCGGGTGTGACTCCGTCTCTTCCCCCCTGACGTTAGCCCCGTTCTCCTCCAGCGGTTATCTTGCTGTGTAGTGTAATATTTTAAGTTGTTTTGTATTTTCGTATTTTGTGTTATTAAATGTGCAAGCTCACAGTTGCTGTTTGGTGCTTTCAGTCTTGCCCTGGTAGGGCAATTTATGACAGAAGGACTCTGCCAGTGTAAGACACCAACCGCTGTGGCTTTTGCTTTTTTCCATCCCTCTGTATTTTTTGTTTAATCCGGCTTTTGCGGAAATGTCCGCCCGCATGGACTTCAGTTTTTTTGAGCTGGACTAGGTTGAGTGCTTGGCGGTGGAGTTTGTGGAGAACATAATCTTGGATGTTTGCTTTTCCTGCACTCCTGAGGAGGCACTACGAGTTTGGGATTGCGCCGCACAGGTAATCAAGGCATACCCTAGCCTGTGGAGCTATCCAGAACTTATGGTTCTCCTCCTCTCCATGTGCAATGCTCCACACATGCTCCGTGAGCTGTGGAAAGCCTCTTCTCCATCCGTACCTTTGCTGATGAAGAAGCGTCCCCGGGGATGGAAGACCCAGCCTCATGCTGTCATTCAGCTACAGCCCCGTCATCTCCTTCCAAACAGTGGCACATTCCATCTGATGTCACTTTGGTGCTGGAAAAGCCTGCAGTGTTCCAGATTGGATGTGAAGCTCTCGTGCCCCCAGTGGTCCCACTGTTGAGGAGATGGAGGGACACCAGCGGATTTTGGCGGCGGAAATTGAGCTGTTGCTGGAGTATAAGCCATGGCTCCTTCCTGAATTTGCACAGAAGTTGGATAGAGTTTCACTGGGTGGATCAGAGTCTATGCTGATGACAGAGCATACCCTTACTCTGGCGTTCTGCCCACCTCTCCAGATGACCTCTGCAGATCCTGGAAGGACATCGCTGGATCCCACAGCAGCAGCTACCATCCCACCCCAGGAATTAAGGCAAGTTTCTTTTCATTTTCCTACATTTAAAAATGAACTGTCTTGCCTTATTCCCAGTGGTGAGGCTCAGCAGCAGCACCCCAACTTAGCTGAGTCCGCACCGCCTGCTGTTGTAACTTTTCCCTCACTTGCTTCTCTCATGTCCTCTCTTGTTTCTCCTGAATATTCGCCTGTCCTGGGAGAGAGCCGCCGGATGACGGAGGGGCCTGCAACCTTGGAACAGCCTGTTTCAACCCCACAGCCACATTCTGGACTGGAGGAGAGTGCCCCCTGTGCCTTGAAGACTGAGCTGACAGTAGAGTGTCCCCTGGCTTCAACGGCATGGGACTCACTGCCATCGGTGAGGCAATCTCCAGTGTCAGCCCCCACACCTGGGCATCCTTCAGCTGCACCCATCACATACCTGCTGCCAAGGTCACCGCAGCAGAGTCGCCGGAGTCCTGGACAGCAGTGGAGCTGGAGTCTAGGGAAGTACTCTGTTCTGTCTTTCCACCTGCAGATCTAGAGATATCTTTTCTTGCTCATGGTGGAAAGAATCAGTTGCAGATATCCTCTGCTCCTGAGCTCTCCTCACCAGGCTCCACTGCTGCCGGTAATCTTCTGGTGTTAATTATCTTCTTCCCCATCTGAAGTGGCCATGTGGGAGTTGGAACGTTGGATGAGTAGGGTCGAGACGCCCCAGTCTGGAGGGTCGAGACGCCCCAGCCTGGATCACCGGAGTCCTGGATGGCGATGGAGCTTGAGCTATGGCAAGTCCTCTTTTTTGTTTTCACATTATCTGTTTTAGAGAGGTCTTGTTTAGCTCTTTGTGGGGAGAGCCAGTCACAGTTGCCAACTACTTCTGGGCTTTCCTCACAGGGCTCCATTGCTGCCGATGATTCTGACCCAATATTTGTCTATGTCCTTTTGTCCGAGCCATCACCTGAGGTCACTGAGGATCATCAGCCTTCACCAGAGGTCACCGAGGGTCCTCAATCTCTGTCTGAGGTCACCTGGGTCCTCCATCTCCGACTGAGGTCACCATAGGTCTTCTTTCTCCGCCTGAGGTCACCATGGGTCCTTGTTCTCCACCTGAGGTCACTGTGGTCACTGTGGGTCCTCCGTCTCTGCCCGAGGTTGTTGAGGGTCCTCCACCAGTGCCTAAGGTTGTTGAGGGTCCTCCGCTGTCGCCTGAGGTTGTTGGTGGTCCTCCGCCATCGCCTGAGGTTGTTGAGGGTTCCCCATCTCCATCTGAGGTCATTGAGGGTTTACCATCTCCGTTTGAGGTCGTTGAGGGTTTCCCGTCTCCGCCTGAGGTCACTGTGGGTTCCCTGCCTTCACCTGAGGTCTCAGCTGATCAGTCATCTTTGCTGCCTTGTTCCCTCACTGCTAAGTCATCGTCTTTGTTTGTCTTTTTTCACTGGTCTGTCACCTTCGCCATCTGACTCTGTTGTTGGCCAACAATCACCATCGGGGTCAACTCCCCGCAGCAACTATCCCATCTGATTCATGCTGCAGCTCCTGTGATCCATAGGGGGCATGAGTTCCAGCTACCGCTTCCAGGAGGGGGCGCGTCGTGCCCCGCAGCCCGTTGGCTCCGGGATGCTGGGAGGCCACCCGACAGACTACATTCTTTACTGTGGTGGCTTAGGAACCCTGGAAGACAACCTGACTTTTTCCACCGCATGAGTGGGTGGTCTTGTGACTCCAGTTGAACACCTGAACTGCCTCACTTTTTCACCCGGCGGTACTAAGCTGCTATTTTTCACTGGAACTGTTCTGTTTTGTTGATTTCAGGGTTATGAGATTATTTACATCTCTGCGTTGTATTTATCTTATACTCAGTTTTATGATTTATGCGTGTCGTTTTGTATTTATTCAGTCTGCTTCTCATTTAAGATAAGATAAGATAAGATAAGCCTTTATTAGTCCCACAACGGGGAAATTCCAGGATTGCAACAGCACAGGGATAGCAACACTCAGAGCAACAATCAGAAGGCAAGAAAAAAAAAAAAACAAGCAAGCAAGAGCAGCTAATATACATATGTACATATTAGTATAAAATATATATATACACACACACACACACACAGACACACAGTGCAGAGCATTGTAGCTGGATGGAATAAATATATGAATATATGAACACACAGTGCAGAGCATTGTAGCTAGATGGAATAAATATGTAAATATATAAACACCCACAGTACGGAGCATTGCAGCTAGGTGGAATAAATATGCAAGTATATAAACACACACAGTGCGGAGCAATGTAGCTAGATGGAATAATATGTAGATATATAAAAACACAGTGCGGAGCATTGTAGCTAGATGGAATAAATATATAGATATATAAATTTGGTATTATTATAGTCACCTTTTGCCATACTATCCTGTGCTGCACCCTGTGTTTGCTTCTGTGTCAAGCTCAAGTTCGTGGACTGGCACAGATGTCATTAATTAGGTCAGTTCTTCTTCCTCATGTCTCCCACACCTGATCACCATTGTCTGCCTATTTAAGGACACTGTGTTGTTTGCTCATTGCAGCATCCTACTGTATATTCCACTTGTTATTCCTGTGTTTTTCTGTGGAGTTGAACAGGTGCACTCCGTCTTGGACTTTATCCTTATTCCTCTGTTTTTCACAAATGTGAGCCCTGTTTCCCTTCGGGTGTGATTAAAACTCTCCTCCCCCTGACGTTAGCCCCATTCTCCTCCGGAAGTTATCTTGTTGTAAGTGTAGTGTTTTGGGTTGTTTTGCATTTTCGTATCTTGTGTTATTAAATGTGCAAACTCACAGTTGGCGCTTATTGTCTTCAGTCCTGCCCTGGTAGGGCAATTTATGACAGATGTCCCATATCTGAAATGCTGTGTTACTTTACCCTGGATGTAATGGGACACACCTTTCAAAAAGTTCAACTTTTGTCTCGTCAGGCCACAGGGTATTTTTTCCAAATTCTTGGGGATCATCAAGATGTTTCCTGGCAAAACTGAGAGGAGCCTTTATGTTCTTTTTGCTCAGCAGTGGATTTCGGCTTGAAACTCTTCCATGCAGGCCATTTTTGCCCATTCTCTTTCTCATGGTGGAGCCATGAACACTGATCTTAACTGAGGCAAGTGAGGCCTGCAGTTCTTTGAATGTTGTTATGGCGTCTTTTGCAACCTCTTGGATGAGTCGTCGTTGCGCTCATGGGGTAATTTTGGTCTGCCAGCCACTCCTGGGAAGGTTCACCACTGTTCCATGTTTTAGCCATTGGAGGATAATAGTTCTCACCATGGTTCACTGGAGTCCCAAAGCTTTAGAAATGGCTTTATAACCTTTTCCAGACTGAAAGATCTCAATTTCTTTGTTTCTCATTTGTTCCTGAATTTCTTTTGATCATAGCATGATGTGCAGCTTTTGATGATATTTTGGTCTATTTCACTTTGTCAGGCAGGTCTTTTTTTTTATTTTTGATTTGATTTTGTATACTTTATTGATCCCCACAGGGGAAATTGAGGGCATCCACCTGGATGGATGAAGAAGCCACGGTACGGCGCTATCCCTTAACCATTCACACACACATTCACACCTAGGGCCACTTTAGAGTCTCCAATTAACCTAACCTGCATGTTTTTGGCCTGTGGGAGGAAACCGGAGAAATCCCGGAGTAAACCCACGCAGATATGGGGAGAACATGCAAACTCCACACAGATCACTGTTGGTCAGGGGCTGGGATCGAACCAGGGATCCCATGGCCAAGGGTGAGTTGCTGTGCTGGTGCAGTGCTAACCACTGCTTTAAGTGATTTCTTGATTGAGACCAGGTGTGGCAGTAATCAGGCCTGGGTGTGGCTAGAGAAATTGAACTCAGCTTTCCAAAGATGTGATTAACCACAGTTAACTTATGTTTTAAGAGGGGGCAATCATGGGGCAAACACTTTTTCACACCACTGTATGTAATTCAACTTCCATTGCATTTTAGGTTTACTGGCAAGATTTTTAAATTTTCTGGTGTTTGCAAACAAATTACACGAGAAGAGTTTAAATATTTAAATAAAATTAGTATTACAAGCATTTTATCCAAATTTAACACTAAATCCTACTGTCAATGGCTACTGCAGTCTCAAAATTATTCAACCCCCTGAACAGAATTCCTCAAAAAAGCACACATTTGCAAGTCAGGTGTGCTCTCAAGCATCCCCCTACCTCCCACCCGGGTTCGTGTGTTATTGTTTTGCCTGTGGGGGTTGGTGTGTGCGTGTGGGGGTTTCCTTATGATGTTACCGTGGGTGTCTGGTATCCGACCCTAGAAGGAGGGGCCCTGTCACGAGCCGAGCCGGCTTGGCTTTCCCCAGCTCGGCCTCGATCTCTTTGTGGGTTTTGGTTTTGCTGGTTATATGTATTTTGGTGTGCTTTTGTACTGAATTCCATGTCCCTAGCCACTGCCTGACCGGCAGCTGTTAGTCAGCATTTTTCACCTGCCTTCTCTCATGCTGCTGACAGTCTGCCGGTCCAGCCACACCCCCTCGCTCTCCTTCTGACTCATCAGCTGTTTCCAACCCCGGTAATCATCTCCCCCTGAGTCTCGCCATCCTATTTGCCACGTCAGTGGCGTCTGTACTAAAGCAGCTCTCTGCTGGACAGACGCCGCTGGACCATTGTAGGCGTTGGATGGTCGTTCTTCCCAGTCAACCGTCACGTCATTAAGGACTTTATCTGTGCGTGCTTGTTGATGTCGCTGTGACTACTCGGTCTGCCCTTGCACTGTGAGTATCTGCCTGTGCTCTGTTCACCGCTGTATCCCTCTAGTGTGTGTGTTGGGCGACCTTGAGGACTCTAACATGTATCCAAGCTGTTCTGTGGTTGTATGTGTCAATAAATATGTGTATGGTGTAACCCAGCACTTAAATCCTCTCGTCCTTTTTCTCCTCCTCCATGCGCTGTTGGGAAGCACACGGAGAGTTCATGACAGAATGGTCCTGCCGAATTACAGGATTTAGTGAGTACACCCACACATCCTTTTTTTTTTCCCTTTTCTCCCTTTTGTGTGATTTTTTGTGACTGAGCTGTTTTGGAGTGGGCCATAGATTCGGTGCCCCGCAGCTATCCTTTGAGCTTTGGATGGGAGATTTGCAAGGCATTAATGGACATCGATGGGCTCATCTCGTCAGCCAGCGTTTATTCTACCCCGGAGGACATTCTCTGGTACGTAGGTCTGGCGGAGGCAGAGGTCCGGCGGTGCCTTCAGCTCGGTCGGCATGCCGAGGGAATGGAGAGGATTAACTCATTAGCAGTGCTACGGCGTGGGTGCGGCGAAGGGGTGAGGAAATCCCCTAAGAAGACCAAGATTGCGTCGAGGGTCAAGCACTCCCGGGGCTCCATTCCTCCTGCCTCCTGCTAGTGGGAGATGCCCGCTCCCGTCCCGGTTCCTCCAGCTCCAGCACCCAGTCATCGACGCCGTCCCAGGAGACACTGGGAGAAGCCCTCCTTGTCTGCAGCCATTCTGGTCGCTCCGAGGTCCGCTGAACGCACCCCGGCCACTCCTACCTCCGTTGCCACGGAGACAGCTCCTCCTCCATCCAGTGAAGAGGGCCATATCACCGCTGACACGGAGAGGGATGACTGTCCACCGTCTGCAGCTGTCAAAACCAACAACCGGAAAGTACTTTATCTTTCTAGTTCATCAAATAGTATTAAATCTTGTCTGTCTCCCGAAGGAGAGGCCCAGTTATGTGTTAATAAATATGTGTGAGGTGTAACCCAGCACTTTAATCCTCTTGTCCTTTTTCTCCTCCTCCGTGTGCTGTTGGGAAGCACATGGAGAGTTCATGACACTATTGAACCACAAGGAGTAAACAAAGTGATCTGGCTATAAATAATCCACAAGAAAAATATTACAACCACATCAGTTACTGTATGGTTGTGGTACTGAAATGCTCTTTTTGATGACTGAAGTGGACACCAGTGACCTTTTGCGTATTTAAGGATACTGTTACGGTAATGGCAATTTGGAGACCTGCTGGGTTGTTGGGTGATAAAGCCAATGATTTTCTGAAGCAATTTTGCAAATATCATATCTCTCTTACTCTTCACGTTTTCTTTTAATTTAACCAAAGGCTGGTCAAAAACTAAATAAAGAACCACAAGTGAAAAACCTAATGCTTCAAGCATTACACCTACCTACACTACTGCATTGAACTTTCAATTACATGTATTACGGCTCCTTTTTTTTACAGTATATAGGATTGCTGGTTTTATTTTTATTTTTATTTGCACTATGGGTAGCATTACTGTACATAGACTGCTGCTGTTGTTTTTCTTCCTTTTTCCTTCCTTTCTTATATATTGTGCACACCACTAAGAGAGTGAAATGGCATTTCAATTCTCCTGCAGGTCCTCTACATATACAAGTATTGACAAATAAAAATCTTTGAATCATTGAAAATATCACCACCTGCTTCAAATTCTATTGTGAATTACAAGGCAGATACACTTTGAACACTGAGTTCAAACCTTGACCATGTAATTAACCCTAAAATTATCATGTTACACTTTCAAGAACTCAAGATCCACTAGCTGAATAAAATAAAATGTGCCTCTGGTGTATGAATAGGAATATGTAAATTTAAAGAAACTGAATTTGTTTCTAATTTGTATGCTGGTAATTTTTTCTGCGTCTGTATGTATGTGTGCACTTCTATGTATGTAATTTTAGTCCTGTCGGTCACCACTTTTTACTCTCACATGATGAGATTCATGAGGGCTAAAGGGTTTATTATTAAACCCTGGGTTCAGTCTTCCCCAGCACATCCATTGCTGAGTATTCTCATGCACGCGCACATCACATGTGTATCTGCACATGGGGTCGGCTGCCTGCTTCATCTTCTTATCCTCGTTGTTCTCTCCCCTGGGAGGCTGTTTGGGTTTTCATGTTGTTTTTTTCCCCCTCATCTTTTTTTTTTTTTTTTATGTAGGACACTGCTGCTTGCTTGATGTTTCAGTTGGGGTGGGGTGGGGGTGGGGGGTTGCTTCAAGACCCTGTTTAGTGCTCTGTCTTTGGAGGATATGATTCAAAGCCCCGACAATCAGACGCTGAGAGAAACGACTATTTCAGATCCAATGGCACCTCACTAAACATACAATGATTTCAGCAAAAATGGAGCATAGCCTCTGCTTAGTGCACATTACAAGAAAGAGTAAGGAGATGATTTTTTATCGGGGAGGGGTGTCCATTCTGTGATTGGCAGTGTCCTTTGGAAGAGAGAGATGAATTTGCTATTAAATGTTTGGTCTTTTTCATATCACCAAAAACCTAAGAAATGTATTATAATTAGTGATGGACAACGATTTAAAAAAGCTATAATTAATTGTGATTAAATATGGATTTTTTTTATGTGTAATGTACCTTGAACTTGTCATTTTTCCAAGGATTTGATACTCTAACATGGGAGTGGCCATATAAGATAAGCTAAGACAAGATAAGATAAGCCTTTATTAGTCCCACACTGGGGAAATTCCAGGATTGCAACAGCACAGGGATAGCAACACTCAGAGCAATGATTTAGAAGATAAGAAAATAAGAGCAGTGAATATACATATGTACACATAAATATATAAATATATATATATACACAGTGCAGAGCATTGTAGCTAGATGGACTAAACAGCATAACCGTCTATTTAGTTACCCTACATGGTATGAATATGTACCCATACATATTGTCACCCTCCATAGCGACTGATATTGTCCTAGTTGTATACTGGAGGGGACCATTTGTGTAAGTCTGTTGCATCTTTTGCATTCAATACTATTAGGTCGTCACATTTTTTTTGCTATCTCTGCGAGCAGCCCTGCTTAGGTTATACATTCTGACAGCCGTAGGTAGGAAGGACCTGCGAAACCTCTCGGTCGCGCATCTAGGATGATGTAGTCTACTGCTAGATGAGCTCCTCAGTGCGTTCAGTATGTCTTGCATAGGGTGGGACTCTGACTCCAGCAGAGATGACAGTTTAGCCGCCATCCCTCTCTCTCCTATCTCCTCCACTGGGTCAAGGTGCTGCCCAAGGACAGAGCTAGCTTTCTTGATTAGTTTGTTCAGTCTCTTCCTATCGGCTGCTGTAATGCCGTTGCCCCAGCAGACCACTCCAAAAGTGATGGCTGATGCCACCACTGTGTCGTAGAATGTCTTCAAGAGCACCCCTTGTACACCAAAAGACCTGAGCCTCCTCAGTAGGAACTGCCTGCGCTGTCCCTTCTTGTAGAGTGCGTCAGTATTGTGTGACCAGTCTAGTTTATTGTTCAGATGAACACCCAGGTACTTGTAGGATGTCACCATCTCAATGTCTGTTCCCTGGATGTTCACTGGTGCTGTGAGGGGTTGTCCTTGCCTGCGGCAGTCCACCACCAGCTCCTTAGTTTTCCTTGCGTTGATCTGGAGGCAGTTCTGATGGCACCAGTCCACGAAGTCCTGGATAAGTCCTCTGCACTCAGCTTCATCTCTGTTGGAAATGAGGCTGACGATCGCAGAGTCGTCAGAGAACTTCTGTAGATGGCAGTGTGTTGTGTTGTGTGAGAAGTCCGCAGTATAAAGGGTGAACAGGAAGGGAGCCAAAACCGTTCCCTGGGGGGCCCCCGTGCTGCCGATGATCGTGTCCGACATACAATCCTGGGTTCTCACAAACTGTGGCTGGTTAATTAGGTAGTCCAGGATCCATGATGACAGGTGCTGGTCCACCCCTGTGCACAGCAGCTTGTCCTTCAGGATCATTGGTTGGATGGTGTTGAAAGCACTGGAGAAATCAAAGAACATGATCCTCACCACATTCCCGGGCTTCTCCAGGTGGGACAGGGAACGGTGAAGGAGGAAGATCACTGCATCCTCCACCCCAATGCCATGCTGGTAGGTGAACTGGAGTGGATCCATCGCTGGCCCCACCACTGGCCCCATATATGCTTCTTTTCTGTAGCTGTAGGTCCATTTAAAGCCCTCAACATGTCAAAAGTCAAAACTTGACAAGAAAGAGCCCACATATCATTGCTGTCACATTTACATGAAATGCAATCTTCAGTCTTTCGAAAATTATAAAACTCTCAAATTCACCTGTTAAATCTATAAAATATTAAATGGCTATGCACCCCCCTCTACCTTCCAGGGAGAACACATTAAACTGAGAAGTGTCACCGGTACAACCACCAGAGCATTCACTTGAGGAGACTGTGAGGTCCCCCACAGATGCACCACATTTGCTCAATCTGTGCTATCAGTGAGGGGCACCAAGATCTGGAATAACAAGCCACCTGCAATCAGAGAATGTACCACACTAAACACTTTTTAGACTCATTGTAAAAATTTGCTTTTAAACAGCCAAAACTGTACCCATAACTAGTGGTTGCTCTGCGGCATATGCATATACAGTATATGTGCCCATGCGTCACACACATATGCCCCACCTCTTGTTTGTTATTGTCTGTTGTTGCTGTGAGGTGCTTTGGTGCATGTGTGTGTACGCATACATAGCACTTCACACATGGCATTTGAATATTTTGTTTTGTAACACCTTAACTCTCGCACTTTGAACCGTTTAATTGGAGTTGTTCTGCTCATGTATGATTGTTTGTTTGTGAGTTTTTGTGACCCGCCGGGGCACTACAGATCCAAATTAGCAGTATTGCTAAATCTGGCATACTAACATTTGTATTAATGTTCATTAGTATGTATTGTCTCTTTCAAATAAACATTAAATCTAAATCTAAAAGTGACAACAACTAGAGTCAAGATTCAAAGATTCACAGATGTTATTTGTCAATACTATTATACCTACATGACATACAGGAGAATTGAAGTGCCATGGCTTTCTCTTCAGTGGTGTGCACAATATCTATCTATCTATCTATCTATCTATCTATCTATCTATCTATCCATATATATATATATATATATATATAAGGAATAAGAATGAGGAAATAAAAAAAAAAAACAACAGCGGTCAATGTACAAAAATGCCACCCGTAGTGCAAACGACAAAAGGTAAAACCCAGACATCCCGTAGTGCAAATAAAGTTAAACAATAAAACCCAGCAATCCTATAAACAGAAAAAGGTAGAGTAGTAGTAGTTGTAGTTGCAAGTACAATGGAGTAGTGTACGTAGGTGCTGACAATGACAGATTGGGCTGTATATGATCAGTACTGCAATAACAGACAGCAGCAGGTATTTTGTGCAAATGATTGCAGTAAGGTGTAGAGACATGCAGCAGCAGATGTTGGTGTGCCAGTCTTTCTGTGCAAACAGCTGAGGTAGTTATTGTGTGGGTGAGTGTGTGACATTCCAGGGGTGGTGGGGGGGTGGACACAGTTAGGTGTCCTGATGGCCTGATGAACAAAGCTGTTTAGCAGTCTTGTGGAGTGGGCCTGGAGGCTCTGGTACCTTTTCCCCGAGGGCAGGGGGCTGAAGAGAGAGTGTGAGGGGTGGGATGTGTCGCCTGCAATGTTGATGGCTCTGTGGGTGAAGCAGGTGAGGTAGATGTCCGAGAGGGGGGGCAGAGGGGCACCAATGATCTTGTTGGCAGCTTTCACTGTGCAATGTAGTGTCTTCTGGCAGGAGGCGGTGCAGCTTCCATACCACACCGTGATGCAGCTGGTGAGGATGCTCTCAGTGGTGCCCTGGTAGAATAAGCACATGATGGGAGGTGGGACTAGTGCTGGCCTCAGTTTGCCGAAGAAACAGAGGTGAGTTTGAGCCTTTTTGGCCAGTGATGTGGTGTTGTTGGACCAGGAGAGGTCCTCAAAGATGTGCACCCCCAGGAACTTGGTGCTGCTCACCCTCTTCACAGCTGCTTCATCAATGATCAATGGGGGATGCTGTATGTGTCCTCTCCTGAAGTGAACCACAATGTCCTTGGTTTTTCCCCACGTTCAGGAAGAGATTATTGTTTTTACACCACGGGACAACTTGGCTCGCTTCATTTCTGTAGTTGGAGTCTTCATTGCTGGTGATAAGGCCCACCACCATTGTGTCGTCCACAAACTTGATGATGTGGTTGGTCTTGTAGGCTGATACACAGTCGTGGGTTAGCAGGGTGATAAGCAGTGGGCTGAGAACGCACTCTTGTGGGGCCCCTGTGCTCAGTGTATTGGTCTTGGAAGTGTTGTTGCCAACCCACACGTTCTGTGGCCTCCCTGTGAGAAAGTTCAGCACCCAGTTACAGTGTCTGAGTTTTTGTATTTGGTGCTGGGGGATGTTTGTGTTGAATGCTTAACTGAAGTCCAAGAACAGCATTCACAAATACAGTGCATCCAGAAAGTATTCCCAGCCCGTCACTTTTTCCAAATTTTGTTATGTTACAGCCTTATTCCAAAAGGGATTAAATTCATTTTTTCCCTCAAAATTCTACACATAATACCCCATAATGACAACATGAAAAAGTTTTTTTTTTTTTTAGAT
Organism: Pholidichthys leucotaenia; assembly: GCA_020510985.1. Classification (NCBI taxonomy): domain Eukaryota; kingdom Metazoa; phylum Chordata; class Actinopteri; order Cichliformes; family Pholidichthyidae; genus Pholidichthys; species Pholidichthys leucotaenia. The sequence continues at coordinate 238,103,790 of CM035845.1, forward strand.
TTTTGCAAATTTATTAAAAATTAAAAACTAAGAAATCACATGTACATAAGTATCCACGGCCTTTGATCAATACTTTGTTGATGGACCTTTGGCAGCAATTACGGCCTCAAGTTTTTTTGGAATATGATACCACAAGCTTGGCACACCTTTCTTTGGGTAGTTTCACCCATTCCTCTTTGCAGCACCTCTCAAGCTCCATCAGGTTGGATGGGACGCGTCGGTGCACAGCCATTTTCACATCTCTCCAGAGATGTTCAATTGGATTCAATTCTGGGCTCTTTCTGGGCCACTCAAGGACATTCACAGAGTTGTCCTGAAGCCACTCCTTTGATATCTTGGCTGTGTGCTAGAGTCATAGCCACAGTCTGAGGTCAAGAGCACTCCGGAGCAGGTTTTCATCCACAATGTCTCTGTACATTGCTGCATACATCTTTCCCTCTATCCTGACTAGTCTCACAGTTCCTGCCGCCGAAAAACATTCCCACAGCATGATGCTGCCACCACCATTGGCATGGTTATGAGCGGTGACTGGTTCCTTCCAAACATGACGCCTGGCATTCATGCCAAAGAGTTCAATCTCTGTCTAATCAGACCAGAGAATTTTGTTTCTCATGGTCTGAGAGTCCTTCAGGTGCCTTTTGACAAACTCCAGGCAGCTTGCCGTGTGCCTTTTACTAAGGAGTGGCTTCTGTCTGGCCACTCTACCATACGGGCCTGATTGATTGCTGCAGAGATGGTTGTCCTTATGGAAGGTTCTCCTCTCTCCATGGAGTAACACTGGAGCTCTGACAGAGTGACCATCGGGTTCTTGGTCACCTCCCTGACTAAGGCCTTTCTCCCCTGATTGCTCAGTTTAGATGGCCAGCCAGCTCTAGGAAGAGTCATGGTGGATCCAAACTTCTTCCATTTATGGATGATGGAATCCACTGTGCTCATTGGAACCTTAAAAGCAGCAGAAATTTTTCTGTACCCTTTCCCAGATTTGTGCCTGGAGACAATCCTGTCTCAGAGGGCTACAGACAATTCCTTTGACATCATGCTTGGTTTGTGCTCTGACATGCACTGTCAACTGTGGGACCTTATATAGACAGGTGTGTGCCTTTCTAAATCATGTCCAATCAACTGAATTTGCCACAGGTGGACTCCATTTAAGATGCAGAAACATCTCAAGGATGATCAGTGGAAACAGGATGTAACTGAGCTCAATTCTGAGCATCATGGCAAAGGCTGCGAATACTTATGTACATGTGATTTCTTATTTTTTTATTTTAAACAAATTAGAAAAATCTAAAAAAAAAATCACATTGTCATTATAGGGTATTGTGTGTAGAATTTTGAGGGAAAAATGAATTTAATCTTTATGGAATAAGGCTGTTACATAAAATGTGGAAAAAGTGGTGCACTGTGAATACTTTCCGGATACACTGTAGGAGTTCTTTGAGCCCAGGTGTGTGAAGGCTGGATGGAGAGCAGCAGAGATGGCGTTTTCTTTGGATGTTTGACTTGTATGCAAACTAAGATGGGTCATGGGAGGGAGGGAGAGTGTGCTTGATGTTGTCACCAGAATATTCTCCCAAAAATTACAGAAATACTGTAAACAACTAACTGCCACTTTAGCATTATTACTGTTGCGATTCCCCGTGTGCTTTTACACAGCGCACAGAGAAGAAGAGAGACAGATTGACATGCAGGGTTACACCACAAACACATTTATTAAAGGAAAGGCAAACAGTTCCCAAAAAGTGCAGACGTACAAAAAAAGGCAACAAGCAGGATACACTTACGGCTAACATGGTGGGACGTGTTGCAGGCAAATCACAGTGTACAGTGGCAAGAGCATACCATGGCTGAGCGTGGAAGAGACAGAAATAATAATCCAGCAGTCAGAAGATGACAATGAGCAGACTAAATATACAGACTAATGAGACGGTGATAAGATACACCTGAGCAGGGAAACAGGATGGGTAATCAAGGAACAGGGATCAGCTGTCAACGTTTGACAGGAGAAGGGGGCGTGGCTCACAGAATAAAATTAAATTAAATCACCCTTATTGTCATTCAACCGTACAGCCAATCATGTACAGTAGAACGAGATTGTGCTTTACCTATCTACAGTGTCAATCACACACACCCCAGTGCAGAATCAGAGAGCCGCTGCCATGCAAGGCGCCGCCACAGATTTCCCTCCTCCATTCCGTAATTGCTGAGCACCAAGCTGGACGGCAGGAAGTTCCACTTTTATATGGTCTTTGGCATGACCCAGCGGGGATTTGAACCCCTGCCTCCCGGGTGTGGGGCAGATGCTCTACCAACTGAGCCACCACTCCGGTTAGAATGAACACAAAACCGAACACAGACAAAAGAATAATTTACAAATAACTCAAAGGATAATCAAATGGCAAAGAGTAAATAAGGAGCACCAAAAATACACAGAATAGAACTGAACAAAGAAGTGCAATATGGAACTCAGGAGGTAACATAAAGCATAAAGGTAAAATAATTTAAAAATAACTCAAAGGATAATCAAATGGCAAAGAGTAAATAAGGAGTTCCAAAAATACACAGAACAGGACTGAACAAAGAAACACGATATGGAACTCAAAAGGTAACATAAAGCACAAATAACTTACACTGACTGTTATCTTACCTGTTAACTTTTAGTTAGTTGTTAGCCCTCTTTTTCTTTTTTTTTTTTCATTTGTACTTTATTTTTGTCCCAAGACTCAGTGTCGACATGCTATACATTTAACGCTGTATACAAAAAACTGACTGAAAAGGTGTAGGTTTAAGCTTTAGCTTTTTACCTCCCCATCATTCATAACGTAAGTCAGCAAAATTGAATATACAAAAACAGAACAGAAACAAAACCTTAATTTCACCAGCCCTTCATCAAACAAAGTACTTCCACTCGCCTCTCTTCTCCATGGGCCTTGACATTATGCATTGATGTGGTCCAAATTATCAGATTTTAATATTATACCAAGATAGTCTGAGTAAATACAAAATGCAAGTTTTAAATTATGATTTAATTTATCCAGGGAAGAAAGCTAATCAAAACCTGTACTTGGCCCTATGTGTAAAAGTAATTTCCCACCAACCCCCATTTCTGCCAAACCTGTTGAATCAAGAACTCACTTAAATGGAACCTGTCTGACAAAGTGAACTAAACTAAAAGATGTCAAAAGCCAACACACCATGTCGTGATCTAAAGAAATTCAAGAACAGATCAGAAACAAAAACCCAGAACAAAATCTAAAGAACTGCAGGCCTCACTTGCCTCAGTTTGGACACTGGTCCATGATTTAACAATAAGGAAGAGACTGGGCAAAAATGGTATCCATGGAAGAGTCCCAAGGTGAAAACTATTGCTGCCCCAAAGGGAAAAAGTCTCGTCTCAAATTTAGCAAAAAACCCCCAAAACAAAACAACATCTTTATGATCCCAAGACTTTTGTGGAATTACTGTGTGGACTGACGAGACAAAAGTTGAACTTTTTGGAAGGCGTGTGTCCCATGAAATCTGGTGTAAAACTGAAACAGAATTTCATAAAAAGAACATCATATCAACATTCAAACACTATAGTGATAGTGTTGTGGTCTGGGGCTGCTTTGCTGCTTCAGGGCCTGGATGACTTGCCATAATTGATTTTATGTCATAAACTGCCCTGTTCAAGGTGCTGGGCGAAGGGCACCAAAAGCACACTGTGAGTTTTCAACGTATATTAAGACAAACACAACACAAAACAAAAATGCTACACTTGCAGATGAGGGATCAGGAGGAAAGACCTGTGGGGATACCAGGGATCACGTCTGCAAAATTACAGGAAGAAAAGACTGGGAATGGCCAAGGCTGAAACACATGAACACGTCAGAGGAAAAGAGGAAAATGATGGACCTCTTCCTTACATCCCCACGGAGAACATACTGGAAACCAGAAGGACATGTTGTTGTCTTCCTTAAATAACCATATGGGAAATGGGCAGATGACTAGCAGGTGTGGGCCAACGAGCAGGAACTAATCAGGTAAACCATAACAGCTGGGGCAGCCTGTGAACCGGGTAGATAAGAGGAAGTGACTATCAAAGTAAAAGCACAGACCGGGAAAAAACAAAAAGTAACTAACAATAAATAAAAACTCATTTCAAAACAAAATTATACAATAGGTAACATAACCCATAATGGTGAGGACAAGAGATACTCAAAACAACATAGAACAACCCAAATAACCCCATCATACAAAATACCAGATAGACAGAGATACAGAAATACAGGAAAAACCTAAAATACACTCAGAGACTGGGCACGGCACTCCACTGTGCGCAGAATCATGACATGTTATTTATTTACATGCTTTTTTTTATCTGGGACAAACGCATTTAACATTGCTTCATAAAACATACAAATGATAGAACCATAAGTTCTTCTCTCTAGTAGAAAAAAACCTGAAGGTGAAGGTCAAGCCATCAGGTCATGGCCTCAAACTCAAGTCCTCCAGTGAGGCTGAATTAAAAAAATTCTGCAAAGAAGAGTGGGCCAAAATTCCTCCACAGAAATGTAAAAAACTAATTTCTAGTTATCTGAAATGATTGATTACGGGTTGTTGCTACAAATGGTGTCACAACCAGTTATTAGGTTTAGGGAGCAGTTACTTTTTCCACATAGGGCAACTTAGGTTTTTTTTTTCCCTTAATAAATGAAATCATCATTTAAATACAGCATTTTTTTTTAATTTACACAGATTATCTTTGTCTATTATTAAACAGTTTGTTATGTTCTGAACAAGGGAGGACCCAGGAGTAAACAACACAGGAACACAAAGGTGAACTGCAGCAGGTGAGTGAATTTATTTTTCTCTTTCTTTTTCTGCTAGACTTGGTGTGGGGGTTCGTTCTGCTCGGGAGAGGAGAGCGCGTGCCTAGAGGGAACAGGGGAGGTAGAAGTAAGAGGGGCAGAGCTGACAGTAATGGCAACACTGAGAATTGAGGGGTGATTGGGCGGCTGAGATATTGAAGGCTTACTTGTTTCCACAGTTGGGTAAGCTGTGAGTCGAATCCTCTTATAGTGCCTACTCAGGGGAGTGACCGAGGTCTGGGGGAAGACTGCTCCGGTTTGGAGGATTCCAGCATCAACAAGTGGGTAGAAATATGTGAGTGAGAAGGCAGAGTGGTGAACACGGGCAGGAGCCAGGAGAAACTTGGGTGGCAGAGGAGTGGGAGAGGTTCCTGGACACAAGGAGCAAGGAGGTTAAGCACAAAAAGTCAAAAAGGCTTTCACTGACAAGCTAGGAGCTATCAAAGTTGGCGGTAATCACACGGTCTGACAAAGGTTACCGGTGTGACGATTCCACGAGGCTCTAGTCCCACACTGGCTCTTAAATAGCTTGGGACTAAGCATCCACAGGTGAAGGTGATTCTGCCAGCTGCCACTAATTAGATCTGTCCCAACTCCTGAGAGAGAGAGAGAGAGAGAGAGAGAGAGAGAGAGAGAGAGAGAGAGAGAACACTACCCATGGACTGATAACAAAACAGAGAGGAAAAACTTTCCGTGCTCACCCAACCATAACAAAATTTGTTTAATGATCTGACATGTGTTACAAATATACAAAAAAAAAATCATAAAGGGGGAATATACTTTTTCACAGAACTGTAATATCACAGTGATACTCCAGCAAACAGACCCAAACACCCAACTCGAAACAAAGTGAGGAGTCTGTGCCATGAACTGGGCTTCTCTGTAAAGAGTCGCTCCATATACTCTCTAACTGGAAACAGGACCCGGGTTTCAAGGGTTGGATCATGCACTGATATGATCCACATGTCCACATATAACAGTGATACTCCAGCGAACTGAACTGAGCACCCAGAAATAAATAAAATGAGGAATCTCTGCCATGAATTGAGCATTACGTCTCTATTTTGACTTGTCACATAGAGTGCCCGATGGAAACAATATCTGTGTTTTGAGAGATCTGCTTTTTTTTTTGTTTCACTGCAATTATTCACATACAATCAAGACAAAAAAAAGTTGCCATTTAATTGGGCGTTGTGTTATCACATGATAACACATTAGTTTGCCCATCACTAATTATAATGGAAAGAATAAACCAGTTTGGTAAACTCAGCAAAAAAAACCTAAATGGATCAAATCAGAGCTGGGTTCAAGTAAATTGCAAATCTAAGACAAAATTAGTAACTACCTAATTTCATTCATTTTCAATAAAAAGCATGTCAAACAACTATCAGTTTCTTAAAGTTTTATATACTCAAGCAATGTAATCCCCTTGTTTCTGTCTTACATAGGAGTAAATGAAAGAGGGGCCCATGGTTGGAGTGACATGGATGCCGTCAATATTCTCTTACACTGTTGTCATTGACCCCGGCTGCATGGTCACAATAAACAGATTACTGGGAATAAACCGATAATTGCAATAATCCGTTTTCTCATATTTACATGCACTGAATAACCGGATTATTGGAGGGTAAACCACTTGAGTAAATGACCTGGTTACATGGTCTTTATCAGATTATTTTGTTTACCTGGCCGCTTGAGTTGTCAGATAACTCCAGAAATCCCATCATAACTGGTTTAGCTGCGTACATGTAAACATAGTCAGTGTTCCACTGTAACTCATTAAAAATCATGAGCACTTAATGTCATATTGGCTGGACAAGCAACCTGATTGCAATGTGCAATCACCAAGAGAACACACAAGGAACATTTGACCTTTTATTAGAATTTTCAAAACCGCTATCTTGAGGAAAACAACAGTCACTCGCCAGAAAAGCAGGAGCCCTGCGGAAGATAGACGAGACTGGTCAGAGAGGAATGGAGAGTAAATGGGAAGCAAATTATTACCACTCATGTGAGAGAGAAGAAGAGACCGGCACAGAACCCAGCGAAGGAGATGAACCAGCAGGCAGAACTGCCGGCCGGGTATAATGATTTGGTCTGACCGGGCGGAGAAGGGAGGCTGACTTGAGGTGGGGCAACGGGCTGGCGAGCACACCAAATCCCCGAAGATGCGCCGCTTCGTCTGTAGCAACCTGTAACAGGTGGAGGAGAGGAGAATGTAAGACCAGGTCATGTACACAACACAACCGCTTACAAAAGGAGCTGTCCACTGAGCAGTATACCCAAACTAGCCAGCGTTGAATCACTGATGATCGCTTCCTTATAAACGCTGGCACAGCAGGAATCAGCAGGTGAGTCTGATGAGGGAGCCGGTGAGCAGGAAGGAGGGGGCAAGCGCTCACCAGCACATGACACTTAATCATTTTATTCTTAACCGAATTTCACTAGTTGTCTACAATTCCTGCTATATACAGTGGGGAAAATAAGCATTGAACACATCAACATTGTTCTCATTAAACATACTAGTGCATGTCCATAGAAAGTATTCGTGTCTGAAACAGGTAGCCCAAACAGGCTTTCCAGGTCCAAATGTAGGCTGTGTTTGAAAGTGAAATACAGAGGTGTAGCCTATATGTAGGCAATCACATGCTAGACTTTGACAAATATGAAAGGGACTGAACTGAGATTTATTTGAATGTTTGAACATTAATTACAGAATAATTGAAAATGAATGGGCCATCCTATATTAGCCACTGTTCAAGAATCGCTTGTTTATTTTTTTTTGTCAGATCATTTATTTGTGTGATCTTTTATGACTTACATTCATAAATGTTGTATCTTGCTCTTTGTGGAATGGGAGTTGTTCAGTCATCATTATAATTTAGTTTCTATGTGTAGTTTATAGTCGATCATCAATAAACTCATGCAATACCATAACAGGGCATGTTTACAAATATTTGAGACCTACTGTAGAGCATCCTTTTATATCTTAGCAATATTATAAGTACAAAACACCAAACATTATTTATTTATTTATTTTTGTATTTGTATCTTGTATACTTTATTGATCCCCAGAGGGAAATTAAGGTCAGCCACGTACAGCACAGATGCCTTCGCCATTCTCTTTCTCACACACACACACACACACACACACACACACACAGTGGAGAATGAGCTGCTTGACTGCAACTTTTGCATCAGTGTTCCCCATTTGTTGGTAAATATTTAAATAAAAATGATTTATTTCATTATTTGGACATTTTTGCATCTTGTTGTCATTTACTCAAAGTGTGCATGTGTCCGCATGTAATATGCAGTTAAATCAAATCACCCTTTATTGTCATTCAACCAATCATGTACAGTAGAACGAAATTGTGTAACTTTACGGTATATATTTTAACTGAGCAACTCCATTCTTAGGGATGCACACCCTTGTACCCTCAGCAAATCACTTATAAAATCTTTGTGAAGCACTGTGGTGACTGACAGGTCGTGATGCTGTGTTATCCAATCAGCATGGTTGTGATGTGGCGTATTATCCAATGAGCATGGAGTCAGTGCGAAACCCCATCCACACTTCTTGAAGCCAGGGCATGAAGACACACCACTCTGTGACTGAGTGACTCCATATTCGGCGATGCACACCCTCGTAACCTCAGCAAAGCACTTTTAAAATCTTAGGCCAGTCTGACAAACGGTTTCAGAGATATCTGAGGAACACACACACACAGACACAAAAACAGACAGAGATATCTTGCATTTATAGATAGACTTCTGATACAGCCATTGACTTGAGATTTTCACCAGATATCAGGAACAACCCAAGTAATCCATATATACAAATAAATCAAGGCAACTGTGTTCACAAAACAAGTTGTATTTAATAAAGTGGAATGACACAGGGAATAAGTACTGAACAAATGAAGAAAAAGAGGTGCAAAAAGGCATAGAAAGCCAACAAACCAGCTGAAATCTATTAGAATTTAAGAAGCCATCCCATCCACCATAAGTGCAAATTCAGCTTGTTAAGTTTTGACTGATAGTCTTTAAAAAGGTCTGTGAATATCAGATTGTCACACCACAAAGAACTCCTGATGGGTAGAAACAAATATCTCTCTTTTTCATACTATTACTGAACAGTAATGGGTGGAGCACCCACAATTTTGTTGTACTTTACAACTATACAATAATAATGCATCAGATTTATATAGCGCTTTTCATAGACACTCAAAGATGGTTTACAATGGTTACATTATTCATTCATTCCACAGACAATGGTAGTGGTAAGCTACTACTGTAGCCACAGCTGCCCTGGGGCAGAGTGATGGAAACGTGGCTGCCAATCCACCAAGCGATACTGAACATTTATACACATTCATGCCCAGTGTCATGGACATTGGAGGCAAGTTGGGTAAAGTGTCTTGCCCAGGGACCCAACAGCAAGATGGCTGGGGAGCCATGAAAAGAAAAGCCAGATTTCACAAGATTTCTGACAGAGGAGTTGAAATAACTATAAGAACAGTTATCCAAGAGCCAAAGACCACTCGTGGAGAGTTCTCAAAAAGTTCTGGAGTTAGCAGGTACTGCTGTTTCAAAGAAAACAATAAGTAATGCACTCAGCCGACATGGGATCTATGCCCGCTCACCTCAAAGACTCCACTGCTGAAGAAACAGCATGTTGAAGCTTGTTTAAAGTTTGCTGCACAATATTTAGGCAAGCCAGTAAAATACTGGGAGAATATAGTCTGGTCAGATGAGACCAAAATCAAACTTTTTGAATGCCATATCACACAGCACGTTTGGAGGACAAATGGCACTGCACATCAGCCCAAAAACACCATACGTACAGTGAAGTTTGGAGGTGGGAGCATCATGGTATGGGGGTGTTTTTCAGCACATGGTACAGGCAGACTTCATATAATTGAAGCAAATATGAATGGACAAATACAAAAAGACATCCTTGATAAGAACCTGTTGCCATCTGCCAAGATGAAGATGAAACGAGCGTGGACATTTCAACGATACAATGATCCCAAACACACAGCCAAGGAAACTCTCAACTAGCTCCAGTTGCTCCACACTCTAAGCTCAGTGCCCACTTCCCTCTGAGAATAACCTGTTTGAAACCTCATAATGGTGAAGTGCTGTTGATCAATTGTTAGGTGTTGTCTTGGTCTCATGATGTCAGAATGTGAACAGCATGAAGAAGAGGACTGTTTAAATACCAATTCTAATTGACCAAGAAAATGTATTGGTCGATTCATGGATTAAACACCTGTTGTGAATTTTACCGTTAAGCACCTTGTTAGAGAACAGCAAGTTATGCAAAAAGTACTGAAGTACAGAACAGTTGGACATGTGCATTCAAAAGGTTAGAGAAGGTCAAATTAATTTCACCTGTAAAGGTTATAGTGCATTTTAGATGCATCCTGAAATTTCACCCGAAAGCCGAATATCCCTAAATTTTTGTTAGTCTCTCTCTCTCTCTCTCTCTCTCTCTCTCTCTCTCACTCTCTCTCTCTCTCTCTCTCTCTCTCTCGCTCTCTCTCTCTCTCTCTCTCTCTCTCTCTCTCTCTACATATATATATATAAAATACAAATCATGAAATGTATTGTGTATCGCAATATAGAAAAATTATATCGCAATACATTTTTTGAGCTATATCGCCCAGCCGTACCATAAAGCCAGTGTGACTGGTTAATGTTTGGTATGATCACTGAACAGTTTACAGCTGGCAAATCTTACAGCCTGGGTCCCAGTAGCTGATCATAGGGTGGTTGTCTACTTTATTATTAAGAATGGGCGTGTGACATCAACCAACGGAAAAACCACAAGGAATTGTAGGAAAAGTGTTTGTCCTGTCATTGCTTAGTAGTGAGCAACGAATGCAGTTAAGCTGAAGCTTTTGAGAACGTTCCTTCAGTCGGTTATTTATTTATTTACTTGGCTTAAAATGACATTGGCATTGACAATGGCATTCAAACATAGGAAATATAAATATACATATAAAATGTCATACAAAATCCATAATGACAAAAGAAAGCGAAAACACTTTTTTTCCAATGTGGTCCCTTCAATTACATTATTATTCATTCAAATACCACACAATGTTACAATGGGAAATTTTGCTGCATTATCAAATGGAACAGCTGCCCTCACGATTGCCGTGGAAAAAAATTGATAACGGCAAATGCTTTTTTTAGCTTCCTGACTTGGAAGAAAATTGGAGAGAATTGGGTCTCCGAGCTAACAAAGAGGTGTCAGATGGAATAAATTGCAGAGGTCCAAAGGCAAAGACATCAGCTTCGACAATATTCCTGCACACATGGTCGTGTGTTCACGGCATTTTCAAGAAGGTAAGCTGTGATTTAAAAAAATATTTAGAAGTGCAGAAAGACGTCCCCTCTACAGACAGCTGTGTTGCGCACCATGCACTTTGGCTGCACCTCAGCCACAGCTCTCTGTCATCTCTCAATAATGTGTAAAAACGCACAGGGCAAAATCAAATAATTTTCCCACATCATCTCTGCTATTCCAAATTTCTTTTGCTAATATGGAGCGTTTTTTTTTTTTTTTTTTTTTTTTTTTTTTTTAATGGGAGCTTTGCTGATTTTCTTTGATTTTTTTTTGAAGTTGTGATTACTTGTTGCCTTCATTATGCATGGATTTAGTATCAGCTGGGGACTGAAGTCCATAGAATGTTTAGTATCGTTAAATTAAGCAGATTCTCCTCTTTCAGGTGACAATAAAAACTTCATTGTCCTGGTTTAGTATGTTTTTATAGCAGCTAATATACTGGTAATTTTATTTATTTATTTATTTATTTATTTTTGGGGGGGGGTGAGCCAGTGTGAGCGTTGGGCTTAGCACATTACTCCATTAGTATTTAATGTCCTGTTGGTAATAATGTGTATATACTTATCAAGCATCATGTGACAAATCTGAACATAAATCCAACATTTCACCCCTGGGATTTAGAAATGCTTGTAGTTTCAGAGACACATGCCTGTGCAGAAAACTGTGTAGAAAAAAATGACTGCTTACCTTTGTGCAAATGACTATTTTCTGGTCGTCCATCCTGAAGATTTGAGACAGCTGGACCCATCCACTGGTTAATTGAATATGAGCCTCTAATGATTTATAGTTTTTAAATTGCTCATGGGTTTATGCGTTCACCCCACAAAACGGGTAGGCAAACACATCTGACAGCATGATTCGAGGCAGTTGGTCGAGATCCTTGGTCCATTTCTTGTGCTCATACAGATTGATCCCATTTATTTCTTAATTTTTTATAGAGGTAGTGCTCCTTTACTTCCTTATCCAGCATCTGTGAATAAGGAATTTTGATTTTCTGTTTGCTCCACTAGATTGCACATATGTCTGTTCCTGTTAGCAGTTGCCTAGATTAAAGGTAAACAAAGAAGCCAGACCATGACGATGCGACAACAGCCCAGAATGCAGTGTGGCATGATGTCAATACCCATTCTCTATCAATAGTAGCTTACTGTGATGTGACACTGCAGTGCAATACAAATAAATTTAAACTTTATAACATTAAATGAGTAATAAAGATCAAAGAAGCTGAGCCTGTGATGTTTGTGCCTCTAAGTTTTGAAAAATGAGTGGTACAATATCACTGCTTTTTAGTTCTGCCAAGATGCCCTGTTTCACCCTCCACGCCCTTGGAAGGGTGGGGATGCTGGTTGAGTCACCAACGGCCCGACCCATGAGACAGGTAGTACCAGTTTTCATGGTTATCCGGTAGCAAGCAAGGCAATGCCTGGCCTGACACATACACACACAAAAAAGGGAGGGGATGTAAGTCTCAGTTAAAAGCTGCCAATTTCTGACCAAAAAAAGTGGAATTTTATGGGTAAGAAGCTGCAACTTTAGCAAAAAGACAAAAGAAGGTGTAAATTTCCAACTGTTTACAACCTAAAATGCTGCAGATATAAGATTTGAGTAAAATGCTGCAAGTTTAAGCTTTTTTTTTTTAACTGCAAATTCAAGAGTAAGAAAATTCCTAAATTCATGAGGAAAAGCTGCAAAATTATGAATAATAAAAAGCTGCAAATTTTCAAGTAAGAAGCTACACATTTCTCAGTAAAATGGCTCTATCTCTGCAGGAAAATCCTGCATATTTATGAGAAAAATCCTCATATTTACAAAAGAATGTTTCTAATTTACATGGAAAAAAGGATGTGATAAATTGGCATGTGTTGGCTATTTTTTTTAAAAGACAGCTGTGAGGAGGAACTAAGTGGTGTTGTTTGGAGGTGTTAAATCCTGCAGATCTGCATTAATCAGCAGGGAAAAGGAGAAGAAGAGGAATAGGTGATCCCCAGCAGCAGAAATAATCCAGTTAACCCAGGAAGAGTGAGCACATGACAACCCATGACACCCAACAGATCACCCCCCCATGACATCAGTGGGAACAGCTGGGCCAAACTTCACACCTCTGTTGATTTACATGTTCCCTTCTAAGAACAATTCAAGCAGAGCTGATGCTGAGATGGAAACTAAAGGGTTAAAGGGTGACATGGCTTTATCAGCAGCACTGACCCCCCCCCCCCCCCACCCCCAACTGACCTGCTGGACAGGAACTAACAACTCCTCAGGCCTGTTAACACAATTTTAACAACAAAAGGACATGCAAAAGAATGAAGATTCCCTTTGATTTAACAGGATAACAGTGTGAATTTTCTGGTCTGTGAATGAACAGACCAGCCATGAGTGTTTCAAGGAGTCACTTATTGAATTATAATGGATAATCTAAGTCACAATTTCAGGAAACATAAACTTCAGGGGAAACTTAAACCCATGACACATTGTTTTAAATTTTGCTGATTTTTCTTTTTCTTTTATTATTTTTTTGTTCTTCTTCTCTTCCAGTCCTTATGGCCACTTTCTGATTGCTTTGAGTTTTTAAAACATCATTTTAAGAGTAATGTTAACTGACTTAAAGTACATTTCTAACTACACTATATCATACTGATATAAATGGCTTAATATGCCATTTAACATACAATTTCATTTGATTGCTTTTAGATCTTAATTCAAACAAGCAAGAGTATTTGCAACCAACTTAATTAAGACTTGAACAAAAACAATCAATCTGAATACAACTGAGAGTGTTTAAGAATAAAAGTCTTTGGATTCCTTTATGAAGTTCTGCCTGCAGATCACCTGCACTCAAACATTCCAATTACCACTCATGAGACGGACCAGATTCCATACAAAATGTTAAAAATTTTGCTTTGGCTTCGTTTTTAAGGGGTTGCTGTTCCAGTTAAAAGTCTCAAGTGTTGGAGCATCCACCTTTGTACAAAACGACCACGTCAGTGTACCACAAAAGGCTCAAAGTTGCTAAGATGATTCAGAGGTTAAACCGGCTGTTAGTGTCATTTAAGCCCTACATGGCTTCGACAACATGGAACTGGCATTTCCCTTTGAAACGGATGGCTCGAGTTATTGCAAATGAGCAAGTTTAAAACACACACTAAAGTTAAGAGTATCGCAAGAAGGAAAATAGTTTAATATAAAACACAGCTGTCTTACCTTGAAATGTCCTTTGCAAATGAAGAGCCTCAAACTGAAGAAAAACGTAATTCGAACCATCAACCCTCTGGTTACTGGACAACTCGCCCTGTGCACTCTGGGGAAAACTGAAGCCCACTCGTTGGCGCCGCTCACTGCCTCGGGCACCTCGCCATACCGCACAGTGCTCTCATCCAAGGCGCATGGAACTCCGGCACTAAGAGACTCTCTGACCTCCATGGCACACGACTGCTGCTGCTCACTCCCGGGGTCCATAGCATCGCTCTGGTCGGCGTCGTTCTCCACCCTTTTCCACCCTTTTCCACCTGGTTTTCCATACACAACAGCATAACAGCTGTTGGCTTTCTTGGGTTATAATGTTTTGGGTATCGGGGGAAAGACAATATCTATGGGGTTGTGCATTGAAGACTGATCACATTCCAAAAAGGGTCTGCCACAGGTCTGTGGTGGACCACTCCCAGTTACACAGGGTGAGACTGGACATCCTGACAGATAAACACATCTGTCGCAAGGTCTGTGGTAGACTGTACAAGTCGGTGCATTGTGACATGCACTACACAAAGAGCAGAGATAAACAAACCTATCATCTGGTCAGTCACTGCAACAGATATTGGAGTCAGTTTGTCTTGGCTTGTCCTTGCCATTGATAATACCTTTGTCTGCCAAGAATGTGCTGCTAGTCCAGCAAAAGTTAGCAGTACTCAAATACTTTGCAAGCAGTTTCATGAAATGGTCAATCAGAAAGCAACTCATACTGGCTTGGATGTCACCCGGGCTTACAAGGTCCACGCTGATCTGTTCACACTCCTGCAGGCAGCCAAAAGTAAGCTAGGAGCAGGAAGACAAAAGCAGAGGAAAACAGCAGCCTAATACTAAACAACCACTACTAAACAACCCTGGAGATCTCACTGAAGAGGCTAAAGAAGCTCTAGTGCAGTGACCAGCTGTATCAAGTCTGGATGAACCACCAAATTTTGTTGAACTAATGGCAGCTATCAGGACAATACAGGATGGTAAAGCTCCAGGAAGGGATGGAATTCCAGCAGAAGTGTGGAAATTTGGTGGTGTTCAGCTGACCAACTGCCTGCACAAGCTCATCCAAGAGATATGGGATGCCCAGAAAGTACCTCAAGACTGGAAGGATGCAAGTATTGTGCCTTTGTTCAAGAAAGGTGACAGGAAATTACTGAGGTATATCACTGCTAGCCACTGTTGGTAAGATTCTCTCATGTGTACTACTTAACAGACTCAGTGAATACATCTCGCAGAATGTACTACCGGAAACCCAGTGCGGCTTTAGAGGTGGAAGAAGCACAATGGACATGATTTTCTGCTTGAAACAGGTTCAAGAAAAGTGCATCGAATAGAACATGTCGCTTTACAGTATGTAGTCTTCATGGACTTCAGTAAAGCCTTCGATACTGTTTCGCGACAAGGACTTTGACAGGTACTCAAGAAATATGGTTGTACAGAGAAGTTTGTCAGCCTGATCAAGGCACTCCATACAGGTATGCAAGCAAATGTGGCAATGAGTGGTTTAGTATCTAAAGACTTTTCTGTAAGCAACGGGGTGAAACAAGGGTGTGTGCTGGCACCTACACTCTTCTCGCTATATCTGGCAGCAATGCTTGAGGTGGCCTTCAAAGACACTTCAGAAGGAGTATACATTCAAACAAGGAAAGATGCAAACTTGTTCAATGTGGCACAGTTCAAATCCAAGAGTAAGACACTGATAAAGGTAGTAAGAGAAATGCTCTTTGCTGACGACAGTGCTCTAGTTGCACACAGCATGGAAGATATGCAATCTTTAGTGGAGAAATTTGCAAGAGCAGCTAGCCAATTCAGCCTCAAAATCAACATCAAGAAGACAGAGTGCCTTTATCAACCACCAAAGTTCCAGTTATCAACATCACTACCAGAAGAGATCAGCATTGGTACAGAGCCACTAGTCAAATGCAAGACTTTCAAGTACCTAGGGAGTACTGTTTCAGAGAATGCTAGGCTGGAGGATGAACTATCTCTCAGAATGGAAAGAGCGAGCGCTGTGTTTGGAAACTTGAGGGAGAGACTGTGGAACAATCAACATGTGTCTATCCGTGTGAAATGCAAAGTGTACAGAGGGACAGTACTGGCTACTCTATTGTACGGTGCTGAAACTTGGACTGTCTATAGAGTGCAGGTGAAGAAACTCCACACGTACATGATGAGACACCTTCGAGCCATAATGAACATCTCATGGAAAGACAAGATAACCAACATAGAAGTGTTGAAACGAGCTGGTCTACCATCAATGGAGGACATGCTGATACAGATGAACCTGAGATGGCTTGGACATGTTGAGAGGATGGACCACCAGCGTCTCCCTCGGCAGTTACTCTACTCACAGTTATGTGAGGGCAAATGCAATCAGGGTAGACCAAAGGTCAGATTTAAAGACACTGTAAAAAAGAAACTTGAAGAAGTTGGACTCAAGATTCTTGGTCTCACATGGGCTGATAGATTCTCCCACGTCACCATTCTTAAGACAGCTGGTTGTGTGAGCATAGAGGCACAGATCATCAACAGGGAGCTGCGTTGGGTGGGACACGTCCATAGGATGCCAGAGGAGCGGTTGCCCCGTAAGATCCTCTATGGAGAGCTTTCCAGAGGATAACGTTCAGTTGACGGTCAGCAAAAGTGGTTTAAGGATAACTTGAAGGGTTCACTGAAGAAATGCAACATCTCGCCTTGCAGCCTGGAACAGTTAGCCGTTGATCGTTCCACCTGGCATTCTACCACCAATCAAGCCATTCAGTTCTTTGAAGACTGCTGCACGCATATCAAGGTGCATTGCTGATGCCGACGCCATGCGCAATCATTCAACCCTCCACCCGGAGATGGTATTCCTTGCCCAACATGTGGGTGCAGGTATGCCTCTGCATTTGGACTATGTAGTCACCAACACAGCCACCAGCGACATCCCCAATACAGCAACTGATGTAGGGCAGCAGAGAAGACGTCATTGCATAATCGATGGAAAACCAAAGAGATCCTGACTCAAGATCGAAAGGAAAATACTTATATATATTTATATATTGTAGCATCATCTCACTTTGGCTCAGCAACAATTATTCTTCTGCTTAAAGACATTTTTGTTTCATCCAGGAATAACGCAAATAAATGGATTTTCTTCCCCCAGGCCACAACTGAAATCCCCTTTTGTTAAAACCAGCCTAAGGAATTTCCCCAATGTCCGGCTGAACTTTTATTGCCCCCATAAAACCTACACAGATCCACGACTCAGTTAATTTCCTTAAACTGTGGACATGCTGGATTTAAACAACTTTAAAGTACATTATTACAAACTCAATTCTAAACCTTCATTCTTTTCAGAACTATGAAAATGCAGATGGACTCTGATGTGTTTGATGTGGAAAATCAATAATATGTGTGAAATGCATTAATCTGTGATTTTATATATATATGCATGTTGATGTTAAATGAATGTTTATTCCTGCATGTTGATTTAGAAGCACTGCTTATAAGATACACTAAGGTTAGTTTAGTTATACATAAGTTTGTAACAGTACATTCCAATGCATTTAAAACTGTGTATTCCTGTGGACTGATATCATGTGTCACCAGTCTTCATAGAACCCCAGCTTCTTCCTCCTATTGGTCTCTCACAGACAAGGCCTGTTATTGGACTAAAGGTTCATCGAGCCCGCCCACGAAGGACGCTCATTGGCTGAGATTCCGGTCAGGCCGGAATCCCGCGAAACTCAACAGAGCTTATAAAAAGGAGAGAGACTCTTTTCCCAGCCTCTTTCTGCTCCGGATTCTCTTTCGTCGCCTCTTTTCGTCACTCTTTTCTTCTGCTCCGGACACTCTTGGCAGAGCCTCTGTCCGGCTCATCTGCTCCATTGCCTACACACAGCAAGGGAGAACAAAGGACTTCGACCACATGTCGTTTTTTTGAACACAGAGCAGATAACTTGTAATTCATGTAACTGTGTATTTTCTTCTTCTCTTAAATGCCTAGGAATTCCTTTTTCTTTGAGCTCAATTCTTAATCGGAGTCGAACTCCAATTCTTAATTTATCACTTTTTGTTAAACTTTCTGTAAAACCGCCGTTTGTTTAATTTTAAGGTAAACTTTAATCTTGACTTTATTTTTATAATATTTTTCTTGAACAAGCACCTCCCAAAAAACTATTTTTATCTAAAGTCCGAAAGTTTCTTTTCTAATTTGAAATCGGATTAGATATCTCTTAATTATTACCGAAGACCTCTTGAAGAAAGACGCAGCTCCCACATAACGTGCAGCTGTAGGATCAACACACAGCTGTCCCACATCACTCTGAAGAGACGTCGGCACCATCTGGCTAAGACCCGTTTCAACTGTGGGTCATGCAACCCAGAATCCAGCCTCCTTCGACCGCTTGAATCTAAAGGTCGAGCTGTGAACCCTTGAAGTATCTGCTGGCAGATATTTCCCTCACATCCACAAAGTCTTGGGCTGAAAAAGGACGACAGAACTGCCATCACTGAGGATCACGTGAGCTGAAAAAACTTTAATTCATCTGCTGAATTAAACTTGAGGTTCGGTACTAATTTATATATCTAATCAGATGCAAATTAAGAAGCCCTTAACATAACTCTCCTTTTCATTAAAATTCCGTTTTTATTTTCTTAAGATTAATTTAGGACTTTTTCATAATTAGCAAACTTTCTCCATAAATTTGCGTTGTTTTTGATAATCTGTTAACTCAAACTGATAGAAATTCGTTTCTCAGTTTAACCCTGGTTCCAAAAATATTGACATTGTTAATCTATCATTTACAAGATTGATTTTATGATTAATGAAATTATTTCGATGTCTATTAATCATTTCGTTTAATAAATATTTAAAAATGAGAAGTTGTTGGGAATTTATTTCATTCTGAGTCTGTTTCAAGCCCAGGTATCGAATTCACGGAAAATTTTTGAGACTGATTATTGATTAATTTATTGAGTGATCAAACAGGTATAAAGTGAAATTAAAGATCAAATTGCTTCTTAAAGATAGAAGCTGGTGCCCCTTACGAGTGTTATTAGCTTTTCTGATGTATATGAAATGAGATTTGAGCTCAGATTCCAATACATCAATATAAATTAAATAATTCATACCTGATCATATTTATTATTTATTAATATTCCCATATTTTACGTTATATATATTGGTGCCCCGCGTGAAGGCTTGGTTGAACTTGAAACTACTCAGAAGGAAATTAATACATAAGCTTGTGTGTGATTTTGGTCAATTTTAACTCACAAAGGTGGTTCATTGTCTGCAGCCAGTCTATTGTCTGTCTCTGTGTCACGAGGGGGAGGGGGTGAATTCGCCCCCCTGATTACTCCTGATAACTGCTGTGTGTCTGCTGACCAAGGTGGGGGTGAAGACCCCCACTGCACCCTAGTCAGTTTAGTTTTTGTTGTTTAATGCATGCTTAAAAGTGATTACACGCTGAATAATTAAAATAGGCCTGGGAACAAAATAGCGAAGGAATCCTATTTGTTTTCCCCATTATTTCAACACCCCACAGGCGAAGCAAACCCTTGGGATTTAATTGAATTAACCATTGTATAAACTTGTTGAATAAAGTTTAGGGAGACTAAAGTTTTCCCGCCTTTGGAAAGCAAGGCGTGGTTTTATGGACTGAAGCTTCAGCTGCATCCACGTGGCACGTGCACGCTCAGTCGCGCACGCGACCGTCAAGCTGTGCATGAAAAAAAACCCGTGCATGTGTAGATCGGCTCAGCGACGCCATCTTAAGTCTAGGTAGAGTTCCCTGTAGCCGCCATTTTGAGTAGAGATCCTTGACTCCTTGTGACGTCATTGGGTTTCCTCTGCTGGAAGTGCAGACGAAAACTGCCTCCATCTTGTGGTGAAATATAGGAACTGCAATTTTTATTTAAACTTATAATCTTTAAAGACGATTTATAACCAAATTGTCTTCAAAGTAACTTCAAAGCAATTCATATTATTCGGAATAAACTAAATTTAACACTAATCCAAACTTTTATGCCAAGAATAAAAGGAAAAGGACCTGTTGGCTTCTGAAAGTTTTTTCTCAGTGGTGAAACCCCACTAACTGCATAGATACCTATAGCAGGAACATATCTCTATTACATATATACATATACAGTATGTAATAGTGATAGTGATATATACATATCTCTACACACCTCTATTGTATTTAATCACTTATATAACCACATATTATAATCTTTTAAGCTAAAAGCAAACATATTTACACTTTTAAGCAAAAAGTTACAAACTTTGAAGCTATATGTGTGCTTATTTTGCTGTTTTTAAATGTGATATGGTGTGATTCCCTTCTCACAGAAACCCAGTTTTAGATTAAGGATTCTAATGCTGATGTTTACTCAAGAGTAACATTAAAGTAGAATTAGTCCTGTGCATTTTAACAAATTTACAGACTTATTGAATATTTATCATTTTTCCTCTTTCTCAAATTTAGGAAACCACATTAAGCAATTAACACTTAAGAGAAGCTCTAGGTGTTATTTAAACTCATTGTGTCATTTCTGGATTCATGTTTTCTCTACAGGAAAAGAAAAACATTTAACCAACCTGCATAATTTTCAAATTTTTCCCAGGATTTAAAAGAAAAGTCAAAAAGGTGCAAACATTGATTATTCTGTAAATAAGAAATTTATAGATCACAATCAAGAAAGATCACTATTGGCTTCAATCCTAAGAAATCCTTGGATATCAAATATTCAAACAATTCACTTGTTTCTAATTTGTAAATATTTTAAACATTTAATGCTTCAACTGAATATAGGCTTTAACAAATAAAACCAAAGGAAAGCCTTAACTTTAAAAGAAAGTGGAAACTTATAATCCTAAATCTTTAAAGCATTTAGCCTCTTTTGCTTTTGGATTTCTTTTGTAAATAAAATCCTCACTTCCAAAGTGACATTTTGCAAAGTCCCAAAGCTAGTTATTGATGACAAATTCCAATACTAGACTTTGAAAATCAAAGGAAAGAAGTCAATCCACACCATTGAAATTTCAGTTTTGTTTTGCGAAACAAATTCAAACCAATTTCAATTTAACTTTATTTAACAACATAGTTTCAACGAACGAATTATTTGAAGCATCACTACATTTCTAAATAATTTCAAAATTCTATTTCCCATCCTGCAAGCCTAAAAGTTGAAACAAATTCTAAAGGAACTTTCAACTATCACGGTTGTAAAATAAAACACTCAAGGTTAAACCTTGTTGAACAAATTTAAGAATAATCAACAAGTTGAATTTTTTTTTTTAGAAGCTAAATAACAACAACGGTCAAACATGATGAGTCAACAGACAACCAACCAATTTACCAAACTGGATGACCTTCAAACAACATTGGAAGCATGGACTTCTAATTTAATTTCTAGCTTCACAACACGGGTCAAAGAAACGCAGCCCGAAGAATTGGAGCAACTCACTGAAGAACTTTTGAATGAACACACTGAAAAACCACCGGAAGGCAAGGACCTCACCAGTGTGTTAGGTAAGTTTGCGCTAACATTAGTCGTAAGATTAAAGGTAGCCGAGAACGAGCTAGCAAATCAACAAACAACGATTTTATCTCTCCAAGAAGAGAATGAAACACTGAAAGGAAATTTGGAACAATCTCAAGAGGAGAATGACAAAACTCAAAATCAACTGGATGAAGCGGTACAAGATTTGGACCGTGCAGAGTCACAAAAGGAACGGTTGATGCATAACAATGACACGCTTCATCAAGACAACAATGAACTTGAAGATGCCCTTCAAGACACAAAGAAGGAACTCAGAAGAGTTGAAGGTCAACTTGAAAATGTGAAGAAAGACTACAAGGAATGTCAACTGCTCCTAAAGGAAAGACATGAACACCGGGACACCCACCGCGCTCCCTCGCCCGATTCCCGTTTCGAATACGGACGACCGCGTGGACAGCGTGCGTGTGCCCCTTCAGATCACGACCTTGACAAGATTGCGCAAAATATCACCAAATTTGATCCAGGACCTACGGGTTCACCTGATGCCAAAGTCTATTTACAGGACATTGATTACTACCTGCGTAAGTATCCTGATGCTACGACAGACGATCGCATCTATCTGATCAAACTAACATCTAACAGGTCAGTGTCAAAATTCATAGACAGACAGCCGACAAACATCAAAGCAGATTACACGCTGCTCCGCGAAGCCATTGAAAAAGGAGTTCTCTGACGACTGCCTACAAGCAGGGCTAACCGCAGCCCTAGCCGTAAAGCAAGGACGCTCAGAGCCAACACAAGCCTACTACCAGAGACTCCTACTTGCATATTTTGGATCTCAAAATACACCAGGGATGGAAGAAGACCACAATTTCAAGACCCTCTTCATCCAAAACCTCCATCCCACTGTGAGTCATTACCTAGGAGTTACAGCTAACCCAAGGTCAAACTCAATAAGTCAGCTGAGAGAGTTTGCACACTATGAGTTCCAAAAACAGCAACAAAGTCGCAACAAGCACGCTGAGCTTGCCACTGTGCTAGCTATTCGCGATGCATCTAACACCTTGGAGTTGGAAGGAGCCCCTCGCTCTACTCCACCTCCTACACCACGAATACATCAACAGCCAAAGCATTTTCCCAAGCGACCTCATCAAGGTCAAAACCAAACTAGGTCCTCTGGATACCACTTTGGACCAACTTTGCAAAAACCCGACTACCGTCGTAGACCATATCCGAGGGATAGGTCACGAGAACACGATACGGACTACCATGATGACAGATACCGATACGAAGACACGCGTAACCGCGACAAATGGTCTCCATCCCATCACAGAAGCTCAGAAGCAGAGACCTATCACAAACCTTGGAAGGAAGAAGAAACTCCTACATTCAGTCGAGAAGCTATTGAAATTGTCCAACACCTCCTAGCAGAGATTCAAAGCAACAAAGAGAATAAAACTGCTAACATTCTAGCCATATCAGCTGTGCCAACTCAAAACAAGCGTCCCAAACGAAGGAAACGCAAGAAGAAAATCCCTCATGCAAATGAGGAAGGACCAAAGGACTCAACGCAGTCCAGTGCTGTTATGGCAGCCCAACCACAGGTCACAGACCACTCCTCTAAACGTGTCGCAACTCTGTGTCGAACCACCGGTTCCACAATTCCTATGCGATTTAAACGAGAGGGGGGTGGCACGGAAATTCTACCTTCCACTGACCCTTGAAGACATGATGTGTCAGGACGCTGTTTTAGACACCGCTGCTGACATCACTCTCATGTCACACACCCTTTTTGACAAACTACGTGTAGCCGCTAACCGCGCTAACAAACACTTGAAACTGGAACCCTGTTCATTAGCCGTGCGACCATATGCGCTCACTAAAACAACCCTGTTGGGCGTATCACTACTAAACATGTCCATTGGACCCATGACCTTGACACATCCGGTCTACGTGTCCAACCTTGACGCCATTCCATTACTTGTTGGCAAAGACCTACTGAACCGTTTTGAGCCACTGATTGATTTCAAGAACCTCAAACTATGGGCTCAAACGCAACACCCTCACCCATTTGACCCAACAAGAACAACTGAATCACAGTGCTTTGTTCTGAACACTTTGGACACCCAAAGTCTCACACAACTAGCACTGTTGGAACAACTGCAACCGATTGAAAGCGACCGCCAAGACCAAGGTGAGTACTGTCCACGAGAAGTCAAAAGTCACCTTCAAATACAAGGTCAAGCCAAACACTCAAATGATCTTGAAAACTCAACGGCCGAGCAGAAAACCCCAAACGGCCCTCTTGGAACCCTTGATACCCATGATTCAATGGTGGTGTCACATTTTGAAACCCACCCACCCGCCCATGAGGCCTGCATGGTCACAAGAGCCACACCAACCGGCTCTCTAGACCCTCTGAAATCTCAAGTTTTTGCAACAACGAACCCAACTTTTGCAAACGCAAGGCGCACAGTCACTCAACCTTGCAACCAAATGATCCATGAAACCATCAAACACCGATCGGATAAAACGGTACATGCGCTACCCGCATCTAAACCCTATGACATACCAAAACTGATACCACTTCATGCGACACAATCTTATCTGCAGCTATGCAATGGCACTCCTGTTCATGCTTCCGATGAACCATCATCGCCACCGCTCAGAGTTCCTCGAAACCAGAGGGGGGTGATGACTGCCAATGCCTATAACATTCCAGCTACAGAACACAAAAACGTCAAAACGACATACAAAGCTCCCAAGGCTGTATTTCAAAACCATTCGGACCGAGTCGCTAAACAACAGAAAGCGTACAACGATCAAAAACTCTTGCAGGACAAACTGCGAAGGGGGGACAAGATCTTCCACCCCACGTTTGTACCGCAAACACCTGAAATAAATTTACAGGAAAGGAAAATCACTCCTAAATTCCTGCCCGAGTGGATGAATCCACACATTGTCAACAACAAACTTTGGCCACTCAAGAGCCAAATCCAGGACCCCATTTTCAAATGGGCTCACCAAAATCAGTGTAACCTTTACCAAAACCCCATGGGACTTGTCGGGTACAACACTGTCAAAGTAAGTCCATAAATAAGATTAAAATCAAACCTACGTCTGAGAAATAACTGTAGCTAACTACTAGCCTCAGGTACACTCAGTCAAATTTCTCCAATTAGTTAACTGCATCAAAACCTCCAGAAAGGAAAGGGTATATTAAAACCAAATTAGCCCTTAAACTAAGCTCAAAGACCTCTGTAAAATCTAATAAACTTCAATCAACTTACTATTATCAAATAGTACACGCAAGACATTCAACACCATTAGCTTGAGCTAATAATCTTAAAACTCCCATCAAAGGTGAGAAAAACAAGCACAAGGTTTAGAGTTCAATCTCTTAAGCTCTATTCTGTAATTTCCCAGTTTTGGGATCAATTCCTCCAGTTTTGGGAGGAAGAAGCCCCCCCAGGATGCAGCTAGCCACCAGGGCTGCTCGGAGAGGCGCTCCAGCCACCGGCAGAGTGAAGAGGCCTCGCCGTCACAGGCCCGTGGCTCTGAGAGAGATCCGTCGCTGCCAGAAATCCACGGAGCTGCTCATCCGTAAGCTGCCCGTCCAGCGCCTGGTGAGGGAGATCGTTCAGGACTTCAAGACCGTCCCGCGTTTCCTGAGCTTCGCCGTCATGGCTCTGCAGGAGACCAGCGAGGCCCACCTGGTGGTCTCTTCTTTGCTAAGGGGGTCACCATCATGCCCAAAGACTTCCAGCTGGCCCGCTGCATCCGCGGAGAGAGAGCTTAGACTTTCTGCTGCACATTCACCAACCAACCATAATGCTCTGCACTGTGTGTCTATATATATATATTTATAGTAATATGGACATATGTTTAGTAGATGTTGTTTTTTCTTGCCTTCTGATTATTGCTCTGAGTGTTGCTATCCCTGTGCTGTTGCAATCCTGGAATTTCCCCATTGTGGGACTAATAAAGGCTTATCTTATCTTATCTTATAAAGTACATCCATCTAAAAGAAATCATTTCACCTCTGAGAGGAATTCTCATTTGCCAACCAGGTATCTAAAGAAAGATCAACAAGAAGATTAAGATCCAAAACCACTCACTTTTGTTTGCTGAGATGATGGCCCTCCTGTTTATCAGTTTAGCCATCTGCCTAGCAATCACACCCACTGTTACCCAGTCAGAATTGGGCCAAGCCAAAACGAAAGGTCAAAGATCCTCGGATGGATTCTTAATAACAGCCTCATCGTTAGAGCCTCTAGCTAACCTTAGCATGCCCACTGTTAACTCGGTCAACACCGTTAAACCAAAACGGCAGGTTGTCAAACCACAAATCATTACCAAAATCTTACAAGACACTGTGTTGGTTTTGAATGCTTGCTCCGAAGCTTCAGTCAAACTCAACAAGGTCTTGAACTCTTTGCTCTTTGTGTTAAAGGTTGACTATGCTCACACACAGCCAATGTCTATGTTACTCTCAGAAGTAGCTAGAAACATTAGCTTTTCAGTTAACGCTTTAGCAATGAATATGCTTTCTCATCATATCCTTTTTGCAGTAAATCCAAATTTACTTCTCATTGCCATCCAAAGAATGATAACGACATGCTATGCCCACTCAGTTTTTCTGAACAAAAGCCTCAAACACCCTATGATTTGGACATCTGTGGAACCATGGTTTAGTCTAACTAAACAAATTCAATTTGAACCTCCTTGAGTCACCTCAATACTGATTAGTCTGAATCTACCTCAAATATGAAAGAATTTTATTTTTGCTTTTGACTAAGATTTTTGGATACATGCATGTGTATATACAAATAATCCTTTATACTTTATTTAGATTTTATGCACATTTAAACTGTTTTTGAAATTTTTACTAGATATTTTTCAGCAAACCCAAAACATTTATATCAAGTATGTCAAAACCCACATACTTCTAGTTCATTTTTTTTACAGTCTTTACAGGCTTATACAGAACTTTAGTATATCCTAGACAATTATACAATGTTTATATTTGGTCATGCCAAAATTATTTTTTTAAATTTCCAGAAGTTTTTCAGAAAACCAAATTTAAGGACCTACACTTTGGAATAGATACTGTTTACAAGCTTAAGACTTACCGACATCAGAACTTTAGTTCAGCATTTGGATCAAGCCTCGCCAAATTGGGATTTGATGCCTAGGATTGCTATCAACGCTGAATCAACGTCACCATTGATACCAGAGGGGGGACTGTAGCATCATCTCACTTTGGCTCAGCAACAATTATTCTTCTGCTTAAAGACATTTTTGTTTCATCCAGGAATAACGCAAATAAATGGATTTTCTTCCCCCAGGCCACAACTGAAATCCCCTTTTGTTAAAACCAGCCTAAGGAATTTCCCCAATGTCCGGCTGCACTTTTATTGCCCCCATAAAACCTACACAGATCCACGACTCAGTTAATTTCCTTAAACTGTGGACATGCTGGATTTAAACAACTTTAAAGTACATTATTACAAACTCAATTCTAAACCTTCATTCTTTTCAGAACTATGAAAATGCAGATGGACTCTGATGTGTTTGATGTGGAAAATCAATAATATGTGTGAAATGCATTAATCTGTGATTTTATATATATATGCACGTTGATGTTAAATGAATGTTTATTCCTGCATGTTGATTTAGAAGCACTGCTTATAAGATACACTAAGGTTAGTTTAGTTATACATAAGTTTGTAACAGTACATTCCAATGCATTTAAAACTGTGTATTCCTGTGGACTGATATCATGTGTCACCAGTCTTCATAGAACCCCAGCTTCTTCATCCTATTGGTCTCTCACAGACAAGGCCTGTTATTGGACTAAAGGTTCATCGAGCCCGCCCACGAAGGACGCTCATTGGCTGAGATTCCGGTCAGGCCGGAATCCCGCGAAACTCAACAGAGCTTATAAAAAGGAGAGAGACTCTTTTCCCAGCCTCTTTCTGCTCCGGATTCTCTTTCGTCGCCTCTTTTCGTCACTCTTTTCTTCTGCTCCGGACACTCTTGGCAGAGCCTCTGTCCGGCTCATCTGCTCCATTGCCAACACACAGCAAGGGAGAACAAAGGACTTCGACCACATGTCGTTTTTTTGAACACAGAGCAGATAACTTGTAATTCATGTAACTGTGTATTTTCTTCTTCTCTTAAATGCCTAGGAATTCCTTTTTCTTTGAGCTCAATTCTTAATCGGAGTCGAACTCCAATTCTTAATTTATCACTTTTTGTTAAACTTTCTGTAAAACCGCCGTTTGTTTAATTTTAAGGTAAACTTTAATCTTGACTTTATTTTTATAATATTTTTCTTGAACAAGCACCTCCCAAAAAACTATTTTTATCTAAAGTCCGAAAGTTTCTTTTCTAATTTGAAATCGGATTAGATATCTCTTAATTATTACCGAAGACCTCTTGAAGAAAGACGCAGCTCCCACATAACGTGCAGCTGTAGGATCAACACACAGCTGTCCCACATCACTCTGAAGAGACGTCGGCACCATCTGGCTAAGACCCGTTTCAACTGTGGGTCATGCAGCCCAGAATCCAGCCTCCTTCGACCGCTTGAATCTAAAGGTCGAGCTGTGAACCCTTGAAGTATCTGCTGGCAGATATTTCCCTCACATCCACAAAGTCTTGGGCTGAAAAAGGACGACAGAACTGCCATCACTGAGGATCACGTGAGCTGAAAAAACTTTAATTCATCTGCTAAATTAAACTTGAGGTTCGGTACTAATTTATATATCTAATCAGATGCAAATTAAGAAGCCCTTAACATAACTCTCCTTTTCATTAAAATTCCGTTTTTATTTTCTTAAGATTAATTTAGGACTTTTTCATAATTAGCAAACTTTCTCCATAAATTTGCGTTGTTTTTGATAATCTGTTAACTCAAACTGATAGAAATTCGTTTCTCAGTTTAACCTTGGTTCCGAAAATATTGACATTGTTAATCTATCATTTACAAGATTGATTTTATGATTAATGAAATTATTTCGATGTCTATTAATCATTTCGTTTAATAAATATTTAAAAATGAGAAGTTGTTGGGAATTTATTTCATTCTGAGTCTGTTTCAAGCCCAGGTATCGAATTCACGGAAAATTTTTGAGACTGATTATTGATTAATTTATTGAGTGATCAAACAGGTATAAAGTGAAATTAAAGATCAAATTGCTTCTTAAAGATAGAAGCTGGTGCCCCTTACGAGTGTTATTAGCTTTTCTGATGTATATGAAATGAGATTTGAGCTCAGATTCCAATACATCAATATAAATTAAATAATTCATACCTGATCGTATTTATTATTTATTAATATTCCCATATTTTACGTTACAATATACATAAATACTTATATTTTACCTACCATAACTTGATATTCTTGGATAAACTATACCATACTGTGGGCCATATTATTTGCCACTTAGTAGCCATACAAAATAATAGAAATTATTCAGCAGTGTAGAATATTCAGTGATACTGTTTTTCAGCAAAGAAAAGTTGCCATAACCTTTGACAGCTATGTGTTTCTTTAAGTATCATTAGCATCGGTTATAATAAAAGACAGTATAATCAGAACTTTTAGAATGCATCGCCTTTGTGCTGATTTTAGCCACAAACCACAATCCTTTGGCTGACCAAACAAACAGAAGGTGATTGGGGTTGATCTCCTTGTTTTCAAAGGCCTTGAGTAAAGAGTTTGGCTTTTATTTTGTAAGATAATCGTGGTAGGCTTGATACCTAGTAAATAAGTAGAACATAGCTGTGCAGGATATGTAGCACACTGCAAAATAGAATCAGATTTTCTTTTCTTTTCAGCCTTTTTTAAAAAGTCACATGTATGCAAGTCACATTAATATAGAATCCATGGTAACACACATTAATTGACTGAATACCCTTGTTTTCTTCTCATCCCAATAAGAAAGTCATAAGATATTATGAAGAGGTCAAATGGAAGCTAGGGAGCAGATCATTTTTATTTAATATATGTTTGCCTGAAACTATATCCAAGGTCAAGCAAATGTGATCAATAGTTGAACTCAGTCTCCAGCAGACATTAAGAGCTTCTCTGCTTCAAGCTGCGACCCATTTCCACAAAAAATGGTTTTAACACTCTCTGGATTAACAAGCTCTGACTCACGGGAAGTGATGTTTTTACTGGTGTCAAAAATGGAGTGTTGAATGAGGTCACCAACACACACTGGAGAGACTGCTAATGCACAAATCTCAGACCCATACACTTGGATTAGGAGCTAAATGTTGGGTTGCTTTTAGAAATAGTGAGTTTGTTTCATTAAGACCTGTAGCAATAATAACGCTATTTCTCTGGAAAAAAAGGCAGTGACAAGACAAACACTTATGAGATGTCCACTTCATTTTCAGAAATCTACATATGTACATACATACATACAGTTAACAATCAGATGATAAAAAAGGACTTGACAATAGGAAACAGGAATTACCACAAACTTTACTCTTTTTTCCACATCCTTTGATATCATTCCTCGCTTCATACTGGAGTGCGTCATAATCTCAAAGTGTTGGCAGTCCTATGTAGAAGGACAATCCGTTGCATCTGTCATGTGACGCAAAAGGGCCCTGTCCATATGGCAGCCTAATATGCACTGGAATAGAATGCAATATCGTTTCTGCTGTAAACCTTGAATTTTTAATATATATTTTGAGGATTCTATAATGTTCAGAGCATGCCTTAAGTCATCTTTTCACTAAAGCATTTGGGTCAGTTAATCCCCCCTTCACACAGGGGTGGAGATTGTTGAGCGATTACAACATGGCCCGATCTCTCAACAATCTTTCAATGATCTCTGAGCAATCACCAAGCTCTTGCAATGATCTTTAGTGATAGCCATAGTCCTCAAAGTTTTGACTCAGCCCAAAACAACCCTTCAACAATCTCCAAAGGGAAGCAATCATTCAATAATCTCCCAATGATCACTCAGCAATCTTTCAATGAACTCTGTCGGTTTTTCATCAAATGCTCAATGTTCTCTCAGCCATTTCTACCTTTAGGGTGGAAAAAAATTTAATTTCATTGAAAGATCATTGAAAGGCTGCTGAGAATTCATTGGGAGATCAATGATATATTGAGTACTCTTTGGAGCTCCTTGAGATATTGCTTCCTTTGATGATCACTGAGAGATTGTTTTTAGGCCAATTTCTGATCTCTCAAAGGTTATCCAGTGATCTCCTTGCTGTGCAAAGTGGCCCCAAATAAGCTAAAAGCAAACCAGAAGAACACACTGACATTAATTAAACCTTACACACATGACAGAGCTTACACAGGGGTTTTGCTCAAACCCTATTGAACCACAAGGAGTAAACAAAGTGACCTAGCTGTAAATAATGCATCGGTTTAATAATAATGCATCAGTTTTATATAGCGCTTTATCATATATACTCAAAGACGCTTTACAAATAGGTACATTATTCATTCACTCCAGACAGACAATGGTAGTGGCAAGCTACTTCTGCAGCCACAGCTGCCCTGGGGCAGGCTGACGGAAACGTGACAGCCAATCTGCGCCAACGGCCTTTCCGGCCACCACCAAACATTTTATACATTTATACCCAGTGTTATGGGCACTGGAGGCAATGCGGGTGAAGTGTCTTGCCCAGGGACACAACAGCAGAATATCTGGGGAGAGCGGGATTCGAACCGCCAACCATCGGGTTATTAGACGAACTGCTCTACCTCCTGAGCCACTGCCGCCCCAAAATAATAATAAATAATCCACAAGCAAAGTACCTCAAATATTACAACCACCTCAGTTATTGTATGGCTGTGGTATTCAAAGAATAAATGCTCTTTTTGATGTCAAATTATTTAATATGTGGACACCAGTGGCCTTTTGCCTATTTAAAGATACTGTTAGGATAATGGCAATTTGGAGACCTGCAGGGAAGTTGAGTGAAAAAGTCAATGATTATCTTTAGCAGTTTTGCCAATATCATGTCTTTCTTCCTCTTCACATGTTTTCTTCAAATTTAACCAAAGGCTGGTCAAAAACGAAAAGACCACAAGTAAAGTGAAAACCTCACTCCCTGTTCTAAATTATTTGGGGAACTATAAGCGGCAGATACAATTTGAACACTGAGTTCTAACCTTGACCATGTATTTAAATATAAAATTCTGACACTGGAGTAAACGATGTGTTTGCTTTATTATTGTTATGTTTGCCCCTTGCAGGGCAAAGATGAGGTGCAAGAAGCCAGCAGTGAGTTTGTTATTTTATTAAGAAAAAGTACAAAATAATGTGCCATGAGGGGCAAAGCATGCAAAATTAAACACATATGACCTCAATGGGTGAAATAACTGAACACATACAGAGAATTCACACAGTCACTTACATATAATGCAGCAAGGGCGAAACCTTACACTGAAAAGAGACTGGAGTTGGACGTGGGGACTCCAGCCTAAGTTGGGTGAGGTCGCAGCGAGGAATGAATCTCGAGTGCAATATTAAATAGTGCACAAACTAATCACAAACAGGTGAAGAAACAGATAATGATGAATAAAGTGCCAGCAGCTGTGACAGCCTGCGAGCAGACTGACAGGTGGAAGTCCTGCTGCGGCGCTGTCAAAATAAAAACACAAATAAACACCACCATAACATGCCCAAATAAAGAGACAAAAGGAGAAAATAATAAGTGACTCGAGCGTGGAGCAGACCTGCACTCGGGATCACCACAGTGCTCCCCATTTAAGGGATGGATTCCAGACATCCCCCTGTAACATCCAGGGAACCCCCCCCCAACAAGAAAAAGCTACACAAAAATCAGCCTCGGGAGGGTGGAGAGGGAACCCAGGCCTGGAGGGAGAGACAGTGAAAAGGAAAGAGAAAAAAAAAAGGCTCAGCAAAACTCCCCGCCCCCATAGAAGAGAAAAAAACATCAATGTAACAACACAAAGTAACATAGTGAAGCCCAAGACTCTAAGTACAAGTGAGGGTGCATCTTCCCCCCTCCCCAGAAATGTCAACCCAATAAAAAAAAGGACAAAGAAGGCTGAACATTCCAACTTATACTAACAGATAAGAGAATAAGGCAAAGTAAAACTTATGCTGGTAACACTGATAAAAGAGGAGCAAAAGCGCTAAGCACACAGGGTAAAAAAACAAAAAGAAAAAAGGAAAAACTGTTCTGGTGGCCTACCAGAGTTCCACTACCGCTAGACCGCCAAATAGCATGAGTCGGATGGTCTGCCAGGGTAATGGGCTACCCAATCCAGTGGCACAGTCTATCAGGTGGCCGGCTTGGACGCTTTGGCCACCACCCCAGGTGAGACGAACTGGGAGGCGACTTCCCCACAGCAACTCCCACAGGGACCATGAAGGCGTCTGCAGGGAAACTTCGAACTGTAGCTCCTGTGGTGGTCCCCATCTGGGACATTGCTGTACCTGCGAAGGGCCCCGGCTGGGCCAGCATGGCACTCATGGGGGTCCCACCCTGGAAAGAGGCTGCAACCGCGGTGGTCCCAGTCCGGGACATGGCTGCACCCATGGTGGACCCCGACTGGGCCATAGCTGTATCCGCGAAGACCACCGGTGGCGGACATGAACCAAGGAGACCTCCGGAGTAACAGGATGTGCCCCAGTGACCTTGAAAGGAGACTCGAGTACAAGACAAACAGGCACAGGGTCAGGGTCACTGGCAGCAGTGGAACCCAGCGAGGCGAGCACAGCCGCTGCTGATGGCAGCGACCGGCTCTCCCTTCTAAGAGCCAGACAAGATCTCTCCAGCACTGAAATAATGAAAACAAAGGAGAGCACTTGCCTGAGCTCAAGTTCCACTGCCGTCCAGGACTCCGTCAATCTGGATGGCAATAACTCTGGCCCGGCCTCCTGAAGGTCCAACTCAAACTCTGCTGTGGCATCCCCAACAGCAGGCATGATGGTCAACGCAGTCTCAGAACCCCTTGGCACTGTAACCCACACCGATGGCTCACTCGATGAGGTGACAGGAGGTCCATCTCCGGCTGAGGAAGAACTCGGCTCAATGGAGACCCGGGGACGCTTCCTCATCAGCACAGTCTCCAAATGGCAGTCCGCACTACTCCTCTGTCCAGGTCGTGGCTGCAGGGCTGGAACCAGGTTCTTCAGTGCCGCAGGCTCCTTCTCCATCCAACAGTATGATCCTGGCACCAATGGACACTCGGAGAATAAAGGCGGAGGCACAGAGGAAGCAGGAGATATATTAATGGCTGCAGCAGGTGGAGGGGACTGAGGGGACTGCGTGACCTGAGCCTCACTCCCAGGAATCAGACACAGTAATTCATCAACTAGTGATAAAGAATGAAAAAACACTTGCCTGTTTTCCTGGGGAATGGTGGTCACTGCTGCAGCAGGCTCTATTTTTTCTTCTCCCGTTATGTTGATGATAGTGACCCCCTCGGGAAGACCAGGAGGAGCCGCTTCATGACGATCGGCGCTGGAGGCAGCCGGAGATGAAAACACAAGGCTCGCAGCAGCTGGAGAAAGCGCCATGCAGGAGGAAGGAGCAGCTGAGGCAGTCCGGGGTAGGAGAGCTGGTGAAACAGCTGACAAAAAGGACCTGGAGGTTGAAGCTGTTGACAGTTCACACTGCGGGGGCAGAGAAAACACAGCTGACTGGGAGATAGGGGAATCCTTCTGGTGGCTTATAGCTGGATCTGGATGAGAACCTTGAGGCGTAATCACCCGGTGATTCTCCTCCTTCCGCTTAGGTACAGCTGAGTCACGGGGAGGACAGAGGTTCCATGCTGGGCGGTGGCGTCTTTGGTCTGGAGACAACCCAATCCTTAAATCTGGAAAATGTTGCTGCTGGGCGGAGACAGTAGCCAGGAGCTCGGCGAACTCAGAATAATTTTTCAGACTGGGATGAGCCTTTAAAACCCTGACAGCTGTCACCACGCTCTTAAAAACTTTGTCCGGATTGCAGGAGGAACAAGCTTAAGCCATATGGTCCCCAATGAATTCAGCTGCCCACTGTTCATCATCACTGGAAACCCCCGCTGCCCTCCTCCTATGACGCGCTGGAAGACGGCTTTCAGGCAAAGAAGAAACTGAGGCTGGAACCGTAAGAAGAACCTGGTCGCGAGGGAAGGAACGGGAGCGCTTCGCTGTCTGCCCCATCTTAGGCTTCCTGCTGGACTTCTTCACCAACTCACAGTGTTTCTGCTGGAGAAACACTGGAGTGCCGCTGGAGTGCCTCTAGCTCAGCCATTCTCTCCCTGCCCTCAGGATGCTAAGCAAGGTGAGGATGATGATTAACAGCTGCCTCCGCGAGGTCCAGGTACCATAATGCATGCTTGGGTGTAGAGTACTGCCATGCAATGGCCAGGAGATCGTCTATTTCCATAAGAGCCTAGACGAACTCAAATCCCAGGCTCATTGGATACCACTGGCCAAAAGACACCATAATACCTAAGCAAAAATAATGCTGGCACCCGAAGAAAAAAAACCAAAAGTAGAGCCAAAAACAAAACTCACTGTGGCTGGCACCTGCTTTGGCTGCGACCTACTGTTATGTTTGCCCTTTGCAGAACAAAGATGAGGCGCCAGAAGCCAGCAGTGAGTTTGTTATTTTATTAAGAAAAAGTACAAAATAATGTGCTACGAGGGGCAAAACACGCACAATTAAACACTTATGACCTCAATGGGTGAAATAACTGAACACATACAGAGAATTCACACAGTCACTTACATATAATGCAGCAAGGGAGAAACCTTACACTGAAAAGAGACTGGAGTCAGACGTGGGGACTCCAGCCTAAGTTGGGCGAGGTCGCAGCGAGGAATGAATCTCGACTGTGATCGTAAATAGTGAACAAACTAATCACAAACAGGTGAGGAGACCGATAATGAAGAATAAAGTGGCAGCAGCTGTGATGGCCCGTGAGCAGACTGACAGGCGGAAGTCCTGCTGTGGCCCTGTCAAAATAAAAGCACAGATAAACACCACCATAACATGCCCAAATAAAGAGACATGACTTGAGCACGGAGCAGACCTGCACTTGGGATCACCACAGTTATGCTCTACTTTCAAGAACAAAAGATCCACTAACTGAAGAATATAATGTGCCTCTGTTGTAAAAATTACCATTATGAATATCAAAATTTAAAGAAACTGAAGTGGTTTCCAACAGACTTCTTGCACAGTGTAGAGTAACACACTTTCGCTTTCCAGTCCTCTCGCTGGTCCAGTTCTGGGTCCATTATATTTGCCCACTTCATAGTGCTTTCTCATCAATAAATCAGTTTTATCGCTTTCACTTATCATTGTACATAATGAAAATAGTGTACTGACAGATCATTTATTCTTTATAAAGTTTGCATTTCACATTTTGATCATTTTTGTAATTATTGCTGTGTCATTTTGTTTCATTGTTAGCTCAGTTAGCTTAGCATAGTGCTACTATCACGTTGTTCATATCTGTGTCGTGATGTTTATATCTCTCCTATTCTAAACACCACTGCATGGGCTCTAATGGACTTGTGAAACTCACCAAAACATATGTCTTACTCTCCCAGTGGTTACCGGACTTGTTTCAGTCTTTCTTTGTATATGCAGAACCCCTTAGTTACTGCTGTTAGCACTACTGCTGTTATTAGCCTAGTTGGCTTCCAGTTGCTGGTGTTATATATTCTCTTATTAAGTAAAATCAGAGTCTTTACCACGCCAACTATTAGTGACTTCATTCCCCATGTTCATCTGAGTCAATGCAATGTTATGAGGAGTGAGTCAAAGTTTATTAAGGTAATACACAAATACAGATTTCTGAATTCTCCTTGAGTTGAAACTTTAATGTAGTGTTTAAGAATGAACGTGAGCTCATTTTCTTTGCATTATTTGATCTAAAAGCACATCAAAAAGCATATCTAAAAGCAATATCATTTTTGTTGTTTTGGCCAGTTGTCATTTTTTCTGTAAATAAATGCTCTCATTGATATTGTTTTCAGGAGGCTAGAGAATGAAGCAAAAATGTTCATTTTAATAAACACATGCATATAAATAGAAAAACCAGATAAAGTTATAATTTTACAGTGGTCTATTTGGACTCACTTTTTTGGAGCTGTATATATAATATACCACTTTGGTTACCCAAGAACCTCTCAGTGATCCATCTGTAATCTCACCCGGTCTCACAGTGATCTCTTTAGGATCATTCAAAGGACTCTATGTATCACCATGAAAATCACACAACAATCTCCCAAACATTTATACAGAAGCAGCATTTTTGAGGCTTTGGGAGACTGTTGAGAGATCGAGCCAATTTTTGATCTCACAGTGGTCACCGAGTGATCTCCATCTGTGTTAAGGGGCCCTTAGAAAACTTTTTTTTTTTGAGGGGGGGTAGGGTGTTGTGGGTAAAAATTTTAACTGGACAATTTATTTATTCCCATTGACATGATCACCAGAGATCTCTGCACAATCTGTTTTTTGTCCCGAACAAATAAGATCATAAAATGACTTGAAGAGATGAGGTAGCTACCATCACCCTTTGGTGCACAATGTCTCACTGTTAAGCCTTGGGGTAAGCCCATGTAGATGTCTTTAGCCTGCGGTTTTGTGAAATCAGGGACTGTGCATGCCATCAACTTCACAATGACTAAGTAGGCTCCAGTGGGTGCCATCTTGAGTTTTAATACTAATTGGGATCATCACCAAAGTGACTTCATTATGTCAGAGTTGTAAACTTGGTGGGTGCTTAGTGGTTTTATACACAGTAAAATCACTGATCTTTGACAGAACCATTTTTCCCAGGACAATGACTAGATACAGGAGGGCAATATAGCACACACTGTAGAAATACTTACCACTGAAATGGACTGAGTAATTATCAGCTTTCTACAATATAACATATGTATTTATACACAAGTGATGGACAGAGACAGAGATTGTGGAGTGAATATCCACTGGCACCCCTTTTGGCCCCTGAGGCTAAATTATTACACAAGCAGATGGGGTTTGAGGAACCAAGAGCTTTGATTGTCTTACACAAAATTACTCAATTACATTATACACCAGTGATAAAAAAAAAGAGGAGTAGCTTGAAGTGTGCAATAACATGGCCTGACTGAGAAATAAGGCCACTACAGTGCTCCACTGACAAAGATCTGTACACTCATTACAGACAGGTGTGCTATAAATGAGACAAATAAAAGAAATGGGATGATGAGCAGAGTATTGCTTGCGGAAAGATTGGTAAACAGGATGAAATGACTAATGGAAATGAAAGGGACAAAATGATAAAGGAAGTGACATTAATAAAAAAAAAAAGAGGAAAGTAAAGATTAGATGATAATGAGACAAAGTGATATCAAATGAGGAATGGAGAGAAAATGATAGTGAGGTAAGATTAAAGAGGATAAGAGGATAAACACAAACCATGCAGTGAATTCACAGTGTGTCAAAATAACCCATCCGCTGTGATTATGCTTCCTATTTTGTTACTGACCACAGCTAAAATTCTGCTCATTATGAAACAAAGTGAATAATCTCTAATGACAAATAATAGGAGCCTGTTTTATGGTGACTAAGTGTTTTGAGGTGTTATCTATTGGTCAGGGCCAGCTGGTAGATTTTAAACTACTTAGGGAATTAGATGATGCAACAAATGGCAAGAAGCTGGATTATCTTTTCTTTAAGAATTTAAGCCTGACTTTCCCCTGCTATATCTCAGCTCAGGAAAAAAAAGGAAAACGTGAACCAGGAGCAGAACAAGATTGACTGAAATGCTAAATAATATTAATGCAATAAGCAAAAGGACTTAAAAATTGCATTACTGCATTTAACTACTATGTTTCTAAATGCCTCAGAAACAATATGAATAACTGCATTCCCCATGCCTTACTTGTCTCGTTATGTGCAGACATTTTAGAAGGAGGGCAAGAAAGGTGATCTGAAGGCAATGGCTGATATAATAAAAATAAGGACCACTTATTTTGTTTTCCTTCTAATTCTTGATTAAATTTGCCCTTTGGTGTTCGCAGTACGAGTGCCACGGAAAGACATAGAAAAGGTCCTCATCATATGCATCATCTATGTTCATTAGCGCCACCATTAACGTCCACGTCATCTTCCTCACTGGCTTGCCAGGCTGAGAACTGCTTCCAATTTGGCTGTTATCTAAAAAGCTCCCTTCAGTCAAACGCGACCTCTGTGATGCCGCAACAAAGAACACAGGGAACGGTGCACTATGGAAGTGTGTGCATGCGATTCCTAAATGACCACTTGTTCTATATTAGAGCAGAAAGATGGCAGAGCACTTTGTGGAAAAAGCATGCACAGCAGCTTTCTGAAACTGTGGTATATAAAAGAGTGAAGGTCTCTGAAAAGAAAAGTTCCTCTTCTGAATTAGGTGTAGCAAAATCAGATTTCTTAGATTTTTTTCCTTCATGTTTTAGCTGCATACTTGGTGACCATCATTATCCACTGCTTCCAGAAAGCAGATCTGGAATATAGGTACTGTATGTTTGCAGTGAAGAACAGTCAATGCACAAAAAAATAAAAATAAAAAAAGATTTTGCTCCAAATTTTAAGAAATTAAAGTAATGCTCTGCACTGGGTGTGTTTATATTTATATATCTATATATTTATTCCATCTAGCTACAATGCTCAGCACTGGGTGTGTTTATATTTATATATCTATATATTTATTCCATCTAGCTACAATGCTCCGCACTGTGTTTTTATATATCTACATATTATTCCATCTAGCTACATTGCTCCGCACTGTGTGTTTATATACTTGCATATTTATTCCACCTAGCTGCAATGCTCTGCACTGTGTTCATATATTCATATATTTATTCCATCCAGCTACAATGCTCTGCACTGTGTGTCTATGTGTGTGTGTGTGTATATATATATATATTTTATAGTAATATGTACATATGTATATTAGCTGCTCTTGCTTGCTTGTTTTTTTTTTTTTTTTTGCCTTCTGATTGTTGCTCTGAGTGTTGCTATCCCTGTGCTGTTGCAATCCTGGAATTTCCCCGTTGTGGGACTAATAAAGGCTTATCTTATCTTATCTTATCTTAAAAGTTTTAAGACTTCCTTTTCTGTGCACACTAATTGGATAAGTGGGTATCAAAAAAATCCAGACTAGGTATAGTCTCTACATACAACACCAATTATGGAATCACCACTCCTGGAGGATGTTCTTTCAGTTGTTTAATTTTGTAAAAATAAATAAATAAACTTATGATAAACATGTCACAAAACTATTTTCTTTTGGTTAAAATGCCAACCTTCTGGATTTATGAATCATTAAAAAACGATTGAAAGAAATTTATTGTAGTCACATTTTTTTTTTATTAGATCAAATAGAAGAAAAATATATGGAGCCGTATTGCAACGGCAGGATTGTTAAGTCA
The DNA here is from genome assembly GCA_020510985.1 of Pholidichthys leucotaenia. NCBI lineage: Eukaryota > Metazoa > Chordata > Actinopteri > Cichliformes > Pholidichthyidae > Pholidichthys > Pholidichthys leucotaenia. The sequence goes on from CM035845.1 coordinate 238,144,127, forward strand.
GTTGTCAGTGAAGCAGAATGCCTTTATGGGGGTTTCCAAGTTCATTTCCTTATTACAATGGCATAAAAATTAACTTTCAGCCGGCGCATTACACAAAGAGGCCAGTCTAATCATTCAGAGGTGTGTTTTGGATAATTCAATCCAAAGCTCTCCTTCCCGTTTAATGCAAAGAGGCACATTATCTAAAGTGAACTGTGATCATGACGGTTTAAAAAAGCCCTTGTGTGTGAGCTGAAATGCATGCGATGTCATGAGCCTGCCCTTTAAAGGGCTGAGGAAGGACACGAAGCACACACTGTGGTTTGGCACATTTATTAACACAACGGGTAAACAAAAATGCACACAGAACACAACCAACATGAAACATGAAAAGGTGCCGGAGGAGATTGGAGCTCATGACCAGGGGAATGCAGAACAGCCCGGGAAAGATATGGAAAGATATGAAAGATATGAGGCAGCACGGTGGTGCAGTGGTTAGCACTGTTGCCTTACAGCTAGAAGGTTCCTGGTTCGAATCCCCGGGCTGGCAGGGGTTGGAACCTTTCTGTATGGAGTTTGCATGTTCTCCCTGTGCTGTGTGGGTTTACTCCGGGGGCTCCGGTTTCCTCCCACAATCCAAAGACATGTATGTTAGGTTAATTGGTTGTTCTAAATTGTCCCTAGATATCTGTTTCCTATAGGCCCTTAGAATAGAGGGTTAGCATTAGTGAAAGCGCTTTGAGTGGTCTTTGTGACTAGAAAAGCGCTATATAAGTGCAGGGTAGTTAGTTAGTTAGTTAGAAAGAACGACTGAGGTGCTTGGACACGCCGGGGAAAAATGGAGACCACTACAGCTGGAGCACACCCGAAGAGCAGCAGGACTCAGGGCTGAAAGGAAAGGGAAAGAGGACAATTACCTTGTTGGAGCTCACACTATCTCCTCAACGGTGAAGCACAGCAGCGATCACCTGTGGAACAATCAAGTAGGACACGACAATGTGAAACGGATGTCATACCCTTTAAATTCTGTGCTAGATGTAAACCAGGTGTGGATACACGAGTGGAGAAAGTCATCAAAATAACAAGTGACAGCCGGAACTGTCAAAATAAAAGTTCAGATGAGAAAACTAAATAAAACAAGAATAAGACACAAAATGACACAATAAACAAACAGGACAATAAGGACACGACTACGTGTATAAGCACCTACAACCAAACAATGACCAAATAAAACAGATAACAATAAATAAGGAAACAAACAAACAGAAACAGACTGACCTCTAAACAGGAGACTGGTCAGGGTCATGACATGCGATAGTAATGCTGCTTGGTAATAAGAAAGACATCAATCACAGTTGATGCCATTAGTTATGTTAGAAAAAACAAACAGGGAAGAATTCTGAGCTGTAAAATCAGCTGAATGGTTTTAATATTGTGCACATGGATGCAACACATAGACATGAATGGGTTTAAAATTTAAGGAAAAGAGGATGATGCCTGTGAAAACTTTCATAAACTTTCATTAACAATGGGTTGGAAGTCATTCCCAGCTGTGTGGAGATGGAGTGTTCCCTCTCCTGGTGCTTTCGCCGGCCGAGGGTCTCCCACTTATCCCTCCTAGGTTTAAAGGAAGGAGGTGATCTGGCGTGGCTTCCCGTCCGCTGCTGGCTCCTGCAACGAAGCAAGCCCGCTCTCAGCAGCGTCTGATGAGCGCTGACAGATGGCTGTTGGGGAGCTCGCTGGGCTGGAAACCCGGGGCACACACCCGAAGCAGATGGGGATGCATCTCTGGTCTCTCTGGGGAGTTACAGTGAAAAGTAAACTGCTGCACACTCCTTGTTCATTTATTTAGTCCCCTCAAAATAAACACATTAATGCCTAATCTGTAGACTCCAATGGTAAGTTTGCAATTAAAATGAGAGTGTAGATGGGTTAAAAAAAAACTTAGTGTGTGATCATCATATAATTAAAATGATGGGCGATTGTATGATGACTGTTTTGACTCTCGCTATTAAAATAAGTTCCCAGCACTGTCATTTCCTCATGACCTCTGGAGGTGCGCGATTTCAAAACATGCCACTGAAATATCATAAAACACTGCGCTTCTGACAATTGACATCCTTTTTCCTGCTCAAAAGCAGATTCTCATGGAATGCACTGTAATAGTAATGCGCATTAGATTGCGCGCCACCACACCTCTTTGAAATGAGGCACCTCCTCCTCCTAGTGCATAGCGGGCACACATTTACTGGTAATCTGATGGTATGACACAAAGCGTATGCTGACAGAAACTAATAAAAACACTGGCATAGAGCAGAAAGGCTGTTGGAAAAGTGTGCGGGCCCTAATAGGGCCTGAGGAATCACTCAATTCTCAGGAAAATATTATGGAATCATCCTGTCCTTTTCAGTCCTTAAACAAATGCCTGCATCCAGTTAAATCTACTAATTAGTTTGCAGTTTATAAAAAAAAAGAGACAGTGCTTACACACCTTGTTGAGCTGTTGCACCAGGCCGAAAAACATGAATCATGGCTCCAACACGAGAAATGTCAGTTGAAACAAAGGACAGGGTTATAAAACTTCTTTAAGAAGGTAAATCATCACAAATTGTAGCAAAATATGTTGGTTGTTCACAGTCAGCTGTGTCTAAAATCTGGACCAAGTACCAACAAAATGAGAAGATTTGAAAAGCGAAGCATATTGGTAGACCCAGGAAGTCACCAAAGCATCAAGCTAGAAAACTTAAAGCAATATATCTTGAAAACAGAAAATGCACAACAAAACAAATGAGGAACAAATGGGAAAAACAACAACAACAAAAACTGGAGTCAATGTCTGCGACCAAACTGTTAGAAATCTCCTAAAGGAAATGGGATTTTCATACAGAAAAGTCAAACAAAAGCCCTCATTGACACCTAAACAAACAAAAAACAAGGTTACAGTGGGCTAAAGAAAAGCAGTAATGGACTGTGGACAATTGGATGAAAGTGATGTTCTGTAAAAAATCTGCATTGAGGACGGTGATGCTGCTGGAAGTTTTGTTTGGTGCCATTCCAATGAAATTTGTGAAAATGACTGCCTGAAGAAAACATACAAATTTCATCAGTCATTGATGATATGAGGCTGCATGTCAGGTAAAGGTATGGGGGAGATGACAGTCATTACATCTTCAATAAATGCACAAGTCTACAATGAAACTTTGGACACTTTTCTTATTCCATCAATTGGAAGGATGTTTGATGATGATGATGAGGATGACATCATTTTCCAGGATAAAAAAGACACATAATGTCAATGATATGGCCTGTAAAATGCTTGGATCTCATGGTGGAAACTGAAGAAAATGGTCCTTAACAAGGCTCCAACCAAAGCTGTTCTGGCAACAGCAATAAGAGAAAAAAGTTGGAGCTTGATTGCTGAAGAATACTGTTGTCAAATGTCAAGTCAAGGCCTCAGACAATTAAAGCTGTGTAGCTTTTTTTTTTCTTGATTCTATAATATTTTTCTCAGAACTGAATGATTCTGTTATCCTTTTTAATCTGCTAAACATAAAACAAATAACTGGGTGTAAGGGGAGAGACAGACAGACACTGGGTAGCCTTGAGAGTGCTGATGAGCTGAATCTGCTTTTTAATAGGTTCAACTCACCGTCTGTCACCCCAAAACACAGCCAGGCCCCCACACAACCCTCCTTCCAACCCTCCTGTGCAACATCTCTCTCCATCTCCCCCTCACCCCCCTCCACCTCCTCTGGGGACACCAGTCCCCCGCCTCACATCACTGTGACTACAGACCAGGTTAAGAAACAGCTGGAGAGACTCCGTCAGCGGAAGACGGCGGGCCCTGATGGCATCTCCGCCACGATCCTGAGGACCTGTGCCAACCAGCGAGCTTTGGTACTGAAACACCTGTAAAATCTGAGCCAGATCCTGCTGCTGGTCCTGTCAGCTGCTCTCCGACATCCTCCAGCCCCACGTCAGCAAAGTCCCAGCCTGGGTCCATCTCATCCATCGACGCCCTCTGACCCTGGGTCCGCGGCAATTTCTTGAGGCAACTAGCATGCCATTGTGATCCATCCAAGAGGCGAAACATGTCTGGACCCAGCTGCTCCGTGATCTTCAGTGGTGCCGTCCAGAACAACAGCAGCTTATGCGTGCGGTTAGGGTGCTTAATCCTGACCCAGTCTGACACTCCGAGCCCATGTCCTTTTGACCTGTGCTTCTTGTCAAAAAATCGCTTCATTTGGTGATGTTGTTCGAGAGCCCGCCCGTCGGCATTGCTCCGTCCGCTGGAAGAGTCGCTGCAGGAGGCTGCAAACGGTCCAGAGGGAGGCATAGTTCATGCCCCAGCATGAGCTTCGCTGGTGAACACCCCGTTGTGGCGTGAGTATTTGCCAAAAAAAACTCCTCAAACCCCCCCTGAGATGAATTGCGGCCTGTTGTCCATCATAATGGCGTCTGGAATACCCCACCGAGCGAAACGCGGAGTGAGGAAACTAATGACCACATCGGTTGTGACCGAACCAGTGGGCAACACCTCCGGCCATTTTGAATGTAGATTGTAGGCTATCAACAGGAAACGACTGTTTGCGGGGGCCGTGTGCAGCTCGCCGCAGATGTCCAGCTGAATGTGTTTCCAGGGGCCCTAAAGATACTGCAATTGTCACAAAGGCGGAGGCGTCCCAGTTTTCCAGCTTTCCAAACACAGTACACAGTCTTTCACCATAACTTCAATGTCCTCGTCAGTGCCTGGCCACCAGACTGAGTCCCTGAAGCGCTATTTCACCCTAACTACCCCCAGGAGGCCCTCATGAAGCATAGCTAAAATGTGAGCCCTCAGTGACACTGGAACCACTGTGTAGTGGCCTCTCGACACACATACATCATTCCAACACCTCAGTTCATCCCTGACCCTGTGAATAGGTGCCAAGCGCTATATAAGTGCAGGTTAGTTAGTTAGTTAGTTAGTAAGTCTCCCTGCATTTTCATCCCCCCTCCCCCCATAAACAAACATAATTGAGATAAAGTTGAATCCTGCTCCGAATCCGCCTGGAGTCCCTGGAGGGACACAGCATTCCTTGCAACACACTGATCAGGTCCGCCTCCAGGGAGTCACAGTTGTTAGTTTGTCCGGTGTTGGGTGTGGCATGGGACAGGAGGTCCGCCAGTATGTTCTCTCTGCATGGAGTAAACTGGGTAGTGAAGCTGTATGCCTGCAGTCTTTGTGGAGGTTTGTGTCCTGATCCGGTCATTTCCAGTCAGGTCCTCACTGCCCTGTGGTCTGCTCGCAACATGAAGTGCCATCCATAGAGGTAGATGTGCCATCGTTTGCCTGCCAAAACACATGCGAGTGCTTCCCTTTCACCTACTGCGTACTGTTGTTCCGCAGATGTAAGAGACCTCAATGCGAATGCCACTGGGCGTTCCGTTCCATTCTGGAGTTGAGACATGACTGCCCCCACCGCTGAGCCTGACACGTCACACATTACAAAAGTAGGGCATCGAGAGTCAAAATGAGCTAACACCGGCAGAGAGGTGAACTGAGATTTCAGCTTAGCGATGGCAGCTGAGCATGCTAGAGTTCAATCCCATGACACTTTCTGCTTCAGGAGGGCACAGAGTGGCTCTATTGTTTCCGAATAATAAGTAATGAAATGCCCATAGAAATTTGCTATTTATTTATTTATTTAGCGAATGCAAAGTCCTTAAGCCAAGCAGTTGCCTCCTGGTTTGCTGTATGGAGGGTGTGTAATCCTCCTTCCAGTCTTTGGAGCGGGCAAGCCTCTATGATGTGTTCCATTGTTTGCTCCTCTCCACATGCGCACAGTGGGCTAGGGCTACTGCCCCATCTGTGAAGGCTGGCCAAGCAGGGGCCATATCCAGTCCTGAAGCGATTGAGTGTAGACCACTGTCTCCTTGGGAGGTTGGTGCCCGGGACCTGTTGGTTGGGGTTTATCACCAGCTGTTTGTTTGGGACCTCCTTGGTCTCCCATTCCTCTTGCCAAGCTGTCTGGATGGTAAAGACAGCTGGGGGAGGGTTTTTCCAAATCAGCCGTCTGGATGAAAGTCGGGCAGTGGGTGGGGTGTAGATATCTGCATGGATTGGTAAGTGAGGAGAATCTTTAACTTTTTGGAGCATCCTTTGAGTTAATGCTGCTCGCCGGATGTGTGGAGGGGCTATGTTTGACAGTACAGAGAGCCAGGGGAGTGGTGTTGAGCGGATTGTTCCAGTTATAGTTCTCATGGTTGAGTTGAGCTGGGTGTCTACATGGTGTGTGTAAGATGACCTGGACCAGACAGGGGCACAATATTCTGCTACAGAGTATGAAAGGGCCAGTGCTGAGGTGCGCAGGGTGGAGACTGCCGCCCCCCATTTTGCACCAGCGAGCTTGCAGAGCAGGTTGTTTCGTACCTTCACCTTAGCAGCTGTCCCCTTTAGATGTTCCTTGAAGGATAAGGTCCTATCAAGGGTCACTCCAAGATAAGTTGGATTTGGGGCATGCTTAAGCTTGAGTCCGCTCAGGTGGATGTTTAGTTCTCTGGCAGCTTTTGCATTGTGGAGATGGAATACACTGGAGACGGTTTTTGCTGGGCTTGGTTTTAGGCGCCAGATTTTGCAGAACTGGTCCAGTTTGGCAAGATCTTCCGTGAGCACCTGTTCCAGTGGTTCAAAGTCTGGTGCTTGGAATGCCAAACAGATGTTGTCTGCATAGATGAATTTGCGGGATTTTGTAGTAGGCAGGTCGTTTATGTAGAGGTTGAACAGAGTTGGAGCTAGAACTGAGCCTTGTGGGAGTCCGTTTTTCTGCATTCTCCATGCACTTGTGTTCTGACTGAGGTGGACTCTGAACCTTCCTTTGGTCAGCAGGGTTTTTATAATTGCTGTTGCCCAAGCAGGGATCGCCTTTATAAGTTTCAGGAGGAGGCCTTTGTGCCAGACCGTATCATAGGCGGCTGTAAGATCGAGAAACACAGCCCCTGTCTTCAGTCTGCTCTCGAAGCCATTTTCGATGAAGGTGGTTAGGGCCAGTACTTGTTCTCCTGTACTGCGGTCCTGGCGGAACCTGCTTGATCCACACTTAGAATATCCTCTATTTCTGGGGAAATGCGTTGCAGTATTAGGCGCTCCATGGTTTTGTAAGGAACGCTGAGTAGGGAGATTGGGCGGTAGCTTGCTGGTAGGTTGTGGTCTTTGCCAGGTTTTGGGATGGCAATGACCTTTGCTGTCCGCCATTTCTTTGGGATCGAGTTTGTTTGTGTGATCCTTGTGTAGAATTGTGTCAACCAGGTTAGAGCTCGGGGGCCAAGATTTTTCATGAATTCTGGGAAGATGTTATCGTATCCTGCTGCCTTTCCACATTTCAGGCCCTGTAGGACTTTCTCCAGTTCAGCAGCCTCGAAGGGTTCAGGGTTCGTTTCCTCTACAGGCATTTTTTGGTGTTTTTTTAGCTCAGTTGTAACTGCTCTTCTGGTGTCTTTGTCTTGGGGTGCTTTGGCGATAGTCAGTAGGTGGGATGCAACTTGGTTGGGTGTGACGGATGCTCGGCTTTGGCTAGGGGGCTTCTGTGCAGCTCCTGGGCGACGGATGAGGCTCCAACATTTCCTGCTAGAGTGGGTAAAGCTCCGGTCAGCAACTGTCTCCTCCCATTTCTTTCGCCGGGCTGTATTTAGCGATTCAATGAGATGGTCTGCTATCTCTGGGTCCCCTGATGTTTGATAGGATCGTAGGAGGGCAGCACTTTCTCCGTCCAAACATGGGACATAGAGGGGTCGGTAGCCTCGTGGGATTGCAGTATGGGCAGCCTTGAAGACTGCGCTGCAGAAGCGGTTGTATGCTTCATCTACAGTGATGGTGTGGAGTGGGATGGTAACAACGCTCCGGTCCAGAGTTTCACTGAATTTCTTCCAGTTGGCTTTGCGGAAGTTCCAGCGCATCTTCCTTGGGCTGTATATGACTGGAAGTTGTAGGCCAATGTGTACAAGCAGGGGCCGGTGTTGGCTGTGTGGAAAATCATCAAGAATGAGGATCTGCGTAGGATATGGCTCCCCATTCAAAGAGCTGGCCCAACACAGGTCAGGAGAATAGTCCTTCTTCCACCTAGCAGAGTGGAAGGTTCCTCTTTGTTTGGGGTCGTATATCAAAGCGAGGTCATTTCTGGATGCCCAGTCTGAAAGTGCCTCCCCATCACTGTCCACTGCTGGGTACCCCCAGTCAGGGTGATGGCTGTTAAAGTCCCCCACATAGATGGCAGGGTGGGGTAGGGTGGGTAAGACCTGCAGATCCCAGTTGGCATTAGGGGGCTTGTACACATTGACAATATGGAAGCCACCAATGATTATGGTGTCTGAGAAATGTGTTGTTATCAGGTGATTTGCTTCAACTATGTCAGAACGCACATAGGTGGCACGTCCATGTTTAGCATGTAGAATATAGCACAGGAGGTCAAAGCCTTTGATGGTGAAGCGGCCAGCTTCCTCTGTGCCAATATGAGTCTCTTGGAGGCAGATTACATCAATCGAATGTTGGAAGGCGAGGACTTCGATAAGGCTTCGCTTGGCTGCAGATAGGCCTTCAACGTTTAGTTGTAATATGCGAAGGGCAGATCCTACCACAAAGTGCTCTTGGGGCTGTTTGCTTTCGGCTTTAGGACTGTGACTAGGATCCTTCTTTGACTTGGCACAGAGGCGTCGTCTCTTCAAATTTAGTCTGCTGGTAGGATCATTAGCTTCCCCAGGCGAGCCCGGGTACTGGCGGAGGGCGCGATGAGAACGCTGATCCATTGCCCCCCCCATAGAAATTTGCTATGCCCAGGAACGACGAGATTTGCACAGGTGTTGTGGAGTCTGGAAGTTGCAGGACCGCCTGCACATTTGAGTGCAAGGGCTCAGGCCCTCAGCAGACAGACAAAACCCCACAAACTGGTTTCAGCTGCAAAGATGCATTTTTCTTCATTCAGCGTGACTCCCTGATCCAACAACACCTCCATTACCCACCACAGATGGTCGTCGTGGGCGGCTCACAACGCACCCTGTACCACAATGTCGTACAGATACACCACCACACCCTTGAGGCCTGCTAGAATTGTGGCCATCATTTTTGGGAAAAAGCTCGGGGCTGAGCACCTGCAGGTAGCCCTGACAGAGGTCCAGCTTTGAAAACACCCTGAAACCACTGAACGCTGCAATGAGCTCTTCCATTGTGGGCAGGGGATGTTTATCCAGAATAATCGCTTTGCTGACCATCCTGAGGTTGATGTATGGCCGTATGCCACCTGACTTCTTTTTAGCTACTACAATCATGGAGATCCACGATGAAGCGTCCACTTTCTCAATGATACTGGCACCCAGAAGTTTGTTCAGTTCTGCCATAACGTTGTCAACGGGTGAGGTTTAGCCTGCAAAGGGGCTGAATTTTGGGCATCACCTTTGGGTTGATGAGCTGCTGGTGGTTAAAAGCAGCTCTACAACCCAGGCCTGCAAACAGCAGCGGCTAGCGATAATACCAGGCAGGTGAAATGATTAGCACCGCAGAGCCCTTCAGGTCAGTAATGGAGAACCCCATTGGGGTTAATGGAGAACCCAGTTATGGACCCATGCTCAATATGGGCCGTGCAGCACCTGAATCCACCATAAGCGGCATGTCGACTCCATCCAGCTGCACGACAAACCACTTTAGCGACCAGTTTTTGGCGCCTGCTACACATACTGTGGCTACATCCGGGGGTCTGGCATTGGTTCTCTCGTGGGCAGTGGGACAAACTCTAGCCAGGTGGTTAGCTTGTTCACAATAATAGTATTTCCTTCCTCTGGTGAGGCAGATGGACAAGCTCATCTGGTCATGAGGGGAACCACAGCCATTACACAGTGTCCAGACTCCCGCTCCTGCCCGTGCCATAGTTCACCTCCGCTTGAAAGTCCGCCCCGAGTAGCAAGCTGCATTGCTAACGGCCTGGCGTCGTGGTGTGGTTTGAGGGGCTAGTCATTCATTAGCTAGTAGCTGCCTCCCTAGAAGGGTGGCGGCTTCCATTTGGCTAGCAATCTGCATCACCTGGCTGAGCATGAAATTGTCCTTTGCTAGTAATAGCTTTTCCTTTACACACTCATTGTTCATGCTATATGCTAGCTTGTCACAAATTAGCTCATATTCCAAATGCCCAAAGGCAGACATGCTCGCCAGGTTATGGCGCTCCGTAACATAATGTTGTGTGGACTCACATACTTCTTGGTAACAGTCGAAGAATCTGCATCTTTGTGTCGTGACGTTGCACTTTTTGCCAAAAACTCAAAAAAGTAGTTGTCCAGAGAGTCCGTACGGCCCAGAGTGTGAAGCACTCACCGTCCTTCCTTGCCTAGACAATGAATCAGGACGTTCTTCCGTTTCTCTTTGTTGGCATTATCCAGACTGGCCGCTTAGATATAGTTGTTAAATAAGTCCAGCCAGCGGTGCCGCACTGTGAAAGGCATGCCTGGTGACTCCAGAAACGGTGGTGGTGGTCCCGCGCATGCTCCCATGGTTTTACCTCTCATTGCCAAATGTTATGTAAGAAATAAGCAGGCAGTGAGCCATCTTATGCCGAACAACAAACTGCTCTTTAGTCAAGAGAGATGAACATAAATACACAGACCGCAGCCCACCTGACGTCATCCCCTCTGATGCCCGATGCTGGCTACGGTAAGCCCCAGAGACCAAACCCTCCCAAACTCACATATCACAGAGGGGTTTTCATGGGGCATTTGTTGAAATCTTGGACAAGACCATCAACCTGACCATGAAGTTATGAACAGTCTACGAATGCTGGATTCTCCTATAGCTGCCTTTAGAAGGCTGTACAAAATGGTCCAAAAAACATTTCTACAGTGTTTGCAGACATTCGTAAGGGTATTTGTGAATGTAGCTTAAGGCTACAGATAACCGGTAGGCAACAAGATAGTGTGCATTTAAAACAGTTTTACTTCTGGTCCTGTTTTAGCTTCCCATTTGTCCTCTGACAAACTTATATTGATTAACAAATAACAAATTTCAAGGTTTCTGGCAGGGGATGCATGCTGGAGGAAGATAGGTACATGTGTGTAATGGAATTTTCTACTTGTTTGTCCAGTATATGATTCTCTTATATTTCTGGGTCTGATTCATCAGTCATCTATAACAAAAATGGGTTGAAATATTTCATTTTCTTGTAAGGATTATATAATATATGAAAGTTGACTTTTAAGAATAAAACTAATTAAACTATGAACAATCAATGAAAATGTTTAATTAAGCTCATATTTTGTTTAAGTTTGGCCTAAATGGACCACCATATGCACAAAAATGTAGACGCTTTAAAGTCTAAGAAAAGAGATGCAAAAAAAAAAAAAAAAAAGAATCAAAGCTAAAATATACCATATGCACTTAGGCTTTTACAGATATTTTTTCCTTAAGGTTACTGTGCAGCCATTAGCTCGGATGTGTTATTACACAGCATTAGTGTTGCTTTAGTGCTCTTGAGGCCCTTCAGGCTCAGCCAAATGCATTCAGAGCCGTCAGAGGACAAAAGCTTGATTCACAGAGAATTCAGTTTTCACTGATTGTCTAATAAGCCACTTACTTCAAATCTAAAACTCCACTCAAGTATTCTAAAGATGCAACATATGAATATATTAGTGAGGCCATGATGTTGGGATAAGAAATATAATAAACATTTAATTTAAAAGTTATGTGCTACCCTCTGTAATTAGGTATCTGCTTTCAAATACAGTCATGTGAAAAAATTAGGACACCCTGTATAATCCAGTGTGTTTTTTTAACATATTTGGACATATGAATATTTAATATCAGTGTTAAAAATACTGGGTGATTCATGTAATACAACAAAACAATTAAAAACGAATTAAAGCCTTTTTTCAAATTTTCTGTAAAATGTAATTCTAAATAAATCATGAGGAATACATTATGACACCCCCCCATCTTTTTAGGACACCCCCACATTCATTCCCACTTAAAATGGCTAAAATAAATGTTAAAAAATGCAAATGAAAACAAAAACAAGGTGATACATAGATATGTGACCATTTCTTAATAAAGAACTGAATATTTAAAGGGTGTCCTAATTTTTTCACATGACTGTAGCTGTGGGTTGGAGTGTCTTGGCATGGAAAATTTTTTGCTTACACTGCAAAAGAAAATACTTGATAAGAAATAATTGCATTTACGAAATGGGAACAGATAACAGGATACCAAAGTTTAGTAACAATAGAGGTTGTGGTATTAGGTTGAAGTGTACCTTCTTCTCACGGAGGAGGAGACAAGTCTTGATTTGAAGGTGAAGGAGACAACACTGTGTCAGCATGGCGAGTAGGTGTGGCACTTACTCTTGTCCCACTGTAATTTTGTACTACTTGGTAGAGACAAATGTAGTGCAGACTATTCTACAATCTGAGTCCTTTGGTGATTATAAGCCAGATACAGCATGTGGTACAAACTTAATATAAGGCAACGGACCATGGCATCATCCAACTGCTCAGATGTAAATATTATGATTGTTTTGAACTTGTGTGATAAAGTGGCAAGAAGCGGCGAGGCAAAAACTTCTTTTCAATTATTCCAATTTATTTACTTACAAATATTCTCCAGTCTCTCAGGATAAATCTTCTGGCACAGTTTCCAACAAAATGTACTTTCTCAAAAGAAGCATATCAAGAAATAGACATTCCTCAATAAACGTTTTCATCAATCATCAACTTCTTACTGATATCTCACACCTGTTATATAATGGACAGATCAATCAGAGGTAATTAGTCCCTACCATAATCCCAGGTAAAACACTTCATTCCTTATACTAAACACATACCCACTAATATATAAAAATACATAAATAACTTTCCCCAGACATACACAATATAAATATATAAATAACACACAATAAATAGTCATATAAATAGTTCCATAAATAACCTTAACCCCTATTTACAAATATTAAACCACCCCTATGACTAACCATACATATTTGCTCCCTGCTGGTGTCTTATATAAGGCCTTCAACTCCTAACGGAGTCTTTTGCCTGGACACCGACAGGAAGCATGTTGGCAAAGGTACAGTGGGGCAATAAAGTATTTAGTCAGCCACCAATTGTGCAAGTTCTCCCACTTAAAAGATGAGAGAGGTCTCCAATTTTCATCATAGGTATACCTCAACTATGAGAGACAAAATGAGAAAAAAAAATCCAGAAAATCACATTGAAGGATTTTTAATGAATTAATTGGTAAATTCCTCAGTAAAATAAGTATTTGGTCACCTACAAACAAGCAAGATTTCTGGCTCTCACAGACCTGTAACTTCTTCTTTAAGAGGCTCCTCTGCCCTCCACTCGTTACCTGTATTAATGGCACCTGTTTGAACTCGTTATCAGTATAAAAGACACCTGTCCACAACCTCAAACAGTCAGACTCCAAACTCCACTATGGCCAAGACCAAAGAGCTGTCAAAGGACACCAGAAACAAAATTGTAGACCTGCACCAGGCTGGCAAGACTGAATCTGCAATAGGTAAGCAGCTTGGTGTGAAGAAATCAACTGTGGGAGCAATTATTAGAAAATGGAAGACATACAAGACCACTGATAATCTCCCTCGATCTGGGGCTCCACGCAAGATCTCACCCCGTGGGGTCAAAATTATCACGAGAACGGTGAGCAAAAATCCCAGAACCACATGGGGGGACCTAGTGAATGACCTGCAGAGAGCTGGGACCAAAGTAACAAAGGCAACATCAGAAACACACTACGCCGCCAGGGACTCAAATCCTGCAGTGCCAGACGTGTCCCCCTGCTTAAGCCAGTACATGTCCAGGCCCGTCTGAAGTTTGCTAGAGAGCATTTGGATGATCCAGAAGAGGATTGGGAGAATGTCATATGGTCAGTTGAAACCAAAATAGAACTTTTTGGTAAAAACTCAACTTGTCGTGTTTGGAGGAGAAAAAACACCATACCTACTGTGAAACATGGGGGTGGAAACATCATACTTTGGGGCTGTTTTTCTGCAAAGGGACCAGGACGACTGATCCGTGTAAAGGAAAGAATGAATGGGGCCATGTATCGTGAGATTTTGAGTGAAAACCTCCTTCCACCAGCAAGGGCATTGAAGATGAAACGTGGCTGGGTCTTTCAGCATGACAATGATCCCAAACACACCACCCGGGCAACGAAGGAGTGGCTTCGTAAAAAGCATTTCAAGGTCCTGGAGTGGCCTAGACAGTCTCCAGATCTCAACCCCATAGAAAATCTTTGGAGGGAGTTGAAAGTCTGTGTTGCCCAGCAACAGCCCCAAAACATCACTGCTCTAGAGGAGATCTGCATGGAGGAATGGGCCAAAATACCAGCAAGTGTGTGAAAACCTTGTGAAAACTTACAGAAAACGTTTGACCTCTGTCATTGCCAACAAAGGGTATATAACAAAGTATTGAGATGAACTTTTGTTTTTGACCAAATACTTATTTTACTGAGGAATTTATCAATTAATTCATTAAAAATCCTTCAATGTGATTTTCTGGATTTTTTTTTTTTCTCATTTTGTCTCTCATAGTTGAGGTATACCTATGATGAAAATTGGAGACCTCTCTCATCTTTTAAGTGGGAGAACTTGCACAATTGGTGGCTGACTAAATACTTTTTTACCCCACCGTACGTGCAATAAATCTTTTAACAATTATTTTACCAGATTCTTAATCATACTAATTATCTCCCAGGGCATTCAAATTAACCAAGACAAATCCTAAACCATTATGTGCATCTTAACCAACAATCATACAACATTACAACAATACTGATACAACATAATCACAATATAACCAGACATACAGTGGTGACATCCCATCGTCACAACTTGTAAATTTTTTAATTTTTTTTTTTTTTTTTTTATCAGTGTGTTATTTTTTGAAGCATATAAAGACTTTTGGTCGGCACATTTCTAAACATTTTGTTGGTGTCCATCCATCCAGCTTCTACTGCTTCTCCAGAGGTCCGAATCACGGAAGCAGCAGCTCAAGCAGAGAAACCCAGACCTTCCTCTCCAAGGCCACCTGCACCAGCTCTTCAGAGAGGATATCAAGACGTTCCCAGGCCAGCTGGGAGGCAGAGTCTCTTCAGCATGTCCTGGGTCTGTCCTGAGGTCTCCTCCTATTGTTATGCAGATGACACACAATTATATTTGTCAGTGAAGCCAGATGACAGTAATCAGTTAACCAAATTGGAGGCTTGTCTTAAGGAAATCAGGGTGTGGGTGATGTAATTTCTTGCTATTAAATTCAGATAAGATTAAAGTCATTCTAGTTGGTCCAAAAAATCTTTGAAATACTTTCTCAGATTTAGTAACGTGCTGTGCAATCGCAAAACCCTGTTTTGGTGTTAAAAAACTACTGTCGAGATTTACAATGAAGGGTGCAAGTGCAGGGCAAAGTTAGTGATGGAAAGGCGTGGACTATGTTAATTTTGTGCCTGGCCTCATTGCATATGTATTTGTAGGAGTTGTCATGTCAAAATGCAAATTTGAGGGAGCAGAGTATTTAAATGACTGGCAAAAGGTTATTTACTAAGGTTTGCGGTTGTCAGTCGCCTGCTACATGAGCCAGGAATTAATTCCCCAAAAAAGCCTGTCTTAATTCATTTGCGCCTGACACGACAGTGATCGTTGGTGCTGAGATACCAGCAAGAACAGAGGGCTTGTGGCTGAAGAGAGAGAATCTTCCCCCTGTGTGTGATTTCATTTGGCATGACAGAACAGATTATGTGAACAGAAATGATCTCACAGAGATCGATGTTGTACTGAACTGGACATCAGTTGGCAGACATTTTTTTTTTTTTTAAATTTCATTTGCTTATATATAGCCTACTACTACTACTACTACTACTACTACTACTACTACTACTACTACTACTACTAATAATAATAATAATAATAATAATAATAATAATTTATTTCATTTATAACACACTTTACATTCTGGGGCAAAATCTCAAATTTCTAACATTGTAAACATTGTAGTGTACACGGTCGTAGCTGCTGACCCCCCACCCAACTGTGGCCAATTACCGGAAGCATCTGTTGCTAGGATCTGGGGCTAACTAGTGTCGCTCATCACCATGGGTGACTTGAAAGCGAGTGTTTTTATTGAGATGATTTGATGTGTTGCTTTATTTTCAGGAAGAAATCAATTTTTACATGCTTACTATCACAAATTAATTACAGTTACAATGTAGAGACATTGTATGTTCCCTTATTATTGAGTAGCATTTCTTAGTCACTAAAGTTTAAGGAATTTATGCTCTATTCAGCAACATAGGTGTCTCCGGGGGGAGGGGGGTGTCTCACTTCTCATACCAAATGTCTCTCTCTCTCTGTTCTTTGGGAGACCATAGCTGGACTTTAACTGACCAGTAGAACTCCAGGCTTCACTGCATCTCCTTTTTAGGTCAAGATTATGATTTCTGTTGAACAAAACTCCATGTAATTGGTTCAGCTCAAGTTCAATGAAATTCAGTTAGATTCTGTCACCCCCCCCCAAAAAAAAACAAACAAACAAACAAAAAAAAACCATTCCTTTGTTTCAGTTTTGGGGTGGTGACCATGCTATTAGCAGCATTTTTGTGCTTTTTCATTTTTTTCCCTATCTTCAAGTAGGCCCAGAGCCTCCCATACTCTGCAAAAATTCTTTTTCTTTTCTTTAAAGTTCACTTCCTTATTTTAATCCTTTTCTTTAAATCACCGCACAAGAAGATGTTGTTTGATTTTTTTTTTTTTTTTTTCTAAGCTTAAACCAACTCATTCCAGCCACAATACATCATAAGAAATGTATCTGTGGCTTGTGTTTGTCTCAATTGGACTCTCTGATGGGATGTTGTACAATAAACAAATTCCTTTACAGTGCATAAGAGGAGACCTCTCCCAGCTTGCTGAAGAACAGCCCGATTGCAATCTCAGGAGCACAGCCTTGTGGGAGAATCTGTCTATCAGCCTCTCCATCAACAGAATCTACAGACATCCAGCTGAATCAAGGTTGGCATGTGAGGGCCCTGCTGTTACCAGGGACGTGATCTGACTCTGTGGCTGACAGTCTGCTGTTTAATTGAAACTTAATTCTTTGGAATATTCCTGGTATAAGTTCTTTAAACTTAATTTCATGCATTCCCCATCAGAATTTCAAAATGCATTTTGTCCTTTCATTAATTTACATTCTTTTCAGAATAAACACCAATTTTCCATTTTTATAAATAGTTTACTCATCATTTTGTTCATAAAATTACATCCACTTTTCTTGACCAATGCTATTTTAAGGTTTTCCAATTTCCAGTATATCACCAAGTTAAACTACGGTTTATTCAGTTCCAGAAATGCTTGATCCACAAGTAACTCAGTAATAGTCTATGGTGCCCATGATACATGTTGAATTCTCTGTTTTAAAGTTATCCAAATATGTTAACCTATTCTGACATTTCTTATTAAACTATTCTAGTGTTATTTTATCATTTATAATTAGTAGCTAGGTACAACGAATATTTAATTCAGACTTAGTAGTGTTTGTGGAAATGGGAGTTTGCCTCCAAGTCAACACACACACTCACCAAAAAAACAATATGTATCACTCGTTGGGGCACAAGTTCACTCTCGTGAACATTTAATAATTACTCCGATACCTTTAATAAATTAATCAGCCTCAAATTAATCATGAATTTGAAACTAGGGACTTAGTACAATCACAGAAAGGAATAAATTCCCAACAACTTTTCTCTAATTTCTCTAATTTCTCATGACTGGCACCTAGCGGCTGCCCCGGCCTTGGATGCGCTCTGCAGAGCGTGCCCAAATGCCAAGTCACGTTTCGTTACCTTGTATTATACATGTGTAATGACAATAAAGTTGAATCTCATCTCATCTCATCTCTAATTTACAGATTTATTATTTAAGTTATGTGTGGTGATATTTAATAAAATATAGTGTAATAATGTACATGAATTATTTATTTTATTTAATAGTGGGAGTGCGAGGGGACAGAGGGTGTGCGAGGGGACAGAGTTAAACAGTCACCCCAACACTCACTAAATAAGATAGAAAAGCACTCGTAAAAAGGGGACACCAGTTCTAAAAGAACAAATTGTTAATTAATTAATTTCAATTGATTAATTCCCATACCTTCAATTACTTAATGAATTCAGTCTCAGAATTTAGTGAGTTCTTTAACTGCCGTGACCCAGGAAAGCATATATGCAAAGGAAAACTCTTCAACTTCTCTTGTTTATAAGTTTATTAAATGAAACTCATTCAGGTTACATGACATGACATTCAAATGATGGATAAACAGATTCAAATGATAAACAGGTGTTAGATATCACATCAGCCGTTAATTGATTCCTGGGCATAAAATCTATAGTTAAACCTTTGTGGAACCATGAGAAAACTAGATTTTATGTTTCAACTGTAATGCAATAGAAGGCTGAGGTATCTAACAAAATCAGAACACAACTTTATGGTGAAAAATTACATATGTTGATTATCTAAAAAGGAATTTATGAATTAATGTACAAAAATGAGAGGAGGTTACTTAAAAATTAACCACTTGCGCTCCGTTGTTCCACGGGCGGGCAAGTCTCTGCGTCCTATGACGCACGAGGGCGCGCGAGAGCGCGCTCGTGCGCCCTCGTGCGCATGACGCATGATAAGGATATTGATGGTGATGATGTAGGTGGTGTGCCCTCCAAGCGCCACTGAAAAAAAAATCTGCAAACACAGCCGCGAACAGATTAGTTCATCTGATTGACCTCTCATTCGACTAATAAGAGCCTTGAATTGGGTTTCTGAAACCTTGAGGAGCCAATGAATGAAAATCTAGGAAGGAGGACCCGCCTACTGTGAACGCAGGAGCCAATTGAAGCACAGAAATTCTGGCTGGGTGAAGCGATATTTACTGGTGCAGAAGGACTCTGTACGAATCTCCTATAGACCCAGGCTCACCCAGCAGCATGGAAAACACCCACAAGTGGGACCTGCACTCATTCCAGCAGAATAGACGGAGGCCGACGACAAAAGTTGTAAATCATTCGCCAAAACGGCAATAATGGAATTATGTTGATCGGGATCCACGAGCGGAGCAGCGTCGCGTTCGTCTGACGCGTGGGAAGAGCTGTTCACCACGACTCTGCTGCTTTGAAGAGGTAAGGTGTTATAAGCTAAATTATTATTTATCCCTGAAAACTGTAATCCAAAAATGACTTTTGACCGATCGGTAAATTACAACTGTACTGCGCACGAAGTGCGTGCGCCGCGATAAACGGTTCATTTGCCGTGTTCGGACCGTGAACGCCCGCCCCCCCCCCCCCGCTGCAGAAGAGGTGCGGGGTGGGGGGGCACGGTCCGAACGCTCCCCGGTCCGCGGGAGGAAGCATATCAGTCTATTCCATCATGTAGCGATGGCCCTCTTCTGTAGCGAGGGGGGGGGGCGTTCACGGTCTGTTCACGGTTCCCCCCCCTCACACACACACAGTAGCGAGGGGGGGGGGGCCGCTGTGAAAACATGCAAGGAAAAAAAAAAAGAGTGTATTCCGTCATGTAGCGAGGGCCGAATTTGGTCCTTGGTAGCGGGGGGGGGGGGGAACGACCCCCCGCCAACACACACACACACAGACACAGCCCTGAGTGTGACCTTTCATTAGAGCCTAAAATGAAGATTCTACATTGAATTATTCAAAAGTTACAGACGTTTTTCCAAACTGTGCCATTTGGCACAATTTGGCACAGTTCCATAACGCCTGGGAACAGCCTGAGAACAAAGCTGTGTAAAATATTCATTTTTTGTGGTATTGTTACCAAATTTGGATCTCAGCTGGATAACACTTGGTTCTACATTTCTGTTGCATTTTCCAGCCGGATCGGACAGCTGTGTGTTATTTACAAGCATTTGTATCCAAAAAAACAGTGTCCAAATTTTTTTTCTTCAAGTTCAGTATGTTTAGATGACTGTAACTCAGTGGCCGGAGCACGTAGAGAGATTATGTTTTTTTTTGCCAAAAAATTCAAAGTGTTTTCTTTTAAATGAGACCAACCCCATGAAGATGCTGCAAAGGGTTGAATAACAGCTTTCGATTTACTTTGGGCACGTTTTTTTTTGGCATTTTTAGGAAAATTGCCCGGAGTGCAAGTGGTTAAAAAAAAAAAATCCTTCAGTTTATAGCTCTGTCCTACAGCTGAGGGATTAATTGTACCATGAAATATTGGTTATGCTCAATTATAATTGATATTTCGGACTTCTCGTTTAAACCCAGCAGAGAGGAAAATGGGAGTCTCACTTACGAACAGCTGTGGCTCCAGGTAGTCAGTGGTGGTCGGCGCCAGCCGATGGTATTGTTCGGGAAGGCTCAGCGGCTCTTCCAGACAGCGTTTGGAACAGAGGACTCAACCGGAGGATGGGGGGGCGGGGCTTGCAAGAGTGTAGCAGGTGGAGTTAGCGGCTAAGCCCTGGGCCAGGTGTGACGTCCGTTAGCAACCAGTCCAAAATTTAGTATTTCCCCGGCCCGCAGGACAAACAAAGGCTGAAGGAAAAATGTTTTTAGTCAGCTTCATCCACCAACTCCTGGTTTCTTAACATGGTCAGACATGGGTGAGGCAGGGAAAGAGAGTCCAAAAATCTCTATCAGTTCACTTTAAAAGCAGGAAATTAAAAAGTCCACTTTAACGGCTGGAAAAGTCAAAAAGTCCAAGAAAAGAAAAAAAAAGTTCAGTAGAATGAGCATGGCTTCTGAGGTGAGGAAAAAAAGGATTTGAGAGTTTAACTCTCTTTAAAGGCGAGCTCACAGGAAAAAGGATGGTTTCTCCTCAGTTAACCAGAAAACAGGCAAAAGCTTATCAAAAGATCATTTAAGAAAGCTAGTGCAGGACTTGACAAGGTTCAGACACACACAAAAAACTTCTTAAAACTCACAGAACAACTTGGACAAAGACAACTTAAAGACAACTGAAAAACAACCTAAAGACAAATCAAAGACTGCCTAGGGTGGCTCCCTCTTTGTTTTTAAAGGGTCGCACTTCTGGTATCAAAAGTGGGGCTGGCAGCAAGTCGAACCAATTATCTTCCATGAAGAGGAGTTTGAATGGGCTTTTGTCCAAAGAGGGAACTTCTTTGTCTGTGAACAGCCAATCAAATGCAAGGGCGTTATCCAACAGAGAAGCAGCCTGGGGGATTGGTCAGAAATAGCTGACTCAAGTTTCAGAAAAAGTTCATTCAGTTCCAAAGAAATTCAGTTTATATTCAATATAAAATCTAACTAGATTAAGTGACTCAAGGCTAATATTCAGTGACCATGCATTTATACTATTACTAATAATTTTAACATTCATTTGAATAGCATTCATGAAAAAAAAAAAAAATCCTAAGACATGCACTCACATTTAATCAAGGATTAATGAATTATTGCAAACCATTACTGCCAATTAGCTTCACAGTGTCCTTAGAATCCTGAGAAATGAGAGCTGGAAGAAGAATTTAATATTCAATCAGAATTTTCAGTTCCAGGCTGCACAAGTAATGAAACATATTCCCTAGATGTCCACTAGGAGGTACTGTTGAGCTGTAGATAATTTTTAGGTCTTGGAACATGAGCAGGGCCAGGCTACAGAGTTTATGGGGCTTCTGGAAAGGCTCCAAGAGTCTATCAGCATAACCTGACAGATTAAGGACTGAAAGTTTGGAAGTTTATGACTTTTTAAGAGTGTCAGTTCCTGGTACGAACGGATGCTATCAGCACAAACTGTGTAGTTGGGGTTTGACTCCAGAAGTTTATAGTCCACTTAAGAGTTTAAAAGCAAGGCCTTATCAGGTTTCTCTACAAAAGGGAAATTGTTTACACTGGGGCCCTGATGAAGAAACATAGCAGTTCTTGACCAGAGATGAGTGAGAGTTTCTTTAAGAGGAAGAAGAGTGATTTCCTGAATTAGCCTGAGGAGAAGCTGGTGCTATATATTATTAAATGACCTTACATTCAAATAACTTGTGAGCAGGTGAAATGATCAACATTGAACTGTCACATTAAACTTATAATTGATTATTAATCAACAGAGTATGATCACATTTGCAGAACCAGGCTGAACATGTGAGCTGAATTAATGGGGATGAGGATATGAATAAACTGAATGCAAATTTATGAAGAAAATAAAACTATAGGAAAAATTCTGAATTATTCTAAGAATGTAAAAATGTAATTTTTAATGAAAAGAGGAATATTAATCCCCTTTAATTCTGTATCTCATCAGATTTATGGATTATTCTCAAATCTCAGATGTTTTAATCAGCAGATGAAACAAGGAATATGGCTCATGTGAATCCGGGTTGAAGTTCTGTTGGTGAGATGATCCCAATATCTGCCAATAGTTATTTGGGCAAAGTTCAGTCACAGGCTGATATTTGACGATGTTGATGAGGCTTTTACACTCCACCAGTGGGGAGCTCTTTTCCGGGCAACTTTCAAAGTCCACAGTTACAAGATGAGATTTTGACTATCAATCACAGTTGGAGCTTAGGTTCAGGCGACATAAGGCTGCTTCTTCTTCTTCTTCTTTGTTGGCCAACTTCTTCCCAAAAGTCTGGATAAATTTGGGAATAATTACAAATCTGATCCAAATAACATAATTTAGAGAGCTAAGATAAAGTTGAAACTCAAGCCACAAAAATCAAAGTTCTTCTGACGTCCTGGAGCTGAAAATAGCTTCCAATATGGAGACGAATCGGCGACTGGTCAGTCTGTCTCTTAGAAGTCCCAGAAGTTGGCCCTCTTGTGGCCTCTTGATGGTCCCCCTATGGGTTTTCTAGGTAAAAAGGCCAAATGGACCCTCTCTGGGACTTCTAGTGTTAAAAAAAGAACACGGTGAGTTTAAAGAAAGTTTAACAGGATACAGATAGTAAACTTCTGTGCCGCATGGAGTTTCACTCCATATACTGAAGTTTTGAGCTCAAGAAAGAAAGTAATTAATTCCCAGACATTTAAAGAAAAACATTAAAAGCAGGACAGAGACTTTACTCAAAGACAAACAACCATGTTCTCTGCAATACTGAAACTGTGTAATACTGAACTGAACGAGGGCGTCTCCCCTCTTATAACTCAGACAACTTTCATGGGGATTTTATGATTGACATTAAAATAAGCCAATTACCTCCCAATGTGGGCAGGTTTTATGAACTTTAGTCCAATGAGCAACAAGTCCTGTGTTTGTCACCAACCAATTGAATGAAAGAAGTTTTGTCCCGCAGAAGCTGACTGGGGATTGGTTTGAGCAATTCAGATGACTTTAGTATGTTTAAACATGAGAAACACATCTTAAAATAATTTCAAAATTCTATTTTATGCATATACATATATAAACTAAACTAAACTAAGTCAGATATTCATGCACTCTACAACTTCTAATATTTAATATGCAGTAAAATAAGATACTTATGCATTTGAACATTCATGCACACATTTAAAATCAAGATTAATGCAATCTTTTAAACTTAAATGATTGTCCAACAGAGGCAGTGACCTTCCGCGCACAGTCTCCTGAGAATTGTCCTGTGAAATGAAACTTGAAGAGTTAATTTCAGTCAAAAACTTGGTTCAGCATGTAAAGTCAAAAGTGAATGTCTATTCCACAGACATTCACAAGGGGGTAGTGTTGAGCTGTGGATATTTCCTAGAGTCTTATGAAAGACAGTTCTGTGATAGGTCATAGGTCATATCACAGACAGGTCTGTGATATGTCAAAAGAGTTGTTAACCCATAAAACCGTCTTAGTTGGAGAAAGTTTCCAGTCTATTTATGATGTAAGTTAATCAGTTGAAAGCATTCCTTATGGTTTGCTTAACAAAGAAATGTTGTTTTCCACAGTGCTTCTGGGGTGAAGAAACAGTCCTGAGATCAGACTTTCCTGGGTGAAACAATGTCTTTAACATGTAGGATAATTTTATAGATTTAGCAAAAGCCAGATGATGCTACACTATTGAAAGACATATGGGAGTGATTGTTTGATTTCATGTTCTTCTTCTTGATTATCAGCAGACAAGAATTCATAAGTTGTTTTTTTTTTTAACTGATTCATAATTGATCCAAATGAAGAATTGTTAATAAAATTGTCCATTATCTGGACTGGCCCCCTACAAGGATATGTTTGCGTAGGAAAAGGAAATCTTCATTCCTACTCACATTCATATTTACATTAATACTTGTACCAACAATAAAACACCTAAAAAACCCAGAAATCCACTACAGTGTTTTGAGGTTTTATTTCATTTCAGTGAACCTGTAGCCACGTGACATCTGATCATCGGGACAGGAGCATTATACCAAATTAATCACGCCTGTTGATGCACACCTTATATATACCCCTTGCATCCACCAATTCTTCCTCTTTCTGTCCTCCTGGTCGGTAAGAGCTTATATCATCTGTTTGAAATTATGTGTTGAGCTGTTTGGGCTGCCTTACCCTGGATACCCCACCACTGTGTCATAAAATTGTTGTGTTTTTCTGCTGAATGAGAGATGGTTTGCAGTGGCTGTATGGCATGACGTGCACTGTTCATGCCTGCTTTAGTTATGTAATATACACTTGCCATCTTTTCAGCCGAAACTGTTAACAAGTTTAGCAGTGTCAGGTATGCACTGTGGAAAGTGTAAATAACGAGACTGATTTATGCAGCAGACAATTTTATTCACTCTCACATCAGTCATACACAGAAAAGCATGTCACAATACACCATGGGTTCTCCTTTTATACCAATCGCCCATCTCACATCTGCATGACATCTCACCTCACAATACATTCAGCCCTTCTCCCCCACAACTCCTTCTTCCTGCTACCTTACCATGATCTCCATAGCTATTGTCCTTCTCTGTTCACCCTCTGCATCCAGTCTGGGATGATTAACCTACCAGTCTGAGATGATTAACCGAGTCTCTACACGCCCCCCCCCCCCCCAGAATCTCAGACAGAGTTTCAGTCCTCACGTCCTTTTGGCTTCAGTCTCCTCCCATATCTGCTGTAACGGGGGTTTACCGTCTCCGCGGCGCTGCTGTGCCGGCGGGGGGCTCCTGGGGGTGTGTCTGTTTGCGGGTGGGCAATGGCGAGGAGGGGGGGACCTTCGACTTGCCCGTGTGGCTGGTCTGATGAATAGTTTACCTGGGGAGTTCTCAGTGGGGGTCTTCCACGCCAAGGGGCCTGAGCCAACATCACTTGCTCGTCCACCACCACAAAGGAGGGCTTAAGTCTGTCTATGCATATTTTCTCCCGGCGACCCCCCAAGTCTAACAACAAATGTTTGTCCCCTGTTTCCAGCACTCTGAACGGGCCATCGTAGGGTGGGCGCAATGGAGGGCGGTGGGCATCGTGCCTGACAAACACGAACGCCGCGTTCTCCAAAGTTTTTGGCACAAAAACGCGTGGAAAACAGTGGTGCACCGGGCCCGGCAGCGTGCCTGTGTCTGCACTATGCTGCAAACGCTGAGACAGGCAGTTGTCCGGCTCGGGATTATCTGGCAAAAATTTCCCGGGCAGCCGCAGTGGCTGAGAAAAAACAAGTTCCGCCGGGGAAGCCTCCAAATCCTCTTTTGGTGCTGAATGTAACCACAATAAAACTCACACAACTGGTCTACCCAATTTGCATCCGTCAGCGAAGCCCTGAGCGCTGCTTTCAGTGACCTATGAAAACGCTGGCATAACCCATTGGCCTGTGGGTTGTAGGCGGTTGTGCGATGAATTGCGGCACCCAGGCTATGGGCCATCACGGACCAGAGGTCGGAAACAAACTGAGGGCCCCTATCGGACGTGATGTCCGACGGGATTCCAAAACGTGCCACCCATGTCGTCAAAAAAGCGTGCGCCACGTCCGCGGACGTGGTTGCCACCAGTGGGACTGCTTCTGGCCAGTGTGTGGTGCAGTCCACTACTTTCAGAAGGTGCGTGCACCCCTGCGATGGCGGGAGGGGGCCCACGAGGTCCCCGTGAACATGGTCGAACCTCTTAGCCGGTATATGAAACGGCTCCAAAGGAGCCTTCGTGTGTCTGTGTACTTTAGCTCGTTGGCACGCTACGCAGGCTGCAGCCCACTCATTCACTTGTTTGCACAGGCCTGGCCACACGAACTTCGCTCCCACCATTTTGACTGACGCGCGCACCCCTGGGTGCGCCAGAGCGTGAACTGACTCAAACACGCGGCGGCGCCAAGCGACTGGGACCACCGGTGCTGGAGACGCGTCCGTATCGCCAATGTGCTCTGCGGCCATGGCTGTATAATCTATCCCCACACAGACCGGGGCCACTACTGTGCGCGAGAGGCAGTCCGCTACCACATTCAGACTCCGAGATCGCGGCCAGCTTTCTGCTGCCGGCCCTACCATGGTTCCGAAACCTTGGCCATCGCGAATGTTAGCAGCCTGTGGTCCACAAACGCAGTGAAGCTGTGCCCTTCCAGCCAGAACTGGAAGTGCCGTATGGCCAGGTGGAGAGCCAGCAACTCTCTGTCGAACGTGCTGTATTTATGCTCACTGTCGCACAAAGCCCTGCTGAAAAAAGCAAGCGGCTGCCAAGAACCGGTGACACGTTGCTCCACGACGGCCCCTATGTCCACATCCGAGGCGTCGGTAGTGAGCGCTATCCGGGCCGCCGGGTCCGGGTGCGCCAACAGTACGGCATTTGCCAGGGCTGTTTTATCCTCAGAGAATGCCTGCTCTCGCTCTGGAGTCCATTTGACTCTGTCCGCGGGTTTCCGTTTCTTGAGCGCGGCATACAATGACTGCATGAGTTGAGTTGCGCGGGGGAGGAACCGGTTATAAAAGTTAACCATCCCCAAAAATTCTTGCAGCACCCTGACCATCTGAGGCTGGGAAAAATTCACCATGGCACGCATTTTGTCGGGCAAGAGTATCGCTCCCTCCGGTGAGATGCGGTGCCCCAAAAAATCAATCCCCGTCACACCGAACTGGCATTTCGCCGGGTTGATTATTAACTCGTGCTCCTCCAACCTCAGGAAAACTGTCCTGAGGTGGGTTATGTGTTCGTCCTCGGATGCACTGGCCACCAGGATATCATCCAGGTAGATG
This sequence comes from Pholidichthys leucotaenia, assembly GCA_020510985.1. Lineage (NCBI taxonomy): Eukaryota > Metazoa > Chordata > Actinopteri > Cichliformes > Pholidichthyidae > Pholidichthys > Pholidichthys leucotaenia. Next base: position 238,171,194 of record CM035845.1, read on the forward strand.
AACACAAACGGGAGATCACGCAACACCGCATCCATCATGCGTTGGAATTTCTGTGCTGCTCCTTTTAATCCGAAGGGCATGCGTAAAAACTCAAACAAGCCAAACGGAGTTATTACCACTGTTTTGGGTATGTCCTCCGCGTGCACTGAGACCTGGTGGTAACCGCGGACCAGGTCTATTTTAGAAAAAATGCGTGCTCCGGCGAGTTGAACGGAAAAATCCTAAATATGGGGAATCGCGTAGCGGTCGTGCACTGTGGCGTTATTCAATCTGCAGAAATCTCCGCACGGTCACCATGATCCCTCGGCCTTAGGAACCATGTGTAGCGGGGATGGCCATAGGCTGTTCGATCGCCTTATGATGCCCATCCTTTCCAGGTTGTCAAACTCCTCGCGCACTATGGCCAGTTTAGCTGCATCCAAGCGCCAAGGTCGTGCGAAAACGGGCGGCCCGGTGGTGGTGATAAAGTGTTCCACCCCGTGTTTAGTGATGGCCGCCGAAAACGTCAGGACCGTGAGTGCTGGGAACTGAGTGAGCAGTGTGTGGAACTTACCGCCTGGAGCAGTGACGTTGGCTTGCGTTATTGGCCCGGCCCCTCGAGCTGTACAGGGGAGAGAATCAAAAGACAGTGCAATAACTGTTAGCAACATCGACTAGTAACCCATGTGCACACAGAAAATCAGCTCCCAGGACTGGGAAACTCGCTATGACAAAAGTCCACTCGTACATACGGCCGTGTAGGGATAAAGTCAGTGTTCTCTCACCAGAAGTCTTAATGCCCAAGCCGTTTACTGCTACCAGCCCGGGGCCGCTAGGTCCTGCTAGCCGGTCTGCGTAGGATGGCAGGATGATGCTCTTCTGTGCTCCGGTGTCTACGAGGAACCGTCTCCCCTAGCGCGAGTCCGTCACGTAAAGCAGCTTGTTTTCTTCACTGGCAGTCGCTGCTGCTACCGACTGTCGGCCTTGGCGTTTCCCGAGCGCTTGAATTGGCACGGTGGCGCACATATGAGTGCGTTCTCTCCAAAGCGGCGGTGGTAGAAGCAGAGCATGTCTCTCTGGCACTTCCTGGCCTCCGCTGCCGCAACCGTCGGCGGCTTCTCGCCTCCGCTGGTAGTCTCGCTGGGTTCCAACGCCGCCGCGTTCACTGTGAGGGCTCTGGTGGTGAGGATGATCCAATCTGCCTCCTGGACTAGCGCCCGGTAGTCACGCGTGGCCAGCAACGGCGAATTGGCAAGAACCGCTCTCGCCTCTGTTGGGAGGTTCCGGAGGAAAAGGTGGGCAAACAGAAAATGCCCGTTGTCTGTGCCCATTAACGTCAATATCTTCTCCATCAGTTTGACCGCCGAACCATCTCCTAACTCGGAGCGCCTCAGGAACCTCTCTGCTCTCTCACAGTCCGACAGTGTGTAGCGCCAGGTCAGCGCGGCCTTGAGAGCCCCGTATTTGATGTGGGCTGGAGGCTGTTGGAGCAGGCTCGCTACTTGCTGAGACATGTGAGCGTCCAGCGTTGCGACCACATAGTAATATTTGGTGTCGTCTGCCGTTATTCCCGTGGGCGAACTGAGCCTCGGTGTGGTGGAACCAAGACCGTGGGTCATTGAGCAGCCCTTTGGCCTGTTTATAATAATAATGAGAATAATAATGAGAATAACTGTCTTGTTTTCTCTCCTATTGTTCTCTTGGAGGAATAATTGCTTCTGCGGGGAGTGAAGGAGGAGGAAACAGCCTGGACACTAGTATGCACTAGCCCAGGGCTTCATTCCTACAGCTTTAGCTGCTCCAGCTGGAACCAGGAAGGTCAGCAGGAAGTAGAAGCGGACTAACTAACTAACTAACTAACCTGCACTTATATAGCGCTTTTCTAGTCACAAAGACCACTCAAAGCGCTTTCACTAATGCTAACCCTCTATTCTAAGGGCCTATAGGAAACAGATATCTAAGGACAATTTAGAACAACCAATTAACCTAACATGCATGTCTTTGGATTGTGGGAGGAAACTGGAGCCCCCGGAGTAAACCCACACTGGACTGAAGAAAGCCAGCTACGCGACCCACGGGTGGACTTCATGCAGCTCCTGCTGTGACTCCAGTGGGTGAATGGATGTCTCTGAGGATAATGATGAGAATGACAGTGACCCTCCAGTCAAGAAGGATCCTCCTGAGTCCTATGATGTCTCTCTCAGTGCACTGATTTCTAGAGCAGCATCAGCAGCTGGGCTTCCTCCTCCATCTTCTTCACCTAGGGCTTTGGATTTGGACAGGAATCCTGCATCCCGCAGGCAGGTTTCCTTGCCAGTTCATCCTGACTTTGTTGGTTGTCGGCAGAAGTCAAGGGCTCGTTGAAGGGAGGCTGCTGTTCCTCGCCCTAGGCTCAGTGTTCTGAGTGGTGTTGCAAAGCAAGGCGTGGATGATGCATTGAAGGTGACTCTACCTTTGCATTGCTCGCTGGCTTGCTGCCCCCCCCCCCCCCCAGAGGGCACAAGTCTATACGCCACCCTTATGACAAGTGTCATGCAACTCATGGGTTAGGGCTAGTGCCTACCAGTCTGTGGCTACAGACTGGTGGCATTAGCCCCTAACCCTAAACACTGGCACTAGTGTTTGCCAGCCTAGAGGCTGGCCTCTTGGCTGGCAAACACTAACACACTTCTTTTAGTGTATTTGGAAGATCTGACAAGGGACCTAGAGTCAAGTGGAGCTGACCTTCTACCAGAGTTGGTAGGATTATGGATTCTGTGATTCAAGGAGCTAGCTTTCAGGCTACAGCTCTTTGGAATTCCTTGGCCAGCTGACCATGGGTTGCGACATGTGTGGTTGAGCCTGTCTAGATTGGTGGATATGGAAAGGGCTGCTGTTTTGGAGGCTGCTGTAGCATCTGGTGAAGTCTTTGGGCCTGCAACAGAGGCGGTGTTGGACGAGGTGCAGAAGATGAGACTGCACATGCAGTCCTTTCATTGGCTAGGACCACCCAAGTCAAGTGTCTGGAGACCTCTTGAGGGGTGTGAAAACCCACAATGGCTTCATTTCACAGAGCTAGGTTCCTTTCACAGCTCAGGTCCCGAGGCAGACGGCCTCTGGGCAGAGGGTGCAGTTTCAGCAGTACTGACACCCGCGCTCTCGGAAGCATGTTGGCTGTGGTCCTGCCAAGCCCCGCCAGCATCTCTGATGGTATGCTTCCCTTGAAGTCAACCTTCTCCGCAGCGCACCGCATGAGTTGGTGTCAGTGCACCTTGTGTCCATGGGTGATCGATACACTGGAGTGTGGATACCGCCTACAATTCAGATCTCATTTCCCATCTTCAAGGGGTTTTGAAAGCAGAAGTAAGGAGGACACTCTTTCCATGGTTCTGGGCAGCGAGGTCTCTACCCTGCTGGAAGAGAATGTGATACGGTCTCTGTCTCCAGTAGAAGAGAGGTGAGGCTTTTTACACTACCTATTCTTTGTCTCCAAGTGGATTGGTGCGTGATACACGGAGCTACTGGAGGACTGAGCCATCACTCTAGATTCACTATTTACAGTGACTGTGTGGCCTAAGGTCAGAGAAACAGGATAGATGCCACCCTATAAACCGTATGGTGTCCCATGTGCTGTGGATGGGAATTAACTAACTAACTAACTAACTAACAAACCGGGGGTTTCCTTCTGGTTTTGGACATGAGACGGTTGAGCAGGTATCTAAAGAAGATCTCTTGTCTGGTGCTCAGGCTGACAACATGATTGAGGCCATAGGGCCAGGCAATTGATTCAAAGCAATGGTCCTTCGCAATGCTGATTTCCATATTCCCATAAATCCAGCAACAGGAAGTTCCTCAGGGTTCGGCACAGCCTTTGGTTATGATGTCCTGCCTTTCAGCCTGTCCCTGTCCTCGGATGTTCACCAAGCACATGGATGCTGCTCTTGCCCACTGCGAAAGAGGGGCATTCGAGTTCAATTATCTGGACAATTGGCTGGTTTGTGCACAATCAGAAGCTGTAGCAGGGAGCCATATGGAGACCCTACTGGCTCACCTGGCAACACTCGGGTTGCATTTGAATGCGGTGAAAGGCTTCCTGGTTACATCCAGGGTTGTCTAGTACTTGGGGCTCACCCTGGATTCAGTTGCTATGAGGGCATCCCTGACTCCAAGAGAAGGCATACTATCAGGGAATGTATCAGAAGCTGCATCTCAAAGAGGACTGTCTCAGTGCAGCAGTGCCAGAGGATCTTAGGTCTTTACTGCAGCTGCCCAGTTGGTGCCACTGGGTCTTTTATATGCTCGTCCCCTTCAGTGGTGGTTTGCGCTTCAGGAGGTGGTTTTGCCAAGAGACAAAGGGAGGAGGCTAGTTCTTTCCGAAAGGGGCCTTGTGGTTTTCAGGTGGTGGACACTCCTCAGCAGTCCCATGGGCCGAGAGGGCTGCAGGGTGACCATTACAACTGACACCTCCCTAACAGGCTGGGGTGCAGTAAGGGAGGGCAGGTTTGTTTGGGGGCACTGGACTCTTGCTCAGCAGTCTTGGCATATGAATCATCTTGAGAGGGAAGCAGTACATTGGCTCTGTGGCATTTTCTTCCAGTCATTCAGGGCAGAAAAGTTCTGGTGCAAATGGACAGCACAGCTGTGGTGTCGTATATCAACCGGCAGAGCAGTCTGAGGTCCCCCTCTCTTCGCACCATCTGCTATTTTGGTTTCAGGCTGAAGATATATCCCTGAGGGCTTTTCACCTTCTGGGGCCCCAGAACATAGTGGCAGATCTGTTGTCACGAGGGGGTCCCCATCCTGGCGAATGGCGACTGCGTCCAGAGATCATTGAGCAGATTTGGCTTTGGTTTGGTCAGGTGGAAGCACACCTGTTTGCGATGGCAGAGAACACCCACTGCACTCTTTGGGCCTCGATGCATGGCCCGCCAGGTCTACTAGGTACAGATGCTTTGAGCGTTGCCTGGTCTCCAGTGAACTGTTTGCTTTTCGCCACTGCCTTTTCTGCTGGCTTTCCTCGCGAAGGTGAGATGACTGCCTGTTCAAGTAATTTTGATGGCTCCAAATTGGCCACAAGACCATGGATGGCAGAGATTCATGAGATGTTGAGAGGTCGTCCTTGGTCTTTTCTGGTTAGATGGGGCATGTTTTCACAGGCGGAGGTCAGGATTTGGCATCCAAATCCCCAGCTCCTGAGGCTTCATATATGGCCCTTGAAGGGGAGCAATTGTATGACCTTGGCTTGGAGACAGAGGTTGTAGACACCATGCAGGCTTCACGGGCCCCGTCTACCCAGCTGCAATACAGTGGGAAGTGGAGAGTGTTTTCGAACTGGTGTTGGACCAAGGGGGAGAGTCTCTTGACATGTCACATCTCTATCATCTTGTTTTACCTCCAGTACCTCTTTGCCCTAGGTCAGGTGGAGTTGACTATCAGGGGCTACCTGGCGGCAGTGTCATCTGTCCGTGAGGAATGTGATCGCTTGTCTCCTGGGGTGCATCCCTTGGCAAAGCAGTTTTTGAGAGTCATGAAAAGGGGTCGTCCATCTCGACATCCGTTGCTGACCACTTGTGAACTCCAGACAGTTCTTAGGGCTCTAAGCTTACCCCCTTTTGTACCACTCCCCAGTGCTGACCTTCATCTGCTCTCTTGGAAGACTGCTTTTCTCTTGGCAATTGTCTCTACCAAGAGGGTCAGTGGACTGAATGTGCTCTCTGTGGACGCAGCGTGTTTTGGGTTGATGGTGTTCAGGTGGTTCACCTGTGGTCCAACCCAGCTTCAGCCCAAGGGGCTTGTTAGTGGGTTTGTTTCCTGCCCTCTTGTGCTTGAGGCCTTCTACTCTCCCCCGCACACCTCTTCAGAAGGTGAGAGGCTTCATACTGTAGCTTGTGCTCAGTAAGGGCCCTTAAGCTTTAGGTTGACCATACAAGATCTGTCCATTCTTCAGACTAGCTTTTTGGTGTCCTATGGGGAATCCAGGATGGGCAGGCCTATCTCAAAGCAGCGCCTGTCCCATTGGATAGTTGACATGATTGCTTTCGCATTATATACAGGTTGGAGCGGAACCACCAGATAGGCTAGTGGCTCACTCGACTCGAGGAATTCAATTCAATTCAATTCAATTCAACTTTATTTATATAGCGCCATTTCACAACAACAGTCATCTCATAGCACTATCAACTGAAGGGGGAACTCCCACAGTTGCAGAAAGACCCCAGCAATCAGGCGATCCCCTGTGAGCAAGCACTTGGCGACGGTGGAGAGGAAAAACTCCCTTTTAACAGGAAGAAACCTCCAGTAGAACCAGGCTTAGGGAGGGGCAGTCATCTGCTGCGACTGGCTGGGGGGTGAGGGGATAGAGAAGAAGAAAAGAACAGACATGTAGAGAGCAAACAGCACGGCGGGGACTCAATCTATGGGAGAGAACAAACAGATGTTAATGACCAGCAAAAAAAAATATTTCATTGAGAGTGAGGAAAGGAGTGAGGCCCAGTACATTACTGGAGGTCCCCAGGCTGACTAAACCTATTAGCAGCATAACTAAGGGAGGGTTCAGAAACACATGATCCCTCCCTAATTGTAGGCTATATCAAAAAGGTAGGTTTTAGCCCTATTCTTAAAAACAGAGATCGAGTCTGACTCCCGAATCCAGATTGGCAGCTGATTCCACAGGAGAGGAGCTTGATAACTGAATGCTCTGCCTCCCATTGTACTTTTGGAGATTCTAGGTATTACAAGTAATCCTGCATTTTGGGAGCGTAGTGCTCTGTTAGGATAATACGGTAGTATCAGATCTTTTAAATAAAAAGGAGCCTGATTGTTTAGGGCTTTGTAAGTAAGAAGAAGGATTTTAAACTTAATTCTAAACTCTGTGGGAAGCCAATGAAGGGAGGCCAGAACCGGAGAGATATGATCTCTCTTTCTAGTACCTGTTAAAACTCTTGCTGCAGCATTTTGGATCAGCTGAAGACTTTTTAAAGATGTTTTAGGACAGCCTGATAATAAAGAATTACAATAATCTAATCTCGAGCTAACAAAAGTGTGGATCAGTTTCTCAGCATCACTCTGAGACAAGATGCTCCTAATCTTGGCAATATTACGCAAATGATAGAAGGCAGTCTTAGAAACAAATTTAATATGTGAACTGAAGGACAAATCCTGATCAAAAAGAATTCCAAGGTTCCTCACAGAGCTATTAAGAGAAAGAGTAACCACATCCAAACTGAAAGTTTGATTTGGAAAGGAATTTCTAAGGTTTTTTGGACCAACAAGAATGACTTCAGTCTTATCTGAATTTAATAGCAGGAAATTACAAGTCATCCAAGCTTTGATTTCCTTAAGAAAGGCTTCTAACTTGGCTAATTGATTACTATCATCTGGCTTCATTGACAGGTATAATTGTGTGTCATCTGCATAACAATGAAAATGTATACAGTGCTTTCTAATAATGTTGCCTAACGGAAGCATATATAAACTAAAAAGAGTAGGGCCTAGCACAGATCCCTGTGGAACTCCATGACTAAGCTTTGAGTTGAAAGAAAACTCATTATTTAGATGAACAAACTGGAACCTATCAGATAAATGAGATCTAAACCACTGCAACGAAGTTTCATTAAGTCCAACATAGTGTTCTAATCTATCAAGTAGAATATTATGATCGATAGTATCAAAAGCTGCACTAAGGTCTAAAAGGACAAGTACAGAAACTAGTCCATTATCAGATGCAATGAGGAGGTCGTTAGTGACCTTCGCTAAGGCTGTTTCAGTACTATGATGGATTCTAAACCAAGATTGAAACTCTTCAAGTAAACCATTTCCCTGCAGGTGGTCAAATAATTGCATAGCAACAACTCTTTCTAAGATTTTTGAAATGAAAGGGAGATTAGAGATTGGTCTATAGTTGGCTAAAGCTCCTGGATCTAGCGTTGGCTTTTTGAGTAAGGGTTTAATTACAGCCGTTTTAAAAGCCTGCGGTACATGGCCTAAAGTTAATGAAGAATTGATTATATGAAGAATAAAGCTACCAATAAGTGAGAAGACTTCTTTAAATAACCTTGTAGGAATAGGGTCTAAAAGACAAGTTGAAGGTTTGGATTAGGAAACTATTTTGTCTAACTCACAAAGGTCGATTGGAGTAAACTCATCAAGACAGACATCAATAGAAGGAGTTGTAGTAGTTACAGTATTTAAGTTAACTGTGGGAATAATCTGGTTGATTTTATCTCTGATGGATGAAATTTTATTATTGAAAAAAGTTCATAAAGTCCTGACTAGCAAGCTCTAAGGGAATGCTAGGATTGACAGAGTCCTGACTCCTTGTCAACCTGGCTACAGTACTGAAAAGAAACCTGGGATTATTCTTGTTCTCTTCTATTAATGCAGAGTAATAACTCGTTCTAGCTTTTCTAAGAGATTTTTTATAAATTAAAAGATGTTTTCTCCAAGCTAAATAGATTTCATCTAAATTAGTGGAGCGCCATTTTCGTTCTAATTGACGAGTCTTCTGTTTTAAGCTACGAGTTTCTGTGTTGAACCAAGGAGTTAGAAATCTCTGATTAGACTTTTTCTTTTTTAAGGGGGCCAGCAAGTCTAGAGTCTGATGCAGAGAAGCTGAAACACTATCCACCATGTTATCAATTACAGAAGGAGCAAGCTGTCTATAGCTTATTTCCGTTGTGTTGACACATGGCATAGAGGAAACAATCTGCATAAATTTGGTAACAGCATCATCTGAGAGGCATCTACTGTAATAATATTTTTCTTTAGGAGCCAAATAGTCAGAAATAGTAAAATCAAAGGTTAACAGACAATGGTCTGACAGTACAGGGTTATGAGGAGACACTACAAGATTTTCTATTTCTATGCCATATGTCAGAACAAGGTCCAATGTATGGTGGAGGTAATGAGTAGAATTTCCTACTTTCTGAGAAAACCCAATCGAGTCTAATATTGAATTAAATGCCACATTAAGGCAGTCACTATCTACATCCACATGTATATTAAAGTCCCCTACTATAATTATTCATCTATTAATCAGATTTCAGCACTAAATCAGCTAAGAAATCTGCAAATTCGGATAAAAATTCTGAGTAGGTTGATGGGGGGGCGATAAACTATGGCAAATAAAATTGGGTTTAACCTAAAATTGCTAAAGTGCCCGATACTGAGGACCAGGCCCTCAAAGGAATTATAACATGTTTTTTGCTTTACATTAACTAGTAATTTGGAATGGTAAATTGTTGCTACTCCTCCTCCATGACCAGAACTTCTGGGATTTTGACAGTTTAAATAACCAGAGGGAGTTGATTCATTTAAACCAACATAATCCTCTTGCCCTAACCAAGGCTCTGTATGGGAAATTAAATCAATCTGGTGATCAATTAACAGATCATGGACTAACAGAGACTTGGGAGTAAGAGACCTAATATTTAATAAACCACATTTAATTTTTAAATTATGAGGAGGAACAGAGGCCAAATCATTCAATTTAGAGGCTTTATGTTTAATTTGAGTTTTACCAAAATTTTGCTTAATCACTTTGGGATGCTTATACATTATATTTTTATTTACTTTGGAGGGAGCAGACAACGATTCTCTGATGGGGAAGATAGGGACTAAGTTGAGGGGTGGCGGATGAAGAGGAGCTGCAGAGAAGCGTGTAAGACTGCGACTCTGCTTCCTGGTCCCAACTCTGAGTAGTCAGGGTTTTGGAAATTTGGATAAAAAAGAAAAAAAAAGATGCCAGATTGTTAGATAAATAAGAAGCACCATCCAAAGTGGAATGAATGCTGTCTCGTCTCATAAGACCAGGTTTTCCCCAAAATGAGCTCCAATTGTCAATGTAGCCCACGGAATGGCCACTACATGGGCATTGTTTAGGGGTACACCCCCGGACGATGTATGTGCAGCCACTGGCTGGGCTTCTTCCTCAACATGTTCCCTCCGATAGGCTCAGCCTGGCCTCATCAGTCGTCCCCTCATCTGTTCTGTGGGTTGCAGCAGATTCTTAAGTTGAATCTTAGTTTTTCCTTCATTTGAGCCGGCAGGTGCGCCTTGTGCTCAGAATTTTTTTTTTTTTTTTTTTGTTCAGCTCCTGTTACCTCGATGAACCGGCTTAGCTTGTAGTTACCCAGTTGAATACAATAAAGGAATCAAACTCATCTGTTCTGGGGGTCGCAGCAGATTCTTAGGTTGTATCTTAGTCTCCCTCATGTGAGCTGGCATGTGTGCCTTGTGCTCAAAAGGGTTTGCTTAAGCTCCGGGTACCTGGAGGAACTGGCTTAACTTGTACGTACTCAGGTAAGTACAATAAAGGAGCCAAACTCATCTGACTGTGATTGTGCTTTATGGCGTGTTGGGGCATTGTGCTCCTTCGACCTGTGGGTGACGCCACCTCAATTCTCCTCAGGATTCATTTGGTATACGGTTGCACGTGGTTACAGGTTCACTGAAATGAAATAAAACGTGTGTTTACAGATGTAAATGCAATTTTTTTCAATGAAAGTGAACCTGTAACCATTGGTTGTCCTTCGTCAGTGGAGGCAGGCTCCTCCCAGTCATTAGAAAGAGGATGAATGGATGGATGCAAGGGGTATTGGGTGGCGTGAAAAAGTGTTTGCCCCTTGCTGATTTCCCTTTTTTTTGTGTTTGTCACACTAAAATGTTTCAGATCATCAAACAAATTTAAATATTAGACAAAGATAACACTAGTACCCTGAGCCTGGTTCTGCTGGAGGTTTCTTCCTGTTAAAAGGGAGTTTTTCCTCTCCACCGTCGCCAAGTGCTTGCTCACAGGGGATCGCCTGATTGCTGGGGTCTTTCTGCAACTGTGGGGGTCTTTCTGCAACTGTGGGGGTTCCCCCCTACAGTTGATAGTGCTATGAGATGACTGTTGTTGTGAAATGGCACTATATAAATAAAGTTGAATTGAATTGAATTGAATTGAATGGAATAGTAAACACAAAATGCAGTTTTTAAATGAATGTGTTTATTATTAATGGGAAAAAAATCTAAACCTACATGCCCCTGTGTGAAAAAGTGATTGCCCCCTAAACCTAATAACTAGTTGGGCCTCCCTTAGCAGCAACAACTGCAATCAAGCATTTGTAATAACTGGCAATGAGTTTTTACAGCGCTGTGGAGGAATTTTGGCCTACACATCTTTGCAGAATTGCTGTAATTCAGCCACATTGGAGGGTGTTCAAGCATGAACCGCCTTTTTCATTTCATGCCAAAGCATCTTAATGTGATTCACATCAGGACTTTGACTAGGCCACTCCAAAGTCTTCATTTTGTTTTTCTTAACCCTAGAGCACTACCGCCGTGTGATTTTCACCCGAGCAAATGTATTTACATGATTTTCAATATGTTGCATTTTTCTGAGTGTCATGGGTCCCTGGGTAGCTCCACCACTGTTTTTGACATCTTTGAAGGTGTGGGTGTTTCCCAACCCCAAAGCCCACTTTTCCCTACAGGCATGCTTTTGGGTGATTTTCACCCGGCAATAGTGAAAGAAGGTAAAGTACATTTTGGGTGGATTTCACCCTGTGATAGTGTTAGTGTATAAAATCAGAACACTTTCGCTATAAAAAGTAACACCATCACTTTCGCAGGGTAATTTTTACCCAATATAATATACAAAAACTACTTGTCAAAAAAAAATAGATCAAAATATGACAACACATGATAAATTAGAGTGGTTTTCTTTTATTTTCAACTGTGGCATGTGTAACAAAATTAAAAAAAAATGTCATAGGAGGACATGCTTTACTGAAAAATTAGGAATTCATGAACCAAAAATTCCTAAAAAAAACAAAATAATGATACTGGAAACTTGGTCTTTGGTCCACTCATTCCTGGGACATGTGAGACTGCTTGTAAAGAATAGGTAAGTAAAAGTGGTCCTGGAATTTGCATGCTATCCTTATTTAGTGCAGTGGTTATGAACAAATATCACAAAGTGGTGATTTCAAAGGGAATTCATATGGTGAAAACAATATTTTAGTCAATTGGTCATTTTTACCCACTCAAAAAATACCATTTTTTGTTCCTCTCTCTTGCAGCTGTTCGCGTGTCAAGGAGTCTGTGCCTTCACCAGGGAAGTCTCACATGTCCCAGGAATGGGTGGACCGAAGACCAAGTTTTCAGTATCATTATTTTTTTTTTTTAGGAATTTTTTGTTCATGAATTCCTAATTTTTCAGTAATTTTGGAGCATTTTATGGGGGTCCTCCTATGACATTTTTTTTATCATTTTGTTACACATGCCACAGTTGAAAATAAAAGAAAACCACTCTAATTTATCATGTGTTGTCATATTTTGATCTATTTTTTATGACAAGTACTTTTTGTTGGATATATTATATCAGGTAAAAATTACCCGGTGAAAGTGATGGTGTTACCTTTTATAGCGAAAGTGTTCTGGGGTTAAGCCATTCAGAGGTGGACTTGCTGGTGTGTTTTGGATCATTGTCCTGCTGCAGAACCCAAGTGTGGTTCAGCTTGAGATAATGAACAGATGGCCGGACATTTTCCTTCAGGAATTTTTGGTAGACAGCAGAATCCATGGTTCCATTTACCACAGCAACTCTTCCTGTTCCTGAAGCAGCAAAACAGCCCCAGACCATCACACTACCACCACCATATTTTGCTGTTGTTATGATGTTCCTTTTACAAAATGCTTTGTTACTTTTAGGCCAGATGTAATGGGACACACACCTTCCAAAAAGTTCAACTTTTGTCTTGTCAGTCCACAGAGTATTTTCCCAAAAGCGTTTGGGATCATCAAGATGTTTTCTGGCAAAACTGAGATGAGCCTTATGTTCTTTTTGCTCACTAGTGGTTTTTGTCTTGGAACTCTGCCATGCAGGCCATTTTTGCCCAGTCTCTTTCTTATGGTGGAGTCAAGAACACTGACCTTGACTGAGGCAAATAAGGCCTTCAGTCCTTTGGATGTTGTTGTGGGGTCTTTTGTGACCTCTTGGATGAGTCATCGCTGTGCTCTTGAGGTAATTTTTTTCTGCCGGCCACTCCAGGGTAGGTTCACCGCTGTTCCATGTTTTCACCGTTTGTGGATAATTGCTCTCACTGTGGTGCGCTGGAGTCCCAAAGCTTTAGAAATGGCTTTAAAACATTTTCCAGACTGATAGATCTCAGTTACTTTGTTTCTCATTTGTTCCTGAATTTCTTTGGATCACAGCATGGTGTCTAGCTTTTGAGGATCTTTTGGTCTACTTCCCTTTGTCAGGTAGGTCCTATTTAAGAGATTTCTAGATTAAGAATAGGTGTTGCAATAATCAGGCCTAGGTGTGGCACAGCTTTCCAAAGATGCGATAAACCACAGTTAATTTATGTTTTAACAGGACGGGGGCAATCACTTTTTCACACAGGGCCATGTAGGTTTGGATTATCTTTACCCTTAATAATAAACACCTTCATTTAAAAGTTGCATTTTGTGTTTACTTATGTTATCTTTGTCTAATATTTAAATTTGTTTGATGATCTGAAACATTTAAATGTGACAAGCATACAAAAAATGAGAAATCAGGAAGGGGGCAAACACTTTTTCACACCACCATATATAAGGTGTGCATCCACAGGTGTGATATATTTTGCATAATGCTCTTGTCCCAAGGATCAGGTGTCACGTATTGAGATGTTCACTTTCATTCAAAAAAATGCGTTTACAGCCGTAAATGCACATTTTATTACATCTGAAAAGTTATAGTGTTGACCAAAGTGTTTGCGTATAGAACATATAGAATTTATGAGATTGCAATTTATTCCAATATTTATGTGCAAAAACCTCATTGTTGTTTAGAAGCTACACTGTAATTTACCATTGTTGATACATAGAATATATACTATATATAGAACTGGTGGTGGACAGTCACAGGTGAGGACAACCCCCCACAGCACCGGTAAACATCCAGAGAACAGATATTGAGATGGTGACATCTTACAAGTACCTGGGTATTCACCTGAACAATGAATTGGACTGGTCGCACAACAAAAATGCACTCTACAGGGAGGGACAGCACAGGCAATTTCTCCTGAGGAGACTTGGGTCTTTTGGAGTGTGGTGGGCACTCTTGAAGACCTTCTATGATTCTGTGGTGGCATCAGCCTTTATGTATGGAGTGGTCTGCTGCGGTAGTGGCATCACAGAAGCTTACAGGAAGAGACTGAACATGCTGATCAAAAAAGCCAGCTCTGTTCTGGGGCAACGCCTCATCCCAGAGGCAGATAGGAGAGAGGTGGAAGGTAGCTAAGCTGTCATCCCTGCTGGAGTCTGAGTCCCACCCCGCGCATGGCATGCTGAACGCACTGAGGAGCTCATTTAGCGGTAGGCTGTGCCATCCTAAGTGCTCGAGGGAGAGATTCTGCAGGTCCTTCCTACTTAAAGCTGTCAGATTTTATAATCTAAATACTGCTCATAGAGGCCGTATTAAACGTTGCTACTCTGCACGATAGAAGTCGCCCCCTCCAATACACAACTAAGACAAGTACAATTATTATTGAGGGTGGCAACAACACTGTTCATTCAAATGTGAAATAAACTGTCTGGGTTGATATGTATATTTTGCCGGGTAATTTAACACACTGCAATGCTATTGATACCATCTAGCTGCAATGCCCCTGCACTGTGTACAGTCATGTGAAAAAATTAGGACAACCCATTAAATATTCATTTATTTATTAAGAAATGTTCACATATCTATGTCTAACCTTGTTTTTGTTTTTAGTTGCATTTTTAACATTTATTTTAGCAATTGTAAGTGGGAATGAATGTGGGGGTGTCCTAAAAAAGATGGGGGGGGGGGTTCCTTCTTTACTATTTGTTACCTCCGCCAAGGAGGTTATGTTTTCATCGGCGTTGGTTTGTCTGTCTGTCTGTCTGTCTGTCTGTCTGTCTGTCTGTCTGTCTGTCTGTTTGTTTGTTAGCAACATAACTCAAAAAGTTATGGACGGATTTTCATGAAATTTCCACAGATTGTCAGAAATGGGGTATCCTACAAATGATTAGATTTTGGTGGTGATCCGGATCACCATCCAGAAGATAACCGCCATTACGGAAAATTCAATTTTCGTCAATAACTACTGAACCACTAATCCTATCATTGTCAATCCAATTGCTAGTCATATGTTTTCATGGTCAAGGAATCTGAAAATGTACACACAAACACTGTATGGGGGGAACTGTGGCGCTTGGCGGAGGTCTGCGCTCTCCGAGTGCTTTTCTAGTTTACTAACTACTAACTAACCTGCACTTATATAGCGCTTTTCTAGTCACAAAGACCACTCAAAGCGCTTTCACTAGTACTAACCCTCTAGTCTAAGGGCCTATAGGAAACAGATATCTAGGGACAATTTAGAACAACCAGTTTAGAATTATATTTTACAGAAAATTTGAAAAAAAAGGTATTTAATTCATTTTTAATTGTTTAGTTGTATTACATGAATGTCCCAGTATTTTAAACATTGATATTTAATAACCATATGTCCTACTATGTTAAAACAAACAAACAAACAAAAAAAAAACAACACACAGGCTTATACAGGGTGTCCTAATTTTTTCACCTGACTGTATATAACCCTGTACATATGTATATTTATTTACTGCTTGAGCTAACCTATTCTTATCTTATTTACTTTTGCTCTGAGTGCTGCTATTCCCGTGCTGCTGCAGTCCTGTAATTTCCCCATTGTGGGACTAATAAAGGCTTATCATATCCAGTAAATCTCGTATTTTTCCATGTAATCTTGTGAATGCATTATTTTAATTGCTTTTAATCCTAGATCAAGTTTGTTTCAGGTTCAAAATACATCATAAGTGTTAAATATATCTTATTATACCTAATGCAGTACTGTTTACCTGTTGAAATATATATTTTATGGATAATATAACACCATAACTACAATATGGCACCTGGCGATAATTCTTTGGCAGCTGATCACTTTTTGGCAGAACACCAGAACAATGGAATCCCACCAGTCTCTTTAAACGTAGTTACTGTTCTCTGCAATTAAGAATAAAGCTGTTTCTGGATGGTAATACAAGTTTGGAATAATAATAGCATCACTCCCAAAGAGACAACAAACTCCTCTGCGTTGACAAGTTAGCACTTCTTCTTCTCCGTCTTTACCTTCTTCTTCTGTGGGGTTGTGTAAAGACGCTTTATACTACGTAATGACGTAGTCCTGACATAGCCCCGACTAGCTCCATGTCGGTCGAAAACCAAGTGGTTCTAACAGTTGAACTAGTTAAGCACCTTCACAGACACTGGAACCAAACTAGCACCAGTTCTTTTTTGGTGGAAAAGGGGTAATTGAGAATTATGCTAAAAGCTGATGACTCACGATGGGGCAATGACTTGCGTTCAGGGGAGGCAGGTGAGGCTGAAAATCAAGGTCAGAGGCTGTGCAGTACTGTTGCCCCAATAAGAGGGGGCGTGTTTGAGCACCGTAAGCAAAGTTTTTTTTTTTTTTTTTTTTTTAATAAAGAAAGAAAAGGACTTTTATTTTAACACAGTCACATTTTGTCCAGAGGGATGGGCAAATTTGTTTCATTTACAAGTAAAGGTAAGACTATGCATGAATCGTAAATTGTGACAATGAGTAGCTGCTACACAGAGAGATGCAGCTCTCTGAGCCACTATATGTGTGTGTGTGTGGGGGGGGGGTAAAGTTCATAGTAGTCAAATTTGACCAAATGTGATTTATTTTTAAACATAGTCTCCCCTTGGGTCCACACACTTCTTCCACCGGTTTTGCAGCGCTTGGATCTCTGCCTTTGAAAAATCAACCACATTTGGTCAAATTTGACCACTATGAACTTTTCAGCCCCCCTCGTAATTTACATTATTCCTTGACCAAAAGTAACGTACAATGAATTTTGTGCCCCCCCCCCAAAAAAAAATGTTTGTAAAATTAAGTGGTAGAAGATAAATGAATGAATGAATGAATGAATAAATGAACGAATGAATGAATAACTTAATACATTATACCTATGTAACCTAGGGTCCTTGCACATTGTTTTCGCTCAAGGAGAGTTATAAAATGAAACCATGGACTTTTATCACTGTCTTTTCTGTGTATTCCATTAATAGGTAATTCAATAAAATACCTTAGACTTGTTTTGTTAATATTATTAATAAAATCAGATTTTTAAAGCTGACCCTGAAAGCATCATAACCTCACCGGAAATGAACCTCACCGCACGTCACTGCTATGGGATATGTTCTCACAAAGTTACAAGGTATCTTTTCTCTCTCTCTCTCTCTCTCTCTCTCTCTCTCTCTCTCTCTCTCTCTCTCTCTCTCTCGTGCGCATGCGTGGGCGTTTGTGGGAGCAGGGGTGTGGAGTGGTGTCGAGTGAGTACTTTAAACTTTGTATTTTCTAACTTTTTCTCTATCTTGTGTGTTTGAGGTGTGTGTGTTTAATATAGTGGGTTGAGTGTGTGTGTGCTGGGGTGTGAGTGTTGGAGTGAGTGTGTTGGGGAACGGTAGCTTCTGCTGCCGGTTTTTCCCAGCCGGCATCATGCCGGTGATTGATGGTGGTGTGGAGTTTGAGCGCTTAACCCGGCGTCATGGTGTGAGAATCCTCCCGACAGTTCCCTGTTCTGTGGAGGAGGCCAGCCTCGCTGTAGGACAGATGGTTGGGCATGGCAGCATAAAATCAGCATCGAGGATGAACAGCGCAATTGTGATCTTTCTGGATTCGACTGAGAAAGCTGATCAGGTGGTGGCACAGGGAGTGGTCATAGGTGACACTTTTACTCCCGTTTTACCGCTGGCGAATCCGTCTAGGAGGATCACCATCTCAAACGCTCCTCCTTTCGTTAAAAATGATCAGCTGATTAGAGAGTTGTCCCGTTTTGGCCAGGTTGTGTCCCCTATCAGAATGGTCTCTCTGGGTAGTAAATCACCCCTGCTGAAGCATGTTGTATGTCATAGGAGGCAGTGTTTCATGGTGTTGAAAGACAGCTCTGCTGAACTGAACGCGTCTTTTAATTTCAGGATTGATGGCTTTAGCTACTTGGTGTTTGCAACATCTGAAACCATGAAGTGTTTTGCGTGTGGCGCAGAAGGCCATCTTATTAGGTCGTGTCCTGAAAAGGCGAACACAAAGAGCACTGGCGGTAAGAAAGGTGACGCCGCTGTTTCTGGTGGTCCGGAGGGTAGCGCTACATGTGGTGCGGCGGATGCCGCTGCGGCGCCCGCTTCTGCTGGGGCGGTCGTGGCCGCGACTGCGGCCGCATCCGCGTCCGCTTGTGCTGGGGCGGCCGCGGCCGCCTCTGCTGGGGTGGCCGCGGCGGGCGCGGTAGTTGTCCCCCCAAACAGTGATGGTGGGGAATTTCTGTCT
Source organism: Pholidichthys leucotaenia (assembly GCA_020510985.1). Classification (NCBI taxonomy): domain Eukaryota; kingdom Metazoa; phylum Chordata; class Actinopteri; order Cichliformes; family Pholidichthyidae; genus Pholidichthys; species Pholidichthys leucotaenia. The sequence continues at coordinate 238,189,514 of CM035845.1, forward strand.
GGCGGCAGCTCTGATCATTGTGACGAGCCTGTCGCCCGGGGTAAACAGGTGGAGGGTGTAAGTAAAAGTGCAGTTAAACAAAGGAACGTGAATGAACAGACTTTGCAGGCGGGGGAGGAGCGGTTTGAGGCTGTAGCGGACACACAGAGCAAACACTGCATGACAAACGTTGCGTTTCATGAAGAAATGCAGGAATGTAGTTTTGTTGAAGAGGATCCTTTTAAAGCTGCACAAAAAAGGAAAAGTGCGGAAAACTTGCAGAGCTCTGCTAAATCTAGTAGGGTTGGGAATTTAGATTTAGTGAATGAGAGCGCTTCTGACGAAAGTGGAGATGAGTCTGAACTGATGCAGACGCAGACGCAGGAGGAGCAAAGCTCCTATTGTTTTACTAAAATTAGACAATTTCTCCAGGTGACTAAGGGGAGCAGAGCTGTGAAAGTGGAAAATTACTTTCCAGATCTGGAGTTATTTGTGGCATCAGCTCGCAAGCTGATGAAACCGAATGATGGGAATGAGACTTTTACTGATCAGGAAATTTTTCGTTTAAAGAAACTGGTTGTCAAACTGAAATCACAAATTTCTAACAGTCATGTTGACTCTTAGTTTGTTTCTTCCCTTTTATGCTATGTGTGTGTTTTTTTACTGTACCTTATTTTTATCCTTTTTAATGCCCCACCTTAGAATTGGCACTCTTAATATAAACGGGGCCAGGGATGATGTAAAAAGGGCCTCTTTATACAAGCTTTTTAATTTAAAGGCACTTGACGTGCTGATGGTCCAGGAGACTCACAGCACTGTAGACATTGAGTGCCAGTGGAGAAAAGAGTGGGATGGCTGCATTTTTTTTAGCCACAAATCCAATAATAGTGGAGGGGTGGCTGTACTTTTCTCTCGGGGTTGTGTGCCTGTCTCTTATGAGGTAGAAGAGGTGGTGAAAGGACATGTACTCTTGCTAAAGGTACAGCTTGAAAATGTAAACTTGGTTCTTATAAACGTGTATGTGCCAACCCAGAGAGCAGAAAGGATCAGGGTCTTTAATATGCTATCAGATACGGTTAGATCCTGTAATCCAAATAGTTTTTTATTTCTGGGGGGTGATTTTAACTGTACATTAAACCACAGACTGGACAGGAACCATCAGGAACCTCACCCTGCTTCTGCCAATAGGCTGAGGGAACTAGTGAAGGCGCATGAACTGGCCGATGTGTGGAGATCACATCATGGGGACCAGAGGCAGTACACCTGGAGCCATGCTAAAGATAACCTCTTATCTATGGCTAGGTTAGACCGTTTCTATGGTTTTAAACACCAAATGAGTGTTTTTAAAAATAGTTGTATCTGTCCTGTTGGTTTCACTGATCACTGCCTGCTGATTTGTTCTGTTTTCATTGAAAATGTAAAGTGTAAGAGTGCTTTTTGGCATTTTAATAATACACTTTTAAATGATGTGTTTTTTAAGGGAGTTTTTCATGATGTATGGAAGTCACACAGGGAACAAAAACCCTCTTTTAGTTCTCTCCAATTGTGGTGGGATTTTGGTAAGGCCCAGATAAAACAACTCTGCCAACAGTACACTCAAAATGTCACTCGTAGCTTGACCCAATCCTTGAAAGTTCTGGAGACTGAGGTGGTAGAACTAGAGGAGTTGCTCAGTTCTACAGGAAAACAGGAGCACTTAGAGGCTCTCAAGTCAAAAAGGTCAGCCTTGGCTAGCTTGCTAGGGGTCACCGCACAGGGTGCTCTGGTCCGCTCACGCTACATGGATGTAGCTCTGATGGACTCGCCCTCCCAGTACTTTTTTGGACTGGAGGGAAAAAATGGACAGAGAAAGCTCATTCACTCCTTGTTGGGCGATGACGGGAGAACAATCTCCACAGCAGCAGAGATCAGGAAACACGCTGCTAGCTTTTACAGTGAATTGTTTAGAGCAGAGTGGAGGGAGGACACGTCACTGGGCCAGGTTTTCCTTGATGGTCTTCCAGTGCTCTCAGAGGACCTTGTTGCCGGCTTGGATGCTCCACTGTCTCTGTCTGAGCTGCATACGGCGCTAATGAGCCTCCAGAATGGAAAATCACCAGGCATAGATGGTCTCTCTGTGGACTTTTTTAAGGAATTCTGGCCCCTGCTTGGTCCAGACCTGCTGGAGGTTCTCCAAGATAGCTTGGAAAGGGGGACCCTACCCACGACCTGCAGGAGGGCCATCATCACACTGTTGCCGAAAAAGGGGGACCTCCAGAGCCTAAAGAACTGGAGGCCGGTCTCTCTGCTCTGCACAGACTATAAGATTCTCTCAAAAGCTCTGGCCCGAAGACTGAGAAAGGTGATGAGCGAGCTCATTCATGTAGACCAGACTTACTGTGTGCCTGGCAGGCTGATTAGTGACAACGTCACTTTAATTCGGGATATTTTGGAGGTCTCTGGTTCATTGGCGGTAGAAACTGGTTTGATTTCAATTGACCAGGAAAAGGCGTTTGATCGGGTTGAACACCAATATTTATGGACAGTTTTAACAGCTTTTGGGTTCAGCCCAGGCTTCATAGCCAGGATACGGGTCTTGTACAGTGACATTGAGAGTGTACTGAAGATAAATGGGGGCCTGTCTGCCCCTTTAAAAGTCCAGAGGGGGGTTCGGCAGGGCTGCCCTCTCTCAGGGATGCTGTACTCCCTCGCCATAGAGCCTTTGCTTCACTGCCTGAGAAGGGACCTATCAGGAGTCACTTTTCCTGGCTGTGACACCACGTTCAAGCTGTCGGCCTATGCAGATGATGTAGTCATTCTGCTAAACAAGCAGAGTGACATTGACGTTCTGGTTAGGAGTGTCAATCTTTTTGGCCAACTTTCCTCTGCAAAAATAAACTGGGGAAAAAGCGAGGCTCTGATGGTGGGGGAGAAACTAGAAAATCAGCTTACGCTGCCTGGTGGGTTGATTTGGAAAAAAGGAGGTTTTAAGTATCTTGGTGTCTTTATTGGAAATCAGCAGTTTGAGCAAAAAAATTGGGATGGGGTCATAGAGAAAATTAACGGGAGACTAAACAAATGGAAGTGGCTAATGCCAAGAATATCTTTTAGAGGAAGAGTGCTCATTTTAAATAATCTTGTTTCCTCATCCCTGTGGCACCGCCTCATGTGCATGGACCCCCCTGCTGGTTTGTTGTCCAAAATTCAGTCTGTTTTGGTGGACTTTTTTGGGGGGGGTGGACTCCACTGGGTTCCTCAAGCCCTGTTATTTCTTCCCAAAGAGGAGGGGGGGCAAGGAGTGATTCATTTAGCTAGTAGAGGTGCTGCTTTTAGACTGACTTTCATACAGAGACTGCTGACGGGCCCCCAGGACCTGGTATGGAGGCCTTTGGCCTGTGTTATTTTACAGAGAGTCCTTGGGCTTGGGCTAGACCTCCCTGTGTTTTTAATGGATTTTAAGAACTCTAATGCACTGTCTTTACCCAGTTTTTACCGCAGTCTCTTTTCAGTGTGGACTCTTTTTAAAAAACAAAGAGGGCCATGCGATTCCCTCTACTGGTTGTTGAGGGAGCCGCTGGTTTTTGGTGGTCGCCTTGGTGTCCTGCCGGGAGTTGGAAGGACCTTCCTTGATAGGCTGTGTTCCAGGAACGTTCTCACTCTGAAGCAAGTGGTGGAACTGGCTGGTCCTGGCCTCAACAACGCCTCAGCTTTAGCAGCTCATCTTGGTGTCAGGTCAATTCGTTTCATCGATGGTCTTCTTGCACACTGGAAACAGGAGCTTCATGGACTTGAGCACTCCCTACTCTTGGACTTTAGCAATGGCACGCTGCAGCCGGAAAGCACTGACCCCTTTCCCTCTCTCACGCTCTATATGGACTTTGACGTCGCTCCTTGCTCCTTACTGGCATTCTGTGCTCCCACTGGTGTGGACTTTGGAGGAGCCAGTGGTAAGGCACTCTACAGACTGGTTGTGATGGCACTCAACAAGGACAGATTGAACACCTGTGTGGACACTCCTTGGAGAGCCTATTTTAAGCTAGGAAAAGGGCATCGGCCTGCCTGGAGGGCTCTTTATAAAGCCCCTCTCCCTAAGAGGCATGGAGACTTACAGTGGAGGGTCTTGCATGGTATTATAGCAGTCAATGCTTTTGTTTCTGTGATTAACAGCAGTGTCAGTGATCAGTGTGTTTTTTGTTCCTCTAGGGAGACTGTTTTTCATTGTTTTATTGAATGTCAGCGCCTGAGTGGCCTCTTTGAACTTCTCACAGAACTTTTTCATATTTTTAAGGAAGTTTTCTCTAAGCAGGTTTTCATTTGTGGTTTTATGTACAATCGTCGTTTTAAGCAGAAGTGTCAACTACTGAACTTTGTTTTAGGGCAGGCAAAGTTGGCTATCTATGTAAGCCGGAGAAGAAAACTTGAGAATGTTGAGAGTGATGTTGATGTCAAAATTTTATTTGTGAGGCTACTTAAAGCCAGAATCAGGCTGGACTTTCAGTTTTTTATGGGGAATGGGGATGTGGAAGGTTTCAGGACCCTCTGGTCCCTGGAGAATGTCCTCTGTTCAGTTCATGATGGACAGCTTTTTTTTGGGCGTTTTTTGGGGGATTAATTTTCTGTGTAATATAGCATGACATAGAAATTGTATTGACTGATGGACAAATGTGTTTATTAAAGATCTTTTAAAAATCAAAAATCTCTCTCTCTCTCTCTCTCTCTCTCTCTCTCTCTCTCTCTCTCTCTCTCTCTCTCTCTCTCTCTCTCTCTCTCTCTCTCTCTCGTGCGCATGCGTGGGCGTTTGTGGGAGCAGGGGTGTGGAGTGGTGTCGAGTGAGTACTTTAAACTTTGTATTTTCTAACTTTTTCTCTATCTTGTGTGTTTGAGGTGTGTGTGTTTAATATAGTGGGTTGAGTGTGTGTGTGCTGGGGTGTGAGTGTTGGAGTGAGTGTGTTGGGGAACGGTAGCTTCTGCTGCCGGTTTTTCCCGGCCGGCATCATGCCGGTGATTGATGGTGGTGTGGAGTTTGAGCGCTTAACCCGGCGTCATGGTGTGAGAATCCTCCCGACAGTTCCCTGTTCTGTGGAGGAGGCCAGCCTCGCTGTAGGACAGGTGGTTGGGCATGGCAGCATAAAATCAGCATCGAGGATGAACAGCGCAATTGTGATCTTTCTGGATTCGACTGAGAAAGCTGATCAGGTGGTGGCACAGGGAGTGGTCATAGGTGACACTTTTACTCCCGTTTTACCGCTGGCGAATCCGTCTAGGAGGATCACCATCTCAAACGCTCCTCCTTTCGTTAAAAATGATCAGCTGATTAGAGAGTTGTCCCGTTTTGGCCAGGTTGTGTCCCCTATCAGAATGGTCTCTCTGGGTAGTAAATCACCCCTGCTGAAGCATGTTGTATGTCATAGGAGGCAGTGTTTCATGGTGTTGAAAGACAGCTCTGCTGAACTGAACGCGTCTTTTAATTTCAGGATTGACAGCTTTAGCTACTTGGTGTTTGCAACATCTGAAACCATGAAGTGTTTTGCGTGTGGCGCAGAAGGCCATCTTATTAGGTCATGTCCTGAAAAGGCGAACACAAAGAGCACTGGCGGTAAGAAAGGTGACGCCACTGTTTCTGGTGGTCCGGAGGGTAGCGCTACATGTGGTGCGGCGGATGCCGCTGCGGCGCCCGCTTCTGCTGGGGCGGTTGCGGCCGCGACTGCGGTTCTGCGGGGGCATCCGCGGCCGCATCCGCGTCCGCTTGTGCTGGGGCGGCCGCGGCCGCCTCTGCTGGGGTGGCCGCGGCGGGCGCGGTAGTTGTCCCCCCAAACAGTGATGGTGGGGAATTTCTGTCTGGCGGCAGCTCTGATCATTGTGACGAGCCTGTCGCCCGGGGTAAACAGGTGGAGGGTGTAAGTAAAAGTGCAGTTAAACGAAGGAACGTGAATGAACAGACTTTGCAGGCGGGGGAGGAGCGGTTTGAGGCTGTAGCGGACACACAGAGCAAACACTGCATGACAAACGTTGCGTTTCATGAAGAAATGCAGGAATGTAGTTTTGTTGAAGAGGATCCTTTTAAAGCTGCACAAAAAAGGAAAAGTGCGGAAAACTTGCAGAGCTCTGCTAAATCTAGTAGGGTTGGGAATTTAGATTTACTGAATGAGAGCGCTTCTGACAAAAGTGGAGATGAGTCTGAACTGATGCAGACGCAGACGCAGGAGGAGCAAAGCTCCTATTGTTTTACTAAAATTAGGCAATTTCTCCAGGTGACTAAGGGGAGCAGAGCTGTGAAAGTGGAAAATTACTTTCCAGATCTGGAGTTATTCGTGGCATCAGCTCGCAAATTTATGAAACTGAATGATGGGAATGAGACTTTCACTGATCAGGAAATTTATCGTTTAAAGAAACTGGTTGCTAAACTGAAATTGCAAATTACTAACAATCATGTTGACTCTTAGTTTGTTTCTTCCCTTTTATGCTATGTGTGTGTTTTTTTACTGTACCCTATTTTTATCCTTTTTAATGCCCCACCTTAGAATTGGCACTCTCAATATTAATGGGGCCAGGGATGATGTAAAAAGGGCCTCTTTATACAAGCTTTTTAATTTAAAGAAACTTGACGTGCTGATGGTCCAGGAGACTCACAGCACTGTGGACATTGAGAGCCATTGGAGAAAAGAGTGGGATGGCTGCATTTTTTTTAGCCACAAATCCAGTAGCAGTGGGGGGGTGGCTGTACTTTTCTCTAGGGGTTGTGTGCCTGTCTCTTATGAGGTAGAAGAGGTGGTGAGAGGTCATTTCCTCTTATTAAAGGTACAGTTTGAAAACGTGAACTTCGTTTTTATAAACGTGTATGTGCCAACACAGAGAGCAGAAAGGATCAGGGTCTTTGACGTGCTTTCGGATACGGTTAAGTCCTGTGATCCAAATAGTTTTTTATTTCTGGGGGGTGATTTTAACTGTACATTAAACCACAGACTAGACAGGAACCATCAGGAGCCTCACCCTGCTTCTGCCAATAGGCTGAGAGAACTGGTGAAAACACATGAAATGGCCGATGTGTGGAGATCACATCATGGGGACCAGAGGCAGTACACCTGGAGCCATGTCAAAGATAACCTTTTATCTATGGCTAGGTTAGACCATTTTTATGGTTTTAAACATCAAATGAGTGTTTTTAAAAATAGTTGTATCTGTCCTGTTGGTTTCACTGATCACTGCCTGCTGTTTTGTTCTGTGTTTATTGAAAATGTAAAGTGTAAGAGTGCTTTTTGGCATTTTAACAATACACTTTTAAATGATGTGTTTTTTAAAGAGGTTTTTCATGATGTTTGGAAGTCACACAGGGAACAAAAACCCTCTTTTAGTTCTCTCCAATTGTGGTGGGATTTTGGTAAGGCCCAGATAAAACAACTCTGCCAACAGTACACTCAAAATGTCACTCGTAGCTTGACCCAATCCTTGAAAGTTCTGGAGACTGAGGTGGTAGAACTAGAGGAGTTGCTCAGTTCTACAGGAAAACAGGAGCACTTAGAGGCTCTCAAGTCAAAAAGGTCAGCCTTGGCTAGCTTGCTAGGGGTCACCGCACAGGGTGCTCTGGTCCGCTCACGCTACATGGATGTAGCTCTGATGGACTCGCCCTCCCAGTACTTTTTTGGACTGGAGGGGAAAAATGGACAGAGAAAGCTCATTCACTCCTTGTTGGGCGATGACGGGAGAACAATCTCCACAGCAGCAGAGATCAGGAAACACGCTGCTAGCTTTTACAGTGAATTGTTTAGAGCAGAGTGGAGGGAGGACACGTCACTGGGCCAGGTTTTCCTTGATGGTCTTCCAGTGCTCTCAGAGGACCTTGTTGCCGGCTTGGATGCTCCACTGTCTCTGTCTGAGCTGCATACGGCGCTAATGAGCCTCCAGAATGGAAAATCACCAGGCATAGATGGTCTCTCTGTGGACTTTTTTAAGGAATTCTGGCCCCTGCTTGGTCCAGACCTGCTGGAGGTTCTCCAAGATAGCTTGGAAAGGGGGACCCTACCCACGACCTGCAGGAGGGCCATCATCACACTGTTGCCGAAAAAGGGGGACCTCCAGAGCCTAAAGAACTGGAGGCCAGTCTCTCTGCTCTGCACAGACTACAAGATTCTCTCAAAAGCTCTGGCCCGAAGACTGAGAAAGGTGATGAGCGAGCTCATTCATGTAGACCAGACTTACTGTGTGCCTGGCAGGCTGATTAGTGACAACGTCACTTTAATTCGGGATATTTTGGAGGTCTCTGGTTCATTGGCGGTAGAAACTGGTTTGATTTCAATTGACCAGGAAAAGGCGTTTGATCGGGTTGAACACCAATATTTATGGACAGTTTTAACAGCTTTTGGGTTCAGCCCAGGCTTCATAGCCAGGATACGGGTCTTGTACAGTGACATTGAGAGTGTGCTGAAGATAAATGGGGGCCTGTCTGCCCCTTTAAAAGTCCAGAGGGGGGTTGGGCAGGGCTGCCCTCTCTCAGGGATGCTGTACTCCCTCGCCATAGAGCCTTTGCTTCACTGCCTGAGAAGGGATCTATCAGGAGTTACTTTTCCTGGCTGTGACACCACGTTCAAGCTGTCGGCCTATGCAGATGATGTAGTCATTCTGCTAAACAAGCAGAGTGACATTGACGTTCTGGTTAGGAGTGTCAATCTTTTTGGCCAACTTTCCTCTGCAAAGATAAACTGGGGAAAAAGCGAGGCTCTGATGGTGGGGGAGAAACTAGAAAATCAGCTTACGCTGCCGGGTGGGTTGATTTGGAAAAAAGGAGGTTTTAAGTATCTTGGTGTCTTTATTGGAAATCAGCAGTTTGAGCAAAAAAATTGGGATGGGGTCATAGAGAAGATTAACGGGAGACTAAACAAGTGGAAGTGGCTAATGCCAAGAATATCTTTTAGAGGAAGAGTGCTCATTTTAAATAATCTTGTTTCCTCATCCCTGTGGCACCGCCTCATGTGCATGGACCCCCCTGCTGGTTTGTTGTCCAAAATTCAGTCTGTTTTGGTGGACTTTTTTTGGGGGGGTGGACTCCACTGGGTTCCTCAAGCCCTGTTATTTCTTCCCAAAGAGGAGGGGGGGCAAGGAGTGATTCATTTAGCTAGTAGAGGTGCTGCTTTTAGACTTACTTTCATACAGAGACTGCTGACGGGCCCCCAGGACCTGGTATGGAGGCCTTTGGCCTATGTTATTTTACAGAGAGTCCTTGGGCTTGGGCTATACCTCCCTGTGTTTTTAATGGATTTTAAGAACTCTAATGCACTGTCTTTACCCAGTTTTTACCGCAGTCTCTTTTCAGTGTGGACTCTTTTTAAAAAACAAAGAGGGCCATGCGATTCCCTCTACTGGTTGTTGAGGGAGCCGCTGGTTTTTGGTGGTCGCCTTGGTGTCCTGCCGGGAGTTGGAAGAACCTTCCTTGATAGGCTGTGTTCCAGGAACGTTCTCACTCTGAAGCAAGTGGTGGAACTGGCTGGTCCTGGCCTCAACAACGCCTCAGCTTTAGCAGCTCATCTTGGTGTCAGGTCAATTCGTTTCATCGATGGTCTTCTTGCACACTGGAAACAGGAGCTTCATGGACTTGAGCACTCCCTACTCTTGGACTTTAGCAATGGCATGCTGCAGCCGGAAAGCACGGACCCCTTTCCCTCTCTCACGCTCTATATGGACTTTGACGTCGCTCCTTGCTCCTTACTGGCATTCTGTGCTCCCACTGGTGTGGACTTTGGAAGAGCCAGTGGTAAGGCACTCTACAGACTGGTGGTGATGGCACTCAACAAGGACAGATTGAACACCTGTGTGGACACTCCTTGGAGAGCCTATTTTAAACTAGGAAAAGGGCATCGGCCTGCCTGGAGGGCTCTTTATAAAGCCCCTCTCCCTAAGAGGCATGGAGACTTACAGTGGAGGGTCCTGCATGGTATTATAGCAGTCAATGCTTTTGTTTCTGTGATTAACAGCAGTGTCAGTGATCAGTGTGTTTTTTGTTCCTCTAGGGAGACTGTTTTTCATTGTTTTATTGAATGTCAGCACCTGAGTGGCCTCTTTGAACTTCTCACAGAACTTTTTCATATTTTTAAGGAAGTTTTCTCTAAGCAGGTTTTCATTTGTGGTTTTATGTACAATCGTCGTTTTAAGCAGAAGTGTCAACTACTGAACTTTGTTTTAGGGCAGGCAAAGTTGGCTATCTATGTAAGCCGGAGAAGAAAACTTGAGAATGTTGAGAGTGATGTTGATGTCAAAATTTTATTTGTGAGGCTACTTAAAGCCAGAATCAGGCTGGACTTTCAGTTTTTTATGGGGAATGGGGATGTGGAAGGTTTCAGGACCCTCTGGTCCCTGGAGAATGTCCTCTGTTCAGTTCATGATGGACAGCTTTTTTTTGGGCGTTTTTTGGGGGATTAATTTTCTGTGTAATATAGCATGACATAGAAATTGTATTGACTGATGGACAAATGTGTTTATTAAAGATCTTTTAAAAATCAAAATCTCTCTCTCTCTCTCTCTCTCTCTCTCTCTCTCTCTCCAGGGATAACCTGTATTGCAAGTTATAATGTAAAGAAAATAGTCCCCCAAGTATATGCACATATTGATATATCTAGAGCTTAATGGACCCAAGAGCAGGCACTGAGAGGAGACCAGATTTGAATGGAAAAGGCGATTAATTACTGAACAGGTAATAGTGATTTTGGTAAAGCTGGCAACCCTGTGGAGGGAGAGGAGAGAGAATGGTAAGTATACTGGATAAAATGCAGGTGGGTATAATGATTGAGATATTAACTTTTCTTGCAGGTGTTGGTGTTGAGAAGCACAGTGATTAAACTGCAGGTTTGTTGGTCTTGACCAGGTAGGGAGATTTATTAAGCTGCTGGATAACGTGAGGACTGGAGTCTGAAGGAGATAAGAGATGGTGCCCCAGGCCCGAGGACTTTAAAGGGTTAGATTGATGACATAACAGGGCTTGTGACTTACCCAGAGAGTGGGGTAAAATCTGTGTCCTTCCCTGATTTAATTTATTGTGATCATTTGCATCATTTGACCTCTGTGTCCCCCTGGGTTCCCGGTCATTGTCTTCTGTGTTTCCCGGTCTGTTGTCATCCCATATCCTCACTCTCTGCCATGATGTTTCTCTTAGTTTTCCTACCTCAGCCTTAGTTTGATTATTGTGTTATTTTCATTATCCTGCCCCAATTATATTCTGTTTTAGCTGTCACGGCTTTGTCAGCATCTCAGTTAAGCGTTTCCTGAGAGACGCTGGATGTAGTTTGTCAAGGATTAATAAAGCTCTCCAAGAACTTCCTGAAGAAGCAGAGAAAGGGAGCTTCTAGCTGTGGCTACAAAGAAATGACAAAAGTTGGGGGACAAAAGAAGCCACATAGGTTGCCTGAATACCTATACCCAGCTGCAGGGAGCGGCAGCTAGACGTCCCTCTATGCTGCCTCACCATCTGGAGATGTTCTTAGATAAAAGGGGTGAAACATCAGTGAAAGATGGCTCTCAGCTGAAGACCCAGCAGCTGGGTAGTTGGGCACTGGTGGAGGTGTGTCAAGCAGAAATGCTTTGCAAGCAACAACATCAGCCTGTCTCTAAATTTGCAGTTTTGTTGTCAGTGCCCATGCTGAATGTTGGATTTTCAGTGTTTTTGTTAATAAATTATTTCACACTTCAGAACTGTCTGCACAGCGTCCTCCTTACCTGTCTGCTGGAGGTGCTCATGACACTAAGTTTAATGAGCTAAGTAATATGCTGACCAACTGCAGGGTACAGTGGGGCAAAAAAGTATTTAGTCAGCCACCAATTGTGCAAGTTCTCCCACTGTAAAAGATGAGAGAGGTCTCCAATTGTCATCATAGGTACACCTCAACTATGAGAGACAAAATGAGAAAAAAAAATAATCCAGAAAATCACATTGTCTGATTTTTAAAGAATTTATTTGCAAATTATGGTGGAAAATAAGTATTTGGTCAATAACAAAAGTTCATCTCAATATTTTGTTATATACCCTTTGTTGGCAATGACAGAGGTCAAACATTTTCTGTAAGTCTTCACAAGGTTTTCACACACTGTTGCTGGTATTTTGGCCCATTCCTCCATGCAGATCTCCTCTAGAGCAGTGATGTTTTGGGGCTGTCGCTGGGCAGCTTCGTAAGAAGCCACTCCTTCGTTGCCCGGGCGGTGTGTTTGGGATCATTGTCATGCTGAAAGACCCAGCCACGTTTCATTTTCAATGCCCTTGCTGATGGAAGGAGGTTTTCACTCAAAATCTCACAATACATGGCCCCATTCATTCTTTCCTTTACACGGATCAGTCATCCTGGTCCCTTTGCAGAAAAACAGCCCCAAAGCATGATGTTTCCACCACCATGCTTCACAGTAGGTATGGTGTTCTTTGGATGCAACTCAGCATTCTTTCTCCTCCAAACACGACAAGTTGAGTTTTACCAAAAAGTTCTATTTACCATATGACATTCTTCCAATCTTCTTCTGGATCATCCAAATGCTCTCTTGCAAACTTCAGATGGGCCTGGACATGTACTGGCTTAAGCAGGGGGACAGGTCTGGCACTGCAGGATTTGAGTCCCTGGTGGCGTAGTGTGTTTCTGATGGTAGCCTTTGTTACTTTGGTCCCAGCTCTCTGCAGGTCATTCACTAGGTCCCCCGTGTGGTTCTGGGATTTTTGCTCACCGTTCTCGTGATCATTTTGACCCCACGGGGTGAGATCTTGCGTGGAGCCCCAGATCGAAGGAGATTATCAGTGGTCTTGTATGTCTTCCATTTTCTAATAATTGCTCCCACAGTTTATTTCTTCACACCAAGCTGCTTACCTATTGCAGATTCAGTCTTGCCAGCCTGGTGCAGGTCTACAATTTTGTTTCTGGTGTCCTTTGACAGCTCTTTGGTCTTGGCCATAGTGGAGTTTGGAGTCTGACTGTTTGAGGTTGTGGACAGGTGTCTTTTATACTGATAACGAGTTCAAACAGGTGTCATTAATACAGGTAACAAGTGGAGGACAGAGGAACCTCTTAAAGAAGAAGTTACAGGTCTGTGAGAGCCAGGAATCTTGCTTGTTTGTAGGTGACCAAATATTTATTTTCCACCATAATTTGCAAATAAATTCTTTAAAAATCAGACAATGTGATTTTCTGGATTTTTTTTTCTCATTTTGTCTCTCACAGTTGAGGTATACCTATGATGAAAATTGGAGACCTCTCTCATCTTTTAAGTGGGAGAACATGCACAATTGGTTGCTGACTAAATACTTTTTTGCCCCACTGTACGTCCACAAGACGACAGATCATAGAAACGTGTGTTCAGTCTAGACTTGTCTATGGCAGTCAAGCATGGTTCCCTAATGAGATGTTTTTAAATTGACAGAGTGTGTCCATCAAAGATTTTATCACAGTGCAGTATCTCAAGTACATTGCTCATGTGTGTACGGGTGAAAACACGTTTTACGAAAAAGGCTTTATTTGCATTTTCACCAAAGAAATATTATAGAGATCCCAGGCTGAAGATCAGCAACATGCTGGATGTAACATCTGAACAGGCAAAAAGGTTACTTAGTCCTAATATGAGTTCTGCAGGATCATAAACATTTGTTTTGACCTGCCCCCATAGTGACTAATGTCATCAATAGGGGGATCACCTGTACTGTACTGTAAGGTTGAGCGGTTTGGAGACAAAGTAAGAGAAGCAAGGCTGAGATGGTTTGGACATGTGCAAAAGAGGGATAATGGAAATATTGGACAAAGAATGTTGAAGATGGAGCTGCCAGGCAGGAGGAAAAGAGGAAGACCGCAGACAAGATTCATGGATGTAGTGAGGAGGACATGGAGAGGGTTGGTGTTACAGAAGAAGATGCAAGGGATAGGGTGAGATGGAGGCAGATGATTCACTATGGCAACCCCTAAAGGGAGCAGCTGAAAGAAGAAGAAGCAGAAACTGTGAATATGTAAAAGGAACATACACATAAAAACATTCTAGCTTACTTCTGTGTTTTTTAACACGTGAAAATAGGTCAGTTTCACAAAAAAAGAGGAAACAAAAAAAGTTAAAAAGTGATTTCCAAGAACTACACTACATATATACAGTACATACATAACCCTCCACCCCCACTTCACCTCTGCAACTGACCTGTTTGAAAGTGACAGTGCTGAAAGCACTGTGATCCCTCTTTGACCTACCAGACCCATTCCCTTCATCCAGATCAATTTTGGAATCATCTAAATATGAAAAATCACAGTCTGAGCCTGTATCTGTAAAATCTCCAAGGCTTTGGTAAGTGTATATTTTTTTAACTGGCGCAGGCTTGCGGTTTAGTGGTTTACTACATAAAACCGTTACTTCCGGTTTCTGGTGGCGCTACTTCTACAGTTGAGTTTGCACCCTAACATGCTGCACCAATTCACAACATTGATCACAACAACTGACTAAAGAAAAATCATTTAAAGCACAGGACCAGCTCTTCAAGTGTGTTCCGTGATCTTTACCCACACAGTCAAGTAAACAGTGTTTTATTGCTCTTCTTGGGCAGCTGCCCACCATGACCTGGGCCCCTGGATAAGTGGTAAAAGACAGATGAATGGATTGCTTTTCCTTGTTTATTCTACTTAATTGAGCTTTTTACTTTTACTTTTAGCAAACCTTGGAAGGCAAGTTCTTGCAACAAATTTAAAAGTGTTGCATTGTATTACAAAGTTTTTACTGTATGGCAGTCTAGACATTTAGTCACTGACTTATTCAGCATGAATGCAAGCTGAATTATGTAGAGAGAATAGTTTTTCTAAAGAAAGAAAAGGCAGTCAAGTGGGAAATCCATTCATAAAAAAACAACTCTGTAAACTGCCTTCACTTTCAGATATTTACCTGCTGCTTCACTTTGTCCATCCCCCTACCGTCCTTTGGACAACTTGACTCATGTTGCCATAGAAACAGGAACTATGAAAAGCTTAATAATATCTTAAGGGCAGAGAGAGAAATAGAACAATCTGGCTTCAATACAGAAACCATGATTTTTTTTTTTTTTTTAACTTTGTGATATGAAGGTGCTCTTGTCGCAAAAGGTGACTCTTCAGTAACGGTAATAAATCAATAAAAAAACTGACAAGGTGCATTAAATTGTGAACTTACGTCAGACTGCAAAGTCATGTATAGTAATGTTGTGGTTTTAGGTTAGGACAATAAAAATGACATCAACAAATTAATTTTTTTATATTATTTTTTTTAAAATTTGAAATTCATTTAACCAATCTGAGTTAAATTTCAATGACAAGACCTCTGGCTGACCTCATCGCCCTAGCCCAAGATCGCCCTGCCTTCAGACGATTGGCCACAATGGTCACTTAAGTGGCCAGGCGAGGATTAAGTAAGAAAGTTATTTAACCAGGAAAACCTCTTTTAAAATCTCTAAAGCGAATGTCTAAAATCTAAAAAAGATTTAAAATGTGTCCTGGCCAAGAAGCAGCAGCAAATTTATGGTCCTCAACACAATATCTATGGTATACGAGCTTGCTAATTTGTCTCAGACAGTAGTATTTAGTGTGGTCTCGTACGCCCTCCACCCCCCAATCTCAAGGAGCTGCAAAAACTGGCAAATGTGGCAATTTTGGGATTTTGTCAAGGTTCATCGGGATTTGTAAAAGGTTGCCAAACAGGTTGCAAAGAGTTTTTAAGGTCCCAAACTCTTCATCTTGTTTGAATTTTATTGGCAAATTTATTTTTACGCAAACAGTTGTAAATATTTGCAAAATAGTTGTAAGCATTGGCAAATGGTTGTAATATGTTTGTAAATGGTTGTAACTCATGTTGCTACAGTTCTTCTTGGTTCATCTAGTGAACACAAATCACTAGACGGTTTGACTCATAGTTTGGGATTTTATTATGTGAATAACTTTGTTTGAACCAAATCTACAGGTCTCCCATTCCATGACTTTTCTGAAATTTGTGTTCTATGTTTTCAGAAATCATCTGACTGCGTAAACTTCACATTTAACCTAAACCAAGTTGGAATCTGACCGGAGTGGTGGCTCAGTTGGTAGAGCATCCGCCCCACACCCGGGAGGCAGGGGTTCAAATCCCGGCCGGGTCATACCAAAGACCATATAAAAATGGTGCTTTCTGCCTTCTAGCGTGGTGCTCCGCATAATGGAATGGGGAAAGTAAAGTTACACACAGAGCTACCAGAGGACTGACCCCCCGCTGTAGCTTTCACTACTTACAGTAGCTGTGTGGCCTAGGGTCAGAGAAACGGAGATAGGCGCCGCCCATATACACCTTCAGGTGTGAAGGGATTAACTAACTAACTAAGTTGGAATCTGTGCCTCTCCACTCCTCCTCTGGGTTCTGGGACCTCGATTTTCCAAATGAAAGGACTTGGCACCTGATTTGGGGAGCTATGTCATCTGCTGGTGTTGGTCCTCTGTGTTTTATCAAGTCCAAAGTCAGCGCAGTCATCCACTAAGAAATTTTAGAGAACTTCATACTTCTGTCTGCTGACAAGCTTTATGAAAATGCTGATTTCATTTTCCAGTAGGACTTGGCACCTGCCCACACTGCCAAAAGCAGGGGCGCCCCCGGGGGGAAGGGCCGGGGGGGGGCATGTCACCCCCCTGCCACCACTTGGGTCGTTCCAGTGGCCACCCCTAGTTCCTGCCACTGGACAGTCTAACATAATTTTATAACTTGTTTTTCTATGTCATATTTTACATGTAGTAGATGTTTAAGAATAATTGATGTGCGCTGTATATTTTAAACAAATATTAAAAAAATAAACCAAACTAGGACAGATCACAATGTCAAAGTGCGTTCAGACCAAACGCGAACAGGTGCGCAGTGTGATTACATTTTAAATTGATTTTGAAGTGCCACCCCAAGATTTTCAGTTGTCCCCATGTGCCCCCTCCCCCATGAAAAAATTCTGGAGGCGCCCCTGGCCAATACTACCAATACCTGGTTTAATCACCATGGAATCACTGTGCTTTACTGGTCAGCAAACTCTCCTGACCTAAACCCATAAAGAATCTATTGGGTATTGTCAAGAGGAAGATGAGAGAAAGCAGACCCAACAATGCAGATGAGCTGAAGGCCGCAATCAAAGCAACCAGGGCTTCCATAACACCTCAGCAGTGCAACAGGCTGATCACCTCCATGCCACGCTGCTGTGATGCAGTAATTTATGCAAAAGGAGCCCTGACCAAGTATTGATTGTGTACATGGACATACTTTTCACTAGACCAACATTCCTATTAAAAATCCACTTTTTGAGAAACTGAATCTTGGGTTTTCATTAGCAGGAAGCCATGGTTGTCAAAATTAAAAGAAATGGGATGCTCCCCCTTCAAAAAAGGTCTTTTGAAGATGAGTTTAACTTCAGAAAGTTCCTGTTTAACTGAAGCCTTCTTAGCCTAAGTTCTGACTGAAAACTATAAATACAATATGGTACCCTGGATATTTAAGATGTTAATATATTCCTAGAGTTTGCATCTAAAGTTTTCTTGATACCCTTTACTAAATGTTTTTTTTTTTTTTGGCGGGGGGGGGGTGTTAAAAGCACTTAAGCCCCTTTTCCATGAGTACCTACTCAGCCCTGCTCACCTCAATTCTACTCGGTGTGTAGAGTTTTCCATTAGTACCCTGTATGGGGTACTTTTTTCATACCTACTCCAGCTGGATTCCAACCATGCTGAGTCGAGCTAAAAATGTGACGTCAATAGACTTCAGGCCACTTATTGGTCAGGGCGTAATGTCATGAGAGTGACGTCCACCATAATCTTCAGCCACCATTTGCAAAAATTCTTCAGCGAGCAAGTGTCATTGTAAACACAACAACGATAGAAATGGCTTCACAGAAATCAGCACCATGGTCCAACAGAAGTTTATGTGCCTTTTGGCTGATGAGAGAAGCCAGAGTGAACTAGATGGAGTGACCCAAAATGAATTTATGGCCACTGACTGACAAATAACGGGAGGCAGACTGGCATCGACCTGACCATGGCATCATTGTTGAAAATCGTGATAGAGGATGGTGAGTGATGTATTATTATTCATCTTTTATGTTATTTATCCCAGTGGTGGAAAGTTCACTTTAAAGAAACAACACCATTGTCTCCTGTATACAGACAATGAACTAGCTAATTAGCTATCAGTGCGAACTCCGTGTTCTGCTTGTATTTTGCGCTTGTGTCGACAACATCTGATGAAATAAGCTAGTGTTAATCCTGGTTAAAAAGTTTTTTGGGGTTTTTTTACATGTTGCACTTTCATGCTGTGCATGTACTTAAGTTGTGTGTATTTTCGTTCTAGAGTCTGACCAGCATCTGCTTTGACACCGGCAATATCTAGCATGACACCACAATGTGTAATGACTGGAAACAAGTTTGGCACCTTGTTGTTTTTAGCAGTGGTGGAGAAAGTACTCAAATCCCTTGCTTTTAAAGTTAAAGTACAGAAAAAAGTGCCAAAACTAAAGCAGGCACAATTTCCACTTAAGTAAAAATATTAAATAACTCACTTTTGAATGTACTTGAAGTATAATAGTTAAAGTACGAGATTTCATTCATCTGAATGTATTAACTCATTCTGATTGCTGAGGCTACAGTGAAAACAAATAATTTTAAACGTAGCCCAGCCCTTGTAAAATATATTTTACTGATGTGCAGCTACATGAAAACTGTGCTTAAATACAACAACGAAACACTTTTTTGTCACATTTGATCACTGGCTCTTAGCAACAAGTGTATTTCCCAAATATTTGTCTTTAACTTGCTTTTATTAACCACCACCCATTTTTGTGGGTCTAGGCAAGAGCAAAACGATCCACCCCAAACCTTACAGCACTATTTACAGAGATGCAGGCTGAGGATCTACTGAACCAGGACCAGCGTGAGCGGCACATCCAGTTGCTTCTCAGTTAGACAGGGGAGCATGAAACTACCTTGTGAAGGGAGGAGATGGCTCAGAATGCTGCCTTCAATCAAGCGTTCTTTGGTGTGCTGGGCCACCTTATGAAGGCGATGAGTGGCCGGTGTGTGTGACCCCACCCAAGTTTTTTTTTTTTTTTTTTTTTTTTTTTTTACAGTTTAAAGTTTGAATTTTGCACATTGTAAATAATCTGGATTTTTATGCTGATTGTAATAAATGATTTAGTGACATGTGTTTGCATCATGATTTTCTATTTTGTCTGTTAACCTCTTGCACTCCGGTGTACCGCGGACGGGCACGTCTCTGCGTCCCAGAGAGCACGAGGGCGCACGAGAGCGCCCTCGTGCGCTCTAGGACGCATGAGGGCACTGCGTCCAAGCGCGCACTGAAAAAAAAAAAAAAGTTCTTCCACTATAGACACAGCCGCGAACAGATCAGATATGATTGACCTCTCATTTGACTAATAAGAGCCTTGAGTTGGGTTTCTGAAACCTTGAAGAACCAATGACTGAAAACCTAGCAAGAAGGACCCGCCTACCAACGTTGTGAATGCAGCGAGCCAAATGAAGCACAGAAGTTCGCAAACTGTTTTGTGTAAGGCTGGGTGAAGAGAGACTGACTGCTGCAGCAGATGAAAAAAAGGACCCGCAGGAAGAACCTGCTACAGACCCAGCAGCACGGAGACCACCCACAAGTGCGACCTGCACTTATTCCAGCAGAATAGACGTTTAGGATTCTCTTCCATGGTCATCATAGACCGACGGAGGCCGGCGATGAAGGTCGTAAACCATTCGCCAAAACCACAATTATGGAAGCGCAAAACCGCAACGGAATTATGTTTTGACCGGGAACCACGAGCGGACCAGCATCGCGTTCGTCTGACAATGAGGAAGAGAAGTTCGCCAGGACACTGTTGCTGTGAAGAGGTAAGTGTTATAAGCTAAATTATTCTTTATCCCTGAAAATTGTAATCAAAATGACTTTTGACCGATCGGTAAATTACAACTGTGCGGCGCACGAAGTCTGAAGTGCGTGCACCACGGTACATGGTTCGTGTGCCGCGTCCGGACCATGAACGCCGCCCCCCCCCCGCTACTCTTCTGTAGCGAGGGGGAAGGGAGCCGCGTTGACTGTGCCACGGTCGCCACATGAGTCTATTCCGTCATGTAGCGATGGCCGATGTCCGTCCTCTGTAGCGAGGGGGGGGCAACCCCCCCCCCCACACACACAGCCCTGAGTGTCACCTTTCATTAGAGCCCAAGATTAAGCTTCTATATTGAATCATTCAAAAGTTACAGACGTTTTTCCAAACTGTGCCATTTGGCACAATTTGGCACAGTTCAAAAACGCCTGGGAACTACCTGAGGAAAAAGCTGTGTAATATATTCATTTTTTGTAGTATTGTTACAAAATTTGGACCTCAGCTGGATAACACTTGGTTCTACATTTCTATTGCATTTTCCAGCCCGGATCTGAAGCTGTGTGTTATTTGCAAGCATTTGTATCCAAAAAAACACCCAGGCCAAATTTATTTTCTTCAAGTTCAGTATGTTTAGATGACTGTAACTCAGTGGCCGGAGCACTTAGAGAGATTATGAATATTTTGCCAAAAAATTCAAAGTGTTTTCTTATAAATGAGACCAACCCCATGAAGATGCTGCAAAGGGTTGAAGAACAGCTTTCGATTTACTTTGGGCACATTATTTTTTGGTGTTTTTAGGGAAATTGACCGGAGTGCAAGGGGTTAAAACACTGGTGGGAAAAGAGTGAACAGTACAAACCATTTATCAGTGACATTGAAAATAATGGCTCATTTTTAAGAAAAAGTAACCAAAAACAAATATTTTATTTAATGAAAACTGTGTTGTTGGATGTGCCATTGCAGAAGACACTGCAAACTAGTGATAGTACCTGTATATCCAGAAATTATGTGCCATATTAGCATCTGTATTTCCTAATAATTGAATAGGGTTTAATGGGATTTAACTTATTTTAACACAAACTGCTTTATGGATCATAATTCTGTTGATAGACTTACACCAAACCAAAAGTGATTTCTCAAACTGCTGGATTATTCTTAGACAGCTTTTCCACTCTTTTAGCATTGAATTTATGTCACTTGGTAACCTTCACAAATAAATCAAACAAAAGTGGAAATGTATCTCCAAAAAGTACAAAAGTTTCTCATCAAAATTCCTGGTGCAGTACTAAATGAGTACATGTATAGTCCATTGTTGATGCCGAGAATATATATTTGTACAATATCTACATGTATTTATCCAGTAAATCCATCTATTTCTCCATGTAACCTTGTGACTGCATTATTTTAATTGCTTTGAACAGTAGATCAAGTTTGTTTTGGGTTAAAAATGCATCATAATTGTTAAATATGACATGATTCCTCGTGCGCACGAGTGAAGGAATAAAAAACCCAATCGCTGGAGTAGAATGTGCCATTTATTAACATAAACCACAAAAAAATAACGAGTCCAGTTGACCACAAAAATACAGAGAGTTGCAAAAGATGAGATTAAGGCCACCAGACATACAGGGTGACTGACGGATGCTCTACAGCCTGGCAAAGGGAATGCCTAGTGCTGCAGAACTACTGCCGGCACAGAGAGAAAGGCAAACATGAAACTTACGGTACCAGAGTAATCCGGGACTATGCCTCCCGGATGCTCTACAGCCTGGTGAAGGGAATGCCTAGTGCCACAGAGCTGCGGTCAACACAGGAAGAAAGGCAAACATGAAACTTACAGTGCTGGAGCGATCTGGGGGCTGTCTGTGCAGCCTGGTGGATGAGGGAGAAAGGCAGGGTCAGCCGCTAACATCAAGGGTTTTACCAAACTTGAAATGACAGGCTGAAAAAACACATAGGTAGTGATTACACAAACGGGGAGAACTAGCTGCCGCATATGGAGGTGAATGCTCCGACAATCTCTTTCCACAAACGCAGCGAATAAATAATCCTGATGCTAACAAGGAAAGAGATTGCCGGTGTGAGGAAGCGTGGGCTGAACATAATTGAAACTAGTGTGTGAGAAAGCTTGTATGAGCGTGTGAATGGGAATGAATGGAGTGCGTGCGTGTTTGTGTGTGTGTGTGTGTGTGTGTGTGTGTGTGTGTGTGTGTGTGTGTGTGTGTGTGTGTGTGTGTGTGTGAACAACCGTAATGAAGCACAACTGATGGCACTTGACAGGAGGGGGGGGGGGGGTGCCCGAACTGTCAGGGAGCGAAGGACCCAAACAGCTCCCTGACGCGCCTGACGGGAAATAGCGCAAGAAATAACAATAAGTCAGAATTGTGTTTGGAACAACCAAACCCAGATTCATGACAAAATATATCTTATTATACCTAACTCAGTACTTTTTAAGATAAGATAAGAAAAGATAAGATAAGATAAGATAAGATAAACCTTTATTAGTCCAACAATGGGGAAATTCCTGGATTACAGCAGTAAAAAGGGATAGCAGCACTCAGAACAATAGTCAACAAGATAATAGGAACTGGTTAGCCAAAGCAGTAAATGAATATACATATGTACATGGTTATATACGCAGTGCACGAGCATTGCAGCTAGACTGAATAAACAGCAGTGAGGTTTGTTAAATTACCCTGCAGAATATGAATATGTCCCCAGACAGTATATTTCGCATTTGAATCAACAGTGTTGTTGTCACCCTCAAAAATAATTGTTATTGTCCTAGTTCTGTATCGGAGGGGACAATCTCTGTTTTGCAAAGTTGTTACGTTCAGCACATTTAATACTATCTCTACGAGCAGCCCTGGATAGGTTATAAAGTCTGAAAGACATAGGTGAGAAGGACCTGCAGAACCTCTCCGTCATGCACCTAGGAAGACACAGCCTACCTCTAAATGAGGTCCTCAGTGCATTCAGCATGCCCTGCATGGGATGGTACTCGGACTCCAAGCAGAGATGACAGCTTTGCCACCATCCTCCTCTCTCCTATCTCCTCCACTGGGTTGAGGCATTGCCACAGTACAGAGCTAGCTTTTTTGATCAGCTTATTCAGTCTCTTCCAGTTGGCTACTGTGATGCCCCTGCTCCACCAGACCACTCCAAATGTGATTGCTGATCCCAGAATCAGAATCAGAATCAGAATCAGAATCAGATTTATTGCCATTGTTCATGTGATACACAAACTAGGAATTTGTCTCGGTGCCATGCTGCAACATTAAAAACATAATGAGAAAAGGGGATAAAATAAAAAACTAAAGGTCTAGAAACGTGCAATAAGTGTAGAAAAATAAGTAATAATAAGTAATAATAATAATAATACTAGTAATAATGAGTAGTACTAGTCAAGGCAGTTTAAAAAATTAGCATGTAGCAGATAATGTGAAGTACCACATAGTGCAGTCAATAATGCAACAGAAAAACAGTGGTGATTGACATGAGTCTGGTTGAGCTGCTGTACATAATGCACGAGAGTCAAAAGTCACTTAGTGTTCAGCAGTCTGATGGCAGAGGGGAAGAAGCTGTTCATGTGCCGGGAGGTTTTAGTCCGAATGGACCGAAGCCTTCTACCTGAGGGGAGGGGGGCAAACAGCACGTGACCAGGATGTGAAGGATCGGCTATGATCCGGCCAGCACGCCTCCGAGTCCTGGAGATGTACAGGTCCTGGAGAGATGGGAGTTTGCAGCCTATCACCTTCTCAGCAGTGCACACGACACGCTGCAGCCTTAGTCTGTCCCTGGCAGTGGCTCCTGCGTACCACACAGTTATGGAGGAGGTGAGGATGGACTCGATGATGGCCGTGTAGAACTGCACTAACATCTTGGTGGGTAGCTTGAGCTTCCTCAGCTGCCGCAGAAAGAACATCCTCTGCTGGGCCTTTTTGATGAGGGAGCTGATGGTTGGCTCCCATTTGAGGTCACGGGTGATGGTGGTGCCCAAGAAGCGGAAGGAATCTGCAAAGGTGATGGGAGAGCCTGTGATGGTGAGGGGGGGCAGGGGGGATGTGACTTTCCTGAAGTCCACAATCATCTCTGCTGTCTTCAGAGCATTCAGCTGCAGGTTGTTGTGGCTGCACCAGGACACCAGCTGGGCCACCTCTTCCCTGTAGGCGGACTCGTCGCCGTTGGAGATGAGCCCGATGAGGGTGGTGTCGTCCGCAAACTTAATCAGCTTAACAGACTGGTGGGAGGAGGTGCAGGAGTTGGTATAAAGGGAGAAGAGTAGGGGGGAAAGTACACAGCCCTGGGGTGATCCAATGCTGATGCTAACAGAGTCTGAGACAGACTTCCCCAGGCGCACATGCTGTCTCCGGTCCGTCAGGAAGTCGGTGATCCACCTGCAGAGGGAGTCAGGCACGTTGAGCAGGGACAGCTTGTCCTGGAGCAGATCGGGGCGGATGGTGTTGAATGCGGAGCTGAAGTCCACAAACAGAATCCTGGCGTAGGTTCCCGGGGAGTCCAGGTGCTGCAGGATGGAGTGGAGGGCCAGGTTGACTGCGTCGTCCACAGACCTGTTAGCACGGTAGGCAAACTGCAGCGGGTCTAGGAGGGGTGTGGTGCCACCACCAAATCGTAGAAGGTCTTCAGGAGTGAAGTCTTCAGGTGGCTAAGTTTAAACATGAAGCCTCTAAATTGAATGATTTTGCCTCTGTTCCTCCTCATAATTTAAAAATTAAATGTGGTTTGTTAAATATTAGGTCTCTACCTCTCAAGTCTCTGCTAGTCCATGATCTGTTAATTGATCATCAGATTGATTTAATATCCCTTACAGAGACTTGGTTAGGACAAGATGATTATGTTGGTTTAAATGAATCAACTCCCTCTGGTTATTTAAAATGTCAAAATCTCAGAAGTTCTGGTCATGGAGGAGGAGTAGCAACAATTTGCCATTCCAAATTACTAGTTAATGTAAAGCAAAAAAACATGTTATAATTCCTTTGAGGGCCTGGTCCTCAGTATTGGGCACTTTAGCAATTTTAGGCTAAACCCAATTTTATTTGCCATAGTTTATCATCCTCCATCAATCTACTCAGAATTTTTATCCGAATTTGCTGAATTCTTAGCTGATTTAGTGCTGAAATCAGATAGAATAATTATAGTAGGGGACTTTAATACACATGTAGATGTAGATAGTGACTGCCTTAATGTGGCATTTAATTCAATTTTAGACTTGATGGGGTTTTCTCAGAAAGTAGGAAATTCTACTCATTATCTCCACCATACGTTGGACCTTGTTCTGACATATGGCATAGAAATAGAAAAACTGGTAGTGTCTCCTCATAACCCTGTACTGTCAGACCATTGTCTGTTAACCTTTGATTTTACTATTTCTATTTGGCTCCTAAAGAAAAATGTTACTACAGTAGATGCCTCTCAGATGATGCTGTTACCAAATTTATGCAGATTGTTTCCTCTATGCCATGTGTCAACACAACGGAAAAAAGCTATTGACAGCTTGCTCCTTCTGTAATTGATAGCATGGTAGATAGTGTTTCAGCTTCTCTGCATCAGACTCTAGACTTGGTACCCCCCTTAAAAAAAGAAAAAGTCTAATCAGAGATTTCTAACTCCTTGGTTCAACACAGAAACTCGTAGCTTAAAAAAGAAGACTTGTCAATTAGAACGAAAATGGCGCTCCACTAATTTAGATGAAATCTATTTAGCTTGGAGAAATCATCTTTTAATTTATGAAAAATCTCTTAAAAAAGCTAGAACGAGTTATTATTCTGCATTAATAGAAGAGAACAAGAATAATCCCAGGTTTCTTTTCAGTACTGTAGCCAGGATGACAAAGAGTCAGGACTTTGTCAATCCTAGCATTCCCTTAGAGCACAGGTTTCAAACTCATTCCATGGAGGGCCAAGACCCTGCAGGTTTTACTTCCACCCAGTGTCTTCAACAGGTGATTTCTCTGAATTTCTTCCTACTGATTGCTGATCAGTGAAAACACCTGCTGAAGAGACTGGGTGGAAGTAAAACCTGCAGGGTCTTGGCCCTCCATGGAATGAGTTTGACACCCCTGCCTTAGACCTTACTAGTCAGGACTTTTTGAACTTTTTCAATAATAAAATGTCATCCATCAGAGATAAAATCAATCAGATTCTTCCCACCGTTAACTTAAATACAGTAACTACTACAACTCCTTCAACTGATATCTGTCTTGATGAGTTTACTCCAATTGACCTTTTAGAGTTAGACAAAATAGTTTCCTCATCCAAGCCTTCAACTTGTCTTTTAGACCCTATTCCTACCAGATTATTTAAAGAAGTCTTCCCACTTATTGGTAGCTTTATTCTTCATATAATCAATTCTTCATTAACTTTAGGCCATGTACCGCAGGCTTTTAAAACGGCTGTAATCAAACCCTTACTCAAAAAGCCAATGCTAGATCCAGGAGCTTTAGCTAACTATAGACCAATCTCTAATCTCCCTTTCATTTCAAAAATCTTAGAAAGAGTTGTTGCTACGCAATTATTTGACCACCTGCAGGGAAATGGTTTACTTGAAGAGTTTCAGTCTGGGTTTAGAATCCATCATAGTACTGAAACAGCCTTAGCGAAGGTCACTAATGACCTCCTCATTGTATCTGATAATGGACTTGTTTCTGTACTTGTCCTTTTAGACCGTAGTCCAGCTTTTGATACTATCGATCATTATATTCTACTTGAGAGATTAGAACACTATGTTGGACTTAATGGAACTTTGTTGCAGTGGTTTAGATCTTATTTATCTGATAGGTTCCAGTTTGTTCATGTCAATAATGAGTTTTCTTTCAACTCAAAGCTCAGTCATGGAGTTCCACAGGGATCTGTGCTAGGCTCTACTCTTTTTAGTTTATATATGCTTCCGTTAGGCAACATTATTAGAAAGCACTGTATACATTTTCATTGTTATGCAGATGACACAAAATTATACCTGTCAATGAAGCCAGATGATAGTAATCAATTCGCCAAGTTGGAAGCCTGTCTTAAGGAAATCAAAGCTTGTATGACTTGTAATTTCCTGCTATTAAATTCAGATAAGACTGAAGTCATTCTTGTTGGTCCAAAAAAACCTTAGAAATACCTTTCCAAATCAAACTTTCAGTTTGGATACGGTTACTTTTTCTCTGTGAGGAACCTTGGAATTATTTTTGATCAAGATCTGTCTTTCAATTCACATATTAAATTTGTTTCTAAGACTGCCTTCTATCATTTGCGTAATATTGCCAAGATTAGGAGCATCTTGTCTCAGAGTGATGCTGAGAAACTGATCCACGCTTCTGTTAGCTCAAGATTAGATTATTGTAATTCTTTATTATCAGGTTGTCCTAAAACATCTTCAAAAATTTTTCAGCTGATCCAAAATGCTGCAGCAAGAGTTTTAACAGGTACTAGAAAGAGAGATCATATCTCTCTGGTTCTGGCCTCCCTTCATTGGCTTCCCATAGAGTTTAGAATTAAGTTTAAAATCCTTCTTCTTACTTACAAAGCTCTTAACAATCAGGCCCCTTTTTATTTAAAAGATCTGATACTACCGTATTATCCTAACAGAGCACTATGCTCCCAAAATGCAGGATTACTTGTAATACCTAGAATCTCCAAAAGTACAATGGGAGGCAAAGCCTTCAGTTATCAAGCTCATTTCCTGTGGAACCAGCTGTCAATCTGGATTTGAGAGTCAGACTTAATCTCTGTTTTTAAGAATAGGGTTAAAACCTTCCTTTTTGATATAGCCTACAATTAGGGACCTGGTTCCAACCCTGGTTCCAACCCTGGTTCCAAGGTTGTCATAGCCAGGAGCGGCACTGGGGTTAAGCTCCCAGTGCTCAAAAAATGCTCCTTATAGCGTGCATCTCGAAAAGCATCTGACAACTAAGTCCAGTTCCTAGCCTGCCCGTGTGGTTTAGTCTCTAAGCCCGGCAGAACTGCTTTTACTAATAGGAGAAGGGGCAAGGGTGGATCTCTGGCGCCTTAAAACCAGATGCTTTGGGTAGATGGTGGCTCATCAGCCTGGGAAGGTAGCCCATCTAGGGGAAGGTAAACCCTGATTTCAAACCTCCGCTGCCTTGCGGCACACTCGGTCACGGGAAAGGCTTCGGGAGTCAACCCTGAGGAAAAATCCGGAGTCGGAGCCCCTAAGGCACTTCTCTGTTGTGCTCAACATCGTTCTGGCAGCTCCTGTGATGGCGCTGGTGCCAAACTGTAGCAGCCCTGCTATTCCTTTGGATTCATCAGTGATGTGGAGAGGGGGGACATGCTGCATGGGCAACATTTTGTCCTCCATATCTTCCTGCCCAGACTTGAATCCTACCAACGCCCAACGCTGGAAGGTAGAACACTGGATCACTGGAGAGGACACTCCAGCTTCGCCTTTGGCGTAGACAAAACACAGGGAATGACAGTTACTGGTTATAAGCCACCACTCAATTGGCGTAGACCGCGGCGCCAGGGGTTGTTCCCGACGGTGGGAGGGATCATCGGATCTCACTGGACAGCTGTTGTCCCACCATAGCTTCCTTTCCTCATTGGGTGCATGGGGATGAGGAGAAGTCCGAACAGCAGGCTGAGAACCTTCGCACCAGGCAAGACAAAAAAACAAAAGAGACCAACTCTAAAACTTGGTACGTCCGCACTATGATGACAGGACTCGCTGCTAACCTCAAGGACATCAACAACACCAGGAAGACTGCCATCAACAATAATGAGCTGAAGAGACTGGGAGTGGATATCGCCACTCTCCAGGAAACACGGTTGGCTGACGCAGGCACACTGAGAGAGAAGGACTACACTTTCTACTGGCAGGGAAAGGGCAGTGACGAACACAGGGAACATGGAGTGGGCATCGCAGTGAAGAACACCTTGCTGAAGATGGTGGAACCGGGCAGCAATGGCTCTGCACAACTCCTCACCCTCCGCCTCAACACCACTCAAGGCCCAGTCACCCTCGTCAGTGTGTATGCCCCAACACTGACAGCCACACCAGAGGCAAAAGACGAGTTCTACGAGAATCTCGCAACAACTGTCAGGATCATCCCCAACTC
Source organism: Pholidichthys leucotaenia (assembly GCA_020510985.1). Taxonomy (NCBI): domain Eukaryota; kingdom Metazoa; phylum Chordata; class Actinopteri; order Cichliformes; family Pholidichthyidae; genus Pholidichthys; species Pholidichthys leucotaenia. Next base: position 238,218,400 of record CM035845.1, read on the forward strand.
TGAACAACTCATTATCCTTGGAGACTTCAGTGCCAGAGTGGGTGCTGACCACGACTCCTGGCCCTCCTGTCTTGGACCATTTGGCGTGGGCAGAATGAACGACAATGGACAGCAGCTGCTCGAGTTCTGCACATACCACGATCTGTGCATCACAAACTCATTCTTCAAGACCAAGCCCCAACACAAGGTTTCCTGGCGACATCCACGCTCAAAGCACTGGCACCAGCTGGACTTGATCCTGACCAGGCGCACCTCACTGAAGAACGTGCTAATCACCCGTTCATTCCAGAGTGCAGATTGCGACACAGACCATTCATTGGTGTGTTGCAAGGTCAAGCTGCAACTGAAGAAATTCCATCGTGCTAGACAGCCTGGAAAGGCACGGATTGACACCAGCAAGATGGCCCAACCAGAACTTGTTGAGCAGTTTGCCTCCACCTTTGAGAAGGAACTTGGTGTACCACAAGAAGGAGAATCTGCAAAGCAGAAGTGGGAAGAGCTGCGGAACACCATCCACTGCACAGCCTTGGCTGCCTTTGGGAGGAAGACCTCGAAGTCACAGGACTGGTTTGATGCCAAGTTGACCGAGATGACCCCCGTCACTAAAGCCAGGCGCTCAGCACTTGCTGAGTACAAGAAGCACCCAAACGAGAAGAATCTCCAGATTCTCAGGGCTGCGAGAAGCAAAGTTCAGCAGACTGCTCGGCGCTGTGCCAACGAGTACTGAACTCAGCTCAGCCAAGACATTCAAACCGCTGCCATAACAGGGAACATCCGCGGTATGTACGATGGCATCAAGAAAGCACTTGGTCCGGCTCAGAGCAAGATGGCTCCCCTCCAATCCTCCACTGGGGAGATGATAACAGAAAAGAACAAGCAGATTGAGAGATGGGTGGAACACTACTCCGACCTCTACTCCAGACAGAACACCGTGACACCGTCAGCCCTTGATGCCATTGACTGCCTGCCATCCATGGACGAACTTGATGCCGAGCCAACCATCGACGAACTCAGCAAGGCCATTGATAGCTTGGCCGCTGGCAAGGCACCCGGCAACGACGGCATACCCCCGGACCTGATCAAGCACTGCAAGACCGCCCTACTGCTGCCATTGCATGATGTCCTCTGCCAGTGCTGGAAGGAAGGTGCCGTACCACAGGACATGAGGGACGCCAAGATCATCACCCTCTACAAAAACAAAGGGGAGAGAAGCGACTGCAACAACTACAGGGGCATCCCCCTCCTCAGCGTTGTTGGCAAAGTCTACGCACGAGTTGTTCTTGTTCGTCTTCAGAAGCTTGCCGAACGTGTCTACCCCGAGTTTCAGTGTGGCTTCCGCGCTGAGCGATCGATGGTAGACATGATATTTTCCATCCGCCAACTCCAGGAGAAATGCAGAGAACAGAACATGCCCCTGTACGTCGCATTCATCGACCTCACCAAAGCGTTCGATCTGTTCAGCAGAGAGGACCTTTTCAGGATCCTGCCAAAGATAGGATGCCCACCAAAGTTGCAAAGCCTCATCAAATCATTTCACACCAACATGCAGGGGATAGTGCAGCACGACGGCAACGTCTCAGAGCCATTCAACATATGCAACGGAGTAAAACAGGGCTGTGTACTTGCGCCAACCCTCTTTGGGATTTTCTTTGCTATGCTCCTGAGGCATGCCTTAAGCACAGCAACAGAGGGAATCTACCTGCACACAAGATCTGACGGCAGGCTTTTCAACCTCACCCGCCTGAAAGCCAGAACCAAAGTACACGAGGCTCTAATCAGAGACATGCTGTTCGCAGACGACGCTGCAGTCGCAACCCACACACAGCAGGAGCTTCAGACCCTGATGGACCACTTCTCCCAGGCATGCAAGGACTTCGGGCTTACCATCGGCCTGAAGAAGACTAACGTCTTGGCGCAAGGCACGGAAGCACCACCAACCATCACCATCGACGACTACGAGCTTGAGGTCGTGAATCAGTTCACGTACCTGGGGTCCACGATCAGCAACAACCTCTCCCTTGATACAGAGATCGACAAGAGGATTGGAAAATCAGCCTCCACACTCGCTCGCCTCACCACACGAGTGTGGGAGAATCCCAAACTCTCTGTCAAGATGAAGATGGCAGTGTACAACGCCTGCGTCATCAGCACACTGCTCTATGGGAGTGAGACGTGGACAACATACGCCCGGCAGGAAAAGAGACTGAACTCCTTCCACTTGCGCTGCATTCGCCACATCCTGGACATATCGTGGCAGGACAAAGTTCAATTCAATTCAATTTCAATTCAACTTTATTTATATAGCGCCATTTCACAACAACAGTCATCTCATAGCACTATCAACTGTAGGGGGGAACCCCCACAGTTGCAGAAAGACCCCAGCAATCAGGTGATCCCCTGTGAGCAAGCACTTGGCGACGGTGGAGAGGAAAAACTCCCTTTTAACAGGAAGAAACCTCCAGCAGAACCAGGCTCAGGGAGGGGCAGTCATCTGCTGCGACTGGCTGGGGGGTGAGGGGACAGAGAAGATGAAAAGAACAGACATGTAGAGAGCAAACAGCACGATGGGGACTCAATCTATGGGAGAGAACAAACAAATGTTAATGACCAGCAAAAAAAAATATTTCATAGAGAGTGAGGAAAGGAGTGAGGCCCAGTGCATTACTGGAGGTCCCCCGGCTGACTAAACCTATTAGCAGCATAACTAAGGGAGGGTTCAGAAACACATGATCCCTCCCTAATTGTAGGCTATATCAAAAAGGTAGGTTTTAACCCTAATCTTAAAAACAGAGATCGAGTCTGACTCCCGAATCCAGATTGGCAGCTGATTCCACAGGAGAGGAGCTTGATAACTGAAGGCTCTGCCTCCCATTGTACTTTTGGAGATTCTAGGTATTACAAGTAGTCCTGCATGCTCTGTTAGGATAATACGGTAGTATCAGATCTTTTAAATAAAAAGGAGCCTGATTGTTTAGAGCTTTGTAAGTAAGAAGAAGGATTTTAAACTTAATTCTAAACTCTATGGGAAGCCACTGAAGGGAGGCCAGAACCGGAGAGATATGATCTCTCTTTCTAGTACCTGTTAAAACTCTTGCTGCAGCATTTTGGATCAGCTGAAGACTTTTTAAAGATGTTTTAGGACAACCTGATAATAAAGAATTACAATAATCTAATCTCAAGCTAACAAAAGCGTGGATAAGTTTCTCAGCATCACTCTGAGACAAGATGCTCCTAATCTTGGCAATATTACGCAAATGATAGAAGGCAGTCTTAGAAACAAATTTAATATGTGAATTGAGGACAAATCCTGATCAAAAATAACTCCAAGGTTCCTCACAGAGCTATTAAGAGAAAGAGTAACTGCATCCAAACTGAAAGTTTGATTTGGAAAGGAATTTCTTTCTTTTTTTTTTATTTAAGTTTTTGTAAAGGGTATACAGGTTGTTACAGCAATGCAGTGTTTACATTTTCATCACATGTTCCCTTATTTTCAGATATCTGACAACATTGGAAGATTAATTCTTACAACACCCCCCCCCCTTTTTTTTTTAAAGTGAAAGAAAAAGTGAAATTAAAGAGAAAAAAAAACAAGAAACAAATAACAAAAAAAACCCCAAACAAACCAGTAAAAAACAAACAAAAAGAAAAAGTAAGTAAATAAAGATAAAAGAGCATCTGAGTAGCGTTGGAACAGAGAGTGGAACCATTATTGAAATGGTATTTGTCAAAGATTAGATCTAATGGAAGACACATATGCGGTCCAGGGTTGCCAAAAGTTCATGAACACATCCATGTCCTGTCTCAGTGCGAATGTCAACTTTTCCATCGAGTAAATGTCTTGGATCACGTTAGTCCAATCTTCAGGTGTAGGACAGTCCTTCAACATCCATTTTTTAGTTAGAGCTTTTTTGCTTGCCAATATTAAAACATTGAATAAGTATTTTTCTCCTCGTCTTTCCAGTGAGTCCGGTAGTAAACCCAAATACAAAGTTACAAAAGAAAAGGGAACTGTAATTTTGAATATTTTCCCCAATATTGTCTGTACCTTGGTCCAATATTGGTGGATAACTGGGCATGACCAAAACACATGAAAATGATTTGCAGTCTTTTCACCACACAAGCGCCAACAGTTCAATCCCTTATGGGTAAATTTGTTTTGTGCAGGTGTTCTGAAAAATCTTGCCAAGTTTTTCCATCCAAATTCTCTCCACTGCAGGGATGAGGTACTTTTCCATTGCTGTTTATTTAGCTTTTCCCATATTTCCAGTTGTAAAGTGAAATTCCCCTCTTTTTCCCATCTCTCTTTTATATAAGATGTGTTGTCTCCTTTTAAGTCTTGAAGACCTTGGTATATTTTAGAAATGTATCTGATCCCTGGGATCCCTTTATATGCCATTAAGAAGACCTTCAGAACACCTGACTGGGCCCTTTCCAAAACCTCCTTTTTAAGTATATTGTTTATGTGGTGTCTAAGCTGGAAGAACCTGTAAAGGTCTTGATTTATTAGGCCTTGTTTTTTCAAATCTTCAAAACTTCTTAAGATTTGTCCTTTAAAAAAATCGTAATATTTTATCAGCCCTTTCTTCTTCCACTTTTTAAATCTGGTGTCTGTTTTATTAGGAGTAAAGTCCTGATCATAGGCGATCCATTGCAGAAGTCGATAGGGCTCTTTAGTTTGATTCTCTCTGACTATCTTAAACCAAATTTTTAGCGGGGTCTCTATCCACGGGTTAGTGTTATTCAAAAGCTTAGGTAAGACATTGTTCCCTATTATCGCCTGTAGGGGGATGTCACTTGTTATTTGGCATTCGATCTCCTTCCATTGTGCAGTGTAGACTGGGTTACATATCTCTACTAAAGTTTTAATTTGTGCGGCTTTAAAGTAGTCCCTGATATTTGGCAGCGCGAGCCCACCTTTGCCTTTGTTTAGCTGTAGGGTTCTATATCTGATTCTAGGTCTCTTGCCCTGCCATATGAATCTTGAGATCCTTCTGTCCAGCTCCTGCCATGTTTTTTTGGGAGGTTCTACCGGTATTGTTTGGAAAAGGTATAGAAGATGTGGAAGTATATTCATTTTGACTGCTTCAGTTCTTTGTGCAGTACCCAAGAATGGTATCATATTCCATCTTGCTAGGTCAGATTTTATTTTTGTCACCAGTGGATCATAGTTTAGTGATATAATTTTGTTGAGTTGTTTCGGGATATTGACCCCCAGATATTTCATAGATTCCGACTCCCAGTTAGTTTTGAGTTTGCTTAGTGAATAATGATTTGGGTCATAGTTGAATGTTAAAACTTGGGTTTTATGCATATTTAATTTGTACCCCGATAAATCTCCATACTCTGAAAAAACTGAGGTTAGTTCTGGTAAAGAAGTGTCCGGCTGCCCTAGGTATATTAAAATGTCATCAGCAAAGAGTGCTATTTTATGTTCCTTCTGACCAAGTGTAATACCTTGAATTTTTTGGTTTTGTCTTATCCATTGGCTCAGAGGTTCTATGAAGATTGCAAAGAGCAGTGGAGACAGGGGGCAGCCCTGACGACATCCTCTTTCCAGTTCAAAAGATGATGATAAATTACTGTTAATCCTTATTTTAGCTGTTGGTTTTTTATATAATGCCTGTATAGTTCTAATGAAGTTGTTATGAAAATTGAAACTGGATAAGATTCTATATAGAAAAGACCAGTCAACCGAATCGAATGCTTTTTCAGCATCTAATCCCAATATGACTGCATTTAAGTTATATTTTTTTATATGATGAATTATGTGTAAAGTGCGTCAAATGTTGTCTTGTGTCTGTCTTTGTCTTATAAAACCTGTTTGGTCTAAATGAATTAGGTCTGTCAGTATATTTTCTAACCTTTTGGCAAGAATAATGGTAAAAAGCTTATTGTCCTGATTTAGTACACTGATTGGTCTGTAGTTGGAGCACTCTAGTTTATCCTTTTCAGGTTTAGGTATAACTGCAATGACCCCTTCTCTCCAGGAGGGGGGGGATTTCCCCTGTGTGGAGGACATAATTAAATGTTTTCAGGAGGAGAGGAGATAGTTGCTGTTTAAAGGTTTTGTACCACTCTGCTGTATAGCCATCAGCTCCTGGGGATTTGTTAGCTTTAAGTTTCATAATTGCTTTTTCCAATTCTTTAGGATGTATTTCTGACAGTAGTGTTTTATTTTGTGACTCCGTAAGTTGGGGAAGGTTTAATGTGTTTAGGAATGCCTCGGATGCGTTTTTATGTTTTTTGTGGGAGTATAAGTTCTTATAGTAATTCTCGAAGTTTTTAAGAATATCCTGAATTCTGAATTTTATTTCCTTTGATACTGGGTCTCTGATTTTGTAGATTGCTCTTTCTGTTTGATGTTTCCTCAATTTATAGGCTAGCAATTTTGCCGATTTACTGCCTGCTTCATAGTATTTTTGTTTCAGAAATGCAAGTTTCTTCTGGATTTCTATTGTGTAGATCTCATTTATTTGGTTTTTAATTTCCTTAATCTTGAGCGAGTCAGTAGAATGAGTGTTGCCTTTGTGTTCTTTTTCTAGGTTCCTAAGTTCTGACTCTAATGTGGATAGTTTTTCTTGTCTTAGTTTCTTTTGGGTTGCCAGTTTTGCAATAATCTTTCCTCTTATTACAGCTTTACATGCATCCCACAGTATTAAAGGGGATACTTCTCCATTATCGTTATCTTCCAAATATCTGAGAATATCTGATTCCAATTCATCTTTCAATGGTCCTTTCAGGACATTTGAATTTAACCTCCAAGAAAATGTATTATTTGTGTATTTTTGGATATTTAAGTCCATGTAGATCGGACTGTGGTCGGAGAGATCCATCAGTCCTATTTTACATGTTTTTACTCTTCCAATGTCTCTATTAAACATAAAAAAATAGTCAATCCTTGAGTAAGATGAATGTGGAGTTGAGTAAAATGTATAGTCTTTTACACTGGGGTTGAGTTCCCTCCACACGTCACAGATTCCCAATTCTTTTAGTAGCATCCGAGTCTTCCTGTTTTGGGTGTTATTTTGATGTGGGGAATTACCAGAAGCATCCCAGTATGGATTCAGTCTAAGATTGAAGTCCCCACCACATATCACTAAACCTTGAGCTTTAGTTATCATTAGGTCGAATACATTTTTATAAAATTTCCAGTTAGCCCCTGGGGGAGCATACACATTCAGCAGGGTGATATCTTCTCCCTCTAGCCGCCCAGTTACCAAACTGTATCTCCCTTCTTTATCTTTGTGTTCTGATTTTTTTTCAAATGTAATTTTGGTTGATATCAATGTTGCTACTCCCCTCCTCCTCCCTGATTTATATGAAGATGAAGAGATCATTTTAAACCCTTGTCTACTGAGTTTATTGTGTTCCACGTCTGTTAGGTGGGTTTCTTGTAAAAGTATTATTCCTGCTTTGTCTTTTTTCATTTTGCCTAGAATCTTGGATCTTTTAACTGGATTCAGGATTCCTTTTACATTATATGAAATTATTTTGGTTACACCCTGTTTCTCCATTGTGTTGTTTTGTTTAGTATAACTGTGTGGTGGCCCTCTTTTGTGCTACTCAGAAACTGAAAGAACATTAAAAACAAGAAAAACATTAAGAACATAGTGTAAAAAACTTTAAAACAAAAAGCTGTCATAAGAACTTCCTGAGCTGAGGTCTTTTTAAAGACCCTGTAAGAGCCTTGATGGAGTGAAGGCTCTGAGGGAAATTCCTCAAACTCTGTTACGTGTTGAGGGCCCTCTCTTACCACTGAAAGTAGTCCCATGCTTTTAACGTGAGTTTCAGAACCCAATCCAAACTTGTAATGATTTTTTTTTTTTTCCTTTTATGCCTAAACCCTGTGAAATTGTGTGCACCCTCCCACCCCCATCACATCAAACATTCACGCAAAAACAGTATTTGTTAGTATGAGGAGAACATGTGGATTATTGTCACATTTCTATTTTAACAAGTTTTTTTTTTTTTATTACAAAGACTTATTTGTTTCAAATAATGATTGTTCCATGAAATGTTTTACCACATGCTGAATATGCATCTCCTTTAATGTTTGTTACCTTGTATGAGGGGGGATGGATGTGCGGATTGATTCAAGAGAAAAAAAAAAAAAAAAAGGTCGCTATTCCAACCTGAAAACGGATAGTTTATCCGCGACGCTCTGGTGCTGGGTTTCCCGCTGCTGGTCCGTGGATTTTGAAGGTCTTTGTGTTGTCCATGTTTGCGCTTTGATCTTCTCACTCGGGTCTGCTGGGGGTTTAAATACCGTTACCGGGAGGCCTCTTTTCGCCATGTCAGCTGTTGCTTCTTCCGCCGAATTATAGAGACACGTTTCATCGCCGTAGAAGACCCTTAACTTCGCAGGAAATGGTGTCTGAAAGCGCAATTTCTTCTCTCTTAACACCTTTTTCGCGTCATTGTATTCCCTGCGCTTTTTAAGGACCTCCGGGGCGTAATCGTGTTCCACGTAGACTTTTCTCTCCTGGTGCATAAATCCTTTTTTCTGCCAGGCCAGTCTTACAACCTCTTGTTTTATTTTGAAATTGGAAAATCTTACCAATACCGAACGTGGGGGCGCTTCCGCCGCCGGCCTAGCGGCTAATGAACGATGTGCCTTTTCTATCTTCAAGTCGGTGGTTTGTGGAATATCCAATTTCTCTCTTAGTAAGGATTCCACGCATTCTGCCATAGAGTTAAAACCATTTTCGGTTCCTTCTATCAGACCATGAATTCTTATGTTGTCTCTTCTTTGTTTTCCTTCTTGGTCGGTTAGCTTAGCCTCTATAGCTGCTTGTCTTTTGCGTAGGTCTAGCACAGAATCTTCAAGCACTTTTATTCGATCCTCTGTTTCCAAGATTCAGTTCTCGGCCTGGTCCACTCTGCTGTTTGTCCTTTTCAATTCTTCTCTGAATTCCCGAAATTCGGCCGTAACATCTCGGCGAAATCGTCGTAGCTCCTCAAATAGTGATTTCAGGCTAACCCTTTTGTTAGCTATCACCAGTTCCTCGTCTTCTGAACGGAGATCTTCCAGTTCGGATTCTCCGGCCGATACGTGTCCTGGCCTGGAGAATTTCAGTTTCTTCTGTTTTCCTTTAGACATGATGATTTTGTCTTTTGATTTTCACTCCTCCAAAAATCCGTTAAGTTTGATTTTCAAGGTGTTATCCTAGATTGGGTCTGAGAACTTCAGTGTTAAGCTGCAGTCGCCATGGCGTCCAGACCGGAAGTCTCCTGGAAAGGAATTTCTAAGGTTTTTTGGACCAACAAGAATGACTTCAGTCTTATCTGAATTTAATAGCAGGAAATTACAAGTCATCCAAGCTTTGATTTCCTTAAGACAGGCTTCTAACTTGGCTAATTGATTACTATCATCTGGCTTCATTGACAGGTATAATTGTGTGTCATCTGCATAACAATGAAAATGTATACAGTGCTTTCTAATAATGTTGCCTAACGGAAGCATATATAAACTAAAAAGAGTAGGGCCTAGCACAGATCCCTGTGGAACTCCATGACTAAGCTTTGAGTTGAAAGAAAACTCATTATTTACATGAACAAACTGGAACCTATCAGATAAATAAGATCTAAACCACTGCAACGAAGTTCCATTAAGTCCAACATAGTGTTCTAATCTATCAAGTAGAATATTATGATCAATAGTATCAAAAGCTGGACTAAGGTCTAAAAGGACAAGTACAGAAACTAGTCCATTATCAGATGCAATGAGGAGGTCGTTAGTGACCTTCGCTAAGGCTGTTTCAGTACTATGATGGATTCTAAACCCAGATTGAAACTCTTCAAGTAAACCATTTCCCTGCAGGTGGTCGAATAATTGCGTAGCAACAACTCTTTCTAAGATTTTTGAAATGAAAGGGAGATTAGAGATTGGTCTATAGTTAGCTAAAGCTCCTGGATCTAGCGTTGGCTTTTTGAGTAAGGGTTTAATTACAGCTGTTTTAAAAGCCTGCGGTACATGGCCTAAAGTTGATGAAGAATTGATTATATGAAGAATAAAGCTACCAATAAGTGGGAAGACTTCTTTAAATAACCTAGTAGGAATAGGGTCTAAAAGACAAGATGAAGGTTTGGATGAGGAAACTATTTTGTCTAACTCACAAAGGTCGATTGGAGTAAACTCATCAAGACAGACATCAAAAGAAGGAGTTGTAGTAGTTACAGTATTTAAGTTAACTGTGGGAAGAATCTGATTGATTTTATCTCTGATGGATGAAATTTTATTATTGAAAAAGTTCATAAAGTCCTGACTAGTAAGCTCTAAGGGAATGCTAGGATTGACAGAGTCCTGACTCTTTGTCAACCTGGCTACAGTACTGAAAAGAAACCTGGGATTATTCTTGTTCTCTTCTATTAATGCAGAGTAATAACTTGTTCTAGCTTTTCTAAGAGATTTTTTATAAATTAAAAGATGATTTCTCCAAGCTAAATAGATTTCATCTAAATTAGTAGAGCGCCATTTTCTTTCTAATTGACGAGTCTTCTGTTTTCTCTAATAGTAATAGTAGTCTATATATTACTATAGTCTATAACTATAGTCTATAATAGTAGTCTACTATTACTACTAATAGTAGTAATAGTAGTCTTCTCTAATTGACGGGCACTTCAGTGCCCAACACAGAAGTTCTGTCCCGCGCCGGCCTTCCCTCCATGTTCACTCTACTCAGGCAGTGCAGGCTCCGCTGGCTAGGCCACGTTCACCGTATGGAGGATGGAAGAATCCCCAAAGACATCCTCTACGGAGAACTGGCGACTGGCAGGAGAGACGTTGGCTGCCCACAGCTGTGCTTTAGAGACGTCTGCAAGAGAGACATGAAAGCCCTGGAGATCAACACAGAGCGCTGGGAGGACCTTGCAACGGACAGCTCCAAATGGAGAGGCACCCTGACCAGACAGCTCAAGGCGGGTGAAGAGAGACTGACTGCTGCAGCAGATGAAAAACGGACCTGCAGGAAGAACCGCCACAGACCCAGCAGCATGGAGACCACCCACAAGTGCGACCTGTGTGACAGGGACTGCCATTCGCGCATCGGCCTGTTCAGCCACAGGCGGTGCTGTTCCAGCAGAGTAGACGTTTAGGATCCTCTTCCATGGTCATCATAGACCGTCGGAGGCCGACGACAATTAGGGAGGAATCATATGTTTCTGAACCCTCCCTTAGTCACTCCTTTCTTCACTCTCAATGAAATATATATATTTTTTTTTTTTTGCTGGATCTGTTTGTTCTCTCCCATAGATTGAGTCCCCATCGTGCTGTTTGCTCTCTACATGTCTGTTCTTTTCATCTTCTCTGTCCCCTCACTCCCAGCCAGTCGCAGCAGATGACTGCCCCTCCCTGAACCTGGTTCTGCTGGAGGTTTCGGTGGAGAGTTTTTCCTCTCCACCGTCGCCAAGTGCTTGCTCACAGGAGATCGCCTGACTGCTGGGGTCTTTCTGCAACTGTGGGGGTTCCCCCTACAGTTGAAAGTGCTATGAGATGACTGTTGTTGTGAAATGGCGCTATATAAGTAAAGTTGAATTGAATTGAATTGAACTGAGTGCCCCTTACACTCCAGGAGACCTGAGCCTCCTACGGAGGAAAAGCCTCTGCTGCCCCTTCTTGTAGAGCGCATTGGTATTATGTGACTAGTACAGTTTATTGTTCAGGTGAACACCCAGGTACTTGTAAGATGTCACCATCTCAATGTCTTTTCCCTGGATGTTTATCAGTGCTGTGGGGGGTTGTCTTCACCTGCGGCAGTCCACCACCAGTTCCTTAGTTTTCCTTGCTTTGATCTGGAGGCAGTTCCGTAGGCACCAGTCCACAAAGTCCTAGATAAGTCCTCTGTATTCTGCATCATCCCCATCAGAGATAAGGCCGACGATTGTAGAGTTGTCAGAGTACTTCTGTAGATGGCAGTGTGGCGTATTATGTGAAAAGTCAGCAGTGTAGAGGGTGAACAGGAAGGGAGCCAGAACTGTTCCCTGGGGGGGGGGGGGCTCCATACTGCAGACAATGGTATCAGACACACGGTCTTTGGTTCTCACACACTGTGATCCGTTTGTGAGATAGTCCTGAATCCACAATGACAGGTGCTGGTCAACCCCTGCATTCAGCAGCTTGTCCCTCAGGATTACTGGTTGGATGGTGCTGAAAGCAATGGAGAAATCAAAGAACATGATCCTCATGGTGCTCCCAGGCTTCTCCAGGTGGGACAGGGAAAAACATAGGAGGATGATCACTACCTCCTACACCCCAATGCCATGCTGGTAGGCAAACTGAAATGGATCCATCGCTGGTCCCACCAGGGGGTGGAGGTGGGCGAGGAGCAACTTTGGGTCTTCATTAGGTGTGATGTAAGGGCCGATTCTCTGTAGCTTTTCATGTCTGTGGGGTGAGGGGTCTTCGGTATGAGTACCGCATAGAATGTTTTCCACACCTGTGGTACCCTCCCCAGCTTCAGGCTCAGGCTGAAGATATGGTCCATGATCCCGCACAGCTGGTCTGTGCAGGACTTGAGGAGCCTCAAGCTGATGCCGTCTGGACCTACAGCCTTCCTTGTCTTGATCTTAGTGATGGTCAGGTTGGGGCAGGGGAGTTGTGTGCTTGGGGGGGTGTCTGTTGGGGGAAAACAGCTGGGGATGTACGGGGGTGTGAAAAGCGGGACTAGATGAAGGTGGGGGCAGCAGTGGTTGGTGGGGAGGCGGAGAGGAGGGCGGTTTGTCAAATCTGTTAAAAAACAGGTTCAGGTTGTTTACCCACTCCCTACCTCCCTGTTTACATGATGAAATATATACTTTATGGCTAATGGCACTTGGTGATCAGTTTTTGGCAGCTGATCACTTTTTGCCACAACATCACCACAGGCTCGAGTGCTGCTGGAACAGGTACATCCCATGACATCTCAAAAGTCTCTCCATGATTTTCACACAGATCAGAGCAATTTGTTGCACAGGAAGCTAAACGTTTCTTCAGACATTCTGGGCAGCACAGTGGTGCAGTGGTGGGCAGCACAGTGGTGCAGTGGTTAGCACTGTTGCCTTACAGCTAGAAGGTTCCTGGTTCAAATCCCCAGGGTGGCAGGGGTTGGAACCTTTCTGTGTGGAGTTTGCATGTTCTCCCTGTGCTGCGTGGGTTTACTCCGGGGGCTCCGGTTTCCTCCCACAATCCAAAGACATGCATGTTAGGTTAATTGGCTGTTCTAAATTGTCCCTAGATATCTGTTTCCTATAGGCCCTTAGAATAGAGGGTTAGTACTAGTGAAAGCGCTTTGAGTGGTCTTTGTGACTAGAAAAGCGCTATATAAGTGCAGGTTAGTTAGTTAGTAGTTAGTTAAACAACCACTGCTCGTTTGTGAAGCCGAGGTGACATTCCACCATTTGGAGGCTCAGTTGAATGCCCAGACTGACGGTTTGAAACAATAATTTTGTCACAAGAAAGCCATCTGAAACACACACACAAAGCATACATATTTTAATACCTAATAGGGATAACTTTCTGCAATTATAATGTAGTAAGGGGGACTTAAGCTGTAGCAAAGCATTAGCACTCATTAGCTTACCTTCATATGTGTTCTAGTTTGTATCCTCACATCTTCGTCTTCATACTGCTCTATGGCTTCCTAAATTCTCCAGTACTTTTCCAGAGTGTTTCATCTCGCCACCTGTAGCCTTCTCTGGACTTCTTTTGCCTTTACTCTGACAAAAAACCATAAAGAGGAAGCCACATCACCTCGATATCCTCTATCTTGTTTTTTACTTGTGTCACATACAACTGAGCCACCACTCCGGTGTCACCAGAGTGGTGGCTCAGTTGGTAGAGCATCCGCCCCACACCCGGGAGGCAGGGGTTCAAATCCCAGCCGGGTCATGCCGAAGACCATATAAAAATGGAACTTCCTGCCGTCCAGCTTGGTGCTCAGAAAAAATGGAATGGAGGAGGGAAATTTGTGGCGGCGCCTTGCATGGCAGCGGCCCTCTGATTCTACACTTAGGGTGTGTGTGATTGACACGGTGGATAGGTAAAGCACAATCTCGTTCTGCTGTACATGATTGGTTGTACAGTTGAATGACAATAAAGGGTGATTTGATTTGATTTGATTTGAAATGACATTACAGGATTGTTGGACCACCGTGCCTTAAAGATCCCACCCACTTTGAGGTGGTACTCACTTGTAATGGAAAACAAACCACACCGTGTTGAGCCGAGTAGAGTTGAGTAGATTCGAGGTGAGTCGGGCTGAGTAGGTCGTAGTGGAAAAGGGGCTTTTTTCTCACTTCTAAATAGCATAAATCTCACCTGTTTGTCTGTATAATTTTATGGTAATACTCAGTTATGCCAATAGATGGCAGTGGCAGCTTAGGCAAGTCGGTGACTGACTGGCTGAGCTCCTTTATGACAGAACAAGTGAACTCAGCCATAGATATGTGCCAGTCTTGTGAAAGCAAGTGAAACTAACAGCAACACGCTGGCATTGTTTGTTTTTTTTTATGTTAACAGGTGAGAATACAAAAATGCATCTATTAGTTAATGCCTGATTGTCTGTATGTTGAGGCCACAGTCACCACTAGTGTCATGGTTTGAAATATGTCTAATACAGTTAATGGTGATGTGGCTAAGCAAAATTAGCTACGGAGGCTAATGCTAGTTATCGTGCTTGGTAACATCGGCTTGTGAAATGTATTACTTATAAGTTTGGTTATATTGTTCTCAAGATTCCGATTTTCCAAGAAATATTTCTCAGGACATGATTGGAGACATTGCTGAACTCTGGGATGGACAGTTTTAGTTTGAAATGCTTTTGATATGATTTGATATGTGTAGCTTTATTTTCAGGAATAAATTATTATTATTTTATTTATGCCTCCAAAAAGAAATTAATCACATTTACAATATAGACATGGTTTATTCCTTTATTATCGAGTAGATGTTAGTCACTGAAGTTTAAAGAATCTATGCTTTAATCAGCAGCATGTATGTATTTCAGGATGATTTCACTTTCCCTATCAAGTTTCTCTCCCCCTCCTCTTTCTTCTAAGACCTCCACAGCTCAGAAATTTGAAAGTACCAGTGAGCTTCCTAGCTCTCCTTTGCATTTCCTTTTTGGTCTAATTTATGACTTCTGCTGGAAAAAGAAGTAATGTAATTGGTCCAGCTGTTTTTCATGAGGTTCAGTTAAGTCCTGCCACACCCAAGAAAATTTCCTTTGTCTCTCAGTTTTTGGGCATTGGTCAAGCTGTAAGGAGCAGACTTCGCTCCTCTCCCATTTTTTTCTCTCTTTTAAAGTAGGCCCAGAGTATTCCATGCTCTGTAAAAATCTTTTTTTCTTTTCTTTAAGTTCATTTTTCCTTATTTTAATCCTTTTCTTTAATTCACCATGCAAGAAGATTTTTTTTTCTAAGCCTAAACCAACTCATTCAAGCCACAATACATCGGGAAGAAACATATCTGTGGCTTGTGTTTGTCTCAATTTGACTCTCTGATAGGATGTTGTACAATAAACAAATTTGTTTTCAGTGCATAAGACCTTGCCCAGCTTGCTGAAGAACAGCCCGATTGTGATCTCAGGAGCACGGCCTTGTGGGAGAATTTGTCTATCAGCCTCTCCATCAACAGAATCCGTGGACATCCAGCTGAATCAATTAAACTTAATTCTGCAGAATATTCCTGGTGTAAGTTCTTTAAACTTAATCTCATGCAAACTCCTATCAGAATTTCAAAATGCATTTTGTCTTTTCATTAATTTCCGTTCCTTTTCAGAGTAACACCAATTTTCCTTTTTATAAAATAGTTTAATCATCATTTTCTTCATAAAATTGCATCCACTTTTCTTAACCAATGCTATTTTATGGTTTTCCCAATTTCCAGTATATTGCCAAGTTAACTGTGGTTTCTTTGGGCCCACAAATGTTTGATTTACATGTGATGCTCAGTAACTCAATAGCCATCAATGATTCCCATGATACATGTTGAATTCTTTGTTTTAAAATCATTCAAATGTGTTGACCCATTCTGACATTTCTTATTGAACTCTTGAAAGACAAATGGGAGTTATTGTTTGATTTCATGTCCATCTTCTTGATTATAAGCAGACAAGAACTCACAAGGGTTTTTTTTGTTTGTTTTGTTTTTGTTTGTTTTTTTAGACTGATTCATAATTGGTACAGATAAAGAATTGTTAATAAAATTGTCCATCATCTGGACTGGTGTTGCAATGAGCGATGAGTGTGTAATGAAAGGAAATCTTCTTTCCTACTCACACTCATATTTACATTAATACTTGTACCAACAATGAAACACCAATTAACCCATTAATCTAAATCCACTACATTATAATGGTTCCCCACCCAAGGCTCTGCTTGAATCTAGAAATGGACATGAAATTATCATTTCACAAGCAGTGTGGGTATAGTCAAATTTGATCTTTTTGCACGGTAAAACTTTTTTTTTTCTTTCTCCTCTGTCTGTATCTCTGGCTGCCCAGCCAGACACATATTCATACACCCACCCACTATCTGCCTGAGCTTTGCAGTCTCTGTGTGAGGAGCGCAGAGGGGAGGGGCCTCTCAATACCCCACTAAAACTGCTGTAACCCACAGACTGTTTTTTTAAGCATTCTAAAAGTTCAAAAAGCGTTATCATACATTGAATTATTTAAGATGAAGGCCTGAAAAGATGGAATCGCAAAGAATCCCACTTGTCTTTTGTTAATTTGGTGAAGTTGCAAGTTTCCTACTTTGGATAGATTGAATTAACCATTATTTTTTTAAATATATATCTCATTTTTTGAGCAGTGAAATTAGCTATTTCACGCTGAACAACAGTAATAAAAGTTACTGAGAAGAAAGTGCTTGAGGCAATAGTGCCGAATTGCACACAAAGTTAAAATTGTAAGATTATTCTTGCATGAACGGCAAACCAAATTAAAGAGACACTAACTGTCCAGTTTTGAAAGAAAGGAGAAAGCAAAGTGTGGTTGGTCAGCAGGCCACGTCCAAATCCGCAGGCCATGGTGCACGTTCGCATTCGCACGTGACCTAATGGGACACGCCCCATTCCCCTTTGCATGGGTGTGGCACATGCGCAGACTAAGCAGTGCAAACACCATTTTGAAAACCACCAGGGTGAATCATCCTGGACTCCATTTGGGAGCTGAGACTGTTAGACCACCTCCAAGCGATGTCACTGTGTCTCCTCCTCCTTGAGTGCAGAAGGAACTGCCTCCACCATGTGGTTAACTATAATGACATATACTTTATGTATCCTTTCATAAAGTTTCATCTAAAACTTTTAATCTGTTAAGCTGATTTTTAGCCAAATCGAGCTTCCAAATTAACTTCAAAGCAATCCATATTATTCAGAATAACCTAAATGTGAAACCAATCTAAAGTTTCTATGCCAAAAGCAGCAAAAAAGAAACTTGTTTGCTGTTGAAGGTTTATTCTCATTTGGTGGATCATTGGCCTATCATGATGCCGAGCGTGGATCTGTGCCATGCTTGGGTCTTTTTGGTTTCTACTCATTTTCTATATATGTACAGACGTGGATAAAATTGTTGGTACCCCTCTGTTAATGAAAGAAAAACCCACAATGGTCACAGAAATAACTTGAATCTGACAAACGTGGTAATAAATAAAAATTCTATGAAAATTAACCATTGAAAATCAGACATTGCTTTTGAATTGTGGTTCAACAGAATTATTTAAAAAAACAAACTCATGAAACAGGCCTGGAAAAAAATGATGGTACCCTTAACTTAATATTTTGTTGCACAACCTTTTGAGGCAATCACTGCAATCAAACAATTTCTGTAACTGTCAATGAGACTTCTACACCTCTCAGCAGGTATTTTGGCCCACTCCTCATGAGCAAACTGCTCCAGTAGTCTCAGGTTTGAAGGGTGCCTTCTCCAGAAGACATGTTTCAGCTCGTTCCACTGATGTTCAATAGGATTTAGATCAGGACCCATAGAAGGCCACTTTAGAATAGTCCAATATTTCGTTCTTAGCCATTCTTGGGTGTTTTTAGCTGTGTGTTTTGGGTCATTATCCTGTTGCAAGACCCATGACCTGTGACTGAGACCAAGCTGTCTGACAATGGGCAGCACATTTCTCTCTAGAATGCCTTGATAGTCTTGAGATTTCATTGTGCCCTGCACAGATTCAAGACATCCTGTGCCAGATGCAGCAAAGCAGCCCCAGAACATAACAGCACCTCCTCCATGTTTCACAGTAGGGACAGTGTTCTTTTTACCTCCGCCAAGGAGGTTATGTTTTCATCGACGTTGGTTTGTCTGTCTGTTTGTCTGTCTGTCTGTTTGTTAGCAAGATAACTCAAAAAGTTATGGACGGATTTTCATGAAATTTTCACACATTGTCAGAAATGGGGTATCCTACCGATGATTAGATTTTGGTGGTCATCCGGATCACCGTCCAGAAGAAAACCGCCATTGCGGAAAATGCGATTTTCGTGAATAACTACTGAACCACTAATCCTATCATTGTGAATCCAATTGCTAATCATATGTTTTCATGGTCAAGGAATCTGAAAACATACACACAAACACTGTATGGGGGGAACTGTGGCGGAAACCGCCATTACGGAAAATGCGATTTTCGTGAATAACTACTGAACCACTAATCCTATCATTGTGAATCCAATTGCTAGTCATATGTTTTTCTGAGGAGTGGGCCAAAATACCTCCTTATTAAATGTGCCAGCTCATAGCAGGTGAGCAGCCCCTTATTCCTGCCCTGATTGGCACTGACAGGGAGGCCTCCACTCCTCCCCGAGACATGGCTGTACCGAATCGGATGGAGGAGAGTCACCAGGTCCAGATGCCACAAATCTACCACCATTACCAAGCCACAGGCCGCCTGAGGAAATCCGCTGTCTCTCAGCCAGCAGCTCCCTCATCACTGTGTCATGAAGGAACTACAGCAGCATCTGCCTCTAGGTTTTACTCGCTGGCTGTCTCGTCAGCCTTCTTTTCCTGGGCCGTCACTGTTCCCTTCTCCACCATGGTGTCCCCTCCCACTGCTGAGATTCTCCGGGGAGGAGACGACTGGATATTTAAGGAAATATCTGTAGATTATTGTAAAGGAAATATGTCTATAAGGAACGAGGTAAACTGATAAGGAAGAAAACCATGCAAATCTATGAGAAAAGTTCCAGATGTCTAAGGAAAGTTCAACTTGTGCTGAATTTATGCTTACTGTGGGACTTGATTTAGAATCTACTACAAAGACAATACAGATTTTTATATTTATTAAAATTGCTTTACAAAAAAGTGGGTACTTGCACAAGTCCCACTGTATCAAGTGCACAGTGCCTCCAGGAACTCGGACATTGGCAGAAGTCCGTGATTCATTACCTTTGTAACGCTAAAATTCTAATCAGATGCAAAAAGATGCAAAAAGACATATGATAACATAAACATATACTTCATAAATTTTTTTAAATTTAAATATAATTATTATAATAATTATTAGAGAAAGGGAGGAATTAGATAAATTTAAACCTTAGTTCTGATGTACGAATAATAGTGCAGTAAGATTTTGAGTGGAGATTTCTGTGTTCTTTTCCCTTATTGTTTCTTCTTTTTTTTTTCCTTTTCCTTATTTAATAATGGAAGTGTATTAGGGCAAATTCAAGCTGAAACCTTTGTCAATACTGAACAGCAACCACAAGACATTTTAGGAGATATTGACCCGGACAATAACTATTTTAATCATATTAACAATAAGTGTGCTTATTATGATCAACAATTAAATGGAATTATGAAGTTGGATCAGACATTGACAATAATGCATATTAATAGTAGGAGTCTCTATGCAAACCTGGAGACATAACTTGGAGACACCATAAGATAAAGCCATAGGGCTTCAAGGCCATCAAGCAGTTTACTCCCAGGACAGGAGAAAAGGGAGGAGGGAGTGAGAGCATGAAACCCTTTAGCCGGTCAGTGTGACATAAAACTTCATTTTGTAACACAAAATATAATAGACATATTAAACAGCTTGTTAATATAGCATATTAAAACAGTTCATATATGGATAAAAGTTACAGTTATATGTTGTAACACACCCACACACTTATAAAATATGTGATAGCAGATAAATGCATAATTAGTGAATTTCTATTACAAGGTAATATTAGATGATAAAAGTAGTTGGAAACCACACCTCAGATAAATACAAAACAAAGTTGCAAAAAATATTGCAATTATAAATAAAATTAAGACAAATCACTTTATATCTTGTATTGCTCATTGATCCTTCCATACTTGACCTATTGTATAGAGGCCTGGGGAAACAATTATAAAAGTACACTTAATTTATTGCTAACATTACAAAAAGGGCTGTCCATGTTTTACACAAAGTTGGGTATCTTGAACATACTAATTTATTTTTTACCAATTTAATGTTATTGAAATTGCAGGATCTGGTTGATTATTATATAGCACAATTAATGTTTAGAAAAAAAAAGAAAAAGAAAAAACCTTTTGCATAATTAAACAATCAACTTACTAAAATAGTTACAAAATCCATAAGTTGCATATTTTTAATAAAATTATTATAAAGTATCCTTTTCGGGTTGTGGGGGAGTTAAAATTTTAGAAAAATTAAAATCTTTATAAGAACTAAAAGCTCAATAAAGCTTAATCTGGCATTGATAATCTTGTAGGTAGTTGGTTTGATAATATATTTGGCAAATTGGGAAAAATAATTCAAGGAGCCCTTATAAGTATAATTATTAGTTTATTGATCTTTGTTTTTTGTGGATGTTGTTGTATTCCCATGATTAAAGAATAAAAATTAAAAGAATAAAAATAAAAAATAAAAGAAATATCTATTTTAGTGGCCTTCTCTTCCAAGGCTCCAGGAAGCTGCCCACCTGCTCTCCTATTGCCAGGATGATGACGAGGTTGTGCCATGACTGAACCTAGATGGGGATCTAGAAGACGCCAAGGAGATAGTTTAGGGTCTGCAATAGGGTCTACAATGCACATTCACATGGTGTTAGATTTTGCTCTGCTGTGCTTCTGCCCTACAGGTTTCCTTTGTGATAAATGATTAATGAAAGAATAGATGCATGTATATAAATGTATTCATATATACATATATGCATTTTCATATATATTCATATATATGCATAGATGAAGATAGCTTAGTTTTGAATATATTTTACACATGTAGGATTGTTAGCTATATTGACTCATAATGTCTGCACCACACCCGATGTCCTCTGGAGAAATGGCGACCTGAGGTGAGGCAGGTCCAAATGATTGCTGAAAGAGGACATCACGCACATATAGAATTTTAGAAACACTACACACAGGGTGACATGATTTACGACCCAAGAGACAGACGCTGACACGAGAGATACAGACAATTATCTTTATTGTGAATTTGTGAGTGAAGTGCGAGTGAATGTGTGAATGTTCGTCTGGCCACTGGAGCTGAGCCCGTCTTGTGGTAACCTGGCAACCCTGGAAAACACAAGCACAAGGTTATGGTTGTTCAATAACAATGTTCGGCGGGTATGCTGCAGGGGCTTACTTGCAGGTGCCACAATGAGAGGCTGACAGACTCCTGGTGTCCGAGCGACGTTGTGTTCGTGGTGTCCGGTGCTGTGGAGGTGAGGAGGAGCTCCGCGGAGCGGGGGACGGTGCCTTGTCAGCAGAGGAGGATGGTCCGCTGCCAGGGAGGTCCACCTGTGCACAGGGGAAAGGGCTAGCAGAGGAATTGTGAGGAGATGGCTTACGTGGCCTGGTTTGGCGAAGCGTAGAGTTCTCCACGAGAAGTCGAGATCTTGGCACGTTGCTCAGTGAAGGTGACAGACGACTCCGTGCTGAGGCGTCCGCGCGTTGGGCTTTTATGGCCCGCTGGTTGCCACCTGCTGAAGTGAGCGCAGCTGATGTTGATGATGCTGATGATGGCCTAGCGGCCATCATGACAGTACTCCCCCCTCTAGAGGTGCCTCCAGGCACCTGCCCAATCCTACCTGGATGCGCCCGATGGAAATCGCGGATCAACTGCTTGTCAAGGATCAACGCAGGGCGTATCCAGGAGCGGTGCTCAGGGCCAAACCCCTCCCAGTCCACCAAATACTGAAGGCCCCGACCCCTCCTGCGGACGTCCAGGATTGCCGTTACCCCCCAGGCCGGATGGCCATCGATCATCCTCGGGGGAACGGGAGCCGCAGGGGGCGGGCACAGCGGGTCGGTGATGTAGGGCTTGACCTGGGAGACGTGGAAAGTGGAGCAGATGCGCATGTGAGAGGGGAGAGCAAGACGCACAGATACAGGGTTGACAATGTGGGAGATAACAAAGGGACCGATGAAGCGCTTGGTTAGCTTACGCTTCTCGGCAGGCACACTGACATTCTTTGTGGACAACCATACCTTGTCACCCACCTTGTAATCCGGGGCAGGCCTCCTATGGTGGTTGGCCACCTCAATGTTCCATTCTGTGGTCCTCAGAAGGGCTCTGCGGGCAATGGACCAAACTTGCCGACAGCGTCTGGCGTGAGCCTGAACGGACGGGACTGCTACCTCCCCCTCCTCCTCCGGGAACAAGGGTGGATCGTACCCCAGTGATGCCTTGAAGGGGGACATCCCTGTGGACGAGGACACCGTGGTGTTATGAGCGTACTCGATCCACGGGAGGTACATGCTCCATGAAGAGGAGCAGGAGGAGATGACGCAGCGCAGCGCAGCCTCCAGCTCCTGATTGGCTCGCTCGCACTGGCCATTACTCTGAGGATGGTATCCAGAGGAGAGACTGGCCGTGGCCCCAAGCGCCGTACAGAACGCCTTCCAAACCTGCGAGACGAACTGTGGCCCTCGATCCAAAACAATGTCAGCGGGGATTCCGTGAAGGCGAACCACATGGAGAACAAGGACGTCCGCCGTCTCCCGCGCTGAAGGCAACCCCCGGAGAGGCACAAAATGGGCAGCTTTAGAAAAACGGTCCACAATGGTTAAAACGGTCGTGAAGTTGCCGGAGGGGGGCAAACCGGTCACAAAGTCCATGGCTACATGGGACCAGGGGTGGGAGGGAACGGGCAAAGGATGAAGCAGACCTGCCGGGGCCGATGATGATGTCTTCCCCGTGGCGCACTGAGCGCAGGCCCTGACGTAGATGTTAATGTCCCTTCGCAGCCCTGGCCACCAAAAGGTTCTCTGGAGGAGATCAACGGTCGGACTCACACCCGGATGGCACGCCAGCTTGGACGCGTGACCCCACTCTATTACTTGGCTCCTGACAGGACGAGGGACGAACAAACGACCCGGGGGCCCCCCACCCGGATCGGGCTCCACCTCCTGTGCTCTTCTGACCTTATCGCAGATGCCCCAGGTCAACGCACCAACCACACACGCAGGTGGCAGAATAGGCTCCTCCCGGTCATCAGCGGAGGGCGCGTCAAACTGCCTGGAAAGGGCATCAGGCTTGCCATTCTTACTGCCTGGCCGGTAGGTGATCGTAAAATTAAAACGGCCGAAGAAGAGAGACCAGCGGGCCTGACGTGCATTCAACCGCTTGGCAGTCCTAAGGTATTCAAGATTGCGGTGGTCAGTCCAGACAACAAACGGCTGGGCAGCCCCCTCCAACCAGTGTCTCCACTCCTCCAGCGCAAGTTTGACAGCCAATAGCTCCCTGTCGCCGATGCTGTAATTCCTCTCAGCAGGTGTCAAACGATGAGAGAAGTAAGCGCAGGGGCGGATCTTCCCGTCTGTCGGGGAGCGCTGAGAGAGTACCGCCCCCACCCCCGAATCCGATGCGTCCACTTCCACCAGGCATTGAAGCTCCGGGTACACCTGGGTCAACACACGGGCCGAAGCAAACTCTCCCTTCAGCCTGTCAAATGCCACGGCAGCCTCCTCACTCCAATGGAAAGGGACCTTCGGAGATGTGAGTGCAGTCAGGGGTCTGGCGATGTTCCCAAAATTTGGCACGAAGTGCCGGTAAAAATTGGCGAACCCCAAAAAACCCTGTAGCTGTTTCCTGGATGTGGGCGTAGGCCAGTCCACCACCACCTTGACCTTGTCCGGGTCGGGAAGCACCTGGTTACGGGCGATTATAAACCCCAGAAAGGAGGTGCGATCCATGTGGAACTCACACTTCTCCGCCTTGACGAACAACTGGTTCTCCAGGATGCGCTATAGGACCCGTCGTACATGCACCTGATGCTCCCCCAGTGTGCGTGAGAAGATGAGGATATCATCAAGATAAACAAAGACGAAGGAATTCAGAAAGTCCCGGGAACATCATTAATTAAGCGCTGGAACACTGCCGGAGCATTGGTTAACCCAAACGGCATCACCAAATATTCAAAGTGGCCGCTCAGGGTCCGAAAAGCAGTCTTCCACTCATCTCCTTCCCGAATGCGCACCAGGTGATAGGCGTTCCGTAGATCTAGTTTAGTAAACCAAGCCGCCCCCTGGAGGGAATCGAAAGCAGTGTTCATCAAGGGAAGAATGTATTTGTCTTTAACAGTAATGTCGTTGAGACCCCGGAAATCGATGCAGGGGCGCAGCGACCCGTCCTTCTTCCCAACAAAGAAAAACCCTGCCCCAACGGCCGAGGAGGATGGACGGATGATACTGGAGGCCAGGGACTCCTTGATGTACGTATCCATGGCCTCGCGTTCCAGAGTTGACAGGCTGTACAGGCGGCTCGCCGGTAGAGGGGCCCCAGCCTTGAGATTAATCGCGCAGTCGTACGGGTGATGGTGGGGAAGGGACAACGCCCGTGACTTACTAAACACCTGACCCAAATCATGGTAGACGTCAGGCACCTTTGACAGGTCCGGAGGAGGTGTTGGGGGAGGCGTCATCGGCACTGAGGGAGCGCATGCAGCGGACTGAAGACAGGCGCTCAGGCAGAATGGGCTCCAAGCCGTTATTCTCCCAACTTGTCAGTCGAACGTGGGGTTATGCAACCGGAGCCATGGGTACCCCAAGATGACGGGTGAGGAGGAGAAGGGCAAGACCAGGAACCGTATTTCCTCCCTGTGGTTACCAGAAACTATCGTTAACACAGGTGCCGTCTGGTGGGAAACTGACGTCAGAGATGCTTTTGACAGGGTGACCAGATGGATGGGGGGGGCGTAAAGGTTGACAGCTGAGGCCCATCAGGGTTGCCAGGTCTCTGGAGATAAAGTTTTGCTCAGCCCCAGAGTCAACTAAGGCAAGTGTGGTGTGTTCCTTGTGTTTATGAATGAGCCTAATGGGAATGTGGCAACTAGTGAGGGGCTTTGTCTGATTTTTGTCCGCGAATCCCCCTACCGTGATCCGCGGACCTCCCCTTTTTAACGGGCAATCGACTACTCCATATGCCCCATTCCCACAGTAGAAGCATAACCGCTGCTCCCTGCGGCGCTGCCTCTCAGCTGCTGTAAGACCCGATTGCCCCACAACCATATCCTCCTGCTCCGGAAGTTCTTCAGATGTGGGCAGAGCAAGGAGGGGGGACCTAGCGGAGCGAGGGCGAGACTTATTCGCACGGATAGCTGTTCGCCGTTCTGCAGCTCGCTCCCTCAGTCTGCTATCTAGGCTGATGGTGAGGGAGATTAATTCCCCAAGTCTGTCTGGTTTCTCCTTTGCCGCTAGCTCGTCTTTTAACTCTGAGTTAAGGCTGCGGAGGAAAATTCCACAGAGTGCTGGCTCCCCCCACCCAACCTGACCGGCTAATACCCGGAAATCTACAGAATAATCGGCGGCAGATCTACTGCCCTGCCAAAGTCCAAGCAGCCGTTCAGTTAACACCGCACCCCGGTCAGCATGATCAAACACTTCCATGAACTCTGCCACGAACAGCTGGTAAGTTAACAATGAATAATTTGGTTTGGCCATGATGGTATAAGCCCAATCAAGAGCCCTGCCTCCCAGCAGGTTGATGATGTACCCAATCTTATTCATATCAGTGGCAAAGTCCCCCGGGACCCGGAGAAAAACTGACTCACACTGTAGCAAAAACCCCCGAGCCTCCCCCAGTTTACCAGTAAAGCGTGCGGGGGTTGGTACAGGAGTTAGGCGATGTGTGGAAGATGGGCTGGTTTGGCTAGTAGCCGCAACTGCGGGGGCAGAAGGCGCCCCGATAGCCGGGGGGAATGCCTGGTGACCTTCCAGGCGATCCAGCCGGCTGTTAATCTGAGTCAGTTGGTTTAAGATTACTGTCTGCTGGTGGGAAATCATGTCTACTCGTGCGCTGAGTGTGTTAAAGCGGCGCGACAACACACTGTCTGATGGGTCATCCTGACGGAGTCGTACTGACATGATTTACGACCCAAGAGACAGACGCTGACACGAGAGATACAGACAATTATCTTTATTGTGAATTTGTGAGTGAAGTGCGAGTGAATGTGTGAATGTTCGTCTGGCCACTGGAGCTGAGCCCGTCTTGTGGTAACCTGGCAATCCTGGAAAACACAAGCACAAGGTTACGGTTGTTCAATAACAATGTTCGGCGGGTATGCTGCAGGGGCTTACTTGCAGGTGCCACAATGAGAGGCTGACAGACTCCTGGTGTCCGAGCGAGGAGGAGCTCCGCGGAGCGGGGGACGGTGCCTCGTCAGCAGAGGAGGATGGTCCGTAGCCAGGGAGGTCCACCTGTGCACAGGGAAAAGGGCTAGCAGAGGAATTGTGAGGAGATGGCTTACGTGGCCTGGTTTGGCGAAGCGTAGAGTTCTCCACGAGAAGTCGAGATCTTGGCACGTTGCTCAGTGAAGGTGACAGACGACTCTGTGCTAAGGCGTCCGCGCATTGGGCTTTTATGGCCCGCTGGTTGCCACCTGCTGAAGTGAGCGCAGCTGATGTTGATGATGCTGATGATGGCCTAGCGGCCATCATGACACAGGGGATAGAATAGGGTTATAAGATGGGTTTAGACCCATCTCAACAGGGGGAGATGCAAAAACGTAAGTTTAGGTTACTAGGTTATAGATAGATAGATAGATAGATAGATAGATAGTGAGGTGCACTAATAGGACACCTCAACAGGGGGTATTGTCGGTAAAATGACATGATTGCTCTGTCTTTCTCACACTTCTTTATCTGCTTGCTTCACACGCTACACTGCAGAGTTTAGTTTACACCTTATAATTCATTTGCTGAAATCAGTTAGAATCAGTTCTGTACACAGCCGAGCTGCCACATAAGCGGAAGTGTATTGATACAATGAGGTAAAACTCCTCCCTCTTGCACGAGGGAGTGGTTAAGCTTTATAAAAACTATAGGGCCCACTTTTTGGGTAACACACTCTCTTGGGGTATTTTCCTAAAGAGTTGTGTTCCAGTGCTGCTTGTAATCTATATCTCACTTTCAGTTAAATAAGTGAAAGCATACTTCATCTATCAGTCTGGTTATTTGGCCTTTGTATAAAAGAACTGGGGATTAAGGAATTTTAGACGCAACACACCCTTTGTGGTCTTCCTTAATTGCGTTTTTGTAAGTTGCCCTTAGTTGCTGTTATTTGTGTTCTCCTTATTAAATGTGCAAACTCACAGCAGTCAAGTGGCGCCTTATTCCTGCCCTGAAAGGGCCAACTATGACATGGCCAATGTAAATGAATTCCGGAAATGCATGAAGCATACACTTTGTATTTAGTCTCTTATTTTAACCACACATTCAAATCATTAAAGTTAAATGTGCATATACAGTAGTTATACATTTTAAGCAACAATTGCAAACTTTGTGAAGCTATGTATGTGTGTTTTAAGCTGCATTGTTTGATTTGTCCTACAGGAAGCCTGCTTTAACTTAAGAATTTGAATAAATACCAATAATTATTCAAAAGCAACCTTAAAGTAGTGTTAACCCTGTTCATGATGGTAAAGCATTTAGTGGTTCACTGAATATTTACCAGAATTTTCAAAATAGGAAACCACATTAATCAGTTAACATGTAAAGCCCTAAGTGTTCTTCAGATTCATTGTGCTGTTTTTGGTTCATGTTTTTCTCCACATGAAAAGAAGACATGAACCAACTCCCTATTCTCACCAGGATTTAAAAGTGAAAAGTCAAAAGATGAAAACATTGATTATTCTGTAAATAAAAGCTTTATAGATAACAAGCAAGTGAATCATCATTAGCTTTAATCCTAAGAAATCCTTGGTGACAATACACAAAAACAATTCACTTGTGTTTCCTAATCTGTAAATATTAAAACATTTAAAGCTTCAAATGAAAATATGCTTTGACAAATAAAGACAAAGTCAACCTTAACTTTAAAAGAAAGTGAAAACTTATAACTTTTAATCTCTAAAGCATTTAACCTTTTCTATTTTTGTTGTTCCCTTCTGTAAATAAAATCATCATTTTAAAGTGACATTCAACATAAATCCAAAGCTAGTTATTGATGACCATTTCAATACTAGGCTTTGAAAATTTAAGTAAAGAAGTCGATCCACACAAATTTTAAACTACAAATGAAAATACAGTTTCATCAAACAAATAAATTAACACATCTCCATTTTTCAACAATAACTCCAACATTCTATCTCCTGTCATGGGCTGGGTTTGACATCTCCAGCCCCGCCCATGATCTGTGGCTGTAGTCCTTGATTGCTGTTAATTATTTCCAGCTGGCAGGTTATTAGAGCCTCTGAGCCTGACTCTCTGCCAGTCTACGTGCTACACCTCCTCCTCTCTCTCTAATTGCCTGGCACTCACCGGCTGTTTGCCATCACCTTTTGTGTTTCCACACATATACACATGCATGCACACACACCTACAGTATACTCATGCTCATTTACTGATGCACACACATACATGCACTCACATGATGCATGCTTGCACACATACACACACACATACACACACATTCTAACTCATCCACTTACATTCTGGCTGTCGCCGCGCACCTGTTTCCACTTGCCGCTCATTAGTCTATGGGGTATTTATGTGTGGCATTGGAAGCACTCAGTGTGTTGGCGTTAGTCTACATTTGATGTCTTTGCTCACTCGTTGCTGGTTTTCCCTCTCATTTGGAATTTGTTGGCGTCATTGTTTCCAGAGTGCAGAAGCACTCCGACACACATGTAAGTCTTCCTCTGTGTAATTATTCTGCCCTTTCTCTCCGCTCCTCAGTTCTGCCCTGGGAGCGCATGGAGCTTGCTCTCCTCCAGCCAGCAGAGTTTGTAGCCGGAGAATCAAATTATTCTCTTCCCAAACTGTATTCTTTGGACATTTTGTGTTGTGTTTCCTTTGTTAATAAACACGTTTACTTCACTTGCACTTTGGGCTCGTATCAATTCACTTGTGCACTGCGCAGTCATGCAGTATACATGACAGTATGCTAACACCAAATTGAGCACAAGCAGTGGAGTGACGTGTCTTGTTTTTTCACCATTCCCTGTGTGTTTTCCCCTTTTCAGAGTAACTCTCGGGATGAACTTGCCGGGTAGCAGAGGCTATCCAATGCGTCTGGGGTGGGAATGCTTCCAGGCCCTGATGGAAATTGACTGGTTCATCTCCGCGGCATGCGTTTATTCTGCTCCAGATGACATTTTGTGGTATTTGGGACTGGCAGATGCTGCAGCCTGGGGCTGACCTCAGCTGAGGAAGCATGCTGAGGGAAGGGAGAGAATAGCCCTGATCACCGTGCTGCAGCAGGAGAACGGCGGAGCGGAGAGGAAGCGTCCGGAGAAGCCCAGACGCACGCTGAAGAAGAGGCATTTCCAGGCATCAGTTGTTTCCATCCACCAGCCGTCTGCACCCAGATTGCCTCAGTCTCCTGAGCCCGGTCTCGCTCGATTGTCAGGGACAGATAGAAACACAGACTGGCGGTGCCGACGGAGATTGATCACCGTTTTGAGGAGAGGAGACCTGCAGCCACTTCATCCTTTGTTTTTACCTCCTCCAAGGTGTGGATGGCAGGCTACTCCTCTAATCCATCCCTGTTGGTGCTGGTTTTAGAGACTTCTGTAAAGCCTATGGAGGAGTCCAGGGCTGTCACAGCCTCCGAGAGGGATGTTGCCTTGCCAACTGGAGCAGAAAACATCACTAACCACGAGTACAGGGAAGTAATCTCCTCCTGTGTTTCTAAAATTGTTGAAAATTCTTGCCTCATCCCTGGTAGAGGGTCTCTGGATGTGCAGTCCCCAGAGATCTCTCCACCTGCTGCAGCTTTGAACTGCTCACCAGCCCTCTCCCTGCTCTCTCCTGTTTCCTCCGAGTCCATGCCAGCACCGGAGCTGTACCATTGGGACCAGGAGGAGCCAGAGATCTGGGAGGATCGTTCCCCCACAGCAATGGTGAGTCAGACCCCAGCCACCACGCCGGAGGAATCACCAGCATTAGTCACAACGGCTGGGACAATGAAGACTGCAGAGACCATCACGCCTGCTGCGGAGGCTGCTGCAGCAGAGTCAATGCCCAAGCTGCACCTCCAGGAGGCTGAGCCCATAGGAACATTGCCCAGATCATCGGAGTCCTGGAAGGTGGCTCTCCTTTGTTTTTCTCCTTTTTATTTTTGAGCCTTTTTGCCTAACTCTTGGTGAGGAGAGCAAGGTGCAGCCGCCCGCTGCACCTGAGCTTGCCTTACCGGGCACTACTGCTGCTAGTGACCCTGACCTCTTTGTTCTCTGTCCAAGTCCTCTTTCAGGATCGCCGGAGAGAGTCCATCAGTGCCTGACGAGTCCGAGGATCCAGGCTCGCCACTAGAGGTAACTGTGGCTGCTGCTGTCCCTGGTAAGATCGACCAGGATCCAGCTCCCCATCTGTTGGAGGACGTAGTTTGGGTCTCGCCTCAGTCTAGGTCTCCGTGGGTGCTGCGTTCCACTCGGGGACCATCGTAGGTGCTGCGCCCCAGCGTGAGTCCCATGTGGGCGCTACATTCCAGCTTTGGCCTGCCAGGGGCAGTCGGGGCCCACCAAGGTGGCAGGAGTGACCTAGCTTGGTCCCACCGTGGGTGCAGCAAGTTCCCAGCCAGGTTCCATCATGGATGCATCCATGGCCAGGTCGGGGTCCACCCTGTGTGCAACACAGGCCCAGCCAGGGCTCACTGCAGGAGCAATGAGGTCCCAGGCCAGGACCACTGTGGGTGCAGCCATGGCCCAGTCCGGGTCCACTGAGGGTGCGACCAAGCTCCAGTTCCAAGCCTGGAACACCGAGGGTGCTGCCGGCTAGTCTGAGGACACCGAGGTCTCTTCTCCCCTTCCTGAAACCCTTGGGGTGTCCCTTTCTCCTCCGCCGGGCACCGCCGTGGCCCACCTGTCCCTGCCACCAGAAGCCGCTGGGGTCCTTCCCTGGTCTGGCCACCCAGCTGTTAGCTTTCTGGTGGGTTGGATGCTGCCTTGTCCACCCATCCGGTCCTTGCAGCTCAATTGTGCGGGCCGGCCGCTCGAAGGACTGGGTTTCCTAGCCAGGTGGCAGGTTTGCCCTGGCAGGCCGCCTGACACTGTTCTGTGGGCCGCCTGGATTCTGCCGCCTGAATTCCAGGATTGCAACAGCACAGGGATAGCAACACTCAGAGCAACAATCAGAAGGCAAGAGAAAAACAAGAGCAGCGAGTATACATATGTACATATAAATATAAATATATATATATAGACACACAGCGCGGAGCATTGTAGCTAGATGGAATAAATATATAAATATATAAACACACAGTGCGGAGCATTGTAGCTAGATGGAATAAATATGTAAATATATAAACACACACAGCGTGGAGCATTGTTGCTAGATGGAATAAATATATAAATATATAAACACACACAGTGCGGAGCATTGTAGCTAGATGGAATGAAACAGCACAACCGTCTACTTAGTTATCCTACATGGTATGATTATGTACCCATACATATTCTCACCCTCCATAGCGACCAGTATTTTCCTAGTTGTATACCAGAGGGGACCATTGAGTAAGTCTGTTGCATCTTTTGCATTCAATACTAGTAGGTTGTCACATCTTTTTTGCTATCTCTGCGAGCAGCCCTGCTTAGGTTGTACAGTCTGACAGCCGTAGGTAGGAAGGTCCTGCGAAACCTCTCGGTTGTCCACCTAGGATGATGTAGTTTGCTGCTAAATGAGCTCCTCAGTGCATTCAGTATGTCCTGCATAGGGTGGAACTCGGACTCCAGCAGAGATAACAGTTTAGCCACCATCCTTCTCTCTCCTATCTCCTCCACTGGGTCAAGCCGCTGCCCCAGGACAGAGCTAGCTTTCTTGATCAGTTTGTTCAGTCTCTTCCTATCGGCTGCTGTAATGCCACTGCCCCAGCAGACCACTCCAAAAGTGATGGCTGATGCCACCGCCGTGTCATAGAATGACTTCAGCAGCGCCCCTTGTACACCGAAAGACCTGAGTCTCAGCCTGCGCTGTCCCTTCTTGTAGAGTGCATCGGTATTGTGTGACCAGTCTAGTTTATTGTTCAGATGAACACCCAGGTACTTGCAGGATGTCACCATCTCGATGTCTGTTCCCTGTATATATACTGGTGCTGTGAGGGGTTGTCCTTGCCTGTGGCAGTCCACCACCAACTCCTTATTTTTCCTCGCGTTGATCTGGAGGCAGTTCCGATGGCACCAGTCCACAAAGTCCTGGATAAGCCCTCTGTACTCAGCTTCATCTCCGTTGGAGATGAGGCCAACAATCGCAGAGTCGTCTGAGAAGTTCTGTAGATGGCAGTGTGTTGTGTTGTGTGAGAAGTCCGCAGTATAAAGGGTGAACAGGAAGGGAGCCAAAACCGTTCCCTGGGGGGCCCCCGTGCTACCGATGATTGTGTCGGACACACAGTCCTGGGTTCTCACAAACTGAGGCCGGTTTGTGAGGTAGTCCAGGATCCATGATGACAGGTGCTGGTCCACCCCTGCGCACAGCAGCTTGTCCTTCAGGATCATCGGTTGGATGGTGTTGAAAGCACTGGAGAAGTCAAAGAACATGATCCTCACCGCATTCCCGGGCTTCTCCAGGTGGGACAGAGAACGGTGAAGGAGGAAGATCACCGCAATGCCATGCTGGTAGGCGAACTGGAGTGGAGAAAGGAGAATGCATCTCACCAGACCGGGACTCCCACCGTGCCCCATTGCTCGATTCCTGTTTCGAGTACGGATGATTGCGTGGACAGCGCGTGTGTGCCCCTTCAGACTGTGACCTTGACAAGATCGCATGAAATGTTACGAAATTTGAACCAGGCCCTACCGGTTCATCTGATACTAAAGCCTATCTTCAAGACATTGACTACTACTTGCATAAGTACCCTGCTGCTATGGATGATGATCACATCTATTTGATTAAACTAACATCTAACATGTCAGAGTCAAAATATATAGACAGACAGCCATCAGATATCAGGATGGACTACATGCCACTCTGCGAAGCCATCGAAAATGAATTCTCTGATGACTGCCTACAATCAGGGCTATCGGCAGCCCTGTCTGTGAAACAAGGTCACTCAGAGCCTCCACAGGCCTACTATCAGCAACTTCTTCTTGCATATTTCAGATCTCAAAATACACCAGGGATGGAAGAAGACCATAATTTTAAGATCCTCTTCATCTAGAACCTCCATTCCACTGTGAGTCACCACCTTGGAGTTACAGCTAACCCAAGGTCAAGCTCAATAAGTCAGCTGAGAGAGTTTGCACATTATGCGTTCCAAAAACAGCAACAAAGTCACAATAAGCACGCTAAGCCTGCCACTGTGCTAGCTGTCAGCGGTGCTTCTGACACCCTGAAGCTGGAAGGAGCCCCTCACCCTACTCCATCTCCTACACCGCGTTCACATGAAAATCCGAGATGTTTCCCCAAACGACCTCGTCAAGGTCAAAACCAAAATAGATTCTCTGGATCCCACTCAGGACCAACTTTTGCGAAAGCCCAACTACCATCGTAGGCCAGATCTACCAGATAGATTGCGAGAATATGTATGGACTCTCAAGATGACAGGTACCAATGCAAACACATGCGTAACCATGGCAAATAGTCTCCTCCCCCTCATCATAGAAGCTCAGAAGCAGAGACCAATCAGAAGCCTTGGAAGAAGAAAGAAACTCCTACTCTCAGTAGAGAAGATGTAGAAGCTCTCAAACATCTCCTAGCAAAGATTCAAAACAACAGAGAAGATGAAACACCTGACATCCTAGCTATAACAGCTATGCCAACTCAGAAGAAATGCTCTAAATCACAAAGAAAAGGCATAAAAAAAACCCTTCCTACAAATGGAGAAGAATCAAAGGACCCAATGCAGTCCAGTGCTGTTCTGGCAGTCCAACCACAAGCCAAAGACCACTCCTCTAAAATCGACATTTTACAAATCCGTGTCGAACCACCAGTTCCACAATTTCTGTGTGATTTAAATCAGGGGGGGGGGGGGGTGCAAAAATTCTATCTTCCACTGACCTTTGAAGATGTGATGTGTCAGGATGCTGTTTTAGACATCGCCACTGACATCAATCTTATGTCACACAGTCTTTTTTACCAACTATGTGTAGCTGCTAATCATGCTCTCAGCAACTTAAAACTGGAACCTTGTTTGTTAGCTGTTTGACCATTCGAGCTCACTAACACAACTCTGTAAGGCATGTCACAAATCAGAGTCACCATTGGTCCCATGACCTTGACACATCCGATCTATGTGTCCAAACTTGACTCCATTCCCATGATGGTCGGCAACAACTTACTGAATCGCTTTGAGCCACTGATTGACTTCAAGAATCTCAAACTCTGGGCTCAAACTCCACACCCTCACTCATTTGACCTACAAAGGACAACTGAATCACAATGCTTTGTTCTTGACACCAATGCTGGTGTCACCTTCTCAATCCCACTCACCCACCCCTGTGGCCTGCGTGGTCACAGGAGACAAATTAGTCAACTCCCTGGACCCTTTGCAACTTAAGGGTTCTGCATCGGTGGACCCAAATTTTGTGAACACTAGGCGCACATCTACTCAAGCCTCCGAGGTCGATAAAACCGTCAAACACCAGTCAGACCCGACAGTGCACGCGCTCCCAGCGTCAAATATCTCTAACATACCAAAATCAAAAACACTTCCTGCGACGTGACCTTCTCTGCAGCTACGCAATCGCACTCGTATTCATGCTTCCGATGAACAATCATCACCACCGCTTGTAGTTCATCGAAACCAGAGGGGAGTGATGACCGCCAACACCCATGACCTTCCAACTGCAGAACATAGAGGCGTCAAAACGATGCACAATGCTCCTAAGGCCACATTTCAAAAACACTTGGACTGATCCTCCAAACGACAGAAAGAATACAACAACCAGAGAACCTCCCATGGCAAACCTCAAGGGGGATAAGGTTCTCTGCTACCCATTTGTACCGCAAACAGAAAAAAAATCCATCTACAGGCAGGGAAAATTGCTCCTAAATTCCTGACCATGTGGATGAATCCACAAGTTGTCAACAACAAACTTTGGCCACTTACATACCAAATCTAAGACACTATCTTCAAATGGGCTTGTCACAATTAGAGTAAACTTTACCAAAACCCTATGGGACTTGTCGGGTACAACACTGTCACCATAAGTCCATAAATAAGAATAAATTAAGGCCTGCATCCAAAGAATAAACGTTTGCTAACTATTAGCCTCAGGTACTCTCGGTCGCATTTCTCCAAACCAATCAGTTAACTGAATAAAAAACTTCCAAAAGAAAAAAGGGTAAATTAAAGCCAAATTATCCCTTAAAATAATCTTAACCCTTTGAGTGTGAGAGTTCACGTGCCCCTAGTGGCAGAGCGCAGTGCTGCGCCTGTCATCTCACTGTGACATCCCCAGCTGCACTGAAGATTTGTACTGTTTGTACTGATACTATACGTCATTTGTGGTAACGCATTGTCACTTCCTGTATTGCTGTCTCTCCATGTGGTTTGTGCTCCTCATTCTCCTGAGGATTTTGCTTTTAATTGTATTTTAACCACTTTTTTCATCTACCGTTAGTTCTCATTTCTGTTTATCAAGCCTCTTGCACTTGTGTGTGCACTCAGTGCCATCTAATCACCCTCTTCAGCCTTCTGTTCACCTTTTATTGGTGTTTTTGTTAGCTTCGGGTTAGCCACTAGTTATGGCTACTAGCTCTCCTTCCTCTCCTCCTCTTGTGTGCTCTCTCTGTCAGATGTTTAGCTACACCTCGGCCTCTTTTAGTGATAACGGTAAATGTAATAAATGTTGTCTTTGTGAGGTGCTTGAGGTGAGGTTGTCTGATTTGGAATCCCGGCTCCGCTGCATTGAGACACCGTCTGCACCAGTTACTCTTGACGGACGTCCCCTAGCTGCAGCGGAGCTCCCTAGCTTAGGGCGACCTGTTAGCGGTCCTCAGGTCCTCCTCAGCAGTGAGGAGACTGGGTGGGTGACGGTGAGAAGGAAGCCTAGTCGCAAAGCCCCGGTACACCACCAACCTGTTCACGTTTCTAAACATTTTTCCCCGCTCAGCAACACACCCGCTGAGGAAAAAACTCTGATCATTGGCGACTCTGTAGTCAGAAACATGAACCTAGAGACTCCAGCGGCCATAGTCAAATGCATTCCTGGGGCCAGAGCAGGCGACATCGAGTCAAATTTGAAAATGCTGGCTAAAAGTAACTGTAAATACTCCACAATTTTTATTCACGCTGGCATTAATGACATCCGTCTCCGGCAGTCGGAAGTCACAAAACTTAATGTAGAATTGGTGTGTGACTTTGCAAAAACAATGTCTGCCTCTGTAGTATTCTCTGGGCCCCTCCCAAATCTGACCAGTGATGACATGTTTAGCCGCTTGTCATCCTTCAACTGCTGTCTGTCTGTGTGATATCCTGCAAACAACGTGGGCTACATTGACAGTTGGAGCTCATTTTAGGGAAAACCTGGTCTTATTAGACGAAACGGCGTCCATCCCACTTTGGATTTTTAGCGTCTCATTTATCTAACAATCTGGCATCTTTTTTATCCAAATTTCCAAAATCTTGACAACTCAGAGTTGGGACCAGGAAGCAGAGTCGCAGTCTTACACACCTCTCTACAGCTCCTCTTCATCCGCCACCCCTCAACTTAGCCCCTGTCTTCCCAATCAGAGAATCATTGTCTGTTCCCTCCAAAGTAAATAAAAATATAATGTATAAGCATCCCAAAGTGATTAAACAAAAAGTTGGTAAAACTCAAATTAAGCACGAAGCCTCTAAATTGAATGATTTGGCCTCTCTCCCTCCTCATAATTTAAAAATTAAATGCGGTTTATTAAATATTAGGTCTCTAACTCCCAAGTCTCTGTTAGTCCATGATCTGTTAATTGATCATCAGATTGATTTAATATCCCTTACAGAGACTTCGTTAGGGCGAGAGGATTATGTTGGTTTAAATGAATCAACTCCTTCTGGTTATTTAAACTGTCAAAATCCCAGAAGTTCTGGTCGTGGAGGAGGAGTAGCAACAATTTACCATTCCAAACTATTAGTTAATGTAAAGCAAAAAACATGTTACAATTCCTTTGAGGGCCTGGTCCTCAGTATTGGGCACTTTAGCAATTTTAGGCTAAACCCAATTTTATTTGCCATAGTTTATCGTCCTCCATCAACATACTCAGAATTTGTATCCGAATTTGCTCAATTCTTAGCTGATTTAGTGCTGAAATCAGATAGAATAGTTATAGTAGGGGACTTTAATATACATGTAGATGTAGATAGTGATTGCCTTAATGTGGCATTTAATTCAATAGTAGACTCGATGGGGTTTTCTCAGAAAGTAGGAAATTCTATTCATTATCTCCACCATACGTTGGACCTTGTTCTGACATATGGCATAGAAATAGAAAATCTGGTAGTGTCTCCTCATAACCCTGTACTGTCAGACCATTGTCTGTTAACCTTTGATTTTACTATTTCTGACTATTTGGCTCCTAAAGAAAAATGTTACTACAGTAGATGCCTCTCAGATGATGTTGTTACCAAATTTATGCAGATTGTTTCCTCTATGCCATGTGTCAACACAACGGAAATAAGCTATAGACAGCTTGCTCCTTCTGTAATTGATAGCATGGTAGATAGTGTTACAGCTTCTCTGCATCAGACTCTAGACTTGGTGGCCCCCTTAAAAAAGAAAAAGTTTAATCAGAGATTTCTAACTCCTTGGTTCAACACAGAAACTCGTAGCTTAAAACAGAAGACTCGTCAATTAGAAAGAAAATGATGCTCCACTAATTTAGATGAAATCTCTTTAGCTTGGAGAAATCATCTTTTAATTTATAAAAAAAATCTCTTAGAAAAGCTAGAACAAGTTATTATTCTGCATTAATAGAAGAGAACAAGAATAATCCCAGGTTTTTTTTCAGCACTGTAGCCAGGTTGACAAAGAGTCAGGACTCTGTCAATCCTAGCATTCCCTTAGAGCTTACTAGTCAGGACTTTATGAACTTTTTCAATAATAAAATTTCATCCATCAAAGATAAAATCAATCAGATTCTTCCCACCGTTAACTTAAATACAGTAACTACTACAACTCCTTCAATTGTTGTCTGTCTTGATGAGTTTACTCCAATTGACCTTTTAGAGTTAGACAAAATAGTTTCCTCATCCAAGCCTTCAACTTGTCATTTAGACCTTATTCCTACCAGGTTATTTAAAGAAGTCTTCCCACTTATTGGTAGCTTAATTCTTCATAAAATCAATTCTTCATTAACTTTAGGCCATGCAAATCAAATCAAATCAACCTTTATTGTCATATTGCTGTACATACAACTGTAGTGCAGGCAAGATGAAATTGCGTTTCTCTCGGCATCCATATAAGTAAAAAGAACATAATTTAAGACACACTCACACACACCCTCACCCCCCACCCTAGCACAGCCATTCACACTTCCCTGAGACATGCTTGAAAACTAACCAGAACTATAATATACAAATAATATACATAATGTCCATAGGTGCAGTAGTTTGTATGAGGAATTCTGGATCAACTGTTCAGCATCTTAACAGCTTGTGGAAGGAAGTCGTTAATCAGTATGGTGGTTCTGCCTCTGATGCTCCGGAATTGTTTGCCAGATGGCAGAAGTTCAAAGTGTTTATGCAGACGGTAAGAATGGTCCTTGACAATGTTCAGTGCCCTGCTCCTGCAACGGTTCTGAAAAAGTTCTTGGACAGAGGGGAGGGAAACTCCAATTACCCTCTCAGCTCCCTTAACTATCCTCTGCAGGGCTTTTTTGTCTGACATACTGCAGCTGGAGTACCATGTTGCAATGCAGTATGTCAGAACACTCTCCACCACACCTCTGTAGAAGGTCCTGAGGATGCAGATGTGGAGAGAGGCCTGTTTGAGTTTCCTCAAGTAGTGCAGTCTCTGCTGGGCCCACTTCCTGATCCCCAAGGAATTCTTGCTCCAGGTCAGGTCCTGCAAGATCTGCACTCCGAGGAACTTGATGTTCTCCACTCTCTCCACTAAGTGGCTGCCGATGCTGAGAGGGACGTGTTCAGGCTGTGACCACCGGAAGTCGATAATCACCTCCTTCGTTTTGTCTACGTTAAGCACCAGATTGTTCTCCCTGCACCAGCCCTCCAGGTCTCTCACTTCTTCCCTGTACATTGATTCCTCATCCCTCTGAATAAGTCCCACCACCGTGGTGTCATCTGCAAACTTAATAATCTGGTTCCCCTCATGTCTGGATACACAGTCATGTGTTAGAAGTGTAAACAACAGTGGACTGAGTACGCAGCCTTGAGGGGATCCAGTGCTCAGCATGATAGAATTGGAGATGTTATTTCCATCCCGGACAGACTGAGGTCTCTCAGACAGGAAATGCAGGATCCAGAGACATGTGGCGGTGTTCAGACCAAGAAGGAGTAATTTCTCCATCAGTCTTTGGGGAATAATGGTGTTGAATGCTGAACTGAAATCAATGTACAGGAGTCTGGCGTAGGTGTCTTTCTGATCCAGGTAGGTGATGACAGAGTGCAGGGTGGTGACTATAGCATCCTCCGTGGAGCGGTTTGAATGATATGCAAACTGGAGCGGGTCATATGATGCAGGGAGGCAGGCTGTGATGTGTGGTTAGACAAGCCGTTCAAAACACTTCATCACAATTGGTGTTAGTGCAACAGGACAGTAGTCATTCAGACAGGACACAGCTGGTTTCTTTGCCACCGGTACTATGGTAGAGGTCTTAAAGCACCTGGGAACGATGGCCTGACTCAGGGAGATGTTATAAATGTCAGTCAGGACAGCCGCCAACTCACTCGCA
Source organism: Pholidichthys leucotaenia (assembly GCA_020510985.1). Classification (NCBI taxonomy): domain Eukaryota; kingdom Metazoa; phylum Chordata; class Actinopteri; order Cichliformes; family Pholidichthyidae; genus Pholidichthys; species Pholidichthys leucotaenia. The sequence goes on from CM035845.1 coordinate 238,258,572, forward strand.
CAGTCTCGGAGCACACGTCCCAGGATGTTGTCTTAGAAATAACGGAGAAGGAGGCGAGTCTTCATGCAGCAAACAACTAACGTTATTACACTGAACTTGGGGTTTATATACAGTGTGCCGTGCCCGCCTGACGTCACCCTGTGGGTAGACATGGCATCCCAGACACACACATCTCACCACCACAAGCACAATAGCCAAATTTGATCACAATATGCAAATTTGATCACACTATACCAAAGGCTTGACAATAAATGTAAGTTGTACCATTGTCAGGCTACTGCTGTTGCAAAGTCTGAATAGCACAATAGCCAAATTTGATCACAATATGCAAATTTGATGACAGTATACCAAATGCATGGATGAAATTTGCCCATTGATAATCTTTGGTACGTTTGCTATATTTTTCCATTTCCAATTTCTAATTCCAGTGCAAATTTTGAGGTCAAACTTTGTGTTTCCCAAACAGGTATACTGAGCAGTTCATAGCCCAAGCCAAAGAAACCGATGCACTGAAACCCCAGTCCAGATTGCAGAATGGGACTGCTGTAACTGTGGAGGAGATGAAAGCATTCATGGCTCTCCATTAGTGTATGGGAACTGTGACAAAGCCCACACTGGGAGACTACTGGGCAGAGTTTTGGCCAACATTTACACCAGGATTTGCCAAAGTGATCATGTACCACAGGTTTGCAATGATCCTGTCTTGCCTCCACTTTGTGAACAATGAAAATTTGGTTGCATATGGTGTGCCAGGGCATGACCGTATGTTCAAGATCCGTCCAGTAATTGATTGTGTAGTTCCGCATTTTGCTGCTGTTTATGCTCCAGGCAAGGAACTCTCCCTGGATGAAATGACAATTGCATTCAAGAGAAGGTCCAGCTTGAAGCTGTACAACCCCAACAAACTGGACAAATACAGCTACTAGGCATTTGTCTTGAGTGAAGCCAGCACAGGATATGTGTTGCAGTGGTCACTGCATGCAGAACAAAATGGCGATGACTGTGACGGTTTGGGGTTTGGGCTTGACTCATCTTGTTGTGCGTCAGCTGATGGAGCCATACACTGGGAAGGGACATACTGTACATGGACAGCTATTACACGGCACCAGCCATCGCTATTGAGCTCGCAGCTAAGGACACTGGACTGTGTGGGACTGTGAACAGCAACAGGAGAGGTATTTTTTAAAATTTTTATTTATGTATTTTTATGTTATTCATGCCAATGTATTTATGTCAATTTATTTATCCCATTTTTTTAAATTTATGCCATTATTTTAGGTATGCCAAGGGATCTGCAACCAGCCTAGTTGCCATTGAGAAGGGGAGATGACCCAGTGTTCATGTGGCAAAACAAACTGCTGACCTGTGCGTGGCATGACACGAAGCGTCTCACCATGCTGTCATCCATTCATGGCAACACTTGTGTCCGGAAACGCATTCACTCAAAGGGGAGTGTGACTGGTTTCCATGAGGTCAACAAGCCTGTGTGTCTGGACAGCTACAACAGCTGTATGGGAGGAGCAGACAGAGCTTACCAGAGAATGAAAACCTACCTCTTTCCACACAGAGCAAAGAAGTGGTATAGCCACATTTTCAACACACTGATGAGCCTCTGCATTGTCAACTCATCAACGCACACATCATATACACTAGGTGTACTACAGCTCCACACAAACCCCTAAAGGTCTTCATTCAGGAACCAATCATAAATTTGCTTGAGGGGCACAAAAGAAGTGAGGAAGAGACCTGAAAGCCCTTCACCGCAAGCATTAGAGACACCACAGCAACTCAGTGAACGGCACTTTCTTGCCGAAACTCATGAACGTCCAGATTGTGTAGTGTGTTGTGATTGCAGCTGTCTCCATGGTCGTCACCAGACGCATTTCAGGTGCGATCAGTGTGGAGCAGGTCTGTGTGCTATGCCTTGCTTTGAGAGATACCACACTCTCAAGAACTTCAAACAGTGCCACCTTGATAGATGAGGGCAGATTAGGGCACATTTCTTCCAACTTTTTACCAATTTTTTTTACTTATGTGTGTTTTGATTCTACTGATTTTCTGTATATAGTTGTAAGATAGGATGACCAAAAACCAAAAAAGAATGGCTCTGTGGATTGTCATGGTCAAAATATGCAAATTACGTCATTACCTGATGTTATGCAGATTGGTGAATAAAATTTCTGAAATCACAACCATTTATGTCATCTGCAACATTATTCTAAATGACAGTTTTCCTGTAACTTTTACAATTCTGAAGCTATAGTGTTACAAACTTTTGATTGTCACAATATGCAAATTAGGTCACATTATGCAATATGCGTGGATGAAATGTCACCAGTGCTAAATTTCGATTCATCTGCAACATTTTTCTAATTGACAGTTAACCTGTAACTTTTACCATTCTGAAAGTATAGTCTTATGAACTTTTAAGCGTCACAATATGCAAATTAGGTCACATTATGCAAAATTCATGGATGAAACATCACCAGTCCTAAACTTTGGCTCATCTGCAACATTTTTCTAATTGACAGTTATCTTCGAACTTTAACCATTCTGAAGCAATAGTCATTTGAAATTTTGAGGCCAAACTCTGCGTTTTCCTACCATATATTCAGTACGGTCAATAACTTTTCCTTATTTTAATCATTTTCTTGAAATCATCGTTCAAGAAGATTTTTTTTTTCTAAGCCTAAACCAACTCATTCAAGCCACAATACATTGGAAGAAATGGCACTGTGGCTTGTGTTTGTCTCAGTTTGACTCTCTGATGGGTCATTGTACAATAAACAAATTCCTTTTCAGTGCTGTCGGTAAAATGACATGATTGCTCTGTCTTTCTCACACTTCTTATCTGCTTGCTTCACACGCTACACTGCAGAGTTTAGTTTACATCCTATAATTCATTTGTTGAAATCAGTTAGAATCAGTTCTGCACTCAGCAGAGCTGCCACATATGTGGAAATGTATTATTGATACAATGAGGTAAAACCCCTCCCTCTTGCATGATGAAGTGGTTAAGCTTATAAAAACTAAAGGGTGTGGCTTATATTATTCATATATCCATACCTACATATGTATAGACACAAGAGGAATGTTTAGAGATTGCATATGTGGAATGACCTCACGTCTCAGAGCAGGACAATAGGTCTCGACCACCGGCGAAAATCAACGAGCAGATGGAGACTCAGCGGTGGAGACCTGAATGGACTTCCTGACCCCCCAGGGTCAGGTGGACGAGAGAGAGGACAATAGAAGGAGATAACGCGGATGTGTGATGTCGGCTTTTGTTATGCAATTTCTTTTGTTATGTGATGTATAAGTACGAAGGTCTGACTACGCTCAGCCTCTTTTCTGCTTCTGCATTGAGATGAGACATGTTGGGGATTGGAAGCCGACAATATACCCGATTTATAAAATCACTTCGCTTCCTTATTTCAAGCTCCCTACATTGGTGACCAGACGTGAGAATGGACGAAAGACGTTCTCCCGCTACAGGCTCGTCAGAGGCGACCCAAACAAGCGCCGTCACCAACCCTGACATGGGAACAGATGGAAGACGTTCCCCCACAGCAGACTCGTCGGAGATGGCCAAAGCAAGCGTTCTCACAACCCTGTCGTGAGAACGGAGGAAAGGCGTTCTCGCACTGCAGACTCGTCAGAGGCGGCCCAAGCAAGCGCCGTCGCCGCCAAACTCCCAGAGTTCTGGCAAAATGACCCGAACTCGTGGTTCCAGCAGGCTGAGGCTCAGTTTGCACTCGCGGGGGTGACGGCTGACGAAACCAAATTTTACCACATCGTCGCCAGACTCGATGTCGCCACAGCACGATGCACGCGGAGTGTTATACAACAGCCGCCCGCCAACGACAAATACAAGGAACTGAAGGCAACCCTCATCGAGAGTTTCGTCCCCTCGGCCGAGGAAAGGGCCGGGAGGATACTGGCGATTTACGGCCACGGGGGGCGCAGACCGATGGCCCTCATGGAAGACATGCTGCAGCTGAGGGAGGCAGACAACGACAACTTCCTCTTTCAACACATCTTCCTCAGCACTCTGCCGACGCACATGAGAGGGATCCTGGCCAACATGTGGTGTAAGACCCAGCAGGACTTCCGCGCGCTTGCCCGAGAAGCGCAGCGGCTCATCAACTCCTGCGGAGAGCAGATGGCCACAGCAGCATCGGCAGATCTCGGCGTGGAAGCCCAGAGCATCAGAGAATCACAGGCGACGGAGCAGAACCCGCCCACCATGGCAGCGACGCGACCAAGGCGCAGCAAACGGGATGACCTCTGCTACTACCATCGACGTTTCGCTGAGAGGGCATACAAATGCGTGCCCCCCTGCAGTTTCAAGAGCCGGGAACCGTTAGCAGCTAAGGCTCTCGGCGAGACAAAAAAGCTGCTCTACGTGACTGACGGACGCTCCGGGAGACAGTTCCTCATTGACACCGGAGCTCAGGTGAGCTTCATCGCCCCGTCCTACGCAGACCGGGCAACAGGACCCCGTGGAAACGGAGCGATAGCAGCTAACGGCTCGATCATCAACACTTTTGGTGAAAGAAACCTGCCTCTGTCCATTCACGGCCGCAACTATAGGTGGACCTTTATTATAGCGGCGGTGAGTTTTAACTTGTTGGGCGCTGATTTCTTATGTGCACATGGGTTGTTAGTCGATCTTGCAAACAGACGCTTAGTTAATGCAAGTCATTTTCTTCTATCCCCTGTTCAGCTCGAGTGTCCCCACCACCCGTGCAGGCCAGCGTTGCCACAGCAGGAGGTAAGTTTGACCAACTCCTCACCCCATTTCCAGCACTCACAGTTCCCAAATTTTCGGCAACAGTAGCGAAACACGGGGTGGAACACTTCATTCCCACAACGGGCCCACCTGTTTTCGCTAAAGCTCGGCGCTTAGACGCGACCAAGCTCGCCATAGCACGCGACGAGTTTGCCAGCCTGGAAAAACTGGGCATTATTCGGTGCTCGAAAAGCCCTTCGGCATCGCCACTGCATATGGTCCCGAAAACCGACGGTTCCTGGAGACCTTGTGGTGATTACCGCATATTAAACAATGCAACAGCACATGACCGCTACCCAATCCCTCACATTCAGGATTTTTCACTACATCTGGCGGGTGCGCTTTTTTTCTAAAATAGACCTGGTCCGCGGCTACCACCAAGTTCCGGTTCGACCTGAAGACATCCCTAAAATGGCTGTAATAACCCCTTTTCATCTTTTTGAATTTTTGCGAATGCCGTTTGGCCTCAAAGGCGCTGCTCAAACTTTTCAGCGTATGATGGATGCAGTATTACGCGACCTCCCCTTCGTGTTCGTCTACCTCGACGATATTCTGGTAGCCAGCACGTCGGAGGAAGAACACGAACAACACCTCACTACGGTTTTTCAGAGGCTAGAAGAGCACGGGTTAATAATTAACCTGGCCAAATGCCGATTCGGCGTGTCACAAATTGATTTTTTGGGACACAGAGTTTCACCAGAAGGGGCAGTTCCATTGCCTGACAAAGTGCGCACGGTAGCAAATTTCCCCCGACCACAAACGGTCAGATCGCTACAGGAATTTTTAGGAATGATAAATTTTTACTACTGTTTCCTCCCTCGCGCAGCTCAACTCATGCAGCCCCTATATGCCGCGCTCAGAAAACAAAAGCCCCCCAACGCGGTCGAATGGACCCCGGAGCGGGAACGCGCCTTCGCGGAAGTAAAAAGAGCACTAGCGGATGCCACATTGTTAGTCCACCCCGATCCCTCGGCCCGCATAGCGCTGACCACAGATGCTTCAGACCTGGCCATAGGAGCGGTTGTGGAACAACATGTCGGCGGAACCTGGCAACCGCTAGCATTTTTTAGCAAATCCTTAAACCAAACCGAGCGCAAATACAGCACTTTTGACAGATAGCTGCTTGCGCTTCATTTATTCATCCGCCATTTCCAGTTCTGGCTGGAAGGGCGGCATTTCACGGCTTTTGTAGACCACAAACCACTCACTTTAGCGATGGCTAAAATTTCAGAACCGTGGTCGGGCAGGCAACAAAGACAGCTGGCTGCAATTTCAGAGTTTACCACAGATATTCGACACGTGGTAGGCAAACTTAATGTGGTGGCAGACTGCCTCTCCCGCGCCTTGACATCGTCAGGGCACGAGGAAGCAGATTATACTACCGCAGCCGCAGAGCTCATGGCCAACGCGGACGCGTACGCGGCCCAAATTCACGTAGGGATAGATTACGCCACCATGGCAGCGGAACAAAGCAGTGACACGGACGTGCACGAGCTCCAGTCTGGACCAACAGGGTTAAGGCTGGAGGAAAGGGGTTTGTGTGATGGGGTGCCCCCCATAATCTGCGACGTGTCAACCGGTCGACCTCGCCCGGTAGTCCCAGCCGCATGGCGCCGCCGCATTTTTGACTCGTTGCACTCGCTCGCGCACCCAGGGGTGCGCGCCTCGGTGAAAATGGTCGCGGAGAAGTTTGTTTGGCCAGGCCTGCATAAAAATGTAAAGGAGTGGGCGAGGACTTGCATGTCTTGCCAACGCGCCAAAATTCACAAACACACGAAAGCTCCTCTGGAACCCTTCCGAATCCCGGCCAGGAGGTTTGACCACATACACGTCGACCTCGTGGGCCCACTGCCGTCGTCTCAGGGGTTCACACACCTTTTAACAATGGTAGACCGGACCACACGCTGGCCAGAAGTGGTCCCGCTGGTGTCAACCACGGCCGCGGAAGTCGCACGCGTTTTTTTAACAACCTGGGTGGCGCGTTTCGGCGTCCCATCAGACATCACGTCCGATAGGGGGCCTGAATTTGTCTCAGAGCTATGGTCAGTCATGGCCAGCAGCTTAGGGGCGACAATTCATCGCACCACCACGTATCACCCTCAGGCTAACGGGTTATGCGAGCGTTTTCATAGGTCTTTAAAGGCCGCCCTCAGGGCCTCACTGACGGATACAGATTGGGTAAATAAACTTCCCTGGGTTTTATTAGGGTTGAGTTCTGCACCTAAGGAGGATCTAGACGCCTCCCCGGCAGAATTAGTTTTCGCACAACCTCTCAGGCTCCCGGGTGAGTTCTTACCAGAACATCCAGAGCCCGGGCGCCTCCCAGCCCTGAGGCCCCTAAGCAGCACGGGACCGGACACGCTCCCCGGACCCGTACATCACTCTTTTCCGTGGGTTTTTGTTCCCCAAGCTTTGAAAAACGCTGAGTTTGGTTTTGTTAGGCACGAAGCTTTAAAACCAACCCTCCGCCCACCATATGATGGACCATATAGAGTGCTGGAACCTGGTGATAAGCATTTTGTGCTTGATTTAGGGGACAGAAAAGAAACAGTCAGTATTGACAGACTTAAGCCTGCTTTCATGTTGAGCGACGAACCTGCACGGGTGGCGAGAGCACCTCGACGGGGTAGACCCCCCAAGAGACACACCTCAACCCCCCCGCAGGGACCAAATAACCACTCTCCTCCCCAAGCTGCAGATTCCTTTCAGGACGGCCCCGCCAGGACGCCAAAGCGGGCCTACAGCAGATTTGGGAGAAGATTGAAACCCAGACGACACATAGACTGATGTAAAATTGACAAGGGGTTGTAAGCTATGCTGTCGAATTTTGCCGTTGCAGAGTTAGGGCTGACATATGACATAGACTATACTGTTGTTGTTACCACTGAATTTTTAACATGAACATGCTGTATAGCTTGAAGGTTAGCATGGCTGCTGAGGACATTTTTCCCTTTTTCCTGTTGATGTGAATAACGGTATAATATGTCATGGATGCTACCTTAAGCTGTGAACTTAATTTTATTGTCCTTTTCTTAGACGTTTGGGGGGGGGGCTGTGGCTTATATTATTCATATATCCATACCTACATATGTATAGACACAAGAGGAATGTTTAGAGATTGCATATGTGGAATGACCTCATGTCTCAGAGCAGGACAATAGGTCTCGACCACCGGCGAAAATCAACGAGCAGACGGAGACTCAGCGGTGGAGACCTGAATGGACTTCCTGACCCCCCAGGGTCAGGTGGATGAGAGAGAGAACAATAGAAGAAGATAACGCGGATGTGTGATGTCGGCTTTTGTTACGCGATGTATTTTGTTATGTGATGTATAAGTACAAAGGTCTGACTGCGCTCAGCCTCTTTTCTGCTTCTGCATTGAGATGAGACATGTTGGGGATTGGAAGCCGACAATAAACCCGATTTATAAAATCACTTTGCTTCCTTATTTCAAGCTCCCTACAAAGGGCTCAATTTTGGGTTAACACACTCTCTTGGGGAATTGCCTAAAGAGTGGTGTTCCAGTGCTGCTTGTATCCATATCCCACTTTCAGTAAAAAAAAGGAAAATATACTTCATCTCTCAGCCTAGTTATTTGGCCGTCGTATCAAAGAACTGCGGTTTAAGGTAATTTAGACTCAACAATTTGGTGTTTCCGCCCGGTTACAAGGCTAAATTTTACTTTTGGTTTTATAAACGGTGTGAGGATTTTTTCTCTACAGACTGGCAGCCGCAACATGATAAGAGGTGAGCAGAAAACCTTTTTCAATAAATTTCTGCCTGCTCCTTCGGGGACAGCCCTTTCTGTAGAGATTAAATATTCATGCATGTGTGATTTTATTTGTGGAATGAAACTGAGTTATGGTCTTGAATTTATGATATGTTGTTTTAAGAAATATATTTACTGAGTTTGATGAGGAAATCTCCAAACGGTTTTGACCCAGAGGGATGAGTAAGACACATTAATACCGTCCCTGAAAGTCCGGTGGACATATAATAAAGACAAAAAAAAAATCCTGTAGGGCCACCGGAAGGATTGGAGAGAGCTTGGGTAATAGGTTTAAACCCCAGGGTGGCTGAAATAGGGCCATCAAAAATGTTGTGTTACCCCATTATGCATAGCTTTGCCGAAAGGTTTTAACCCCTTGGAATCATTGCTTGATTTCAAAAAGTAGAGTTGGCACCCCTACCTTATTTAGCTCAGACCAAAAAAGGTTGAAACTCCCAGAGAAATTGCAACGAGCGCGTTTCTAAAATATAGTTGGTCTTACCGCATTAGATAGGGATCTACTGTGTGTGAAATAAACACACAAGTTTTAAGTTACCCGATCGGGACGATTGGTTCATAGGTGATATACTGTATAATAATATAACTAAACTAATTATAGCAAAAAAACATGATGTGTGAGGAAATATTGTCGTGAGGAAGTGGAAATAAATAAAATCATAATAATAATTTCATTCTATGCTATAAGATATTGATATTAGACTATAACATTTAAAGATGGTTGGATTAAAAGGGCAACAAAACTGGATAACGATAAAAGACAATGGTAAAATGGATAATGATAAACGCAGCTCTGAATATCCTTTGGGTAGTCTGGGTTATGGTATAAATAAAATGGAGGAAGTGCTGAAAACCACTTTGACAATGAAGAGTGAAAACAGCTTAAAACATGGGTAAAAAAGGTTACAAATAGATGGCTTGTTTGGCAATGTTGGGGCCCCCTAACAGATAGATTAGACAAAGCTGTTTATGTGGATTATTGCAGTTTGGGTTGTTTTGTCTTTCTGGAAGGTTGCTGCTTCGACCTTGTGGGAATAGGAGAGAGGAGCAATTCTGTGTTTGTGTGTGTGGTTGTTTTAGAAAAAAAGGGAGAATAAAAAAAACAAAAACAGGCTGTGTTGGTGCTGATCTGTGACGGGGAATGAAAAGAGAAGTAATCTAGATATGGGTATTTTTGCAAAGTTTTGGGGGTTTATTTTTTCAATCTAACTTTGCGGGTTTTTAACTAATGTTGCATATGTGATAATTTATTTACATATTTTTAAAGCAATTTTTGACATATTACTGACCTTTTTTTGACAGAAGCAAAACAGTGCACTTCACAGGAAAAAAAGGACACAGGACGTGACGACGTGACCACAGGCACATAAGAACACCAAATTAAGTATAAATGTTTACATCTTAATCATTGTTGCCAGCATGACAATGATGAAATTAATTGAATATTACAATATCATGATGTCACTTAATAATGCCTATGTTATGACCCGAGCACCAATGTTATTTGTGCTCGGGCTATTCCGATCAGGTCTTGACAGCGACGTTGTTATCCCGGCTCTCCGAGCTCTTATTGTGACAGCGCTCGGGGAGGTTTCCGCTCAGCTGTCAAGACCTGAACAGCTGTTCTGCATTTGCAGTCGTTAGCGGCCGGCTTCTTAAACCGACGCTAACTGCTGCATCCTGGCAGCAGTGTCCGTCTTTGATCGTTGGAGCGATCATGTTATATGGATTTACTACATTGCCCGCCTGTGGTTTTGACCGTCTTATCCTGTGGACCCGTGAGTGAGCTTTTAGCCTTACACCTCCCTGTGTGTGCAGACTTGTTGGTGTCATTGCCTCAGCGGCCTGTATTATTGTAATTCTCACCGTTAATAAAGACTATAACACAACTCTCTGGTGATGGTGTGGCGTCTTATGGTGGCTCGCGAGGGCCACGGTATGACAGTACACTGCTGCCAAAAACGGCGTTTACAGTGATGCCAACCCGAGATGCCTTTCACCAGTGAGTTAGTGTTTAATTGGACAGCGCTTTTCCTGTCTGGGTACGGTGTGCTGGAGGAATGCCGTCGCGGAGGGGCTGCGCTCGGAGTCCGAGCCACGAGCTGGCGGACGTCCTGGAATACGTGGATGAGATGCTCATTTCCGCTTCCCTCCTGGACTACGATCACGGCATACACTGGTAACTGGACTGCGCTGAGGATGCTCTTAATCATCTCTCCCTCCGTTACGCCGACCACCCGGAAGTCGACGCAAGGAGGCCTGACATCGCCGCACAACGCAAGATATTCCGTATGCTGGAGGAGGAATACGGCAAGAAGCAGAGGAGGAGGCGTTCCTGCTCTTCGTCTTGGGATCCCAATCCTGTCCGCGATCCATTCCTGGAGTTCGCACCATATGGGGGCCATCGTAGACGTTGGTGCCGCGGCTGAGCACATCTTCAGCAAGCTCCTGTTCCGGATCCAGTTCCGGGCCACCTGAATGACCCAGTCAATCAGTCAGCTGTCTCTTCGGCGTCATTCCAGGAGGGAATTTCTGCAGCCTCTCTTCCCGGGCCATCTTCCCCTGCAGTCCGGTCAGCATGTTGTGCCCGGCCTGCTTCGGCTGTCGTTCCCTCGTTCTCGACACCTTCTCCAGCTGCTGTGTGTGACAAGGGTCCTGCTTCGGCGAGCTCCGTCCATGTGTCCTTTCTTACCATCCAGTGAGCGAGGGAAGGAGCAATGTCCTCTACAGCTGGCACCACCCTCCCTCCGGGAGACAGGCAAGTTCAAGTTCACTCCCCTACTTATTATAGTGATCTGTCTTGTCTGACTCCTGGGGGTGAGGTTCAGGGTTTGCAGCCCCCCGAGCTTCCACCACCAGCTGTAGTTATCTGTACTGAACCTGCTGCCTCTGTGTTTTCCTCCGCTGAGCGGTCCTCGGCGTTAGGTCCACGCCGTCGAACAAGGAGGAGGCCTGCGACTCTGGGAATAATTCCGGCCCCGCAGCCACGTTTTGGACAGAAGAGAAGAGTGGACTGCGGTGTGGAGCCTGAGCCGATGAGCAAGCGTCCCCGGGTCTCCACAGAGCAGCAGCCCAAGCCAGCAGGTCGAGGGTCCCTTGCCGCCACGCCGTGCGGGTTACCGGTGTGGATATCAGCGCGTGAGGATCCGAGCTTCTATCTGAACCTGGATCGACGAAGTCCTGGACGGCTCCAGAGCCCGAGTGCTGTGTAACTGGTTTGGAGTCTGTCAAGGTCGCGGGGCTGGAGGTCCCAGGTTCGGGGATGGAGGTCGTCACCGATGCAGTATCGACCCAGTCGGGGTCCGTCCAGGCCCAGTTGGGGTCCGATGCATGGGCTGAGCTGACCCAATTGGCGTCCGATGAGGTCCAGTCGGGGTCTGACGCAGGTGCTGCTGTGACCCAATCGGGGTCCGACGTGGCCCAATCGGGGTCCGACGCGGGTGCAGCGGTGACCCAGTCAGTTGCTGACGAGATCCAGTGGGGGTCCAACGCAGGTGCAGCTGCGACCCAATTCGGGTCCAACGCAGGTGCAGCTGTGACCCAATCGGGGTCCGACGAGGTCCAGTGGGGGTCCGATGAGGCCAAGTGGGGGTCCGACGTAGGTGCTGGCGTGACCCAATCTGGGTCCGATGCGGGTGTAGCTGTGACCCAATCGGGATCCGATGCAGGTGGATCTGCAACGGTTGCATCGGTGTGGATCAAGGTCGGTGGAGGAGCCGCAGACCCTTCGCCGCCTGATGTGATGTGGGCCCATTATCACGATTATTCACCTCTCAGGAGCCACCAGCTGGGGTCGTCAGCGCTGGGGGCTGTTGGAGATTTTCTTCCTGCAGGCAGGCGCTTCCACATAGTTTCTTCATCGGGGAGGCCGCCGCATGCTGTTTCTCCATGGTTCTGGGGGCTTAGGGATGCGAGTCGGCCACCCGAGGAGCTGTTTTGCCTGTTCGGCGCCTTGGGTCGGCCACCCGATGAACTGTGTCTGTTACTGGGTGGCCTGGTACGGCCACCAGAGGACTTGACTCTCGGGGCCTGGAACTGGGCCAGGCCACCCGACCACGTACTGTTTTCTGTGACTACCCGTGGGCCATCGGACGCAGGCAGGCAGCCGGAACTATGCCTGGGGCATTTGGTCTCCGTCTGTCATCCTCTGTTTGGACCATACGGTGTAAGGCCATCCGGTATGATTAAATTGCCTCATGTATGTTTGTAGCATGTGTTTTGTTTTTTTTTGTTTTTTTCCCCTCTCCTACCTGAGGGGTTATAGCATGTATTTTGTGGGTTCTCGTAGGTACCCTGGTGTTTGAGGCTGATGTTTTTGGGTTAAATAGTACTTTTGTGTAGATTGTGGCAGAGTTTTCATGCACTTGGGTGACTTGGGAGCATAAATTGATCCATTGTGGCGTTTCATAGTTCGTGTGTGTGAACAGTGTGGAAAGACCTTTACTCAGATGAGTTTAGACCACATGAAGTCATGTACTCTGGAGTTAAACAGTTTGTCTGTGGTCACTATGGGAAAACTTTCTGTGTCGGGTAAATTATGCTCTGTATGGTTTGTGCCCCATGTATTGTAACCCTTGCCCTATTTGTTTCATTGTTACTGTGGGAATGTTATGGGTATGTCAGGGGATGTGGGTTTTTTTTTTTTGGGGGGGGGGGGCTGGTTGGTATTTGTTTCGCTCCCTCCTTGCCTATCCCTCCATTCACTCGCCCTGTGGGTGGGTGGGTGGGGTGGGGGGGCTAGGTGTTACAAGGCATTTGGAGCCCGCCTTTGAGGGAGGGGTACTGTTATGACCCGAGCACTAATGTTATTTGTGTTCGGGCTATTCCGATCAGGTCTTGACAGCGGCGTTGTTATCCCGGCTCTCCGAGCTCTTATTGTGACAGTGCTCAGGGAGGTTTCCGCTCAGCTGTGAAGACCTGAACAGCTGTTCTGCATTTGCGGTCATTAGCGGCCGGCTTCTTAAACCGACGCTAATGGCTGCATCCTGGCAGCAGTGTCCGTCTTTGATCATCGGAGCAATCGTGTTATATGGATTTACTACATTGCCCGCCTGTGGTTTTGACCGTCTTATCCTGTGGACCCGTGAGTGAGCTTTTAGCCTTTCGCCTCCCTGTGTGTGCAGACTTGTTGGTGTCATTGCCTTAGCGGCCTGTATTATTGTAATTCTCCCCGTTAATAAAGACTACAACACAACTCTCTGGTGACGGTGTGGCATCTTATGGTGGCTCGCGAGGGCCACTGCATGACAGCCTAATCACTGAAGGCTTTATGTTTACCCTATATTACATGATTTAAAGCATAGAGGTTCAAAAGAGATTGATAATTGATGTGTTTGTGCATATGATTTGCCAGAGACTACGGATTATCAAACAGAGGCCTGACCATGTAAATAAAAAAGGAGAAAGCACGAGAGCAGGATCTGAAATGGTGAAAGAGAATTTAATTTTAATCGTAAACAGACTGATTAGTGAGTTGTGTCAGTCTGACCTAGATAAGAATAGACAGACTCAGCCTTCAAAGAAAAAACACACAGGCCCCAGCTTTAGGTGTGATTTAAAGTTTTTTTTTGTTTTTTTTTTGTTTTTTTTGTTTTTTTTGCTATTCCTTATTCTTTGTTTTTCAAAAGGAAAGGGAACAGCATTCAAAAAAAAAAAAAATACAAAAAAAATGTTTTCACCAGGAATTAAATTTGCCAAATTAACAAGGAATCAAAGCATCATCATTACCTTTTAATTTAATAAATCTTTGGTGACATATGCAATATGTAATAAAATAATAAAGACAATAAGTGACATTCATTAACTGGAAAGGGCGACCTTGACATTGACATTGACTGACCCAGGAGAAAGGACCCCTAAATTGATAAGCATTTTTTGAAGTATGACTTTGCATGTCATTGTAAATGACATAAAGCATAATGATTTAAATGACTGACTTTACAAATGCAATGTTTATATGATTTTATACTGCAGGATACATTTGATGTTACTCACCACATAATGGTGTGACAACAACATATTTCAGAAATGTGACAGTAATAAGGAATGTGTTTTCCTGATGCTCAGCCATAGCCAAGCTGGCCCTTGGGACTATATTCCACCCCATAATTTACCAAGGAATGTATAAAATGAGGCATTCCTTGTACAAAATTAAGCCAAATTCTAATTAGGCAATATGCCAACCTTTCTATTGACTGAAAGAGTGTGACACAATCTTTATTCATTTATACAAATTCAACCTATCTGTGTTTAATTGGACAAACTGACCTTATTTATTAATGCTAAAGTATATCAAACCTGTACAGATAGCTATTTTGTTTTTCTTAAATTTAATTTATAAATTAGATCAAGAGACGTCACAAAAGAAGCCATGATTATTGAAATCTCATTTTGAAGGAGCTGTACTACCCACAAATTTTCATCTAAATTAAAAGTGGTAACACACTTCCTTTCAGTAAAAGAATCAAGCAAATACCCTGTAACTTTGCTGCATGTGCATATCCATGCATCAAACAGAGAGTATCAAAGAAATTAATTAGCAAAAATAATTAGCAATCCTCAGAAAAATAGATAATACATAAAAATTATCAATAGATGATCAATAATGAAGAGAAAAATATAAATGAATTTGCTTGGTAATGAAATCACAACATTTAATAGGAGAACTTAAAAGTTACATCAATACATTTCCAGATATTTAAGGAAATATCTGTAGATTATTGTAAAGGAAATATCATGTCTATAAGGAACGAGGTAAACTGATAAGGAAGAAAACCGTACAAATAT
Source organism: Pholidichthys leucotaenia (assembly GCA_020510985.1). Lineage (NCBI taxonomy): Eukaryota > Metazoa > Chordata > Actinopteri > Cichliformes > Pholidichthyidae > Pholidichthys > Pholidichthys leucotaenia. Next base: position 238,273,937 of record CM035845.1, read on the forward strand.
ATGAGAAAAAGTTCCAAATGTTTAAGGAAAGTCCAACTTGTGTTGAATTTATGTTTACTGTGGGACTTGATTTAGAATCTACTACAAAGACAATACAGATTTTTACATTTATTAAAATTGCTTTACAAAATAATAAGTGGGTACTGGCACAAGTCCCACTGAATCAAATGCATAGTGCCTCCAGGAACTCGGACATTGGCAGAAGTCCGTGATTCATTACCTTTGTAACGCTAAAATCTAATCAGATGCAAAAAGATGCAAAAAGACATATGATAACATAAATATACACTTCATAAAATTTTTGAAATTTAAAAGGGCTCTCAGAAAACAGGGGGAAATAGTCAACATGGACAAAGAAATGTAAATGATTAGAGAAATGGAGGAATTAGATAAATTTAAACCTTAGTTCTGATGTACGAATAATAGTGCAGTAAGATTATGAGTGGAGATTTTTATGTTCTTTTTTCCTTAGTGTTTCTTCTTCTTTTTTTTCCCCTTTTCCTCATTTAATAATGGAAGTATATTAGGGTAAATTGAAGTTGAAACCTTTATCAATACTGAACAGAAACCACACAACATTTTAGGAGATATGACCCAGACAATAACTATTTTAATCATATTAACAATAAGTGTGATTGGGATTGGGCGCATGCGCACGCAGCAACCAGCAGCTGGTGATATAGTGTGTGTGTGTGTGTGTGTGTGTTTTTTGTACTTTTTTACGTTTTTAGAAAATCCTCTGTGTCGTTTCTGCCCTGGAGCGTTTGTGGAATATATGGCGAAGAGCTCCCTGGTATCTGCAACATGGATTTCCTCTCCTCTCTCGCACTGCTGCTTTCTGTGCTGTGGCTCTTTGTCTCTGAGGTAAACGCGTTCGGCTCCATGGCGAGCAGAATAGCGGGCAGAATACAATATTCCAGGGATGTGTTGCTACGCTTAAACACAGCTGATGCAGCGTCTGTGATTGATCCCAAACTGCAACTGCCAGACTTTATTTTGAGAGACGGACACAGCAGTGAAAAGAGAGGCGGCAGAAGGAAGCGTGGAAGACGTGGAGGTGTGAAATTGCGCCTTAGGAGACGTCACTTCCGTCCCTTTCACTTCCGCCTCCCAAAGAGAGCAGACGCTTTTTTCCTTCTCTCCAGCTCTGACGTTTTTTTTTCTCCTTCCTCCCCTAACTGACTGGATCCCAGCTTGCTATCGTCTGTCTGCGTGTCTCTACTGCTGATTATCGAACGAAATTATGGATTTAATAAGCTGGGCTTTGAACGCAATTGACACTATTTTTTCAACGAGGAAAAGTGCCCCGGGGGAGGTAGTTTGTCCCGCAGGAACTGCGGCTGCGGGCTATTTGAGGGACACAAGTAATTGGAAACTCTTATGCCTGTCTGATCTCTCTATTGAAGATGTCGAAGATTTATACATCTTCGTAGCAATGGTCATCGGGATCATTCTGATTGGATCTGGGATTGTCCTGGTGTACCGTAAATTGATGAAGATGGACGTAGCCTATCAAAATGCTGGCCAGGCGAGGCTTAACCATCAAATTGAACAAATGGGGAGGACTCTGACAGCGGCTAATGAAGAACTGTCTAGGAAAATGGATTATATCATGATCACGCTGAGAGCCGTCCATGAAGAATTCAACGTCCAGCACTGAAGGATTAAAGTACTGAATCTGTAAGAGAATATAAAGTCTTTTTCTCTGGGATCAGTACTATTCGACTAATCTGACCTGCCCTCACACAATGTCCTCCAGATTATCTGCAGTGTTTTGTTTCCAAAACATTTGAGCTGCATTGACTCTACGGACAGCCAGCTGCCTGGCCCAAGGACAAATGCCAGCCGCTAGACAAAACATCTCCTGCCGAAGAGACTTTGTTGTTCTTAACTGATATAAACACCTCCACTCAACACTACACCCACACTGACTCAATAAACTGATGAGAAGATCTTTCACTCACTGCTCCCTTTGTGTCTTTGTGTACATTCTTGTCTGCTAATTGTGCATTGAGGGCTTTTTTTCTTGTAATCATAATATTGATCATATATGACCGGTATTCTGACAATCAATGGTTTTTTGCTCTTTCCTATTGTGTTATCCTTTTCTTCCCTATGCATCCTGTACCCATCTGATGACAGGCACGTTTCGACGCTGCCGCGTCACCGGAAATGCAGGTCGTTTTCTGTGTCAAGTCAAATCCCTCGTATGTTATCAGTTGTTTACTGTTAATGTACTTGGCAATAAATCCTTTTCTGAGTTCTGAGTTCTGAGTCAGTTTGGTAACATTCCTCTTCCTTCAATAATTTTTGGAAATGCACAGTCTGTGAGAAACAAGGTGGATGAAATTCAAGGCAATGTACGTTACCAGAAGGATTTTAAGAACTGCTGCGTCATGGCTTTCACTGAATCTTGGCTTACTGCGCATGATCGAGATGCAGACCTGTGGATTGATGGCTTTGGAGCCCCGCTGCGCTCGGATCGGCAGGAAGAGATAACGGGGAAGCGTCAGGGGGGCGGAGTATGTTTATACATTAATAAGCAGTACTGCACATCTGTCACGGTCAGAGAACGCATCTGTACACCCGATGTAGAGCTGCTGTCTGTGTCACTACGCCCCTTTTATTTGCCTCGTGAGTTTCCCCAATTTTTTATCACAACTGTGTACATTCATCCGAGGGCAGACGCTGACTCCGCCTCCAGCATCATCTCTGATGTGGTGCAGCGGCTGCAGTCAATTTCTCCAGAGGCGCCAAACTTCATTCTTGGGGATTTAAACCATGTTTCTTTAAAGAAGACACTTAAAAACTTTCATCAGTATGTCTCCTGCCCAACCAGGCGAAAAAAGACATTGGACCTGTGCTATGGATCCATAGAGAGGGTCTATAAATCACTCCCCCTTCCTCCTTTAGGATCATCAGATCACGACTGTGTTCATTTGCTGCCCACATATAAAACTGCTCTCAGAAGAGGCAAGGTGGAGACGAGAGACATTGATGTGTGGACAGAAGATTCAGAGCACAGCCTCCAGGAATGCTTTGACTGTACAGACTGGAAGATGTTCATAATGGCCTACGGGGATGATTTGGACTCTCTGGCTGAGCTCACATGCTCATACATGGCTTACTGTCAAAATAAGATTGTTCCACGTAAACGTGTCAAAATATACCCCAACAACAAACCATGGGTTACTAAATCAGTTAAATCCTGCTTACAGAGGAAAGCACTTGCCTTTAAACAGGGGTATGTTTCTGAGCTACAGGTTGCCACTAAGGAGCTGAAGGCCGAAATTTTAAGAGCAAAGCAGAATTATAAATCAGAGTTGGAAAGCAAGATGGCAACAAATAAACTTGGTTCAGCCTGGGCAAGTATGAAAACTATTGCAGGCCTTCAGAGCACAGAGCGCAGTAATCGTGTGTTTTTAGATGGTTTTAGTTCAGACACAGAGCTGGCTAATGCTCTTAATTGTTTTTACGGTCGTTTTGACTCCTTTGATTTTAGTACAGAAATCCAAGATTTGAAACAGAAACTCAAAGACAATCAGCACTTTAATATTGAGATGCAGGATGTTAAAAGGGAGTTCTGCGCTGTAAAAGTGAACAAAAGTCAGGGCCCTGATAATATATGTGGGCGCCTGGTAAAGTCCTGTGCACATGAACTGAGTCCTATATTTCATTACATTTTCAATAAGTCCTTACAGACACAACATGTGCCTAAGATCTGGAAAGATGCCGTGGTTGTTCCCGTTCCAAAATCCAGCTGTCCTAAAACGGTAAATGACTTTAGACCAGTTGCTTTGACTTCAATTTTAATGAAAATTTTTGAAAAACTGGTCAGATGTGAGGTCCTAAGGCAGACTGACCATGCATTGGATCCTCTGCAGTTTGCCTATAGGCCTCACAGAGGAGTGGAGGATGCCACTGTCACTCTGTTTAACATGCTTTTTAAACATCTGGATTTTAATGGGACACACGCCAGGCTTTTATTTGTGAACTTTTCTTCTGCCTTTAATACTGTCATGGTAGCCCTCGCGGGCTACCAATAAGATGCACACAAGTCCACCAGTGAGTTTTAGTGAGTTTTATTACGGTGAAAGGGTGTTTACACAAGCTGCTGAGTAGATGACAGAGTCCTTGCAGAACAGGAAGCATAGGCAATACAGCACACTATGGGTCCAGGGCAGGAAACAGTCACACACAGACAAGCTAGGTAATAATTGCACCTGGACTGCAAAAGCAGGTACTTACAGCACCAATTACACCGGAGGGAATAAGGCTATACAGCTCACTTACTATGCCGGTGAAAAGACGGTCAAGCCCTTAGGCAGCCGAGGTGAAGATAGTCCAGGCATCCGTGACGATGGGTGAACAGAATAATGATCAGTAATGTGACCATTAGCGATCAGACACTGCTGCGTCGTAATGACGCAGCACACAGCTTAAATAACCAGGGACTGATGACAGATGACACACAGCTGACCGACCGTTGACAGGCGGAAACCCCTCCGAGCACTTTCACAATAAGAGCCCGGAGAGGCCAAAATACCGCCCGCAGCTGTCAAGGCCAGCAGCGAGACATAACTTTAACCCGAGCGCAATCAGAACCGACGCTCGGGTCATAACAGTACCCTCCCTCCACGGGTGGACTCCGGACGCCCCAAGGGACCACCCTGCCCCCCCGCCCCCCCAGGTTGGGAGGTAGGGGGACAGGTATGGAGGGAGAGAACCAACAACAAAAACAAGACAAAGACCAAAAACAAGAAGTGCATACAAACACATGACTCAGGGAAAAAAAACAAGACTAAGACCAGACAAAAAAAACATACAGAAAATACATGACTCTGGGGAAAAAAAAACAAGACTAAGACCAGACAAAAAAAAACATACAGAAAATACATGACTCTGGGGAAAAACAAGACTAAGACCAGACAAGAAATACATACAACTACATGATTCTGGGGAAAATAAAACAAGACTAAGGAAAAGAAAACACATGACAAAACAAGGCTATGACAAGACTAAGACTCACAAGGGAAAAAAAACAAGAGACAAAAAATGCTCTAACATGACTAAGGCAAAGACTCACAAGGTAACAAGAGGCAAACACAAATTGCTCAGACTAGACAAAGACAATGACTGTGGTTTACAAGGTAACAAAATGCTCGAACTAGACAAAGACTATGGTTTACAAAGAAACAAGGGGAAAACAAAAATTGCTCGGACTTAACCGTGATTAAGACTGTGACTTTGGCTACAACAAAAAACAAAAGGCAATCTAAAATTGCTCAGACCTGACTAAGACTATGACTTGGAAAACAAGAAAAAAAAACAAGAGGCAATCTAAAATTGCTCAGACCAGACTAGGACTATGACTTTGGACACAAGAAAAAACAAGAGGCAATCTAAAATTGCTCAGACCTGACTAAGACTATGACAAAACAAAGAAACACGAGACAATTAAAAAAAATTGCTCGATCTTGACCTGACTAAGACTATGACTTTGAAACACGAAAAAATTACAAGATGTACATGACACAATTTGGCACCAAATGGGCCCACAGAAAATCCCACAGTACATGGATGGTCAGGTGGCCTGCCCCAGTCCCATGCCCCCAGGAATACGTCCTCTGGTGGCCGAACCAGATCACCCCGTAACCCACACAGTATATTGGGTGGCCAACCAAAGACGCCGAATGCTCCAAGCAGTTCCTCGGGTGGCCGACCCGCATACCACAACCAGCAGGGCCGTGGAGGGATTGCGTGCAGCCGCTCACCTGAAAACAACACAGGAGAGCGCCGATCTGTCAAACAAAATCCACTAATGGCCCCCAGCTGGTGGCTCCTGAGAGGGGGACAACCAAAACCCTGGGCCCCCTCGAATCCTGATTGGGTCACAGCCGCACCTGCGCTGGACCCCCACTGGACCTCGTCGGACCCCGATTGGGTCAGGACGGACCCAGATCGGGTCACCGCTGCACCCACATCGGACCCCGACTGGGTCTCCTCGGCCCACGCGTCGGACCCCGACTGGATCTCCTCGGCCCACGCGTCGGACCCCAACTGGGTCTACTCGGCCCACGCATCGGACCCCGACCGGGTCAGGACTGCTCCGGCGACGACCTCCATCTCCAAACCTGGAACCCCCAGTCCCTTGATCTTGACTGGCTCCGGACCGGCAATGCTGTGGAGGTGCTCAGAACACAAGGAAGAACCGGGATCAGTTCCACCGGCAGCGCCAGAGCCCAGCGAGACGAGCTCGGGTGCAGCGGCCGGCTGCCCCTCACTCGCCTCCCCATGAGGCAGGCAAAAATGCTCTAACACACCATACAGGAAAACAAGAAAGAGCACTTGCCTGCACTCGGGCTCTGGAGCCGTCCAGGACTTCGCCGATCCAGGTTCAAGAAGATGCTCGTCGTCGGACTCCCACTCGGCTGTGTCGGGTTCCACAACCGGCCTGATGGTCTCCGCAGCTGGATCCTCAAGCGCAGACGTCCATGCCAATAACCCGTTGGGCGTGGAGGCAGAGGACCCTGAACCTGCTGACTTGGGCTGCATCCCTGAAGAACCTTGGGGACGGTCTCTCGTCAGCTCTGGCTCCTCACTGCAGTCTGTTCTCCTCCTCTGTCCAACACAAGGCTGCAAGACCGGGATGTCTCCCAGAGCTGCAGGCCTCCCCCTCGTTTGCCGGCGTGAGACTGACGCCGAGGACCACTCCACAGGAGGAGACACAGAGGCAGCAGGTTTAATATAAATAGCTACAGCTGGGGAAAGAAACTCAGGGAGCTGCGGACCCTGAGCTTCACCCCCAGGAGTCAGACAAGACAGATCACTATTACTACAAGGAAAGTGAACTTGGACTTGCCTGTCTCCCGGGGGGAGGATGTTATCAGCTGTAGCGAACGTTGCTCCTTCCCTCGCTCGCTGAATGCTGAAAGACCCAAGAACGGAGCCCACCAGCACAGGACTCGACTCACACTCAGCAGCTGGCTGGTTGAGGGGGTCATCCCGGCGACCCGGAACTGGATCTGGAGCTGGAGCTTGCCGAAGATGCGCTCGGCCGTGACGCCAACGCCTTCGCCGGCCCCCAGATGGTGCGAACTCCCGAAAAGGACCCTTAGGCGAAAAAAAGGTGTGCCTCTTCACCTGCTCCATGCTGCGTTCCTCCTCCATTATCAGGAACAGTTTGCGTTGGGCAGCGATGTCCTCCCTCCTAACGTCGACTTCGGGGTGGTTGGCGAAGCAGGGAGAGAGGTTACAGAGCACATCTTCGGCGGCGTCCAGGTACCAATGTATGCCGGGGTCGTAGTCCAACATGGAAGCGGAGATGAGTAACTCATCTACCGTTTCCAAGACACACGTCAGCACGTGACTCCTCGGTGACGGCATTCCTCGCATACACAGGTCCCAGACAGGGAAAACAACGTCCAAAACTCAACTCACTGGTGAAAAAGCGTCTCAAAATGGCGTCACCGTAAAACGCTGTTTGGGCAGCAGTGTACTGTCATGGTAGCCCTCGCGGGCTACCAATAAGACACACACAAGTCCACCAGTGAGTTTTAGTGAGTTTTATTACGGTGAAAGGGTGTTTACACAAGCTGCTAAGTAGATGACAGAGTCCTTGCAGAACAGGAAGCATAGGCAATACAGCATACTACGGGTCCAGGGCAGGAAACAGTCACACACAGACAAGCTAGGTAATAATTGCACCTGGACTGCAAAAGCAGGGACTTACAGCACCCATTACACCGGAGGGAATAAGGCTATACAGCTCACTTACTATGCCGGTGAAAAGACGGTCAAGCCCTTAGGCAGCCGAGGTGAAGATAGTCCAGGCATCCGTGACGATGGGTGAACAGAATAATAATCAGTAATGTGACCATTAGCGATCAGACACTGCTGCGTCGTAATGACACACAGCTTAAATAACCAGGGACTGATGACAGATGACACACAGCTGACCGACCGTTGACAGGCGGAAACCCCTCCAAGCACTTTCACAATAAGAGCCCGGAGAGGCCAAAATACCGCCCGCAGCTGTCAAGGCCGGCAGCGAGACATAATTTTAACCCGAGCGCGATCAGAACCGACGCTCGGGTCATAACAAATACAATCCAACCTCATATTTTAGTTGAAAGGCTCCTGCAACAATTTGATTTGAGCAATAATCTGGTGGGTTGAATTCTGGATTTCTTAACCAACAGGACGCAGAGAGTAAGGGTCAATGGCACATTGTCTGACCTAAAGTGCTCTTCTACTGGCTCTCCTCAGGGGTGTGTGTTGTCACCACTACTCTTCATCCTGTACACAAACATGTGTCGGAGCAGACATGACAACAGACACATTATAAAGTATGCTGATGACTCAGTCATTGTCAGTCTCCTCCAAGATGGCGAGAGTGGACACGGCCCAGTAGTTGATGACTTTGTTCACTGGTGTGAGGATTCCTACCTGCAGCTGAATACAACAAAAACTAAAGATATGATTATTGACTTTAGGAGGAAAACTCCCAGGCACAAAGTCACCATACTAAAAGGCCAGACCACCGAATGTGTACAATCGTACAAATATCTTGGGACGATTATTGATAGTAAATTAAACTTTGAAGTGAACTGTGAAAGGGTGTGCCAAAAGGGTCAGCAAAATTTGCATTGTTTGAGGAAACTTGCACGCTTCCAAATTGACCGAACCATAATGACTATGTTTTATCGGGCTTTTATTGAATCTGTTTTATCCTTTTCTTTAATGTCATGGTTTGGTCAGATAAAACTGAAACAGAGGAAATCCTTGGATCAGGTAGTTAGATGGTCCAGTTGTTTGCTTGGTGAGTCACAGCTGAGCCTGACATCCCTGTACACCAGACAAGTACAGAGGATGGCCGACTCGATTTTAAATAATGACTCCCACCCTTTGCACTGCAACTTTAAGCTTCTTCCCTCCAGACGGAGGTTTGCTGTCCCAAAAAGCAAAGCCCAGCGCTACAAAAACAGCTTTGTCCCTGCTGCTGTCAAAGAGTTGAACAAGCTATAAAAATTATATTGTACATATTTTATATTTACCTATTTTGTAAGATGTGTGCCTGTGTTTGTGTCTATGTTGAATGTAATTAGTGGCTTGTAAATATGGATGTCACCAGACTGCAAAACAAATCTACCTACGGGTACAAATAAAGTAACCTGAACCTGAACCTGAACCTGAAGTGTGCTTATTATGATCAACAATTAAATGGAATTATGAATTTGGATCAAACATTGACAATAATACATATTAATAGTAGGAGTATCTATGCAAACTTTGATAGTATTAAGGAGTTTAAAATCAATTTAACATCCCATTTAGGATTATTGCAATAAGTGAAACATGAAGTATAAAAAATAAAAAAGGTATATATGATAAGGCAACAGCTGCATAACTGTACAGGGCTTCAAGGCCATCAAGCAGTCTACTCAGGAGAGAAGAAAAAGGGGGAGGGAGTGAGAGCATGAAACCCTTTAGCTGGTCACTGTGACATAAAACTTTATCTTGGAACACAAAATACAATAGACATATCAAACAATTTGTTAATATAGCATATTAAAACAGTTCATATCTAGATAAAAGTTACAGTCATATGTTGCAAAAAACTTAATTCTGCACAATATTCCTGGTGTAAGTTCTTTAGACGTAATTTCATGCAAATTCCTATTAGAATTTCAAAATGTATTTTTTTCTGTTCCTTTTCAGAGTAACACCAATTTCCCTTTTTATAAAATAGTTTAATAATAATTTTCTTCATAAAATTGCATCCACTTTTCTTAACCAATGCTATTTTATGGTTTTCCAGTATGTTGCCAAGTTAACTATGGTTTCTTTGGTCCCACAAATGTTTGATTCACATGTGATGCTCAGTAACTCAATAACCTTCTATGATACCCATGATACATGTTGAATTCTTTGTTTTAAAATCTTCCAAATGTGTTAACCCATTCTGGCATTTCTTATTAAACTCTTGAAAGACATATTTGAGTTCTTGTTTGATTTCATGTCCATCTTCTTGATTATAAGCAGACAAGATCTCACAAGTTGTTGTTTTTTTTTTTTTTGAGACTGATTCATAATTGGTGCAAATAAAAATTGTTATTAAAATTGCCCATCATCTGGACTGGTGCCCCAATGAGCTATGAGTGTGTATTGAAAGGAAATCACCATTCCTACTCACATTCATATTTATATTAATACTTGAACCAACAATAAAACAATAAATAAAACACCTATTAATCCATTAATCTAAATCCACTACAAAGATCTGGATTAATAGTGGAAATAGCATGGACTTTGAATTGGAAGGATAATAGTTGATTGTATGAATAGAAAAAAAAAATGGTGGCCGTGCTGCTATGTATGTTGATTTGAATTTTAATTTCAAGGTGGTGGAAAGTATGTCAATTCTAATGAAGTGTTTTATGAATGAAATGATAAAATGATTTATTAATGCAGGAATGAGAATTAATATACAAAGAAAATGATGTTGATAAAGCATATGATGAATTTCTGAGATTATTTAAAATATTATACGATAAAAATTGTCCAATGAAACAATATTATAGGGAACAAAAATGTAACAATAATCAGTGGATGTCAAAGGGACCACAACATGCTTTTAAAAAGGAAAATATATTATATAGAGAATTTATAAAACATAGAACTAAAGAGGCAGAAGAAAAATATAAGAAATTGTGGGGGACCCAGACAATACGCTCTCTACTCAGACTGAATGGCACAGGAGATGCTTAACCCTTTGAGTGTGAGAATTTGCATGCCCGGAGTGGTAGAGCGCGGCACTGTGCCTGCCTTCTCACTCTGACTTTGTCAAAAGTAAGTGAGAAATTTCTTTCTTTTTTTTTTTTAATGTACTGATTTCTTGTTCATATACTTTGAAGATAAGATGATAAGGTACCTCTGTACAAAAAATGGTGTCAAAAGACTGAACCATTCATTGTGTAAATATGTCCAAAGTCCAGTTATGACTGAGTTATGGAATTTAAAGAGGTGCCGCGACATTATGCAAATTAAATAAATTTATTCCTATCTGAAACTTTGGATCATATTTTACATCTTTCTAATTGACAGTAAGCCATTATCTCTTACCACTTTAAAGTTATAGCCTTGGAAATCTGAACTATTTTATTGACAAAAAATATTTGCCACGCTTTACCACTAGGGGGTATGGCGCAGTTCTGCACCATACACACTCAAAGGGTTAAAAGCTGTGAAGAGGATATGCAGGACAAACTGTAGTTTTCTCCATAAGACAGCATGATAATATGCATTCTCCTCTGGGCTGCATAATAATGCGCTGACAGGCTGGGTGACAAAAGGAATTGTTATTGTGAATGTATGTTTTGTGATGTGAACCCCCCAGGTTGCGACGCGTATAAAAGAGCGATGCCAGCACCCTGGGTTAGTTCTTCTTGTTGACTGATGATAGAGAGAGTAATAAAGTCTGCTCTGCTCCAGCTCACTGCCTCGCACTGCCTCACACTGGTGACCCTTGACGCATAATGGAACTCGACGTAAACACCCCGGAGACACCCCGGAGACAACCCGGACTGGAGGCGCCAGCACCGCGTGCGCCGTTTCGGTCAAGCTCACAGACTTTTGGCTACATGACCCGGAGTCTTGGCTCCTCCACACCGAGGCCCAGTTCGCGCTCCGTGGAGTGACAGCTGATGACACCAAATTCTACTACGTGGTCACAGCGCTGGACGCACGCACAACTCAGCAGGTGGCGAGCCTGCTCCAACAGCTCCCAGCCCACGACAAATATGACACTCTCAAGACTGCGCTGACCCGGCACTACATGCTCTCGGACTGCAAGAAAGCAGAAAGGCTCCTGATGCGCTCCGAGTTGGGAGATGGGTCAGCGGTCGAATTAATGGGGAAGATGTTGGCGTTGATGGGCACAGATGATGGGCATTTTCTCTTTGCCCACCTTTTCCTCTGAAATCTCCCGACAGTGGCCAGAGCGGTCCTTGCCAATTTGCTGCTGCTGGTCGCACGCAGCTACCAGGCGCTAGCACAAGAGGCAGATTGGATTATCCTGGCGACCAAAACCTTTGCTGTGAACGCAGCAGCGTCGGAACCCAGCGAGACGGCCAGCGGGGGCAAGGAGCCAGCGGCGGTGGCCGCAGCAGAGGCCAAGAAGCACCGGAGGGACACGCTCTGCTTCTACCACTGCCATTACAGAGAAGACACGCGCTGATGCATGCCACTGTGCCAGTTCAAATGCTCAGGAAACGCCAGGGCCGGCAGTCGGTAGCAGCTGTGACCGCCGGTGACACAAACAAGCTGCTCTATGTGACAGACTCACACTCGGGGAGACGGTTCCTTGTGGACTCCGGCTCCCAAAAGAGCCTCATCCTGCCATCCTACGCAGACCGGCTGGTGGGAAGTAGCGGCCCCGAGCTGGCGGTCGCAAACGGCTCAGACATTAAGACTTTTGGAAAGAGGATACTGACTATATCCTTGCACGGCCGTACATACCAATGGACATTCGTCATAGCGGCATGTAACTTCCCCATTTTGGGAGCAGATTTTTTTGTGAGCACATGGACTATTAGTCGATGTGGCTAACAGACGCCTGATTAACGCAATGTCTTTTTATTCTCTACCCTGAACAGCTAGAGGAGCCGGGCCCACAACACTTGCCAATGACACAGCTCCAGGGGGTAAGTTCCGTTCCACACACTACTCACCCAGTTCCCAGCACTTACGGTTCTGATGCTTTCGGCGGTTGTCACTAAACACGGGGTGGAGCACTTCATTACCACTATGGGGTCACCCGTTTTCGCACGACCTTGGCGCCTGGACGCAGCTAAACTGGCCAGTGCGCGCGAGGAGTTTTCCAACTTGTGAGTGTTGGGCATTATCAGGTGCTCCAACAGCCCATGGGCATCCCCACTGCATATGGTTCCTAAAGCCGAGGGATCGTAGCAACCATGCAGAGATTTCCGCGGATTAAACAACGCTACAGCACATGATCGCTACCCAATCCCCCATATTAAGGATTTTTCCGTCCACCTTACTGGGGCACACATTTTTTCCAAGGTGGACCTGGTCCACGGTTATCACCAGGTCCCAGTGCTCATGGAAGACGTACCCAAAATGGCAGTAATAACCCCATTTGGTCTTTTTGAGTGTCTTACGCATGCCTTTCAGGTTAAAAGATGCGGCACAGACATTCCAATGCATGATGGATGCGGCGCTGTGTGATCTGCCATTTGTGTTCGTCTACCTGGACGACATCCTGGTGGCCAGCGCGTCTGAGGACAAACACGTAGCCCACCTCAAGACGGTTTTCCAGAGGTTGGAAGAGCTCAGGTTAATAATCAACCCGGTGAAGTGCCAGTTAGGGGTTATGGTAATCGATTTTTTTGGGCCACCACATCTCACCGGAGGGCGCGATACCCTTACCAGACGAAATGCGTGCAGTGGCAGATTTTCCCTGGCCTCAAACAGTTAGGGCGCTGCAGGAGGTTTGGGGGATGGTTAACTTCTACAACCGTTTCCTCCCACGTGCAGCCCAGCTCATGCAGCTGTTGTATGCCGCGCTTAAGAAACAGAAACCGGCAGACAGAGTCGACTGGACTCCTGAGTGAGAGCAGGCGTTTTCCGAGGCCAAAACAGCTCTAGCGAAAGCCGCATTACAGGGGCACCTGAACCCTGCGGCTCGGATAGCGCTCACTACCGACGCATCAGACGTGGCCATAGGGGCTGTTGTGGAGCAGTGCGTCGCTGGTTCTTGGCAGCCACTCGCCTTTTGTAGCAGGTCTTTCACAACGAGTGTAAATACAACACGTTCGACAGGGAATTACTGGCTCTCCACTTGGACATTTGCCACTTCCAGTTCCGGCTGGAAGGGCGCACCTTCACTGCGTTTGTGGACCACAAGCCACTAACGTATGCTATGGCCAAGGTTTCGGAACCATGGGCGGCCCAGCAGCAGAGACAGCTGGCCGCGATCTGGGAGTTTACGACCGACATTCGACATGTGGCCGGAAAACTCAACGTGGTGGCAGACTGCCTCTCGCGCGCATTAGTGGCCCCAGTCTACGCAGTGATAGATTACACAGCCAATCCTGCTGAGCAGATCGGTGATGCGGACGTTTGCGTGCTCCAGTCTGGACCAACAGGGTTAAGGCTGGAGAGCAGAGTACTGCAAGATGGGTCCCCCCCCCCCCCCACCAATCTGTGACGTCTCCACAGGCCTCCCGCGCCTGGTGGTCCCATGCACTTGGCGCCGCCGCGTTTTCGAGTTGGTTCACTCCCTGGCGCACCCAGGAGTGCGTGCATCAGTCAAAGTGGTGGGAGCAAAGTTCGTCTGGCCGAGCCCGCGCAAACAAGTGAAAGAGTGGGCTGCAGCCTGCGTAGCATGCCAACGAGACAAGGTGCACAGGCACACAAAGGCCCCCCTTGAGCCGTTCCATGTCCATGCTAAGAGGTTCAACTACGTTCATGTGGACCTCGTGGGCCCCCTCCCGCCATCACAGAGGTTCACGCACCTCCTGACAGTGATGGACCGCACCACTCGCTGGCCCAAGGCGGTGCCGCTAGCTTCCACCGCATCGGCAGAAGTTGCACGCGCTTTTTTTGACAACATGGGTGGCATGTTTTGGAGCCCCTTCGAATATCACGTCCGACCGCATCCCGCAGTTTGTTTCCAACCTCTGGTCCACCATGGCCCAGACCCTGGGCGTCACAGTTCATCGCACTACCGCGTACAACCCACAGGCCAATGAGTTATGCAAGCTTTTCCATAGGTTGCTGAAAGCAGTGCTCAGGGCTTCGCTTACGGATGCAAATTGGGTGGACCGGTTGCCGTGGGTTCTACAGTATTAGGGTTGCATTCAGCACCGTAGGAGGATTTGGCTGCCTCCCCAGCAAGAGCTTGTTTTTTCACAGCCACTGCGGCTCCCCTGAGAATTTTTGCCTGACAACCCCGCGCCGAACACCGATCCATCCCCGCCTTCAGTACATAGCGCAGAGGCAGGGACGGTACCCGGCCCGGCCCACCACTGTTTTCCCTGTGCTTTTGTGCCAAGGACCTTGAAGGATGTGTCGTTTGTGTTTGTCAGGCACAATGCCCACCGGACCCCATTGCGCCCACCCTACGACGGCTCGTTCAGAGTGTTGGAACCTGGGGATAAACATTTTGTGTTAGACTTGGAGGGTCACCGGAAGACAATCTGTATAGACAGGCTTAAGCCTGCCTTTGTTTTAGCAGACGAGCAGGTGGTGTTGGCCCGAGCTCCTCAGCGCAGAAGACCCCCACGGAGAACTCCCCAGGTAAATGAATTGTCAGATCAGTCACACGAGTATGCTGAAGTATGTGAAAGTTTGCATGTTGATATAGATTCGGTAGGAGTGTAGCGGTTTGATTCAACCCCCACAACACACAGACAGAACACAGAGACAGTCAGCTCGCACTCCTGGGTTTTTTCCGCTGCATGCTGCGTTTACAGCCGTGAGGTTAAATTGTCATCCATGCATTGTGTTCATGCATCCTGTCTGTACCTCTGATATGCAAATGCCCAGATTAACTGCTGTGAATGTCTTTGATCTATTGTTTGAGTTGAGTATATAAGCTGCACTGTGCTGTAAATCTGCCTCTCAATCTCACTTCTGCAACTACAGCTGCTGGACACAGACATTGTGTCCTCCTTCTCTGAGAGCCGTGGGCTCGCTCTCGGCGCGCTTGCACGGCGCCGGGAGCGGAGCTTGTGACGGCGGTATGATAATAAAACTCTACTTAAAACCTCCAACAACGCTGCCTTTATTTTATCATCCGCCGCACTGGTGACCCGATGCTGAAACGAACACGCTGCCAGCGAACGCAACACCCAGCGGTGATTCTCCGACGACCAGCGAATGCGGCAGCCTGACTGATCTGCCCTCCCTTCTGCTTCAGGGAGACCTCAACGCGGAGTTTCCAGGCGAAACTCTCCGGAGAACACCCATGACCAGGAAAGCTGAGCAATGTTTCATGGTGAGATCTGCACGCCTAGATCGGCACATCCACGCTGGACCGGCCGCGCTCACAGCTCCTCCACACGAGAGCGCATGTACCTCGTCCCCTCTCCACGACGGCGATCCCCATGGCCGACGGAGCACACGTGGACCTGAACGCACCATGACTGAACGAGTGACAGAGCGTCTACTTCCCTTCACCGCTCCAACGCACTGAACAGGGATGATCAAGCTCCCTGACCCTGGTTCTCCTCTCCAGCTGGCCCACCCATCACGGAAGCCCGGCGCACGCACCGAGGAGTTACGAGGACGGCGCAACACGCACGGGACACATACGGCTTTTCTGACCGCCTTCCTTCTGCTGCACACTGGCCCTTCAGGCTTGCTCGTTCACCTGAGGCACGCAGCTTGCTCACTGGATTTTATGGTCTTAGCCACGGCACACAAGGTAAATTCAGCTGTCTGTGGTTCCCGAGGCTTTAGGGTTACGCCTGAACCTAAAGTCAACACGCCAGTCCCTCTGCTCTCATCACAGCCGCCACGCAGCCTCGTCTTTTCTTCATGGCCACTATTAATCCTTGCAGGACTTAATCGCGGGAGGAGCCAGTGACTAATTTTTCTTCTTCTGATCTCTGCATGTTCAGACGGGACATCGCGGAGCAGCAAACACTTTTGGCGCGACTTGAACGATTTTCCCGCGCCCGGTCAGCATGTACCACCCCCCCCCTCCTTCTGCACAGAGCTTTTCCCTGCTCGCTGCCCAGACTGCAACATCGAGGTCACGGTCCCCTACCGTTCCCTCTGGGGGGGGAGCAGTGTAGCGGTTTGATTCAACCTCCACAACACACAGACAGAACACAGAGACAGTCAGCTCGCACTCCTGGGTTTTTTCCGCTGCATGCTGCGTTTACAGCCGTGAGGTTAAATTGTCATCCATGCATTGTGTTCATGCATCCTGTCTGTACCTCTGATATGCAAATGCCCAGATTAACTGCTGTGAATGTCTTTGATCTATTGTTTGAGTTGAGTATATAAACTGCACTGTGCTGTAAATCTGCCTCTCAATCTCACTTCTGCAACTACAGCTGCTGGACACAGACATTGTGTCCTCCTTCTCTGAGAGCCGTGGGCTCGCTCTCGGCGCGCTTGCACGGCGCCGGGAGCAGAGCTTGTGACGGCGGTATGATAATAAAACTCTACTTAAAACCTCCAACAACGCTGCCTTATTTTATCATCCGCCGCAAGGAGGGCCTTTAAATTTGTGTGGTTGAAGTCTCCTGCTGTGATGAGAAATCCATCTGGATGTGCTGTTTGTGTCTCACTTATTGCTTAATAGAGTACTTTCAGTGCTTCCCTCCTCTCACTGGCGCCGGTGGGTGGGACATACACGGTGGCAAGTAGAACAGATGAAATTTCTCTGGGAGTGTAAAAGGGTCTGCACTTAATGATCATAAACTCTACCAAAGGTGAGCAATGTCTGTGGACAACAACAGAGTCACGGCACCAGGTATCACTGATGTACACACACATGCCTCCACCCCGGGCAATCACTCCTACCGTTAGCACTCTGTTGCTGCGATAGCATGTTAGCCCACCTAAGTGAATGGTAGAGTCCGGTATATTGTCATGGACTCGAGTGAGAGACTCCAACTCAAGTCGCTAAAAACCTCACTTTAGACTTGACTTCGGACTGCAACATTTTTGACTCTGACTTGACATGGACTCTTTAAATATGACTCCAGAACAGTAATCCACAGTTTCACCTGGTCTCTACACACATACATTGCGTAGTTTTGGGCCAAGAGCACTGTGGAGCTGCATCTATGCCTCTAATCAGCTGGCCTAAACTATCAATGACAAACTCACTGTTCTCTTTTATTAAAAACTTTTTCCCAGTTATATACTATTTATATAGGAACATTACTACAGTAATATTAATGCCGGTGAGCAGCAGTTGTTTGCAGCAGTCTGTGTAGGGCTGAGCTTTTTTTATGGTGTCTTTCCTACTTTTTAAGTGTTAAGACCTTCAAGCCACGGGAAGCTATGAAGATCAAAATCACCAAACTGATACTTTTAGCTCTGGTCGATCACCGTTTTTTTTCTGACTACTATCTGGGATATCAGCAGGGCAAACAGGAAATCAACCGCAGCAGTTGTATGTGGGGACCAAGTGACCAGCAGCTAATTACCCTTTGGCTTTGGGGATTATTACCTGTACTCGAGACTCTACAAAACAGCTGTTTATTGTTAACAATAAAGTGTTAGAGTAATCTAACTTAAACAAAAAACTGAGGAGACAGCGGCTGTGGTCAGAAGAGAAAAAAAGGGTTTATTCCTGCACAGTGACACAGTTTCACACTCAGGAGTACCAAGTAGAAAATGTATAAACATTCTGACAGAGACAATGGGCTTATATGACACTGTTTACATATCTAATCTATGACAAAAGACTATCACAGACACACAAAGTGCCAGTCTGCACTGTCAGCAGAATCACAAGACATAACAAGTGCACAGATAATTCAAGAACACAGTAGTACACTGACATATAGAAGGTCTTCCCGTAGACTGACTGGCACCAGGTTCTTAACTAAGAGATACTGGATTTTGACCTCAGACAGTTATACAGGAGAATACAAAGAACTAAGGCACATATGGATGAACATCAGAATAATGATGAAATGTCATGTCATACCAATATCAGAATAATATAATTAAAGAATAGACTAGAAATGTGATTTCTCTATCATAAGGAAAACGATTAAAGCCACCAGAGGACTGCATCTAACTTCAGGAGACAACTGGACAGGTGAGTGCTGAATCTTGCCTTTAGCTAATGCTAATAAACATTTATTATCACTCAGATTTGTTTTTAAAACTATTTTCCTCACTAGCAATAGGTATTTTTGGTAACATCCTGGCTATGATGGCAGAGGTTGGCTTGAAGGAGAGCTCTGGGGATAGGAGGTGATAAACTACAGCTCATAGGACTGGCTTCAGCTTTGGATTCATTTTACTATGGTGAGTGATTTGTAAGACTAAATATTTGAATGATTTATAAGATAATTTACTTTTAATTTGCATTATTTGTTATTAATATTTTTGAGTGGGCAATAACTGCTGTTCCACCTCATTGTCCTGTTGTTCTATTTTTTGAAAGTTAAGAACATCAGAGGCGGCAGTGGCTCGGGAGGTAGAGCAGTTCGTCCAATATCCCCATGGTTGGTGGTTCGAGTCCTGCTCTCCCAGGATATCCTGCCGTTGTGTAAATGGGCAAGACACTTCACCCCCAATTGCTCCTGGTGTGTCTGGAAGTGCCATGTTGGGTAGCATGCCGTCATCAGTGTGTGAATGGGTGGATAGCAGGATCTGTAAAGCACTTTGGTCATCAAGAGATGAGAATAAAAGCGCTATATAAGTGAATACCATTTAAGGTAATTTGGGGGAATAGATTCATTCAGCAGCACAGAGTCCTCCTCATGAAACCATTTTTCTGTAAGTGCAAATACTGTAAATCAATCTGTCTATTATTAAGTAAAGTACTAGTAAAGATTGATAGGCAAGGGATCTAATGTTTAATAAACCACAACTGATTGTTAAATTCTGAGAGGTGATTGTGGCATTTTTAATTTCAAATTATTTTGCTTCAATTTTTTTGGTGACTTGAATTGTATTTTTTTGTGGTGCATTTAAATTATTCAGACTAAGGGGCTGTGAGACAAATACTTTTGTTACAGGACTGGTTAGTGGCAGTCAGCACAAATGATAACTGGTACAGGACTGTAATGTAAGATTAATATTGGTGGACAGAATAAATGAACCTTTCATGAAGCGCCTGTTTCACGGGCGAAAGCAGGACACCAAACGCTCACTGTGTGTTTTGCAAATTTATTAACATAAAGACAAACAAGTAACTAAACAACACATACAAATGACGGATGGTAAGGGTGCTGGACGAGAGTGGGGGCTCGATATCACAGGCAGGCAGAAGCCTGGGAACGCTGGACAAAAACACAGATAAACGCTGACCTGGACGGTGCTCACCCATTCTCCTCGACAGCAGCCCACAACACTCAGAGTTTGCGTTCCCTGAGGACATTCCACGGTATGGAGGGACGCAGCAACCAGCATGGTTTGTCATGGCCTTAAATACCGTTTCTAAACTGGCCGCAGGTGTGGAACATGAGTGGCAAAAGAATTACAATTAATGACAGCTGCAAAGCTCGCGAGCCAATCTGACAGCGGGGAGCTGTGCAGTGCTGTGAAAAACAAAACAGGAACCAAGTAAAGCAAACAGGGAAAAATAATGAAACAAATAGACAGAAAAAGAGTAACGAAAACTGAAGACTGCCCTCCCCTGCCACAGATTGTGACAGAACCGTTATGACTCGTCTGTAAACTGTCTGGTTTAAAAAGGTAGTGACGATTATGAAAAGATGAGAAATTATCTACATAGGGATTTCCTCTGACCCTACAGAGACCCAGCAGCCAGGTGTGCAGCTGGCACAGCCAGCTGAGCTTAATGTTCCTTAAACAGGGTGATGGCTGAAGACCGGAGATGATCGGTCTTTTTTGGTGTCTATAAGTGAGTCAATGAGTTGCTGAAGTCCTGTTTTAACAGTTCAGATCATCTTTTGTGGATGTTGTTAGTGCCACAGTGGATAATGATGTTCTGAATATGAAGGTGTTGTGTGAGGAGATCAGTAATCTGTTGCAGCACATCTGCGACTTTAGCACCGAGAAGACAGTGAGTCACAGATGCTTTCGTTTTAACGTGTCGGACAATCGAGTTACCAACAATCAGGGAGGAGACATTGACGTTGATCCCATCAATGCAGAAGAGCATGGCAGCCTCCACCCCAGAAGCCCCAATTGGCTTCTAGGATGGAGGCCGCACAGAGTGCTGGTGCATAGCCTCCCTTGGATCTTATGTCTGCTTGATGAAGTTATGGACCTGGGAGGGTGGTGCTGAGGCTCAGATGTGAGATAGTTACTTACCTTGTAGCCATCTACTGAAGCCATAGCTGTCAGCGGAGGAAAATTTCCAGGGGCAGAATCTGTCAGGCGTACCGAATTATTCTGTTACCGGTGGAGTGAAGTGGTAGGAGAAAGTCAGGTTGGAGGAGGAGGGGCCATGGACCACAACAACAGACCAGGTTGTCCCATGGTTAGGAGTGGAGCAGGAGGGATGCTGAGGATATGCAGTGTGATCCCACACCTTGATTGTGATCTTGGATTGTTGAGCTGCAATCATGCTCGTCAGGTGAAGAAGTTGTGTGGCAACGCAGTGCGTTTTGTTTTTTTTTCCCTCAGGTTTGCAGCGGAGTAGACAGATATCTTCCTCAAGATCAGCAATTTCTTTGTACTGTATGCTTCATGTAGTTTGTTGTCATGGATGGGAGATGCTGGGGTAATCCTGAAGTTAAAGCCGTTGTGGTTTGCTAACAACTAAGCTCTTCTATGTATTGACGGTTGTAAACTAAACTATAAAACAGGTCTATGGTACTATACTACACAATACTATATTTCATATAGTTTTTATTAAATTAGGAAATTATACTTCTATTATGACACAATAACTCAACTACCTAGTTTACACAGTTCACGAACAGCTCAGGCAAACAGTTCAAACTCTCACATGCTCACATCTAGCCACCCAACTGGAAGCATGTCATGCAGTTGTGCAGCACCCACCATCATCATCAACCCTTCAGCATGTCCGTCTTGATTAATACAACCCCAATTCTGGTGAAGCTGGGATGTTGTGCAAAGTGTAAAAAAAAAAAATTAAAAAATTAAAAAAAAATTATATATATATATATATATATATATATATATATATATATATATATATATATATACTGCTCAAAAAAATAAAAGAACACTTTTTAATCTGAGTAAGCTGGACTAGCCTGCCACAATTTCTTCACATTAAGTTTTGGAGTGTTTTCATTTCCATCAAAACACGTGACATCTTTTCATTCTTAACACATTATCCAGTCCATATCAGTGTAGATATCCAGCTTATTTTTTCCCATTAAAATCTGATGTGTTTTCAAAGTGTTCCCTTTATTTTTTTTGTTTTTTTGAGCAGTATATATATATATATACAGTATATATATATATATATGTGTG
The DNA here is from genome assembly GCA_020510985.1 of Pholidichthys leucotaenia. Classification (NCBI taxonomy): domain Eukaryota; kingdom Metazoa; phylum Chordata; class Actinopteri; order Cichliformes; family Pholidichthyidae; genus Pholidichthys; species Pholidichthys leucotaenia. Next base: position 238,296,074 of record CM035845.1, read on the forward strand.
TGTGTGTGTGTGTGTGTGTATATATACTACCAGTTTGGGGTCACCTCAGACAATTTTGTGTTTTCCATGAAAAGTCACACTTTTATTTACCACCATGAGTTGTAAAATGAATATAAAATATAGTCAAGACATTGACAAGGTTAGAAATAATGATTTGCATTTGAAATAATATTTTTTTCCTTCAAACTTTGCTTTTGTCAAAGAATCCTCCATTTGCAGCAATTACAGCATTGCAGACCTAACATGATTGCACAAGGGTTTTCTAATCATCCATTAGCCTTCTGACGCAATGAGCAAACACATTGTACCATTAGAACACTGGAGTGAAAGTTGCTGGAAATGGGCCTCTATACACCTATGTAGATATTGCACCAAAAACCAGACATTTGCAGCTAGAATAGTCATTTACCACATTAGCAATGTATAGAGTGTATTTCTGATTAATTTAAAGTTATCTTCATTGAAAAAAGTGCTTTTCTTTCAAAAATGAGGAAATTTCTAAGTGACCCCAAACTTTTGAACGGTAGTATATATATATATATATATATATATATATATATATATATATATATATATATATATATATATATATATATATACTGTATATATAATGATTTAAAAATCATTTTCAACCTATATTCAATTGAATACACTACAGAGACAATATATTTAGGGGAAGATTTACTAAGGCAGCGCAAATTAGTAAGTGCGCAAATTAGAGTGCCTAAGGGAGTGGCTAATTTTTGCCAGTGATCTACTAACAACACGCAAAATTATGAACACAGACGCAGACACTTCAGTACAATAATGACAACCCATCCACCAAGAGTACCACAGAACTGTGCACAGGCAAACTGGATGAGGATGCACGTCATCAACAAAGGCACAGCCAGTTCAGAGGAGCATAATATAGTTTTTAAAAGCTTTTTTAAAGGTTTTGTTTAAGTGTAAATCCAAGTAAAACAATTTATTTTTGTTGATGGTATATCAAAGTTTTGATTTTCATTTCACATGGCAGACTTCTTTGTTTAATGTGTATAAATTAAGTGCTACTCAAGAATAAATTGATTATTGACCAACGCATTTATTTTATTAACACAAGAACCGTCAAGATGGTGTATTGGAGACTCTGGGGTTTTATTATGTGAATAATTTGTTTTAACAGAATCTACAGGTCTCCCAGTCCATGAATTTTCATAAATACTGTGTATGCGTTTTACCGTCATCCTATGTACTTAATGTTTACTTTTATTCTTGTACTTAATCCTATTTGTGTTGAGATTTTGCCCCGAAATGTTAAGCGCATTAAAACTGAAATAAATGATGATGATGATGATGATGATGATGATGATGATGCCCGTGCATACCCATGCATGCCCATAGAAAGCAAGTGTAAGCAAGCATTTATGCATGCCCATAGAAAGTTACTGTTACCATGGCAACAGTAACCATGGTGAAACCTGTCTTTGATCTTTGATGTCACCACGCATTCAGTGATGCCTGCCTTTGATCTTTGATGTCACCACTTCTTCAGTGATGCCTACCTTTGCTCTTTGATGATGTCATAGCGGGTCCTATGAAACCTGCCTTTGATCTTTGACGTCACCACTCGTTCAGTGATGCCTGCCTTTGATCTTTGATATGGTTACCATGGCAACACAAAGTCCTATGATCGTGACATTGTGACATCATGACATCGTGACATCGTGACAGACGGAGATTTTTTGAATTATATATAGAGTGATTATTATTATTATTATTATTAAACTATATATAAACAAATGAAATTTAGAAAATCCTCTGCCGGCTGATGTCCAGTTCAGCACAACACCGATCAACATGAGAATGTTTCTGTTCATATTAATCTGTTCTGTCATGCCAAATAAAGTTCCTTGCAGGGAGAAGCTTCTGTCTCTTCGGCAATGCACCTTCGGTTCTCGCTGGTGTCTCCTGGCACCTCCGATCGCTATCATGAGGTGCAGATGAATTAAGACATGCTGGTTACTGTTGCCATGGTGACCCTGTCAAAGATCGGGGCAGGCATGCAGCAGAGGTACTTGCTTGTACTTGGTTTCTTTTATGTAAAGTCAGGCATTGGTTTGCTTGCTACCAGATAACCATGAAAACTGGTACTACTTGTTTCATGGGTCGGGCCTTCGGAGACTCAAATGGCAACCCCGCCCTTCCGAGGGCCTGGAGGTTGATACTGGGCATCCTGGCAGAATAAAAAACAATATTTGTCACAGGTCTGTGGTGGACCACTCCCAGTTACACGGGGTGAGACTGAACATCCTGGCAGAAAAGCACATCTGTCGCAACGTCTGTGGTGGACTTTTGCACAGACATTGCATCATGACATGCACTTCACAAAAAGCAGAGATAAACACACCTATCATCTGGTCACTCACTGCAACAGGTACTGGAGTCAGTTTGTCTTGGCCTTTCCTTGGTACTGATAATACCTCTATCTGCCAAGAATGTGCCACTAGTCCAGCAAAAGCTAGCGGTACTCAAATACTTTGCAAGCAGTTTCATGAAATGGTTAGTCAGAAAGCAACTCATACCGGCTCGGACGTCACCCAGGTTAACAAGGTCAGAAGTTCCTGGCAGCGGAAGGCGAAGGACAGAGCTGCGTGGAGGAATCTGATCAGACCTAAATGAAACAGTCATTGTCGCTCCTGACAGACTGCTATTATGATGGTGATGATGAAATCCTGGTGCAAATAGCAGGAGGCTGACATCTGCAAACCTTAGTAAATCACCTTGCGCCAGTCATTTAAATAGTCTTCTCCCTCAAATTTGTGCTTTGACATAACAACTTGTACAAATACATATGCAATGAGGCCAAGCGCAAAATTAACATAGTCCTAATTCTGTCCTGCACCCTTTAGTAAATCTCAGCAGTTGTTTTTAAACACCAAAACAGGGTTTTGCGATGTCACAGCATGTTAGTAAATCTGGACCTTAATGTTCAAACAGATAAAACTTATTGTTTTGTTGCAAATAATCACCCAATTTGAATTTGATGCATGCAACCTGAGAATAAAAATGTGTGTTTGAGTCAGTGTTGCAAACTCCTCAGTAAGGAAAGTAGCTACTGGCTGTCCTAAAAGTTGCTAGAAGTCACCAAATGACATCATTGCCTAATTTGCACAATTGGTCATGTTGTAGGACCTTGGGGAAGTCAGATTATTTAGCTTCTCAGACAGTGAATAAGCATGGGAGAACAATGCCCAGGGGGTTCCTGGCGAGATAGCAGGAAGGAGTCAAGGACATAGGGGGTTGAATGCAGTGTAATGTAAATGTCATGCTGTGTGATGAGAAATGCCATGAAACGTGTGAAGAGTGATTTGGGAAAAAGGGGAGAGCTTGCTGAGATGATTCAGTCTGTTCTGTGCTTGTGAGATGTGAAGTGTGTAATAAACCGTCTGTCCATGAATCTGCCTCTTTAGTCACACACTCCACACTGGTGACCCTAGATGACTTATGGAACACGAGGCAAGAACCCCAGAGCCAGCCCGGTCGGGAAACCCCAGCGACACAGCAGCCGTCCCACAGACAGCCCGGACTGGAACCCCCAGCAACGCGTGCGCGGTTTCAGTCAAGCTACCGGACTTTTGGCAGCACAACCTGTGCTCTTGGTTCCACCACACCGAGGCCCAGTTCGCCCTCCGGGGAGTAACGGCAGACGACACCAAATTCTACCATGTGGTAGCAGCGCTGGATGCTCACACAGCCCAGCAGGTAGCGAGCCTGCTCAATCAGCCTCCAGCCCGCAACAAATACGAGGCGCTCAAGGCTGCACTAACCCGGCACTACATGCTCTCTGAATGCGAGAGAGCGGAGAGGCTCCTGGGGCGGACCGAGTTAGGAGATGGTTCGGCCGTCGACCTGATGGAGAAGATGCTGGCGTTAATGGGCACGGACGACGGGCACTTTCTGTTTGCCCACTTTTTCCTCCGGAACCTTCCAACAGAGACGAGAGCGGTTCTGGCCAATTTGCCGTTGCTGGCTGCGCATGACTACCGTGTGCTAGCCCAGGAGGCAGACAGGATCATCCTCACCACCAGGGCGATCACAGTCAACGCGGCGGCGGCGGAGCCCAGCGAGACGACCAGAGGAGGCGAGGAGCCACCGACGGTAGCGGCAGCGGGGGCCAAGGAGCGCCAGAGAAACACGCTCTGCTTCTACCACCGCCACTTCGGAGAGAACGCATGCAGGTGTGCGCCGCCGTGCCAGTTCAAGCGCTCGGGAAACGCCAAGGCCGGCAGTCGGTAGCAGCTGCGACCACCGGTGAAGAGAACAAGCTGCACTATGTGACGGACTCGCACTCGGGGAGACGCTTCCTCGTCGACACCGGAGCCCAGAAGAGCGTCATCCTGCCATCCTACGCTGACCGGCTGGCAGGACCTAGCAGCCCCGGACTTGTAGCAGTAAATGGCTTGGAGATTAAGACGTTTGGTGAGAGAACACTGGCCTTATCTCTACATGGCCGCTCGTATGTGTGGACTTTTATCATAGCAGCACTGTGTTGCCCGATCCTGTGTGCTGATTTTCTGTGTGCGCATGGTTTACTTGTGGATGTTGCTAACAGACGCCTGGTTAATGCACTGTCCTTTGAATCTCTCCCCTGTATAGCTCAAGGGACCCGGCCAACAGCACAAGCCAACGTCACAGCTCCAGGCTGTAAGTTCCACGCACTGCTCACTCAGTTCCCAGTACTCATGGTCCCGACGTTTTTGGCGGCCATCGCTAAACACGGGGTGGAGCACTTTATCACCACCACCGGGCCACCCATTTTCGCAAGACCTTGGCGCTTGGACGCAGCTAAACTGGCCATAGCGCGCGAGGAGTTCGCCAACCTGGAAAGGTTGGGCATCATTAGGCGATCGAACAGCCCATGGGCATCCCCGCTACACATGGTCCCTAAGGCTGAGGGGTCGTGGCAACCGTGCGGTGATTTCCACAGGTTGAACAACACCACAGCACACGACCGCTACCCGATTCCCCACATACGGATTTTTCCGTTCACCTCGCCGGAGCACGCATTTTTTCCAAAATAGACCTGGTCCGCGGTTACCACCAGGTCCCAGTGCACGCGGAGGACGTACCCAAAACAGCGGTAATAACTCCATTCGGTTTATTCGAGTTCCTGCGCATGCTATTCTGGTTAAAAGGCGCGACAGACGTTCCAGCGCATGATGGATGCAGTGCTGCACGATCTCCTGTTCGTGTTCATCTACCTGGACAATATCCTGCTAGCCAGTGCGTCTGAAGACGAACACGAAACCCACCTCAGGACGGTTTTCCGGAGGTTAGAGGAGCACGGGTTAATAATCAACCCAGCGAAATGCCAGTTTGGCGTGACGGAGATTGATTTTTTTGGGGCACCGCGTCTCTCTGGAAGGAGCGATCCCGTTGCCCGACAAAGTGCGCGCCGTGGCGGATTTTCCCCGGCCTCAGACTGTCAGGGCGCTGCAAGAATTTTTGGGGATGGTGAACTTTTATAACCGTTTCCTTCCCCGCGTGGCGCGGCTCATGCAACCATTGTATGCCATGCTCAAGAGACAGAAACCCGCAGATGGGGTGGAATGGACCCCGGAGCAAGAGCGGGCGTTCTCGGAGGTTAAAGCAGCCCTGGCAAATGCCGCACTGCTGGCGCATCCGGACCTGGCGACCCGGATAGCGCTCACCACTGACACTTCAGATGTGGCCATAAGGGCTGTCGTGGAGCAGCGCATCGCCGGGGTTTGGCAGCTGCTCGCCTTTTTCAGCAGAACTTTGCGCGACAGTGAACGTAAATACAGTGCATTCGACAGGGAGTTGCTGGCCCTCCACCTGGCCATACGCCACTTCCAGTTCTGGCTGGAAGGGCGCAGCTTCACCACGTTCGTGGACCACAAGCCACTAACGTTCACGATGGCCAAGGTTTCAGAACCGTTGTCGGGCCGGCAGCAGAGACAGCTGGCCGCAATCTCAGAGTTTACTACTGATATTCAGCATGTGTCGGGTAAACTAAATGTGGTGGCAGACTGCCTCTCGCGCGCCGTGGTGGCCCCGGTCTACGTGGGGATAGATTACGCAGCCATGGCCGCAGAGCAGATTAGCGATGCAGAAGTGCGCGCGCTCCAGTCTGGACCAACAGGGTTAAGGCTGGAGAGCAGGGTGCTGCAAGATGGCATGGCCCCCCTAATCTGCGATGTCTCCACGGGACGCCTGCGTCCGGTGGTCCGGGTCGCGTGGCGCCGCTGCGTGTTTGAGTCGGTTCACACTCTGGCGCACCCAGGAGTGTGCGCGTCAGTCAAAATGGTGGGAGAGAAGTTCGTGTGGCCGAGCCTATGCAAACAAGTAAAAGAGTGGGCTGCAGCCTGCGTGGTGTGCCAATGAGCCAAGGTACACAGACACACGAAGGCTCCCTTGGAGCCGTTTCGGGTACCGGCTAAGAGGTTCGACCATGTTCACGTGGACCTCGTGGGCCCCCTCCCACCATCACAGGGGTGCACGCACCTCCTGACAGTGGTGGACCGCACCACGCGCTGGCCAGAAGCAGTCCCGCTGGCGGCAACCACGTCCGCGGACGTAGCACGCGTTTTTTTAACAGCATGGGTGGCGCGTTTTGGAGTCCCGTCAGACATTACGTCTGACAGGGGCCCTCAATTTGTTTCTGACCTCTGGTCTGCGATGTCCCGCAGCCTGGGTGTTGCAATTCATCGTACAACCGCGTACAACCCACAGGCCAATGGGTTTTGCGAGCGTTTTCATAGATCACTGAAAGCAGCGTCAGGGCTTCACTGACGGATGCAAATTGGGTGGACAGGTTGCCATGGGCTTTATTGGGGTTGCGCTCCGCGCCAAAAGAGGATTTGGAAGCTTCTCTGGCAGAGCTTGTTTTTGCGCAGCCCCTACGGCTGCCCGGGGAATTTCTGCCAGATAATCCCGCGCCGGACAGCTGCCTGTCTCAGCTTTTGCAGCATAGCACAAACACAGGCACGCTGCCGGGCCCAGCCCACCACTGTTTTCCACGTGCTTTCTTGCCTAAAACTTTGAAGAACGTGGAGTTCGTGTTCGTCAGACACGACGGCCACGCCCTCCATTGCGCCCACCCTATGATGGACCGTTCAGAGTGTTGGAAACAGGGGATAAGCATTTTTTGCTAGACTTGGGGGGTAGGCGGGAGAAAATGGGCATAGACGGACTCAAACCCGCTTTTGTAGTGGCGGACGAGCAAGTGCTGTTGGCTAGGGCCCCTCGGCGTGGAAGACCCCCACGGAGAGCTCCCCAGGGAAACGATTCACCAGAGCAGCCACATGGACAGAGCGAATTTCCCTCCCCCCTCGTCATGGCCCACCCGCAGTCAGACACACTCCCAGCAGCCCCCCACCGGCCCAGCAGCGCCACAGAGGCGGTAAACCCCAGTTACAGCAGATATGGGAGGAGACGGAAGCCAAAACAGCGTGTGGACTGATGTTCTATCTAAGATGCTGGGGGGGGGCGGGTGTAGGACCTTGGGGAAGTCAGATTATTTAGCATCTCAGACAGAGACAGTGAATAAGCATAGGAGAACAATGCCCAGGGGGTTCCTGGCGAGATAGCAGGAAGGAGTCAAAGACATAGGGGGTTGAATGCAGTGCAATGTAAATGTCATGCTGTGTGATGAGAAATGCCATGAAATGTGTGGAGAGTGATTTGGGGAAAAGGGAAGAGCTTGCTGAGATGATTCAGTCTGTTCTGTGCTTGTGAGATGTGAAGTGTGTAATAAACCGTCTGTCCATGAATCTGCCTCTTTATTCACACACTCCACAATCTAATTGTAATGGATGCTGTAGGATAGAAGAATAATGTCGTGGGAGAGACAAAAAATGAGTAGAAAAACACCTTATATATGTTTAGAACGACAAATTAACTTTCTTATGTTGATTCTTTGATTGTTTAATTCTGCCATTTAAATAGGCCATCACTTCTCAAAATAACTTCATGACTTTAATGCTTTGTCTAGACTCATATCACATAAATCAGTTTTGTCCTGCATTGTTAAATGTTAGAATATCAAATCTGTGACCTGTGCTGGCAAAATGAGTCACAATGAGGAAATTTTCAAAACTGAGGTAACGTTATTTCCATATTTTGTATTGAAAGACCTTCAAAATGATATTTAATTTGTAGGAATTGGACAAAAACTGACCAGCAACAAGTCGATTTTGTTTATATTTTGGCTGGTTTGAAAACTCGCATTCGATCAGTCCTGAGTTCGTCTTCCGCAAAAACGTGTACCGTATTTTTAGAAAGTAGGAATTCCAAGCTTTACAATGATACCAGGCACTGACGGAGGTTTTCGCGGATCTTGCCGCCAGCAAACAAAGAAAGAATTGATTTATGACTTCACGTGCCTGTAGCTCATAATTACCCGGTGTGCATTCTGACTCATTTTGCCAGCACGGGTCATATTTAATCAAAAGACTGTTATGTGAGGTGGAATTGCTAGCTCTATGTCCAACCCTCCTCCTTTATCCTGGCTTTGCACAATACAGGCAGTATGCCTGTGCATCATCTCCAATAAACGTCTTCCTGTAAAACAGGGCAGGATTGGCGGGGGGGTTTGTGCACGCACAATCCATTTGCTGTCTGGACACGAGTGGCATGAGTCTCCTCTCTGACTGCAGCAACCTGCTCCACGATGCTACTGTGAGACTAACCACCTGTGAGTGCTTTGGGATGGTGTAGGAAAAATTCCCTGTTAGGATAGAAGAGGATCAGTCAGTGTTCAGGCAGGATCAAAGTTTCAGCAAATTTAATGTGCACTGATCAGCAGAAGACAATGCAGAGTACAGCTTTCACAGACTGCAGCAGTGCATTGGCTTAACTAACAGAGTGAATCTGGCTATATATATCCAAAGGGCCATCGGGGTGAGATCACTTCTTGATAGTTCATTCATGACTCAATTGATAAACTTTCCTGAGCCTCTTGATTATTTCACTCATGACTCAGATTGTCTAAGTTACATCAGCATCATTCAATCTGTTTTTTCCACTACTGAACAACTCCAAATATGGTAACAGGATTTCCTAAGTCGGGTATACACATTAAGCTTTTTATATATATATATATATATATATATATATATATATATATATATATATATATATATATATATATATGGAGAGAGAGAGAGAGAGAGAGAGAGAGAGAGAGAGAGAGAGAGAGAGAGATGAAAAATTAATATCCATCAAAATTCATATAACTCTGTTGCATAGAATTTTTCTATCAGATGGGGAGAGGCTCATGGTAGCACCCGCTGTTGTTGAGGACAGTAACTAGACTAAAGGTGCCTTCTGTGGAGATTGTGTGGAAAGGATGAGGCAGAGTTATTTCTCAGGTTCCATTTTATTCACAACACACTCTCCAATATTCAAAAGCAGAAGAAGGAAAAAACCCCAACATCTGCCAGTCTTATACCCCTGACATCAAAGTACAAAATCCTATTGTCTTTAAATCCCAAACACAATGCATCCCCCCTGCAGTTCCTCTCTCTTCCACCCAAACCTGGGTGGTTAGGAAATCATTCATGTCCATCTCTTTGCATATCAAAAGGCCAACTCTCTCGTCCTCCTCTTATCCCCAGGAGGTCCAGACCTTTTGTTCCTCTTCAGACGTGAAGCCAAAATAAGCACACAGGAATATACATGAGAGAATATGAACAGTCATATACATGTGAGCCCGTGAAACTACATATGTACACCACATATAACCCCCCCCCCCCAAACATCTAAGATGGGACAAACAAACACAGATTGCATGTCATAATAAAATCGCCACACATCAGTCCACATGCTGTCTTGGTCTCAACCGTCTGCCGTATCTGCTGCAGGCGGGCTTAACCTCTTCCGCGGCATCCCCCTGCTGTGGAGCTGCTGTCTGGGGATTAAAACTGTTAGTCAATCTCTATGAGTGTCATGGGGAATGCTCCCTAGGGGGTCTACCCCGTCGCGGGGCCCTCGCCAACTGCACAGTTTCGTCAGCCATCACAAAAGCAGGTTTGAGTCTGTCTATGCCAATCATCTCCTTTCTGCCCCCCAAATCTAGCAAAAAATGCTTATCACCTGTTTCTAGCACTCTAAATGGTCCATCGTAAGGCGGTCGCAGAGCTGTGCGGTGGGCATCATGTCTGACAAAAACAAACTCCGCATTTTTTAAAGCTTTAGGCACAAAAACACGCGGAAAACTGTGGTGAACGGGGCCTGGTAGGACACTCGGGCCATTGCTATTCTGCAACCGCTGAGCCGAGGAGAGCTCTGGTGCTGGGTTGTCAGGGAGAAATTCTCCAGGCAGCCGAAGTGGCTGTGCGAACACTAGCTCCGCTGGGGAGGCGTCTAAATCCTCTTTAGGTGCAGAACGCAACCCCAATAGAACCCATGGTAGTTTGTCAACCCAATTTGCATCCGTAAGCGACGCTCTGAGAGCCGCCTTCAGCGACCTGTGAAAACGTTCGCATAACCCGTTAGCCTGCGGGTGATACGCGGTCGTGCGGTGGATCGTTGCCCCCAGGCTGCGGGCCATCGCTGACCAAAGTTCGGAAACAAATTGTGGGCCTCTGTCAGACGTAATATCCAACGGAACTCCAAAACGCGCTACTCATGCAGTTAAAAAAGCGCACGCCACCTCCTCGGCTGTGGTTGACGACAGGGGAACCACTTCTGGCCAGCGTGTGGTGCGGTCAACCATTGTCAGAAGATGTGTGCACCCTTGCGAGGGAGGTAGGGGGCCTACGAGGTCCACATGGACATGATCAAACCTTTTAGCTGGAATATGAAACGGCTCCAAACGAGCTCTCGTGTGTCTATGCACTTTGGCCCACTGACAGGCCATGCAGGCTGCCGCCCACTCTCTAACTTGCTTGCGCAGGCCCGGCCATACAAATTTCTCCCCTACCATTTTGACCGAAGCGCGCACCCCCGGGTACGCCAGTGAATGGATCGAGTCAAAAACGCGGCGGCGCCACGAGGCCGGAACCACTGGACAGGGTCGCCTGGTGGAAACATTGCAGATTAGGGGGGGCATACCGTCTTGCAGCACCCTGTCCTCCAGCCTTAACCCTGTTTGTCCAGACTGGAGCGCGTGCACGTCCGCGTCGCCGCCCTGCTCCGCGGCCATGGCTGCGTAATCTATCCCTATGAGGACTGGGGCCGCGCGCACTTCTGCGCCGCTACCCTGGTCCACGGCAACAGCTGTGAAATCTACCTCTACGCGGGCTGGAGCAGCCACGGCACGCGAGAGGCAGTCTGCCACTACGTTAAGTTTACCCGCTACATGCTGGATATCGGTAGTGAACTCCGAAACTGCGGCCAGCTGTCTCTGTTGCCGGCCCGACCAAGGTTCCGAAATCTTGGCCATCGCAAAAGTCAGCGGCTTGTGGTCAACGAACGCGGTGAAACGGCGTCCCTCCAGCCAAAACTGGAAGTGACGAATAGCCAAATGGAGAGCTAACAACTCCCTGTCGAATGCGTTGTATTTTCACTCACTATCGCGCAAAGTCTTGCTGAAAAACACGAGCGGCTGCCAGGCTCCAGCCACATACTGTTCCACAACCGCCCCTATAGCCACATCTGACGCATCAGTAGTGAGTGCCATGCGGGCCATTGGGACTGGATGCGCTAACAACGCAGCGTTTGCCAAAGCTGTTTTGACTTCAGAGAATGCGTGCTCCCGCTCGGGAGACCATTCGATTTTATTTGCGGGTTTTTTTTTTTTAAGCACAGCGTACAATGGTTGCATGAGCTGCGCCGTGCGGGGGAGGAAACGATTATAAAAATTCACCATTCCCAAAAACTCCTGTAACGCTTTGACCGTTTGTGGCTGGGGAAAATTTGCCACCCCACGCACCTTGTCAGGCAGAGGAACTGCTCCTTCGGGAGAGACGCAATGCCCCAAAAAATCAATCTGCGCCACCCCGAACTGACACTTCGCTGGGTTGATTATTAGCCCATGCTCCGCCAACCTCCGGAAAACTGCCGTGAGGTGGTTTTCGTGTTCGTCTTTGGACACAGTGGCTACCAAAATGTCGTCCAGGTAGACGAACACGAAAGGGAGATCGCGCAACACCGCGTCCATCATGCGTTGGAAAGTCTGCGCTGCGCCTTTAAGCCCAAACGGCATGCGCAAAAACTCAAAAAGCCCGAAAGGAGTTATTACCACTGTTTTGGGTATGTCCTCAGCACAGACTGGGACCTGATGATAACCGCGTACCAGGTCTATCTTAGAAAAAATGCAAGTCCCCGCCAAATGAACTGAAAAATCCTGGATATGTGGGATTGGGTAGCGGTCGTGTGCTGTAGCATTGTTCAGCCTGCGAAAATCACTGCACGGCCGCCACGAGCCATCAGTTTTAGGGACCATGTGAAGCGGTGAAGCCCAAGGGCTCTTTGAACGTCGGATGATGCCCAATTTTTCCAGGTTGGCGAACTCCTCGTGCGCTATGGCCAGCTTAGCTGAATCCAAGCACCGAGCTTTTGCAAGAACGAGCGGTCCGGTGGTAGTAATAAAATGCTCCACCCCATGTTTAGCCACGGACGCCGAAAACGTTGGCACCGTGAGTGCTGGAAACTGAGTGAGGAGTGTGTGGAACTTACCACCTGCAGCTGTGACGTTGGCTTGTGCTGTTGGCGGGGCCACTCGCGCTGTACAGGGAATAGAAGAAAAAGAGAGTGCATTAACCAGGCGTCTGTTAGCAAGATCAACCAACAAACCATGTGAGCACAAAAAATCAGCACCTAACATGTTGAAATTGACTGCCGCTATGACGAAAGTCCACTCGAATGTGCGGCCGTGTAACGACAGAGACAGGGTCTTCTCCCCGAAGGTCTTAATCGCCGAGCCATTCGCTGCTGACACCACAGGGCCACTGGAAGACGCCAGCCGGTCAGCGTAGGAAGGTGTGATGAAACTCAGCTGGGAGCCTGTGTCCACGAGGAAGTGCCTCCCTGATTGCGCGTCCCTCAAGTAGAGCAGCTTGTTCTCCTCACCGAGAGCCGCAGCTGCTACCGATTCCCGGTCTTGGCGTTTCCTGAGCGCTTAAATTGGCACGGTGGAATGCACTTGCGTGCCCTCTCGGCGAAACGGCGATGGTAAAAGCAAAGGACGTCGTCCGCTCCGCGCCTCCTGGCCCCCGTCGCTGCCATCGTCGGTGAGTCTGGTGCTGCAGCCTCTGGCCCCCTGCCATCTTCGGATGTTGCGCCCAGCTCCACTGCTGCGGTCGTGGCCGTGTGTCGTCTATGGGCGTCGACGAGTCGTTGCGCCTCCTGGCCCAGCTCGTGGTAGTCTTGGTGGGCCAGCAGCTGTGAACTGGCCAGGGTAACTCTCACTGCTGGCGGTAGTGTCCTGAGGAAAAGGTGGGCGAAAATAAAGCCATCATCTTCGGCGTCTCTCAAACTCAGCATCTTTGCCATCAGGTCTGCAGGTCTGTCGACCTCATACTCAGTCAACGCCAGGAGCTTCTCTGCTCGCTCTCCCAGCGAGGGGGTGAAAAAACGGATGAGAGCAGCCTTCAAAGTGCCGTACTTGTCGTCGTCTGGCGGGTGGTTGATCAGGCTCTCTACACGCTGGGCTGTGTGGTTGTTCAGCTTTGCAACTACATGGTAGAACTTCGTGGCGTCTGCCGAAACCTTCCGAAGATGGAACTGTGCCTCAACTACGTTAAACCAGGAGCGCAGACTGTTCTGCCAGAAGTCCGGATGCTGGACTGTGGTAGCTGCATTAGCTTGACTGGCTCCTGATGAGTCCGGTGCAGGAGAATCGTCTCCGGCCATAATACGTCTTAAGGTCACCAGTGTGGAGATTGTGTGGAAAGGATGAGGCAGAGTTATTTCTCAAGTTCCATTTTATTCACAACACACTCTCCAACATTCAAAAGCAGAAGAAGGAAAAACCCCCAACATCTGCCAGTCTTATACCCCTGACATCAAAGTACAAAATCCCATTGTCTTTAAATCCCAAACACAATGCATCCCCCCTGCAGTTCCTCTCTCTTCCACCCAAACCTGGGTGGTCAGGAAATCATTCATGTCCATCTCTTTGCATATCAAAAGGCCAACTCTCTCGTCCTCCTCTTATCCCCAGGAGGTCCAGACCTTTTGTTCCTCTTCAGACGTGAAGCCAAAATAAGCACACAGGAATATACATGAGAGAATATGAACAGTCATATACATGTGAGCCCGTGAAACTACATATGTGCACCACACTTCACACTAAATGCCAACAGGCACATTTTTCACGTGGCACGATTACATTATAAATCAATGTAAACACATGAATAGACATGACTTCACTAACTGAGTGAGATGCAAACAGGCAAAGTTGCCTTTTTAACTTCAGCAGCAGTGTTCAACCTGCTGTGGAAATCCCTAAAATAACTTCATGATTAGGTTTACATTATCCGACGGGAGACTCCCTTGAAAAACTTGTCCCTGCCTGCAAAACTTCACAAGATGATGGGAGTTTACATTGCTAGCTTGTTAGCCTTGTTAGCATATCCGTCGCAGGAATCTGTGGGAAAATAACTCCGACATTTCGATTCAGCTGAAGAGCTCCCGGACCTTCTGTCTGCAAGTGAATGTCAGTCTAATTTTCAAACTAGTTTACTCTCCAGTGTTGATACTTTTATTGCGATGACAGCAGAATCTCAAAGCTAGTGCTATCCCTTGGACTTGAATGCACAATTTCCCGTGTGCTCACCTCTTTCCATTGATTTTGTATGCATTCGCACCGCCCGATGGCGTTTGGTGTGAAGGCACCTTAAGAGCAATAGTGCTTTCACGTCAGAGTCTCCAAAACACCAGAAAAGTCTCCAATAACACCAGAAAGTCACTAGATTTGTCACTAGTCGCTTTTTGCACAAAAATAGTCACCAAGAGGATTTGAAAAGTCATCAGATTTAGCGAGAAAGTCGTCAAGTTGGCAACACTGGTCTGTGTGTAATGTAGAGCTAACCCTGCACAAAAAACAAAATTAAAATTTCCCAAAACAAAACAGTCATCTTCCTCACAATGTCTGTGGAAGTATAGACATGGACTGTTGAAGAGAAAATAAGAATTAATGAGTTTATTAGTGTGGGCAGCGCGGTGGTGGAGTGGTTAGCACTGCAGCACCACAGCAACTCACCCTTGGCCAAGGGTGAAAACAACTTTTTTCTATATGTGAACAAGGAGTTGTGAGGCTCATTAATGGCATCTAATGGAGAACTAAACTCATGACCTCCAGCACCAGAGTCCAATACTTGCATTACCAATAAGGTCAACCCGATTGGAGAAAAAGTTGAAGTATTGGACTCCAGTGTAGGAGGTTGTGAGCTTGATCTATAACAGATTCCACCAGTGGGCCTCATCTCTCCATTGTTTTTGTTGCTTTGTAGGATTTATTGGCCATCCCGTGATGTCAGCAGTGTGTCAGTCCCAATATGGCTTGGTCCGAGTTACAAGTAGTGCTGCCAGTAGGACTCACTGGTGGTGATGGTGTCAGGTGGACACGTTTACATGCACCTCTGGCATTGGGATGATATCAAAATTTGGTTTGGAAATATGAGATGGTGCAATGAAACCATTACACATCAAGTAGGCTGGCCTTATGGGTGACATAATTGGAGTATTGGACTGTGTTGCAGAAGACTGTGACTTCAGCTTCCTCTCATTTTACCACCAGTGTGCTTCACTGGGCCCCTGGTAACATATGCTTTGAATATTCAGCCCCATGGGCAACAAAAACAAAAACCTATGATCATTAATGCACAGCATGAAATCCGGTGGCTAACAAACTTATACTAAGCCATGAAACACAAATCAAAATGCACTAAATGCTATGGAACTTCCATATGGTAGCATGCCAGGAATGCTGACATTATGCATTGTAGCTAGCTTTGTAATGCTAAAACACTTGGCAAATATAGAGACTGATGTAATGCATGGCGCAATGAATAAAGACAGCCATAACATACATTTATTGAGACTGAGATTGTCACTACCAGATTCACTTGCTGTTATACTGCTGGTATGGGATTCTGAGCCAATGTGTTTATGCTATAAAGCATGATGGTACTAGTTGTCAATAGTATCTACTGGTGAAAGTGATTAGTGCTTTTTCGATCCCTTAAGGATGATAATTGCAAATTTGCCTCAAACCACTTCCATTGTGAATGAGGTGGTGTTCAGTATGTATTACACTAATGCTGGTTGATGCATATTCAAAACATACCCACGAGTGACACTGTTTTTCCTCATGTAACTTTTTTGTGACTGTGATGATAGAACAGCAATCTTCTTCTTCTTCTTCTTCTTCTTCTTCTTCTTCTTCTTCTTCTTCTTCTTCTTCTTCTGGCTGCTCCCTTCAGGGGTCTCCACAACGGATCATATGACCCCATCTCACCCTATCCCTTCATCTTCCTCTGTAAAACCAACCCTCTCCATGTCCTCCCACTCCATTCATGAATTTTCTATGTGGTCTTCCTCTTTTCCTCCTGCCTGGCAGCTCCATCTTCAACATCCTTTGCCCCATATATCCATTATCCCTCCTCTGTACATGTCCAAACCATCTCAGCCTTGCCTCTCTTACTTTGTCTCCAAACTGCTCAACCTGAACTGTCCCTCTAATATACTCATTCCTAATCCTGTCCCTTCTAGTCACTCCCAGTGAGAATCTTAGCAGCTTCAACCCTCCAACCTCCAGCTCCGGCTTCTGTCTTTTTGTCAGCACCATGGTCTCCAAACCATACATCGCAGTAGGTCCCACTACTGTCTTGTAAATCTTCCCTTTCATTCTAACTGCTAGCTTTCTGTCACAAATCACCTGACACTCGTCTCCACCCACTCCACCCTGCCTGCACTCTCTTTTTTACCTCTCTTGTGCATTTTCCATTGCTTTGGATGGTTGACCCCAGGTATTTAAACTCATCTACTCTCATTACTGCTACCCCTTCCATCTTCACCGTTACACCTGCCTCACTCTCATTCACACTCATGTATTCTGTCTTGCTTCTACTGACTTTAACTTCTCTTCTTTCGAGACCATACCTCCACCTCTCCAGGTTCTCTTCCACCTGCACCTTACTCTCACTGCAGCTCACAATGCCATCTGCAAACATTATGGTTCACAGAGACTCCTGCCTAACCTCATCTGTCAGCCTGTCCATTACCATGGCAAAAAGGAAGGGGCTCAGAGCCGATCCCTGATGTAATCCCACTCCCACCTTTAATCCATCTGTCACTCCTACGGCACACCTCACAATCATCTCACTGTCCTCATACATGTCCTCCACCGCCCTTACATACTTTTCTGCCACTCCAGACTTTCTCATACAGTACCACACTACCTCTCTTGGCACCCTATCTTATGGTTTCTCTAGATCCACAAAGATGCAGTGCAACTCCTTCTGACCTTCTCTATACTTCTCCATCAACATTCTTAGAGCAAACACTGCATCTGTAGTACTCTTTCTTGGCATGAAACTGTACTGCTGTTCACTGATTGTAACCTCTTCTCTTAACCTGGCTTCAACAGCTCTTTGCCATAGTGTGGCTGATCAGCTTTATGCCTCTGTAGTTACTACAGCTCTGAGCATCACCTTTGTCCTTGAAAATTTGAACAATTTCCCAGCCATCTGGGAGTTCTTCCCGACCACCCAGAGCTTGTATCAACTCCCTCCTGAACTCTGTGCGACCTTCTTCCTTCTGAAACTTCCCCCACTTCCCCTAACATGCGGATCATGACGAATAATGGAACAACAATGATTGTTGATACATTATGTTATTATTGAATTTCATAGCCCTGTTTCAGCAATAGCAGGTTCAATAAAATAATTACATACCTGAGACTGGAAAATCTGTTTAATTACTTTCATTCCAAATTAACCTAATGTTGCTATTTTATTTTAATTTGGCATCTGCTTGATAGCAAAAATGTAAAATTCATTTTTTTTACATAATTGTAAATATATTTAGGCCTTAAGGGCTTAAATAGGGGTGCCTAGAGTGCCATGAGAGATTGTCCGGGGTTCCGAGGGAAGTTGTCTGTTTTCACTTAATTGGTCCTTCTTGTGCATTAGTTCCTGTAGTAGCTCTTCCAAGTCAGTGGGTGGCAGTATGAATGCAATCCTTCCCCTTTTTCTTGAGGGACCACCCCCACAACTTCCACAGTCACTCAGCACCATCTGTGGAAATCCCCCCCAAAAATGCGCTGCCATGTCTGAGCCCACAACTCCATCTGGAGTTGCACACCAGCCATGAAAATGACACCATTCCCTCCAGAAACTTCATCAAGACATGAGCTGCCCCTCCACCAAACAGGCATTGGACCCAAAATGCCATGTAGTTCTGCTGGTGTGGAGTACTTTTGCTGTGAAAAGCAGCCCCTTTGCAGAAGCACAGTGCCTCTGGTAAGTGGCAGTCTTATTTTTCAAACAAATTTATTCTCCCAGTAATGTCAGAATATCAACTCAGACTGGTTATTGTGACCAAGCATCAAGCAAGTTTGTTGAACACAATCCAACTCTTGCAGATGCAAATTTGTGTGTATTTGTGTCGTCTGGAGCCAAAGTACTTGTGTTCACATGTTTCCACTTACTTTCTCTGCAATCACGCTGCATTCCAGGATAAATATAAACAAATTACATTACTAAATTGTCATTATGTATGCCGTAATAGGCTACAATGTGTCATTTTATGACATTTTTGGTTGGTGGGGTGCTGTGGGATTTTTTTTTCAATAAAAAAAGGGTGCTATAGCCCAAAATGTCTTCATACTTAGAATGACAGTGGGTGGTTAAGGTCACCTATTCTAAATCTGAAACTTGTCTCTGCGGTCAAAATATCTCAAGCACCTCAAAAACCTGACAGACCAGGGGTTGTACATATTAGTGAGGATGCATCACGTAAGTTCCTTTACTGTCATTCAGTATAGGCTGTATTTGCACCTTTGTTGGGCTGGCCCAATAAAAATAGGTCATTTTATTCTCTGTTGCATTAGGATGCCATTTTCCTTCCTTCTTTTCATGGATGCCACAGTACAGTGGTTCCATTCAGCAAGGAAGTGCATGAGTCAACTGGCTATGGCACATTTCCATCTTTCTCTTCCCTTCTATCATGGACATTATCAGATGCCTATAGCTGCTACGTTAGCAAAAAGACATCCTCCCCAACTCCCCCATGAGTTAATCTGTCAGGAGGACGATTGCAGCATTCCTCTCCCTCTGCCTCTTATCACCACTCTGAGGCAACTTCTTAAGTAGGAGCAGGAGATAAGATGGGTTAGAGGAAAGAGATATCGTGGACTAAAATGAGATTTAATTTGTGATGGAATTTCTACATGTTTCCATTGATGCTGAGTAGGTAACACTTAGGGAGGTATGAGCTCTCCATCTGGGTAAACAATTGTTCTCTGCCTGTGCAAACAATTCCTAATTACTTCTGTCTGATTAACTGAAGAATCTGAGCTGCATCCCAGACACAAATAAGCCACAGGTGCGTGTCGGGTAGCCACCACATGATGAATGCACAAAGACACTGCTAGAAATTGTGGTTGTTTGTGGTATAATACAAGTCCACATGATTATAGAACTCCAACTTAGGCTGTACTGTGAAAGTGCCATGGAGGTCTGGGTTACTTTATTTTGAAAATGTATCAAATCCTGCTTGTTATCACTCACAAGAAGCATTTAAATTTTTAATTATTTCTTTTTGAGTACAAAAAAGAAAAGATTTAAATGAATCTGTCGTGGGAAACAATACGATTTGCTTGTAAGCCTTCAGTGCCTGTATAATTTTAGCTGCTGGGGTTATCTGCTTACTTATAAATCCTATATGAAAATGTTATTTCAGGTCAACATTTTGGGAGATGGGTTGGGGAGATCCAGTAATATTTTATTTATTTGCATATTTTTTGTTAATGTGTACTGAGCTATATTAGGGACATGCCTATGTATATCTTGTTATTAGCCAATGCAGAAGCCACACATACCACCTTCATTTTGTGCCTAAGTGTAGTTATGCTATTAGCTGTGACCGGCTGTGACATCCTTATGATTCTTACCGGCCATTGACATACAGTATGTACACACTTGATAGGACATGGCTAGCCACCAGGCTAATCATGTTCCACATAGCTTATTTAGATCATTACAACGAATAGAATGAACAATTGTTTGTGTACCCTGTTATCACAAAGCTGTAGGTCCTTTCAATTATTATAATTACCTACAGAATATGGTACCTCCATTTGTCATGAAAATGTTATCCATGTCCTATGTAAGACCTATTATCCATGTCCTATTAAGATCCAAGATGGCGCCGCGGATGGCAGCCACTGGCTTCTGCTCTCTGATGTTTTTGATAATTTTGTGTGTTTTTTTGGACTTCTGCTCTTCCGTCCGAGTAACCTATTCAAGGGAGGAACTACTTTCACTCAGACTATCTCCCAATGCAACTTCTCCGCCAGTTTCTGCTGCTGATCTGAAGTTTTTTCAGTTGATCTTAGCTGTGGGAGCAGCTGCTATTGGCACTGGCCGGAAACGAAGGTGGCGTGGTAAGCATGCCGGTGCGCTAGTCAGGCTGAAGAAACGAAGATATCACATGCCGCTCCCATCGATCCATCTGACCAATGTCCGCTCTTTGGCGAACAAAATGGACGAACTGCTGCTCCTGACTCACAAAAACCTGGATTTTAGCAGATCTGGCGCCCTGTGTTTCACGAAGTCCTGGCTGAGTGAACACATCCCGGACAGTGCGGTTTGCCTGGACGGATTCCAACTGTTTTGCGCTGATCGCAGCCGAGAATTCTCTGGAAAGACTAAAGGTGGTGGAATCTGCTTCTACATAAACGAAGGTTGGTGTACTGATGTCACAGTGTTGAAGAAGTTTTGTAGCCCTAACCTAGAGTCACTGTTCATAAACTGTAAACCCTTTTATTCACCGCGAGAGTTCTCCTCGTTTATTCTGGTCGGAATTTATATCCCGCCTGCTGCTTGTACAACGGAGGCACTGCAGCACCTCACAGACCAGATAGCAGATGTGGAGGAAAAACATCCAGACTCTCTGCTTATCATTCTGGGTGATTTCAATAAAGCTAATCTCACAAATGAGCTTCCTAAATACAGACAGCATATTAAATGTCCCACTAGGGACACAAATACACTTGACCACTGTTACACAGTTTTAAGAAACGCCTATCATGCCGTCCCCCGTGCAGCTCTGGGTTTTTCTGACCACTGTCTGCTCCATCTTATTCCAACATACAGACAGAAACTAAAAACTTCCAAGTCTGTTGTAAGGACTGTGAAGAAATGGACTGAGGAATCAAAGCTGGAGTTACAAGCCTGCTTTGACTGCACAGACTGGAGTGTTTTTGAAGATGCAGCCATTAACCTAAGATAAGATAAGATAAGATAAGATAAGCCTTTATTAGTCCCACAATGGGGAAATTCCAGGATTGCAACAGCACAGGGATAGCAACACTCAGAGCAATAATCAGAAGGCAAGAAAAAAAAAACAAAACAAGAACATCTAGTAAACATATGTACATATTACTATAAATGTATATATATAGACACACAGTGCGGAGCATTATGGTTGGTGAATGTGCAGCAGAAAGTCTAAGTTCTCTCTCCGCGGATGCGGCGGGCCAGCTGGAAGTCTTTGGGCATGATGGTGACCCTCTTGACGAAGAAGAGACCCACCAGGTAGGCCTCTCTGGGCTCCTGCAGAGCCATGACGGCGAAGCTCAGGAAGCGCAGGTGGGTCTTGAAGTCCTGAGCGATCTCCCTCACCAGGCGCTGGACGGGCAGCTTACGGATGAGCAGCTCCGTGGATTTCTGGTAATGACGGATCTCTCTCAGAGCCACGGGCCTGTGACGGCGAGGCCTCATCACTCCGCCGGTGGCCGGAGCGCCTCTCCGAGCAGCCCTGGTGGCTAGCTGCCTCTGGGGGGCTTCTTCCTCCAGTAGATGTTACGGGCGGTCTGCTTGGTTCTTGCCATCGCTCTTTATTATTCTGTCTTATATTTCTTGCACGCCGCCTAACCTCCAGCCCGGCACCCGCGTCGTTTTCGCTACAGCTCCCGGTATGTCGAGTTTCCCATTAGCACCGGGCGGCGGCCAAGTGCTAGCTAGCACTAGCTCCTCCCCGCTGTAACGTCTCCCGCTGTAAACAGTGGCTCCGTCCGCCGACCCGGGAGATCCCCGGGGCGATCCGTGCATCCGTGATATATATACAGAGTGAAAGGTGTAGAAAGAAGAAGGAAGATAAAAAACGGCTGTTGCAACGGGCAGCCGACTCGTGTGGCGCCACCGGTCCGGCGGAACCGGAACCAGAAAAAAAAAAAAAACCCTAAATGAACTCACTGACACTGTGACATCATACATCAGTTTTTGTGAGGACATGTGTGTGCAGACCAAGACCTTCTGCACATACAACAACAATAAACCCTGGTTCACTCCTAAACTGAAGCAGCTATGTCAGACCAAGGGGGAGGCCTACAGGACTGGTGACTGGACTCTGTACAAGCGGGCCAGAAACACGCTGACAAAGGAGACCAGGCCTGCTAAGAGGAGCTACAGTGAGAAGTTACAACAAAACTTCTCAGCCAACAACTCTGCTTCTGTTTGAAGAGGCCTGCAGAATATCACCAACTACAGGAGACCATCCCCCCACCCTGTGGAAAACCTCCAGCTGGCTAACGACCTAAACAGCTTTTACTGTAGGTTTGAAAAGAACCTACAGTTCTCACCTCCCACCCACACAAAAGGATTATCTGCAGCCCCAGCAACTCCATCCCTCCTCCACTCTGACCTCCCACCAGCACTAACGATCTGTGAAGAGGAGGTGCGCTGGGTCTTTCAGAGACAAAAGATCAAGAAGGCTGCAGGACCTGATGGTGTGTCTCCGTCCTGCCTGAGAGTCTGCTCCAACGAGTTGGCCCCCATCTTCACCCGGATCTTTAATAGATCACTGGAGCTGTGTGAAGTGCCTTCCTGCTTCAAACGCTCCATCATCATCCCAGTTCCCAAGAAACCCTCTGTTACAGGATTAAACGACTACAGACCTGTTGCCTTGACCTCTGTGGTCATGAAATCCTTGGAGAGATTGGTGCTGAACCACCTGAAGGTCGTCACAGGCCCCCTGATGGACCCACTGCAGTTCGCCTACCGGTCAAACAGGTCAGTGGATGATGCAGTGAATATGGGACTACACTACATCCTGCAACACCTCGACTCCCCAGGGACGTACGCCAGAATCCTGTTTGTCGACTTCAGCTCAGCGTTCAACACCATCATCCCAGGCATTCTTCATCAGAAACTCCTCAAGCTCAAGGTGCCCCCCTCCACCTGCCAGTGGATCTCCAGCTTTCTGACTGACAGGTGGCAACAGGTGAAGCTAGGGAGATTTACATCCAGCTCCCGAAAAACTAGTACTGGCGCCCCCCAAGGATGTGTCCTTTCCCCACTGCTCTTCTCCCTCTACTCCAACGACTGCACCTCAGAGGACCCTTCGGTGAAGCTCCTGAAGTTTGCGGACGACACCACAGTCATCGGTTTGATCCGGGATGGTGATGAGTATGCATACAGGCGGGAGGTGGAGCAGCTGATCCTCTGGTGTGGCCAGAACCATCTTGAACTTAACCCAGCCAAAACGGTGGAGATGACTATGGATTTCAGGCGACACCCTCCTTCATTCCCCCCACTAACCATGCTCAACAGCACAGTGTCCACTGTGGACTCCTTCAAGTTTCTGGGTACCACAATCTCCCGGAACCTGAAGTGGTCCTCCCGTATAGACACTGTCCGGAAAAAGGCCCAGCAGAGGTTGTTTTTTCTGCGTCAGCTCAAGAAGTTTGATTTGCCTCAAGAGCTGCTGGTTGTCTTCTACACCGCCATCATCCAATCTGTCCTCTGCTTTTCCATCACTGTCTGGTTTGGATCTGCCACTAAACAGGACAAGACCAGACTGCAGCGGATCATTAAGTCTGCGGAGAGGATCATTGGTACCGACCTACCCTCCATTGAGAACTTATATCGGTCCATAACCAGGAAACAGGCGGGAAACATCTGTGCTGACCCGTCACACCCCGGCCACAAACTGTTTGAACTTCTATCTTCTGGTCGTCGTTACAGATCACTGAAGGTCAAAACCACCCGTCATAGGAACAGTTTCTTTCCTCAAGCCATCACTCTGATGAACTCCTAACATTCACCTACCTGTTGCTGTACTCATGACTTTTCATCCATTCTTACATTGCACATAACTCTCACACTGCTTTTTACTTCATTCACATTATATCACTGAATCTGAGTTCACATTGAAATACTGTGTGACTGTATATTTTTTCATATATTTCTGCAAAGTGTGGATAGTCTGAGTAAATAAGCTGCATATATTCCTGTATATATTTGCATCCTTTTATAGAAACGTGGGCAGATTGTAATTTACTGTACATACTCTGTTGTCATTGAATCCTTATTTAAATCTTATTTAAATCCTCCACCTGAACAACGAGAGCAAGTTTTTAGCCTAAGTCAAATTCCTTGTATGTGTTGTGCATACTTGGCCAATAAAGCTGATTCTGATTCTGATTCTGATTCTATGTAGTGTTTAGTGCAGTCTCATCATCCATGTGTTCAGATATAAATCTTATGATTATTTTCATCAATATATTATTTTTTCTAAGAATATAAAGACTGTAATTGCAAACAGAAGGCCAAAGGACTCTGTCTAAACATGGGAAAAACCAAAATCATGTTCTCCGGTCCAGGCCTGGATGTTCTCCAGAAGTCCAGCAAGTATCCATGTGTTATGTGTTTCATTGGCACTGGCCATGGCTCCGTCTTTTGTGGTGGTTGCTCGAGATGGGTGCACAAGAGGTGAAGTAGGCTCACTGGTGGTCGGGCGTATGACCAAGTTTTCCGATGTAAGCGATGTCGTGGGAAGGCCAAGCCAATCGATGGTCGACCTATGACACAGATGGTTGCTGGCAATGACAAGCTGGAAGTGGTGGCATCTTTCTGCTACCTGGGTGACATACTGTTTGTTGGTAGTGGGTCTGAGCTTGCCACCATCACAAGATGGCAGGCTGAATGGAACAAGTTCAGGCAGGTGCTCCCAATTCTTGAGACCTGCTTGATCCCACCAACTTCAAAAGGCCATATCTACAACTCTTGCATGAGGAGCGTGTTGCTGCACAACAGCGAGACATGGCCCATGACTTCTGCCTGTCTTAACTGTCTGCAGTGGAATAACAGGGACATGAGCCACTTGATGTGTGGCATCTCCACTGAGGATGAGATCAGCTCGCAAGCACTCTTGGTAAGGTTGCAGCTGGATGACCTCGAGGACGTGCTCCGCACGCACTGTTTGCCTTGGTTCGGCCATGTGGAGAGGAATGTCAGTTGGATTAAGAAGGTCATGGATTTCGATCCTGGTAGCAGCAGAGGTCAAGGAAGAGTTAGATCAAAGAAGACATGGCTGGAGGGTGTCTGTATGGACCGAGTCAAGCTACAACAGGCCCAGGTTGAACCAGTGGACAGGAACCACTGGAGTGGGACTGTGAGAAGCGTAGTCAAGCAGGACCCACCCCAACTGAGGGACTAATTGTGATCTGTCAAAAATAAATATGGATGATGAAGATAATGATGATGATGATGATGATGATGATGATGATGATGATGATGATGATGATGATGATGATGATGATTCTGCACTGCTCTAAATATTGTGCTGATGTATTTTTTTATGAAAATGCAGTCCAGTACAACTTTAAGTACTACAGACTAAAGCACTAACATTCAATTCTTAATGTCTAAATATGAAATGAGATTCAAAATAGTGGGAACTGAATTGCATTCACAACTTGAAAAGTTCCAGTTCACTTATTTCCCTTTACTCAGTTGTGGAGATCATTGAAAGAATTTTGAGTGTTTTAAAAAAATGGCAGGATCGCTCACCAATCTTTTAGTAATCTCTGAACGATCGTCAAGATCACTCATTGATCTCTCAGTGATCTCCGCAGTCCTCAAAGTTTTGATACAGTCCAAAACAATCTCTCAACAATCTCTCTACAACTACCAAGGGCTGCTCTATGATCCCCTCAATCTCTCAGTGATGTCTCAGCAATCTCCACCATGGCCTTTCAGCTAGATAGATAGATAGATGTACTTTATTGATTCCAAACTGGGAAATTCCAGTGTAACAGCAGCATGACAGTAGATGACCAAAACAACAGAAATACACACAGCATAATAGACAAGGTGATTTACCCATGGAAAGCAAAACTGCTAAATAATTTATACACATTGTAGAGGAATAGATGGTGACCCATATACAGTAGGACCATGAATCATACCCGCTGTATAATGCAGGACTATCAGGTGCAGGGTGAAACGTGAGGCACCAATTAGACTGCAAGGTGCAGTATGGCAGCATAGTTATGACCAGAAATCATTAGAGTGAGTTATTGTACAGTGAAATGGCATGTGACAAGAAAGATTTCCTGTACCTAACTGTTCGGCAGCAAAGTTGTAGCAGTCTGCTGGAGAAAGTGCTCCGCTGTCTGTCCAGTGTATGGTGGAGGGGCTGATCAGGATTGTCCATGATAATTCACAGTTTGTTTAGTGTCCTCCTTTCCACCACAGTCTGAAATGTCTCCAGCTTGAGACCAATTACAGAGCCAGCCCTCTTGACAATCTTGTCAAGTCTGTTGGTGTTGCTGGCTCTGATACTGCTATCCCAACAGACAGCAGCAAAGAAGATGGTGCTGGCGTCAACGGTCTGGTAGAAAAGCTCCAGCATCCTGTTGCACACATTGAAGGATCTCAGCTTCCTCAGGAAGTAGAGTCTGCTCATCCCCTTCTTGTAAGCAGCATCGGTGTTGGATTTCCAGTCCAGTCCTTTGCTGATCATGACACCCAGGTATTTGCCATCCTCAACTACCCCCCCCCCCCCCAATCTGCAATTGCTGTGAAGGCGTCCTCTTCTGCCTGAAGTCAATCACCATCTCTCTTGGTCTTTCTGACGTTCTCTGCAGCCTTAGCCCTGCCCTCCATGATGAATTGGCCACCCGTAACAAACCTGTTTATATTGAGGAGTTGATCACATTAGCAATCAGGATAGATAACTGCCTCCGTGAACACTCCTGGGAGTGTCACCAAAATAGTGCCTTGTTCCCCCATGTTCTACCTCCTCTTCGGTTGTGCCAACTCAACAGCTGCTGCGGACAGTGCAGAGCCCATGATCATGGGCCAGTTCAAACTGTCCACTGTGGAGCAGTGCCACTGGCTGAAGGCTGGTTTATGCCTGTCCTGCACGAGCACAGAGTATACTGTATCTAGCTGTCTGCTGTTGCCAAAAAGAACATGTCCGTCAGTCGCTGTAGGGGACTGGTGGGCACAGTCTCATCCTCACAATAGGCTTCTTGTACTGGTCATTATCCAACAAACAGGTTCCTAGTTCTCCACTGCGGCTTTAGTAGACTCTGGTGTGGAGCAAAACTTTTTTTTTTCTTTTTCTGAGAACCTGGCAACATGACTCAAACTTTCCTGCAATTAACTACCGTTACCCTTGAACTTAGTTACCCTGTCAGTGTAGCATTTGTCCAGAGTCGGTAAACAAACGGCTCCCAATTCCATATTGGTGTCAGGAGCATGTGCAGTTTATTTGTGCTACCAACCTCCACTTCTCCCATCAGCTTAAGGTACCCTTGGTTAAAGCTTCATAGCCCTCAGATTGATTGGCAAACAGGAAAAGTGTTATCATGGAGTTTATTCTCGCTTTCCACCTGCCTACAATCAGCAGCGTGTTCTCCATCTGTACCCCTCTGCGTCCCTCCTGCTGACGTGCCCAACCTGAGCAACATTCCTCGAGAGTACCACAATCTTGTTACCATTTTCAGTAAGGGCAAGGCTTTGTTGTTGCCCCCTCACAGTTCGTACGACTGTGCCATCAATCTGCAAGCTGGATCCCCATTACCTTCTAACAAGCTTTATAGTCTGTCAGCACCAGAACGGTAGACAGTGGAAAAATACATTAAGGAATCATTAAGCACTAGCATAATCAGACCATCTTCATCAGTGATGGGGGTGGGGGTTTTCTTCATGGCGAAGAAAAACAGGTCCCTTTGGCCATGTTTTGACTTCAGGGACCTAAATAAAATTACCATCAAGGACAAGTATGAACTCCTACTAATCAACTCAGCTTTTGATCTACTCCAGGGGTCCAAAATTTTCCCAAAACTCCATCTTCACAATGTGTACCATTTGGTTTGAATTAAGGAAGACTACAAATGGAAGACTAGGTTTCGTAGTCCAATCAGACATTTTGATTACTTAGTCATACCCTTCAGACTCATGAACACCTCCGCTGTATTCCACCGGCTCATAAATGATGTTCTGAAGGACTTTCTAAACCCTTTGGTATTTGTTTATTAGGATGACAACTTGGTCTTTTCTCGTGGTCTCTGCGTGTGATCTGTCTCCCTGCCTATTTTCCCCTCTAATTAGGCTCATGCCCTGCAGCCTTGCTCATCACCTGCTGTCATTATTGGAGGCTGTTTAAATAGGGTGTTCTCCTTTCACTCTGCCTGGTGACATTAACCTGCACACAGCCTGTACCATGCTCTGAGCGCTGCTTCATGTGATTATTCTGCCTTGCCATGTTTTTGATCTTTTGCTTGCCCTAGACCCTGACACTGCCTACTTTATTGCATTTATCTGCCAGCCTGAATCTAGTCTACTGTGCCCTGACCCCTGCCCGCCTCTGGATTCTGAAAATAGCCTTGGAGACTGGATTTGGATATTCTTGGATTGTGCACACCCTCATCCCCCAAAGTATGTCGACTTACCACCGTTATCTTCACTGCTCTTCACTCTCACTCCCCAGCACTCAGGCCTGGCCAGCATATCCACAACAATCCCCTGGAAACACCCCAGCAGTATCTCTACACCTCTTCCCCTGGCAACCTGCTTCCCCAGCATGGAGATCCTTCACCTGCTCCCAGTTGCTCTCCCCTGTAGAATTGTAAGCACAAAGAAATTAACTTTAAAATGTCATCATACGGTTTATCAGTTATACTTACCTGCCTCTCTGCTCTCTCCCCTTAGGTTGCCAGATTCATGGGTTCAGCTACGTTGCACATTACCTTGCACAATTATTGCAATAAATATTATTGTTCACTTCACCTATCATTTCCTCCTGTGTCTGCTTTTGGGTCATATGCCACACACCTTAACATCCCGGTCCATTGAGGAGCATCGTATTCATGTGAGAACAATACAGCAGCACCTCCTGGAGAACCAACTCTACATTAAAGCCGAGAAATGTGAGTTCCACACCTCTACCACTGCATTTTTTGTGTTCACTGTGGCTAACCAGCTGATTGAGGTAGACATAGGTATGGTTAAGGTGGTAACTGAGTAGTCCATCCCCCCTTTTATCATAAAACTTCAACAGTTTTTTGGTTTCACCAATTTTTACCACTGCTTCATCCTTAACTACAGCATGGTAGCCCAACCCCTCACTCAGCTCTCCTCAATTAAAGTGACATTTGCTTGGACTGATAAAGCGGACAGGGCCTTCTCACATCTAAAGTTACTTTTTTCTAGTGGTCCTATTTTAGCACAGGTTGACCGGAGTCAACAGTTCATCGTGGAGGTTGATGCCTCGGACTCTGGAGTCAAGCACCGATCATAAGGTCCACTTGTGCACGTATTTCTCTCAGCAACTGTTGACAACCAAGAGGAATTAAAACATTGGTGATCGAGAGTTGGTGGCAGTGACGCTCCCTCTATAGGAATGGCGACATTGGCTAAAGGGGACCTATTTGCCTTTTGTTGTATGGAAAGACCATAAGAACCTTGAGCATTTGAGATTGGCTAAGAAGCTAAACTAATGGCAGGCTTATGGTCTTTGTTCTTTGGGCAGTTGAATTTTACCATCACCTATAGACCAGGCTCTAAGAACACTAAGTCTGATGCACTCTTCAGGCAGTTCCCCACTGACATGACTCCAATGGAGGCCCAACGTATCATCTCACCCTCCTGTGTCAACAGGGTGTTAAATTGTGAGATCAAAGTGAAGGGTAGGGAGGTGTAGCAATCCAAACCAGATGCCCGGGGGGAGGGGGGGGGGGGTCCGGCAGGCCAGCTGTATGTACCATTTAAGGTCTGAAGGTCTTCACTGGCTGCACACAGCAAAGTTCACCTGTCAACAGGGAGTCTCTCACACTTTGTCTCACCTGAAACGTTCTTTCTGGTGGCCATCTATGAGCAAGGATGTTTGGGATTACATCCATGCATATCCCCAGTGCTCTGCAGGTAAGACATTGCCCTCTCCTCCAGCTGGGTTGTTGATGCTGCTCCTTATTCCTAGTAAGCCGTGGTCTCACCTAGCCTTGGATTTCACTACTGGTCATCCACCCTCTAATAATCCCAATGTTATCCTCACTATTGTCAACTAATTCTCCAAAGTGGCTAATTTCATCCTGTTATTCAAACTGCCTTCCGCCACAGAGACTTCAGATCTTTTTACTCTTCATGTTGTCCAATTGCATGGCATAAGTGTGGATATTGTGTTTGATCGTGGTGTACAGATTATCTCCCAGGTATGGCGTGCCTTCTGCAAGGCCATTGGGTCCTCAGTGAGCCTGATGTCTGGTTACCATCCCCATTCGTCGGCCTCCGTCAGTCTATGATGACCATGGAAGAGAATCCTAAACGTCTACTCTGCTGGAACAGCACCGCCTGTGGCTGAACAGGCCGATGCGCACCGGTGTTCTACCTTCCAGCGTTGGTAGGATTCAAGCCTGGGCAGGAAGATATGGAGGACAAGATGTTACCCATGCAGCATGTCCCCCCTCTCCACGTCACTGATGAATCCAAAGGAACAGCAGGGCTGCTATAGTTTGGCACCAGCGCCGTCGCAGGAGCTGCCAGAACGATTTTGAGCACAACAGAGAACTGCCTTAGGGGCTCCGACTCCGGATTTTTCCTCAGGGTTGACTCCCGAAGCCTTTCCCGTGACCGGGTGTGCCGCAAGGCAGCGGAGGTTTGAAATCAGGGTTTACCTTCCCCTAGATGGGCTACCTTCCCAGGTTGACGAGCCACCATCTACCCGAAGCATCTGGTTTTAAGGCGCCAGAGATCCGCCCTCGCCCCTTCTCCTATTAGTAAAAGCACTTCCGCCGGGCTTAGAGACTAAACCACATGGGCAGGCTAGGAGTTGGACTTAGTTGTCAGAGGCTTTTCGAGACGCACGCCGTAAGGAGCATTTTATGAGCACTGAGAGCTTAACCCCAGTACCGCTCCTGGCTATGACAACCTTGGAACCATCCCCAGAGTAACAGGAAATGTGAGAGTGCCAACCAATGAATGATGGCAGCTCTGAGATGCGTTACGGTAGCGAACCCTGCATCCTGGAGCTGCGACTTACCCCGTGAAGAGTATGAGCACAATGCCTTAACCTCCTGTTCTACAGGTCTGTCTTCCGTCAAGGCTATAGCTCAGCTGAATATCCTGGAGGAGGAGATCACCATGCCTTCAGTGGAGCATCATATTAGACGGTGGCGTCACTCTTTGAAGTCCACCAGAGCGTCTCTCTTTCATACAGGTGAGCAAAATTCTACCACTGCCAGCTGTAGGAGATCTGCATCTCCGGAGTAACAACCAGGTGTCTTTGTGAGGCGGAATGTTAGGACCCAAATGCCAGACTGACGTTCAAAATATTTATTGAGCTGGACAGCACTCCAGCTTGAGGGCTGTAAATAATAAGGCAAAACAGGTGGGCAAGGACAGTCAAAACAGAGCAGGAATAAACTTAAATTCAGCAAAGCAGAAGTGTGGATTCATGTCAAAATTGACAAGGACGCCATGCTCAGGTGAGGGGCGGCATCCCTTAAATACAAACTGCAACTGAACATAACTACAAATAGGTATGCGCACTTAGCAACTAAACAGGTCAAAATCCGACTGTGCAAAGATGGAAACTGAAGATGCTGTAAAAATAAAGCCAAACCCAAAAACGAAGAGTACAAATGCTAACGGGAATAAAACTACCCGATTTGACTACTAAAAATAAGATTAGCAACCAAGGACTAAGAATACAGCAGGGATAAAAACATAACACAGAGATCATGGTAATACTAATAACAATCACAGAATCAATCATAGAAAACTAAACTCAATCCTCACACCAGGATAAAGAGCATAACAAGACTCTGAAAATGAATAATAATACAGAGATTCATAAAATATCAACTAAAGGTGAGGACGTGAGTTGAGACCCATGTCCTGGTGACAAGAAAATATAATCTACAAAACAAGGCGAGGACATGAGCTCAACCCAAATATTGACACCGGGTCAGAAAGTATGGCTTTCCACTAAACATACTCCTCTCAAGACTGACACAAGAAAGCTTTCTTCTCGGTTCATTGGCCCATTCTCCTTTTCTAAAATTGTCAATCCTTCTTCCGTCTCCTTCCCTCTCTCTGTGTCCATCCTACCTTCCATGTCTCACAGATCAAGCCAGTCTCCACCAGCCCTGTGTGTCTTCCATCCAAGCCACCACCTCCACCGAAGATGGTCAATCGTGGCCTCGTCTACCGGGACAGCTGCATCATGGATGTTCAGTGCAGATGGCATGGCTTCCAGTTGATGGCATGGATTGGAAGGGATATGGTCTAGAGAACACCTACGCAAGAATGCTGTTTGTTGACTTCAGCTCAGCATTCAACACAGTTATCCCCTCCAAGCTGATCACTAAATTTGGGGACCTGGGAATCAGTACCTCCACCTGCAACTGGATCATGGATTTTCTGACCAACAGACCACAGCATGTTAGGTCAGGCCCCAATTGTTCTTCCGTCATCACACTCAACACTGGTGCACCACAGGGCTGTGTGCTCAGCCCATTCCTCTACTCCATCTTCACCCATGACTGCAGGCCTATGTGTGGATCCAATTCCATCATAAAGTTCACAGATGACACCACGGTGATTGGACTCATCAGGGACAACGATGAGTCAGATTACAGGGCAGAGGTTGAGCACTTGGCTACTTGGTGCGCTGACAATAACCTGCTCCTTAACACCAGCAAAACCAAGGAGCTCATAGTGGACTACACAAAGGAGAGGGGAGAGACACATGACCCCATTCATATCAATGGCATAGCTGTTGAACGTGTCCCCAGCTTCAAATTCCTGGGGACCCACATCTCGGAGGACCTGTCCTGGTCAGTTAACACCACCAGCCTGATCAAGAAGGCCCATCAGCGCCTCTTCTTCTTGAGGACACTGAAGAAGAACCATCTGTCAACTGACATCCTGGGCAACTTCTACCGCTGCGTGATAGAGAGTACCCTGACCAACTGTGTCACAGTCTGGTATAGGAGCTGCTCTGTCGCTGACCGTAAGGTGCTGCAGCGGGTGGTGAAAACTGCCCAACGCATCACAGGGACTCCACTTCCAGTTATAGAGGACGTCTACAGGAAAAGATCTCTGCGCCGGGCACGCAGCATTCTTAGGGACTCCAACCATCCTGCTCATGGACTGTTCCAGCTTCTCCCCTCCAGAAGGCGTTTCAGAAGCCTTCGGACTAGAACCAGCAGGTTTAGGAGCAGTTTCTTTCCAACAGCTGTCACGTTATTGAACTTAGTTCCCCGCTGACTCTCTTACCATCCTCACCTGTACATAACTGCCCATCTAACTTATTGTACATTATTTGCACATAACAGTACTCTTAACTTTCTGCACTGCTTCATATATTTGCATATATTTGCTCCTCCTGTGCTCCTCCTTAACACCTCCTGTGCTATGTTCTACATGCTAAACATGGACGTGCCACCTATGTGCGTTCTGACATAGTTGAAGCAAATCACCTGATAACAACACATTTCTCAGACACCATAATCATTGGTGGCTTCCATATTGTCAATGTGTACAAGCCCCCTAATGCCAACTGGGATCTGCAGGTCTTACCCACCCTACCCCACCCTGCCATC
This sequence comes from Pholidichthys leucotaenia, assembly GCA_020510985.1. NCBI lineage: Eukaryota > Metazoa > Chordata > Actinopteri > Cichliformes > Pholidichthyidae > Pholidichthys > Pholidichthys leucotaenia. Next base: position 238,330,083 of record CM035845.1, read on the forward strand.
TATGTGGGGGACTTTAACAGCCATCACCCTGACTGGGGGTACCCAGCAGTGGACAGTGATGGGAAGGCACTTTCAGACTGGGCATCCAGAAATGACCTCGCTTTGATATACGACCCCAAACAAAGAGGAACCTTCCACTCTGCTAGGTGGAAGAAGGACTATTCTCCTGACCTGTGTTGGGTCAGCTCTTTGAATGGGGAGCCATATCCTACACAGATCCTCATTCTTGATGATTTTCCACACAGCCAACACCGGCCCCTGCTTGTACACATTGGCCTACAACTTCCAGTCATATACAGCCCAAGGAAGATGCGCTGGAACTTCCGCAAAGCCAACTGGAAGAAATTCAGTGAAACTCTGGACCGGAGCGTTGTTACCATCCCACTCCACACCATCACTGTAGATGAAGCATACAACCGCTTCTGCAGCGCAATCTTCAAGGCTGCCCATACTGCAATCCCACGAGGCTACCGACCCCTCTATGTCCCATGTTTGGACGGAGAAAGTGCTGCCCTCCTACAATCCTATCAAACATCAGGGGACCCAGAGATAGCAGACCATCTCATTGAATCGCTAAATACAGCTCGGCGAAAGAAATGGGAGGAGACAGTTGCTGACCGGAGCTTTACCCACTCTAGCAGGAAATGTTGGAGCCTCATCCGTCGCCTAGGAGCTGCACAGAAGCCCCCTAGCCAAAGCCGAGCATCCGTCACACCCAACCAAGTTGCATCCCACCTACTGACTATCGCCAAAGCACCCCAAGACAAAGACACCAAAAGAGCAGTTACAACTGAGCTAAAAAAACACCAAAAAATGCCTGTAGAGGAAACGAACCCTGAACCCTTCGAGGCTGCTGAACTGGAGAAAGTCCTACAGAGCCTGAAATGTGGAAAGGCAGCAGGATACGATAACATCTTCCCAGAATTCATGAAAAATCTTGGCCCCCGAGCCCTAACCTGGTTGACACAATTCTACACAAGGATCACACAAACAAACTCGATCCCAAAGAAATGGCGGACAGCAAAGGTCATTGCCATCCCAAAACCTGGCAAAGACCACAAATTACCAGCAAGCTACCGCCCAATCTCCCTACTCAGCGTTCCTTACAAAATCATGGAGCGCCTAATTCTGCAACGCATTTCCCCAGAGGTAGAGGATATTCTAAGTGTGGATCAAGCAGGTTTCCGCAAGGACCGCAGTACAGGAGAACAAGTACTGGCCCTAACCACCTTCATCGAAAATGGCTTCGAGAGCAGACTGAAGACAGGGGCTGTGTTTCTCGACCTTACAGCCGCCTATGATACGGTCTGGCACAAAGGCCTCCTCCTGAAACTTATAAAGGCGATCCCTGCTTGGGCAACAGCAATTATAAAAACCCTGCTGACCAACCGAAGGTTCAGAGTCCACCTCAGTCAGAAGACAAGTGCATGGAGAATGCAGAAAAACGGACTCCCACAAGGCTCAGTTCTAGCTCCAACTCTGTTCAACCTCTACATAAACGACCTGCCTACTACAAAATCCCGCAAATTCACCTATGCAGACGACATCTGTTTGGCATTCCAAGCACCAGACTTTGAACCACTGGAACGGGTGCTCACGGAAGATCTTGCCAAACTGGACCAGTTCTGCAAAATCTGGCGTCTAAAACCAAGCCCAGCAAAAACCGTCTCCAGTGTATTCCATCTCCACAATGCAAAAGCTGCCAGAGAACTAAACATCCACCTGAGCGGACTCAAGCTTAAGCATGCCCCAAATCCAACTTATCTTGGAGTGACCCTTGATAGGACCTTATCCTTCAAGGAACATCTAAAGGGGACGGCTGCTAAGGTGAAGGTACGAAACAACCTGCTCTGCAAGCTCACTGGTGCAAAATGGGGGGCGGCAGTCTCCACCCTGCGCACCTCAGCACTGGCCCTTTCATACTCTGTAGCAGAATATTGTGCCCCTGTCTGGTCCAGGTCATCTTACACACACCATGTAGACACCCAGCTCAACACAACCATGAGAACTATAACTGGAACAATCCGCTCAACACCACTCCCCTGGCTCTCTGTACTGTCAAACATAGCCCCTCCACACATCCGGCGAGCAGCATTAACTCAAAGGATGCTCCAAAAAGTTAAAGATTCTCCTCACTTACCAATCCATGCAGATATCTACACTCCACCCACTGCCCGACTTTCATCCAGACGGCCGATTTGGAAAAACCCTCCCCCAGCTGACTTTACCATCCAGACAGCTTGGCAAGAGGAATGGGAGACCAAGGAGGTCCCAAACAAACAGCTGGCGATAAACCCCAACCAACAGGTCCCGGGCACCAACCTCCCAAGGAGACAGTGGTCTACACTCAATCGCTTCAGGACTGGACATGGCCCCTGCTTGGCCAGCCTTTACAGATGGGGCAGTAGCCCTAGCCCTCTGTGTGCATGTGGAGAGGAGCAAACAATGGAACACATCATAGAGGCTTGCCCGCTCCAAAGACTGGAAGGAGGATTACACACCCTCCATACAGCAAACCAGCAGGCAACTGCTTGGCTTAAGGACTTTGCATTCGCTAAATAAATAAATAAATAAATATATTTGCTTAAATTGCACATACTGTCAATTACTGTATATACTGCACTGCTGTCCTTTGCACTTCTGATTGGATGCTAAACTGTGTTTCGTTACCTTGTATTCATACATGTGTAATGACAATAAAGTTGAATCTAATCTAATCTAATCTAATCTAGAGGAGAGATCCTGGATCCCAGACTCCTTCATCATGTACAAGAGTCTCATATGTGAGTTTCACTGCAAATGTCCTGGAAGGCCGGGGAAGTGTGTGTGTGTGTGGGGGGGGGGGGTGTCCCTTGAGGCAGGGGCACTGGAGTATTCTGGCTCTTCACTATGTTGTTGTCTCCTCCAGCTGATTAATTAACCTGCGGCAGCTGCAGGTTAATCAGTAATCAGCTCTGCCTTTAAAAGCAGGAGACAGTCTGCTCTTAAGCACGGGGACATTAGATGCACTTTCCCAGCCAGGAGCGTTCCTCCAAGACTGTGTCAAGCAGAAACTCTTCGTTTGCTACAACCTTTCCCTCCTACATGGGATTTGTAAGCCATTACCTTTGTTTCCATTATCACCTGCATCTCTGCCTTGATCTATTCCAGGATACAGTGGGGCAAAAAAGTATTTAATCAGCCACCAATTGTGCAAGTTCTCCCACTTAAAAGATGAGAGAGGTCTCCAGTTTTCATCATAGGTATACCTCAACTATGAGAGACAAAATGAGAAAAAAAAAAATCCAGAAAATCACATTGAAGGATTTTTAATGAATTAATTGGTAAATTCCTCAGTAAAATAAGTATTTGGTCACCTTCAAACAAGCAAGATTTCTGGCTCTCACAGACCTGTAACTTCGTCTTTAAGAGGCTCCTCTGTCCTCCACTCGTTACCTGTATTAATGGCACCTGTTTGAACTCGTTATCAGTATAAAAGACACCTGTCCACAACCTCAAACAGTCAGACTCCAAACTCCACTATGGCCAAGACCAAAGAGCTGTCAAAGGACACCAGAAACACAATTGTAGACCTGCACCAGGCTGGGAAGACTGAATCTGCAATAGGTAAGCAGCTTGGTGTGAAGAAATCAATTGTGGGAGCAATTATTAGAAAATGGAAGACATACAAGACCACTGATAATCTCCCTCGATCTGGGGCTCCACGCAAGATCTCATGCCGTGGGGTCAAAATTATCATGAGAACGGTGAGCAAAAATCCCAGAACCACATGGGGGGACCTAGTGAATGACCTGCAGAGAGCTGGGACCAAAGTAACAAAGGCTACATCAGAAACACACTACGCCGCCAGGGACTCAAATCCTGCAGTGCCAGACGTGTCCCCCTGCTTAATCCAGTACATGTCCAGGCCCGTCTGAAGTTTGCTAGAGAGCATTTGGATGATCCAGAAGAGGATTGGGAGAATGTCATATGGTCAGATGAAACCAAAATAGAACTTTTTGGTAAAAACTCAACTTGTCGTGTTTGGAGGAGAAAGAACACCATACCTACTGTGAAGCATGGGCTTGGAAACATCAGACTTTGGGGCTGTTTTTCTGCAAAGGGACCAGGATGACTGATCCGTGTAAAGGAAAGAATGAATGGGGCCATGTATCGTGAGATTTTGAGTGAAAACCTCCTTCCACCAGCAAGGGCATTGAAGATGAAACGTGGCTGGGTCTTTCAGCATGACAATGATCCCAAACACACCGCCCGGGCAACGAAGGAGTGGCTTCGTAAGAAGCATTTCAAGGTCCTGGAGTGGCCTAGCCAGTCTCCAGATCTCAACCCCATAGAAAATCTTTGGAGGGAGTTGAAAGTCCGTGTTGCCCAACGACAGCCCCAAAACATCACTGCTCTAGAAGAGATCTGCATGGAGGAATGGGCCAAAATACCAGCAACAGTGTGTGAAAACCTTGTGAAAACTTACAGAAAATGTTTGACCTCTGTCATTGCCAACAAAGGGTATATAACAAAGTATTGAGATGAACTTTTGTTATTGACCAAATACTTATTTTACCGAGGAATTTACCAATTAATTCATTAAAAATCCTTCAATGTGATTTTCTGGATTTTTTTTTTTATTTTGTCTCTCATAGTTGAGGTATACCTATGATGAAAATTGGAGACTTCTCTCATCTTTTAAGTGGGAGAACTTGCACAATTGGTGGCTGACTAAATACTTTTTTACCCCACTGTACCTCTCATGTGCACAGGTGATTTGGATTCACCACCTGGTAGATTTACGGTCCGAGTAAAGATGGAGAGTGATCCTAAGTCACCCAACTCAATTAAGCCATGAACTGTCAGCTCCATTTCTTCATCCATCTGCAATGGTGTCGTCGAGAGCGTTTCTACCTGGACACCAGCAGTGGCCAACTTATGGGGCCAGGACAGTAGCCTCTGGGGAGAGAAAAACCCGCAACCATCTCCAGCCAAATCTGTAAGAGAGAAAAAAAGAATTATCAACTTCCCCCATTATCGTACCCTGTATTCTTGTCTTGTCTCTTTTCTCTCCACAGGGTTGCCAGGTTCTCGCTACACACAGTTCATATTTTAGTGCATGCGGAAAGTATTCACAGTGCTTCACTTTTTCCACATTTTATTATGTTACAGCCTGATTCCAAAATGAATTAAATTCATTTTTCCCCCAAAATTCTACACACAATACCCCATAATGACAACATGAAAAAAAGTTTTTTTTTTTTTTTAGATTTTTGCAAATTTATTAAAAATAAAAAAATGATAAATCATACTCCATAAGTATTCACAACCTTTGCTCAGTAGTTTGTTGAAGCACCTTTGGCAGCAATTACAGCCTCAAGTCTTTTAGAATATGATGCCACAACACAGAGGAACGCTGGAGCTCTGACAGAGTGACTATCGGGTTCTTGGTCACCTCCCTGACTAAGGCCCTTCTCCCCCGATCACTCAGCCTAGACGGCCAGCCAGCTCTAGAAAGAGTCCCTTTTTTCCCTAATTTTTTTTCTCTTTTTTCTTTCTTTTTTTTTTTCTTAGTTCTAGGAAGAGTCCTGGTGGTTCCAAACTCCTTCCATTTACGGATGATGGAGGCCATTGTGCTCATTGGGACCTTCAAATAGTGGTGTTACACTCAACACCGCCCACTCAACACTGATTTGAGCAATATAAAGCGGAAGTGCATCAAGCAGTGCATCGAGCGCTGTTTTAGCATGCCCACAGTCACGTGGCCGTAGCAAGCGAGGCCTCGTTATGTTGGTCAGGTCACGTGACTTGAGGGCTCGCGGGAAGTTTGAAAGGGTTGGGCATTTGAATGTAAGTCAGGGAGAGTATTCCACAAGTTAGAATTAGTTTTACGTTCAGTAACATTAAACAAAAACACATTATATTTACTACAATACTACACAGAGATGCATGCTTACATACTCATTCACACAAACAATAGAAGATAGATAGATAGATAGATAGATAGATAGATAGATAGATAGATAGATAGATAGATAGATAGATAGATAGATAGGAGAGTTATTTGTGTGGTTGAGTGTCATTTTTTGAGAGTGTAAGGTGTGTTTTTGTGAGTGAGTGAGAGTGAGTGAGTGCATACGTGTGTGTGTAAGTGTAGTAAAAGAGGGACATAGAGGACAACCTCATTTTTGAACCCATGATTTAAAACATTAGGTTTCTATCCATGAAACACGTGCACAAGAGGCCATGTCAAAATTGACTGCTGAATGCGCTGCAACCATGAGGATGGAGAGGACAATGCAATCAGTATAACAGGTAACCATTTATTACCCCATGTTATTATTATGTTTTCCAACCCTCTCTAGCCACATGTATTAAAATGTCAACAAATCAACTCCATTCAGCAGAAGAGGAAGAAACTGGGCCTTCAGCAGAAGACAACTTGTGGGACCTTTTGGATAGTAGAGTGGGTCTGTAACATGTTATTACTTTAAGCATCATTTTCTTGTTATAAAAGAATGCAAAATACATTTTTTTTTTTTTTTAGTTGTTGTGGTGAAACACAGCGCTCTCAAAGTGCAACGGCAGATGCCACGGTGGAAGTTCTGTCTGAGCCCTACCTCTGCAGAGGAGAAGACTCACTCTGCTATTGGGCAACACACAAAACCATATACCCAAACCTTTACAAAATGGTAAAAAAAAAAGTATCTCCAGATGCCAGCAGCATCAATGCTATGTAAGAGGATGTTCTCCAAAGCTGGAGAGGTAGTAAGCCACAAGAGGAGCAGACTGAAACCACACACTGTATAAATGCTTCTTTTTTCAATAAAAATCTTTAAACCAGGTGTGTCCAATCATGTGCCATGGAGGGCCAAGACCCTTCAGGTTTTCTCTTCTACCCAGTCTCTTCAGCAGGTGTTTTCACTTATCAGCAATCAGTGAGAATAAATTCAGTGAAATATTCTGTTGAAGACACTGGTTGGAGGTAGAGCCTGCAGGGTCTTGACCCTCCATGGCATATGATTGGACATCCCCGCTTTAAACACTCCCAATTTAATAACACTCCCCAGCTGCAGAAGCATGAACAAGTTCCCTAATGTTCCACAATGTAGATTTTTCCATCTCCCTCGACATGCTATATATATATAAAGTGGTGTGGAATAGTGTTTGCCCTCTTTCCTGATTTCTCATTTTTTTGTATGTTTGTCACACTTAAATATTTCAGATCATCAAACAAATTTAAACGTTAGACAAAGATAACACAAGTAAACACAAAATGCAGTTTTTAAATGAAGGTGTTTATTATTAAGGGTAAAAACAATCCAAACCTATATGGCCCTGTGTGAAAAACTGATCCCCCCCCATTAAACATTTAATTAACTGTGGCTTATCACATCTTTAGAAAGCTGTTCTCAATCAAGAAATCACTTAACTAGGACCTGCCTGACAAAGTGAAGTAGAGCAAAAGATCGTGAAATGCTATTCATCATGCTGCGATCCAAAGAAATTCAGGAACAAATGTGACCCATGCTGGCAAAATGAGTAACTTTTAGGAAATTATCAAAACTGAGGTAACATTTTTTCCATATCCTGTATTGAAAGACCTTCAAAATGGTATTTAATTTGTAGAAAGTGTGAAAAAACAGACCCCGAAAAAGCCAATTTGTTTGTATTTTGGCTAGGTTGAAAACTCGGGTTGGATCAGTCTGGAGTTATGTCTTCCACCAAAACATACGTATTTTTAGACAGTAAGATTTCTAAGTTTTACAGTGATACCAGGCACTAACGGGGGTTTTCCCAGGACTTGCCGCTAGCAAACATAGAAAGTCATGATTTATGACTTCTCGTGCCTGTAGCTCATAATGATGCAGTGCGCATTCCGACTCATTTTGCCAGCACGGGTCACAAAAATGAAACAAAGTAAGAGATTTTGACATTTGTCAGTCACAAAAAGACCCTAAAACAACATCCAAAGAACTGCAGGCCTCACTTGCCTCAGTTAAGGTCAGTGTTCATGACTCTACCATAAGAAAGAGACTGGGCAAAAATTCTGAAGTTGATGCTGAATCGTTGAAGTTAGCTTAGATTTATATATATATATACAGTATATATATATATATATATATATATATATATATATATATATATATATATATATATATATATACACACTACCGTTTGGGGTCACTTAGAAATTTCCTTATTTTTGAAAGAAAAGCACTGTTTTTTTCAATGAAGATAACTTTAAACTAATCAGAAATACACTCTAATATCTAATATACATTGCTAGTGTGGTAAATGACTATTCTAGCTGCAAATGTCTGGTTTTTGGTGCAATATCTACATAGGTGTATAGAGGCCCATTCCCAGCAACTATCACTCCAGTGTTCTAATGTTACAATGTGTTTGCTCATTGCATCAGAAGGCTAATGGATGATTAGAAAACCCTTGTGCAATCATGTTAGCACAGCTGAAAACAGTTTAGCTGGTTAGAGAAGCTATAAAACTGACCTTCCTTTGAGCAGGTTGAGTATCTGGAAAAAATTATTATTTCAAATGCAAATCATTATTTCTAACCTTGTCAATGTCTTGACTATATTTTCTATTCATTTTACAATTCATGGTGGTAAATAAGTGTGACTTTTCATGGAAAACACAAAATAATTGTCTGGGTGACCCCAAACTTTTGAACGGTAGTATATATATATATATATATATATATATATATATATATATATATATATATATATATATATATAAGATAAGATAAGCCTTTATTAGTCCCACAATGGGGAAATTCCAGGATTGCAACAGCAAAGGGATAGCAACACTCAGAGCAACAATCAAGAAGACAAGAAAAAACAAGAGTAGCGAATATACATATGTACATATAAATATATAAATATATAAACACACAGTGCGGAGCATTGTAGCTAGATGGAATAAATATATAAATATATAAACACGGCGGTGCGGTGGGAGAGTGGTTAGCACTGCAGCAGCACAGCAACTCACCCTTGGCCTGGGGATCCTGGGTTCGATCCAAGCCCCTGACCAACAGTGATCTGTGTGGAGTTTGCATGTTCTCCCCGTGTCTGCGTGGGTTTACTCCGGGATTTCTCCGGTTTCCTCCCACATGCCAAAAACATGCAAGTTAGGTTAAATGGCATCAAAACTGGGGATTCTAAATTGTCCTTAGGTATGACTGTGAGCGTGAAAGGTTGTCTGTCTCCCTGTGTTGGCCCTGCGATGGACTGGTGATCTGTCCAGGGTGTACCCTGCCTCTTGCCCAAAGATGCTGGGATAGGCTCCAGCCCCCCCGCGACCCAAAAAAGGATTAAGCGGAAGAAGATGAATGAATGAATGAATGAATATATAAACACACACAGTTCGGAGCATTGTAGCTAGATGGAATGAACCGCATAACCGTCTACTTAGTTATCCTACATGGTATGATTATGTACCCATACATATTGTCACCCTCCATAGCGACCAGTATTGTCCTAGTTGTATACCGGAGGGGACCATTGTGTAAGTCTATTGCGTCTTTTGCATTCAATACTATTAGGTTGTGACGCTTTTTTGCTATCTCTGCGAGCAGCCCTGCTTAGGTTATACAGTCTGACAACTGTAGGTAGGAAGGACCTGCGAAACCTCTCGGTTGTGCACCTAGGATGATGTAGTCTACTGCTAAATGAGCTCCTCATTGCGTTCAGTATATCCTGCATAGGGTGGGACTCGGACTCCAGCAGAGATGACTGTTTATCACCATCCTTCTCTCTCCCATCTCCTCCACTGGGTCAAGGCGTTGCCCCAGGACAGAGCTAGATTTCTTGATTAGTTTGTTCAGTCTCTTCCTATCAGCTGCTGTAACGCCACTGCCCCAGCAGACCACTCCATAAGTGATGGCTGATGCCACCACCGTGTCGAAGAATGTCTTCAGCAGCGCCCCTTGTACACCAAAAGACCTGAGTCTCCTCAGTAGGAACAGCCTGCACTGTCCCTTCTTGTAGAGTGCGTCAGTATTGTGTGACCAGTCTAGTTTATTGTTCAGATGAACACCCAGGTACTTGTAGGATGTCACCATCTCAATGTCTGTTCCCTGTATGTTTACTGGTGCTGTGAGGGGTTGTCCTTGCCTGCAGCATTCCACCACCAGCTCCTTAGTTTTCCTTGCATTGATCTGGAGGCAGTTCCGATGGCACCAGTCCACAAAGTCCTGGATAAGTCCTCTGTACTCAGCTTCATCTCCGTTGGAGATGAAGTCAACGATCGCAGAGTCGTCAGCGAACTTCTGTAGATGGCAGTGTGTTGTCTTGTGTGAGAAGTCCGCAGTATAAAGGATGAACAGGAAGGGAGCCAAAACCATTGCCTGGGGGGCCCCCGTGCTGCCGATGATCGTGTCAGACACACAGTCTCGGGTTCTCACAAACTGTGGCCGGTTAGTGAGGTAGTCCAGGATCCATGATGACAGGTGCTGGTCCACCCCTGCGCACAGCAGCTTGTCCTTCAGGATCATCGGTTGGATGGTGTTGAAAGCACTGGAGAAGTCAAAGAACATGATCCTCACCGCATTCCCGGGCTTCTCCAGGTGGGACGGAGAACGGTGAAGGAGGAAGATCACCGCATCCTCCACCCCAATGCCATGCTGGTAGGCGAACTGGAGTGGATCCATCGCTGGTCCCACCAGGGGGCGGAGGTGAGTAAGCAACAGTCTCTCCAGGGTCTTCATCATGTGGGACGTCAGGGCCACTGGTCTGTAGCTGTTCAGATCTTTGGGGTGGGAAGTCTTTGGTACAGGTACCACACAATATGTTTTCCACAACTGTGGTACCCTCCCCAGTTTCAGGCTCAGGTTGAAGATGACCTCCACAATCCCACACAGCTGGTCTGCACAGGACTTGAGTATATATATATATATATATATATATATATATATACTGTATATATATACAGTATATATATATATATATATATATATATATATATATATATATATATATATATATATATATATATATATATATATATATATATATATATATATATATATATATATATATATATATATATATATATATATATATACTGTGTATATATATATCTATAAGTAATGTGAATTTCACAGTTAATATGGGGTTGTCTTCTAAAAACTTATGCCAGTTATCTGACTGGTACTAGCCAATCACTAGGCCGTCTCTGCTGGACGACACCCACTTTCATTCTTTTGGTCGGTTACAGAGAAAGGACCGCTTTTTTATTGGACCAGAGTTCATTCGATTCTCCCGCGATGAGAGACAATTGGTTCCCTTTCATGTTAGTCAAGTTTTACCCCTGAAAAAAACTACTCAGTTTAAGTGAGGAACACCCTAGTTTAATCAGTTGTTTTTTTTCTGAAAGTTTGTCTAAGATGTCTGTGTGTCCTGCCTTGAATTCTCCCTTTCCTTTAAATGTCTGGGAAAAATACTTTTTCTTCTGTTTTGAGCTCAAACTTCTTTTATGTGGAGTGAAACTCCATGTTCACAGACATTTTTCTATTTTATTCTGTTAAACTTCGTCTATTGATTTTTCTGAACTCTCCATGTTTTAAAGTAGACTGATCATTTTTCTCACAGTGGAAGCTGTTTTCACCAATCTGCACAACATCTGAAGAACTCGGATTTCGTGGCTTAAATCATTTTTTTTCTATTATTATTTTTTTTTGTTTGTTCGATTCTGTGACTTTGATCAGACTTTGAACGTTCTCCAACTCATTTGGACCCGAGAAAGCCGCTGAAATATTCTCGAGTTGTTCACACACCATACTCAGCGGCCAGCAGCCTCTCATCATCGTCACCGGACCCCAGTTCCTGACTGTTGCCCCTGGGAAGAAATATCTGCAGGCAGATATTCTCCGGTATCATCTTAAAATAAAGCTTCAGTGGAGGATCCAGCTAGAAGTCAACCCAAAGGTCACGTGAGCAATATTCCTTTGTTTCATCTGCTGAGTAATGCAATGTCCATCGCCTTAAAGAACGTATGTCATAATTTTTCTCAGATTTAAAACTAGCTCATAACTCTGATCGGAGCTATAGAATTAAAGAGAAATAGTATCCTTCTTTTTTATTAAATTCAGTTTCTACTTTTTCGAGTAACCCAGAATTTCTTTTTCCATATAATCCGCTTTTATAATTTTCTTCATAAAATTTACATCCAATTTTCTTCATATTTTGGTTACAGCTATTTCAGCCTCCATTTTCATCACAGTTACAAATTCATACTAAGGTTTCCTTGGTTCCACAAATGTGACTACCCTCATTTGCTCAATTATCAGTTACAAGTTGAATGTGATGCTTGATACTTGATCATTTCATTTTACCAACAAGTCCATTGAATGTAATGTCATTTAATCTGAGTCTGATCATTAAAACTGTAAACGGTATATAGAAGTTTCTGCTTGAGTTCTTTTGTGTGTGTGCTTTCCTAGTTCACGGCAGAAGAATTCATGAATATTGAGACTGGTTAATGAAAGGTTCAAGGATTAGTTCTTAATAAATTGTCCAGATTTGGACTGGTGCCCCTACAAATGTTTCCCTCTTGTTTGTGAGTGTTTGTAGTCACGAAGTAAATCTCCATTTCCACACACACACCTCTAAGTATAAATTAAATAATCCTTGTACCTTATCACACTGATAAGTAATTTTCACTATATAGAATAAAAAGGTCTTAATAATAAGATAAGATAAGATAAGATAAGATAAGATAAGCCTTAATTAGTCCCACAATGGGGAAATTCCAGGATTGAAACAGCACAGGGATAGCAACACTCAGAGCAACAATCAGAAGGCAAGAGAAAAACAAGAGCAGCGAGTATGCATACAGTATGTACATATAAATATAAATATATATCGAGAGACACACAGTGCGGAGCATTGTAGCTAGATGGAATAAATATATAAACACACAGTGTGGAGCATTGTAGCTAGATGAAATAAATATATGAGTATATAAACACACAGTGCAGAGTATTGTAGCTAGATGGAATGAATATGTGAATATATAAACACAGTGCGGAGCATTGTAGCTAGATGGAATAAATATATAAATATATAAACACAGTGCGGAGCATTGTAGCTAGATGGAATAAATATGTAGATATATAAACACACAGTGCGGAGCATTGTAGCTAGATGGAATAAATATGTAAATATAGTATAAACACACAGTGTGGAGCATTGTTGCTAGATGGAATAAATATATAAATATATAAACACACACAGTGCGGAGCATTGTAGCTAGATGGAATAAATATGTAAATATATAAACACACACAGTGCAGAGCATTGTAGCTAGATGGAATAAATATGTAAGTATATAAACACACACAGCGTGGAGCATTGTTGCTAGATGGAATAAATATATAAATATATAAACACACACAGTGCGGAGCATTGTAGCTAGATGGAATGAAACAGCACAACCGTCTACTTAGTTGTCCTACATGGTATGATTATGTACCCATACATATTCTCACCCTCCATAGCGACCGGTATTTTCCTAGTTGTATACCGGAGGGGACCATTGAGTAAGTCTGTTGCGTCTTTTGCACTCAATACTATTAGGTTGTCACATCTTTTTTGCTATCTCTGCGAGCAGCCCTGCTTAGGTTGTACAGTCTGACAGCCGTAGGTAGGAAGGACGTGCAAAACCTCTCGGTTGTGCACCTAGGATGATGTAGTTTGCTGCTAAACGAGCTCCTCAGTGCATTCAGTATGTCCTGCATAGGGTGGAACTCGGACTCCAGCAGAGATGAAAGTTTAACCACCATCCTTCTCTCTCCCATCTCCTCCACTGGGTCAAGGCGCTGCCCCAGGGCAGAGCTAGCTTTCTTGATCAATTTCTTCAGTCTCTTCCTATCGGCTGCTGTAATGCCACTGCACCAGCAGACCACTCCAAAAGTGATGGCTGATGCCACCACCATGTCATAGAATGACTTCAGCAGTGCCCCTTGTACACCAAACGACCTGAGTCTCCTCAGTAGGAACAGCCTGCGCTGTCCCTTCTTGTAGAGTGTGTTGGTATTGTGTGACCAGTCTAGTTTATTGTTCAGATGAACACCCAGGTACTTGTAGGATGTCACCATCTCGATGTCTGTTCCCTGTATATTTACTGGTGCTGTGAGGGGTTGTCCTTGCCTGCGGCAGTCCACCACCAGCTCCTTAGTTTTCCTTGCGTTGATCTGGAGGCAGTTCTGATGGCACCAGTCCACAAAGTCATGGATAAGCCCTCTGTACTCAGCTTCATCTCCGTTGGAGATAAACAATCGCAGAGTCGTCAGAGAGCTTCTGTAGATGGCAGTGTGTTGTCTTGTGTTGTGTGAGAAGTCCGCAGTATAACGGGTGAACAGGAAGGGAGCCAAAACCGTTCCCTGGGGGGCCCCCGTACTACCGATGGTCATGTCGGACACACAGTCCCGGGTTCTCACAAACTGTGGCCGGTTTGTGAGGTAGTCCAGGATCCATGATGACAGGTGCTGGTCCACCCCTGCGTACAGCAGCTTGTCCTTCAGGATCATCGGTTGGATGGTACTGAAAGCACTGGAAAAGTCAAAGAACATGATCCTCACCGCATTCCCGGGCTTCTCCAGGTGGGACAGAGAACGGTGAAGGAGGAAGATCACCGCATCCTCCACCCCAATGCCATGCTGGTAGGCGAACTGGAGTGGATCCATCGCTTGTCCCACTAGGGGGCGGAGGTGAGCAAGGAGCAGTCTCTCCAGGGTCTTCATCATGTGGGACGTCAGGGCCACTGGTTTGTAGCTGTTCAGATCTTTGGGGTGGGAAGTCTTTGGTACAGGTACCACACAAGATGTTTTCCACAGCTGTGGTACCCTCCCCAGCTTCAGGCTGATATTGAAGATGTACTCCACAATCCCACACAGCTGGTCTGCACAGGACTTGAGGAGCTTTGCGCTGATGCCTTCCGGTCCCGACGCCTTCCTCGCCTTGATCTTCCCTAATAATAATAATAATAATAATAATAATGAACAGGTTTATTTTCTAACTAACAAATGTTACTGCATTGCATTAGCCACGGGATTTCTTGAGTACTTGAAGTAGCTGTAATTATGTATGCAGAAATTTATGTCAGATTTTTGGCTATCATGTAATAAACAAAAACATTTTTACCCCCTCTGTAAGGACTTCCTCCATCCTGAGGTGAATAAGTACAGATGGGTGTTTGGACAATGTCATCATGATGCAGCGAAGAAGAGCTCCACCAAAGAGTGACTGGAGAGAGGGTCAACAGCTTCTGAAGCCCTCACTGATGTAATGGACCAGTGGGGGTTTAGGACAGAACATCAATCTGACCTTTAGCTGAGTATGGTGCAAAGTTTTCCGTGTAAAAAGTCACAAAAAGAACTATTTAATATGACTGTGTTCTCATAGATCAACATTTAAAAACCACATTCTGATGATGTCAGCAGAAGCTTCCCCTCCACTCTACTTGTGGATGAGGCCTGAACTCCATTAGCAGCTCAGGACCACAACCATCAGAGGGAGTGTCCAGTGAGGAAGACAGTCGGCAGCACACCAATGTCAGTTTAGTCTTATCAAAACATTTTACACACAGTAATGTATAAAGCAAAATCCTTTATTTTGAATTTTTAAATGTGTTTATGAGATTTTTTAACTGATTTTGAAATGTTAAGGATTGTTTTTTTTAAAATTATTATTTATTGAGTAACCTGGTCAAACCAATCATATTTATGGATTATTTTGCCATAAGTAGATGCAACAGATATTTGTTTCTTTCTTTTTTGAATAACTTCTCAAGACAACAGTCAAAATTTGACAGCTAAAATGTCTTGGACTTTTCATTTTTATTAAAACCGCAACCTGCCTGTGCACTTGGTGTTCCAAGAATGTGGAATTAGAAAAAAATGTTCTTCCTCCTCTTTAATCAGGCCCAGTCTTGCAGCAGAAATGAATATACAAGACAGCCATCCATCCATCTCCTACAGTTCTCTGGGGGTGCGGGTTGTGGAGGGAACAATATAATCAGGGAAGCCCAGACTTTCCTCTCCTCAGCCACCTCCTCCAGGTCTTCAGAGAGGACACCCAGATGTTTCCAGACCAGCCGAGATGCATAGCCTCTTTAACATGTCATGGGGCTGCCCCAGGGTCTCCTCCCACAACATACACATAAAAGTAATTCCATTTCTGTACCTGGTCTTTCCTTCACGAACAGTATATTGTAATTCACATTATGTAGCTCA
The DNA here is from genome assembly GCA_020510985.1 of Pholidichthys leucotaenia. Lineage (NCBI taxonomy): Eukaryota > Metazoa > Chordata > Actinopteri > Cichliformes > Pholidichthyidae > Pholidichthys > Pholidichthys leucotaenia. The sequence goes on from CM035845.1 coordinate 238,346,323, forward strand.
ACCAAACGCTTTGCAGCACTGCTGTAGTCCTAAAACTGTCTAGTAGTTCACATACTGTCATGTTTTAATGCTGTTAGTCTGTGATGACACTTTCTTAGAGAGTGTCCTTTTTCACATCAACAGTTTGTATCTGACTATAGTGAAAAAGGTCAACACTGACTATGGGGACAACAAAAGCTTTCCAGCATGTCCTAATCCTGATTTAATTCATTTCTCTAATGCTCTCCCAGATCTGCCCCATGGACCCTGCACCTGGACTGTTTATTTTTAATAAATATTTTCCCCAAAATAAATTCCTGTTTGCTATATGTTGACTCACTTGATTTGATGTTGATTTTCTTTAACTTTCTACTCATCCACCTCCAAAAGTTTAATATTGTGGCCAATTTGTTTTTAAAAATAACTCAAGTCTAAAAAGTAAAACTTTCATATTTTACAATAATCCCACATACATTTAGTTTGTCACACTAAATAAACAATAGATTTCATCTTCTACAGGTAACTGAAAGGGACAAATGAATTCAGGCATCCAACGTTCCACAACAATTATTTATATATTTTAAAACGATAAAAACACATTTACAACCTAAAATGAACTAGAACTGACATAAATAACTGCTGGGGCTTAATAGCAACAACCTTTTTTTTTTCTTTTTTTTTTTTTTTAAGCATGCATAGCTAAAATGGCTGAACTTAAACAGACCATAAAGGTGTGATTCGGCATATTTACAAAAACCACAGAACAACTAACAGCAGTCAAAGTCCTTACAATCTGATCTAAAGTGCTGTCATAATTACGTTGTCAAAACTGGAGAGCTATCCGGTTTGATCACTGCTGTGCTACATTAGCATTACTGTCAATAACACAATGCAATATAGTTATTTAAAAAAAATAAGCTTACTGCAGATGTGCATCAGAGAGGATTATTTTAAATTCACAATTCTATACCACAGGAGTCCTCGCTTGGCATGTTGTCTGGCTCATAATCACCAAAGGTCTAAGATGTTAGCGGTCTGCAGTATGCTGATGTTAGCCTCCAGGAAGTGCTGTTTATCTCTCTACCTAGCAACCGGTACGAGATTATAGTGAGTCAACAGTGTGTGCGACACTTACTGGCCGGGAGGTCAGAATCCTTTATATTGCACGCTTAACGCCCCTATGGTACCATGTTCTTCCGTCAGATGGTCCTTGGACTTTGGTAAGCCACCCGATGCACCATATTTCTCCGTCTGGTGGGCCATGGACTTTGGTAGGCCACCCAGCATATAATGTTCATCTGTCTGGTGGGCCATGGACTTTGGTATGCCACCAGATGCACTATGTTTTTCCTGTTTGTGGTCGGAGGACTTTTGGTGACCTCCTGATGAACATTTTTTCTTTGTTTATGGCCTTGTTTTGCCCTGCCATACCTATGTTCCCCTCCTCCAGCCCGATTGGGGTTTCATTGTTTTCTTTGTAGAGCTTCTGGAATCTGGCCTTGGGGGGTGAAGGGGGCTGTCATGGCCTGGGGCATGATCTTAGGATCATGCCCACATTGTATGTTCTGTCTGTGCAGCTCCACCAATCCTGTGCTGTCTCCATTCCCCTTGATTGTTCTCACCTGTTCTGTGTTGTCTTGATCACACACCCCCCCCCCCGTCTATATACACTATACCAGTGTCAGTCTGTGTCAAGTGCAACATCATTGTCATTTCTCTGATGAGATCTCTCCATGATTTATCTGTGCATCCTTGGGTCTCATAGTTACCCCTGTGAGTTTATGTTGCCTGGTTCTCCCAAGTTATTTTCCAGCCCTCATGCTGCATTTTTGGTTTCACTCCTGTGTTTGTTAATAAATTATTTTTTGCATCATAAACCTGCCTCCATCTTGGTCCTCCATTCATCCACCCTCACCTGCCTGGAAGGCAGGTGGGATTTTATGACACTTCCGGGAAAATTGTATATGCCATGATTTGACAAAGCTAACCCATCACAATCCTTGAGACCCACCCAGTGCTCGATTATTGGCCCACCTAGCTGTATGTCATGTAGATGAAAGGTGTGCTAAAGGTTGCCTATTAGCTACTGAGCTATTAGCCCCTGAGATAACACTGGGACCATGAAGCTCACAACAAGCATGGCTCATATTGTTATTTTCTTCAGATTTATTCCACCTAATAACTATCCCTGTTACCATATGGATCACCAATCCACATCCCACAATATACCTCACGTCACTCCAGCCCATGTCCCAATAATTTTGCCATGATTCCACAGCAAATTGCCAGCACTGGTGCCGGGACCCGATGCTGCTGGCTCTCATGGCCAGCTCCCCCATCATATTCTGGGGCTTCCTGTGACTCTGTTCCACTTTTGCGGGCAGCAGAGGGGAGCTGCCTCATAACTGGCATCCCCCAGTTTGCCGTGGGAGTAGAGCAGAGTCCCACAGAGCGAGACACTGCTCTTTGAGAACCTGTGGATCAGCAGCTCGGCTCGGCCAGCAGCCTCGGGTCTTGAGCCAGGTCAGTTGCTCACATCTGGGACCGCCCGGTGTGCAGTGCTAGCAATTTGTTCTGGAATCATGGCAAAATTATTGGGAGATGGGCCAGAGTGATGCAAGATACACCATCGACTATGGATCAGTGAACCAGCGTCGCTCAACCGAAGTAGAAGGAGTCTAAAAGTGCTCCGCACTGTGTGTGTTTATATACTTGTATATTTATTCCACCTAGCTGCAATGCTCCGTACTGTGGGTGTTTATATATTTACATATTTATTCCATCTAGCTACAATGCTCTGCACTGTGTGTTCATATATTCATATATTTATTCCATCCAGCTACAATGCTCTGCACTGTGTGTCTGTGTGTGTGTGTATATATATATATTTTATAGTAATACGTACATATGTATATTAGCTGCTCTTGCTTGCTTGTTTTTTTCTTGCCTTCTGATTGTTGCTCTGAGTGTTGCTATCCCTGTGCTGTTGCAATCCTGGAATTTCCCCGTTGTGGGACTAATAAAGGCTTATCTTATCTTATCTTATCTTATCTTCAAAGCTAAATACTAGAAGCTAGTCAGCTAATGGCTAACTGATGTAAGAGGGAGGGAGGGAGTTGAATAGGTGAAGGATGTTTCTCTAAGTGACAGGCTTTAAATCAGAACATTTCAAGAAAAGGTGGGGAAAATAGGAAAAAAAATTGCTTCAATAATTAAAAAAATTAAAGACAATTTGAATAAAATATGTCACAAACATTTCTTTAAGACGTGTGAGTTGTTAAAATGTGGATGAAGTGCAGTCAGTGAGTGACCCCTTTACTTACTGTATGGGTTAGTCTTTATGACGACTAATTGGTTGGCAGTCTTAGGACAGCATGTCACCTCTATCCTCAGCATTATGCAGTTTACATTTTATCTAGTTAGAAATCATCTACAGAAGCTACCTTTCTCTCACTGAGCATCACCTCATTAGACCCATAATAGAGTCTTCTGCCAGCCCAAATTCCATTAAACCTAAACAATTAACTCCAAAACCACATACAAATACAGCCTCGCTCTTTTGTTATTTCTTGCTAAATCCTAGAAGAAGAACCTCAGATTTTACCCCTGCTGCCCTGGCCACAGCATCACATCCTTCAATATTCTTTCTTTAATTTACATGTTCCCTTGAATATTTTAGAATTTCCTTTCATCCAGAACTGCCTATAGAGACGCAATATATCATTGCTGCCATAACTCGTGTGTTCATGTTCATCTTTAGACTGAGCCACCCCTGATCAAAGGTGATAAAAATAGCACGGAGAAAAAGGCGACAGATTGGATTCTCCTCTGTATTATGCATCAAACAAGAGCAGCCTTCTTTGCATCTTATATTCTAACTAGAAGGTGAGCCTACTAAAAATCCTGGTGAAAAGACAGATGTGTGTTATTTAAACAGTAGAAAGGATGTAGGATTCATTCTAACAAAAAACACATTTGGAAACATAAAGTAGGCATAGTGACAATCATTTGTATCCCAGACAAATGAGTTAAGTGGAGAAGGAACCGTCTCTTTCTTGGCTGAGCATATTTCAGCCTCCTTTCCTCACAATGTATTTGACTTGTCTTCCTCAGGTGTGCTCTACATGGAACTGTCAGGGAACATTGTCAGAGATGTGTGGGGAACGCTTCTGCTTACAAAACAAAAGTTTTTATTCTAAAGCTCCTTATGGCTTCACCCCGACCTTCTGCTGCCTCTTCACACTCTAGGAGTTGTCCTCCCATGTTCCTTTCTTTTTTCTTTGCTTTTTCCTCTTTTATTCTCATAAACAGTGTCCTAAATGGTATTCTTAAAAGGAGGTCTCTGTGTTCACGCTAAATCCAGTGTCACCAAGGAAAAAGACCGACGAAGCTGTGATCCAATTACCTCCCTAAACTCAACTCTTTCCAACAACGAAGGACACTGTAACATCCTCGATTTTCTCAGGAGTGTGAGTTTCTTTTGTCGGGATTAAATTAATAATTTTGATCTTGTAACTTCAAGTGGAAGCAGTTTACATGGTGGCTGGATACATTTCATTGATTTTCACAAAAAAAAAAGTGTCATAAATTGCCCTTTAAGGCAGGCAGGAGACACCAAACGCAGGAGCTGCGAGTTTGCACATTTCTTAAACAGAAAAATGCAAGAAATAAACAGAGATGCACAATACAGAAAATAACTAACATAACTAGGAGACTGAGCACTGCTCCCTACCCATGCTCAGAATCATGACAAAAAGACTTGTATGCTAACTTGGTATTAAGATAGGTATATTGCTTAGACATACAATTATGCTGCATTTGCTACTGTATAGACTGCTAATATCCCCTTTAAACAGGTGTGGAAATCTTTGAGTGATGAAAAAATGGCCAGATCTCTCATTGATCTTCAGTGATCTCGACAGTCGTCCAAGTTTCAACTCAGTCCAAAATGGTCAATCAACGATCACCAAAGGGAAGCAATCTCTCCACAAACACTTCAGGAGCACTCAAGGAGTGCTGAATGATCTTACTGATCTCCCAATGATCTCTCAGCTATGTCTGCGATGTTTTTTCAGTGAACTCTATTAGTCTTTCATTGAACGCTGAGAAATTCCTCATTGAATAAGCCATCTCTGCCTTTGGAAAGGAAGAATTTGGAGTTCATTGAAAAGTTGCTGAAAGATTATTGAAAGATCTCTGAGAGATCACTGAGGGATCTCTCAGATCCCTCAGTGATCCCTGAGAGCTCCAGAAGCTCTCAGCAGTGTCTTAAATCTCCCAATAATCTCTCAGCGATATTTCAATGATCTCTCAGTGATCGATGAACTCCAAATGTTTCCACTCCAAAGGTAGAGATGGCTGAGCATTCAATGAAAGACCAATGGTGAAAGACTGCAGCAGAGATCACTGAGAGATCATTGGGTGATCAATGAGATTGTTCAGCACTCTTTGAGAGCCCATTGAGAGTTTGCTGAGAGATTGCTTTCCTTTGCTGATCATTGAGAGAATGTTTTGGACTGAATTAAAACTTTGAGGAAACCGTGACGACTGTGGAGATCACTGGAAGATTACTGTGTGATTGTTTTGAGATTGGCCACTTTTTCAATGCATAACAATCTCTCAGCAATTGATCAATGATCTTCTCCTGTGTTTAAAGGGGTAGAAGAGCACTAGAAACCTCTCAGCAACACTCAGCGACCTCCTTGGTCACTGCAGAAACTCTCAATGATCCCCCACAAATTTCTCCTGGTCTCTCGGTGATCTCACAAAGATCCTTTAAAGATCTCTATAGATCACTATGAAAGTTGCCAAAAACTCAATTTTTGATCTTCCAAACTTATACACAGAAACTGCTCTTTCCAGGTTTTAGGAGAGTGTTGAAAGATGGGGCCAATTTTTGGTCTCTCAATGGTCACCCAATGATCTACATGCTGCATAAAGGGGCCCGAAGCAAATATTACAGGACACAGTAGAGATACAAACATACAGTTTATAATGAAAAAAAGGAAACAAGATGTGATGTGTTTCCTCACCAAACAACAGTATCAGGATTGTGTCTTCCTGTACACGCTTGAAATGGTTCCCTGTTTTTAATGTGAATGCATTTCTCCATTTAGCAGTAGATGTAGCTCCAGTGTGTGAACATTGTTGAACAAGTATTTGATATGTTCTGTGGAGAAATCCCATTTCAGGGTTCAATGGCCCTTCTCAAGCTGCTCATCTGGGAAACCGTGAAATATATGCTTGTCTATTCAATCAGTTTTCCTATTTTCAATTACCAACATTATTGCTCTGCATATCTACTGTTTTCCTGCAAAAAAAAAAAAATATATATAATAAGTTCTGGCTTGATCATAGCTGGGGACAATTATATGCATAACATGATGAGATTTACACTTATATATATATATACACACATACCCATATTAGCAATAACATTAAAATTTAGGGATGAGAGTAACACTGATCATGATTCCCCCCCCCCCTCCCCAAGGGCAGATTGGTTCCTGGCGTTTTTGTGGATGTTACCATGGCAACAAGTGATATTCTACTATAAGACAAACAACCCTAGAGCTCAGGCCCTCATTCTTGCGTGTGAAACTAAGGATCTGTGTGACATGCAAAAACAACCCAACACAAAGCTCAGTCATTTGAGTCCTCATGTACAGTAATGGCCCTTCAATTAGAAGTAATAAGCCTCCCATTGTAACATATCAGACACCCCTTTTGTGCTGTTTGTTAAAATGCAGACTTTTGCTTCAATGTGTCACTATTTTAGGACGTATCACTGTGTAAACGTGCTGGCCGGATCATAGCCGATCCTTCACATCCTGGTCACGTGCTGTTTGCCCCCCTCCCCTCAGGTAGAAGGCTTCGGTCCATTCGGACTAAAACCTCCCGGCACATGAACAGCTTTTTCCCCTCTGCCATCAGACTGCTGAACACTAAGTGACTTTTGACTCTCGTGCACTATGTACAGCAGCTCAACCAGACTCATGTCAATCATCACTGTTTTTCTGTTGCATTATTGACTACACTATGTGGTACTTCACATTATCTGCTACATGCTAATTTTTTAAAACTGCCTTGACTAGTACTACTCATTATTACTAGTATTATTATTATTATTACTTATTATTACTTATTTTTCTACACTTATTGCACGTTTCTAGTCCTTTAGTTTTTTAGTTTATCCCTTTTTCTCATTATGTTTTTAATGTTGCAGCATGGCACCGAGACAAATTCCTAGTTTGTGTATCACATGAACAATGGCAATAAACCTGATTCTGATTCTGATTCTGATTCTAAACCTATATGATAAGCTGAGTGAATGTGGTAGTCCTGTGTATGTACTCTCATCAGTTACAGTCCCCACACTGTACTCATGCAGGCTTTTTGCCTCACTGGCACACATGGTTACACCCATTACACTTGGTTGGAGATCGCTGAAATGTGAAAAAATGGCCAGATCTCTCATCAATCATTCAGTGATCTCTCAGTGATCACCAAGATCTCTCAATGATGTTCAATGATCTCCATGGTCCTCAAAGTTTTGACTCCGTCCAAAAAAATCTCTCAGCAATCACCAAAGGAAGCAATGTCTCACCAAATTCTCAATGAACTCTCAAGGAGCACTCAACAATCTCATGAATCTCCCAGTGATGTCTAGTAATCGCCACCATTGTCTTTTAGTAAACTCTGTTGGTCTTTCATCGAACACTCTGCAAACCCTCACTGATCTCTTCACCATCTTTACCTTTGGTGTGGGAAAATTTACCATTCATTGAAAGATTGCTGAGATATTATTGAAAGTTGGAGATGGCTGAAAGATCAGCGAGCATTCGATGAAAGTTCAATAGAGTTCATGTCATGGTTGGTGGTGTGGCCAAGTTGGGCAGGAAGCAGGACCCAAATGTATATCTCAAGTTCAGTAGTTTTATTGAGCCTGTAAACCCAAAACACAACTCGAGGACTGAAAAAAATAACAAAACAAAGCTAAATCCAAAACAAGCAAGGCAGGGCTGACAAGGCAAGAACAAGAAGCTTGTTGCTCACGCAGTGTGACTTAGACTGACTTAGACCACATGTAATTACTGACACAGAACAGGTTGGAATGATCAGGGGTAATCAGAGACAGTAGGGAAGAGGCTACAGTTAACAACAGAATAACAGGATGGACTGGGATGTACAGAAAAACAATGACAGAGGTTACACATGAAACATAAATACAGGACCAATGGGGACATAACCATGACAAGACTACAAAAGACAAGGACTACTGGTGAAACAGGATAATCATACAACAGAAACCAAGATGTTAATAATAATAATAATAATAATAATAATAATAATAATAATAATAATAATAATAACCAAATGAGAGTAGGGCAAGGACACATTCTATGGAACATAAGAAGGGACATGATAACAATAATAAACACAATGACCAAACACCACTAAAGCTAAGGCAAGAACAAATATAACTAAGAACATGAACATACTGGTAACGAAACTAGGCTGAGGCAGGGAAAACACAGGATTTCATATAGTAAAGAACTCAGGGTGAGGACATGGGCTGAGCCCATGGCCTGAAGACAAGGATTTATAAACTACAAAACAAGGCAAGGACGTGGGCCAACCCAGGTTCTGACAGTTCATTGAAAGACTGCAGTAGAGAACACATTGAGATAATTGAGAGATTGAGATCATTGAGTGTCCCTTGAAAGCTCGTTGAGAGTTTGTTGAGAAATTGCTTTCCTTTGGCGATCATTGACAGATTTTTTTGGGACTGAGTCAAAACTTTGAGGAGACTGGGGCAGCTATGGAGATCACTGGAAGATCATTAAGAGATCTTGACGATTGCTAGGAGATCATTAAAAGATCATTGAGAGATCTGGCCATTTTTTCATCACTCAGCTATGTCCAGCCCTTTGTAAAGGGGGTAGAAGACACTAGAAACATTTCAAACACTCAACAACCTCCTCGGTCACCTAAGAAACTCTTAATGATCCCTCAGTGATGTTGCCTGGTGTTTCAATGATCGCTCAACGAGCTTTGAAAGATCTTTATAAATCACCATGAAAGTTGCTGAAAATGGAATTTTTGATCTCACAAACATTTACACAGAAATAGCATTTTTTTTTTTTTTTTAGCCTTTAGGAGATTGTTGAGAGATCGGGGCAATTTTTGATTTCTCAGTGGTCACCCAGTTATCCCTGTCTGTATAAAGGGGCCCTTATATACATCAATTCTACAGCAGCCTGTTTGACATACAGGGAAACAGGATTGAACTAGCTGCAAAATCAAATTAAATGTGCTCTGTTTACATATTTATTTTGTGAATACAAAGCTCTCAAGTCAAACAATTGAATTGGTGAATTCAAAAAGGGCCCAGGTCCACACTTTTTCAAAGGGGACTTGGGCTCTTTTTGAATTCACCGATTCAATTGCTTCCTTGTCTGCAGTATGAAGGGCAGCCAGCCTTCCTTTCAGTCTGTGGAGCGGGCAGGTTTCAATGATATGTTCTGTTGTTTGCTCCTCTCCACAAGCACACAGTGGGCTTGGGGTGCTGCCTTATTTATAAGGTGTGACTGTCAGGTTTGACCACAGTCTTCTTGGGAGGATGTCACCAAGGACCTGTTGGGTGGGGTCTGACACGGGATGTTTGTTTGGGATATCCTTGGACTCCCAATCCTTCTTCCAGGGTGAATAGGTGGTGAAGCTGGTGGGTGGAAGGTTTTTCCAAACCAGTCATCTAGATGATAGACGGGAAGTGGGAGGGTTGAAAATGTCGGCATAGATTGGTAGATGGGGGAGTCTATGACTTTTTGCAGCTTCATTTGTGTGATTGCTACATGCCAGATGTGTGGGGGAGTTATGTTTGATAGGACAGGGAGCCAGGGGAGAGGTGTTGAGCGAATGGTCCTGGTTATTAGTCACACGGTTGTGTTAAGCTGGGTGTCCACATAATGTGTGTAGGATGACCTAGCCCAAACAAGGGCACAGTATTTTGCTGCAGAGTATGCTAAGGCCATTGCTGGCATGCGCAGAGTGGTGGCTGCTTCCCCCATTTTGAACCAGCAAGCTTACAGAGCAAGTTGTTTCTAGACTTTAACTTTGCCGCCGTACCTTTCAGATGTTCTTTAAAGGATAGTGTCCTATCAAGGCTGACTCCTAGGTAGGTTGGATTGGTGCCATGCTTCAACTTGACTCCTCTGAGTTGGATATTTAGCTCTGTAGCAGCTTTTGCATCATTGAGGTGGAATATGCTGGACACTGTTTTGGTTGGACTTGGATTTAGGCAGGTGCTGCAATACTGGTCTAGCTTTACAACATCTTCTGTGAGCACTTGTTCCAATGATTCAAAGTCTGGGGCTTGGGTTGAAAGGCAGATGTCATCTGCATAGATGAATTGGTGGGATTTTGTGGTGGGTAGGTTGTTAATGTAGAGGTTAAATAAGGTTGGGCCGATGACTGACCCTTGTGGGAGCCCATTTCTCTGCCGTCTCCATGCACTCTTATTCAGTCCAAGGTGAACTTAGAACCGCCTGTTGGTTAGCAGAGTTTCAGTGATTGTTGTTGCCCAGGCAGGGAGTGCTTTGGTGAGTTTCAGCAGAAGGCCCTTATGCCATACAGTGTCATAGGCAGCTGTAATGTCAAGGAACACTGTTCCTGTCTTCAGTCTACTCTCAAAACTATTTTCAGTGAAAGTGATCGGAGCAAAAGCTTTTTCTCCTGTGCTGCAGCCTTTTCGGAGATCGGCCTGATCTATGCAAAGGATCTCTTCTACTGCTGGGGATAGGCGTTTTAATATACTGTAAGGTGTTCCAAGATTTTAAAAATGGCACAGAGTAGAGAGATTGGGCAGTAGCTTGCTGGCAATGTATGATCTTTACCAGGTTTTGGTATGGCAATTACTTTTGCAATCCACCATTTTTGTGTGATTGTGTTGGTCTGCACAATCCTTGTGTAGAATTTGGTCAGCCAGGTTAGAGGGGGGGCGGCGGTGGCGCAGGTGTAGTGTGACCGACTACTGATCGGAGGGTCATGGGTTCGATTCCCGCTCTGTCTGCTGTCCGCTTGTCAAAGTGCCCTTGAGCAAGACACTGAACCCCCAGTTACTCCTGGTGGCCTGGTTAGTGCCTCTGTGTATGGCAGCTCTGCCGCCATCAGTGTGTGAATGGGTGGATTGCAGGATCTGTAAAGCGCTTTGGTCATCCTAGATGAGAAGAAAAGCGCTATATAAGTGAACACCATTTAGAGCTCGGGGGCCCAGATGTTTCATGAACTCTCCAGAGTTCATGAAAGATGTTGAACAGCAGAAATATTTCCAAAAGTTCTGTAGTGAATCAGAATCAGATTTATTGCAATTGTTCATGTAGTACACAAACTAGGAATTTGTCTCGGTGCAATGCTGCAACATTAAACATGATAAAATAAAAGAAATAAACTATACATGCAATAAAGTGTAGAATAAGAGTGAGTAATACTAGTCAGCAGTTTAAATATATTAGCGAGCAGCAGATAATGTCGAGAACCATATAGTGCAGTCGGTAATGCAGGAAGAAAACAGTGATGATTGACATGAGTCTGGTTGAGCTGCTGTACATAGTGCACGAGAGTCAATAAGTCACTTAGTGTTCAGCAGTCTGATGGCAGAGGGGAAGAAGCTGTTCATGTGACGGGAGTGAAACAGTTGTGGTGGTTTTATTTGAACATGTAATTCATGCTTGTTTTTTTTTGGTGTAAAATCTAGTACACTCCAGGGTTAAAAACAAAACTCACCATATGTGTTGAATTGTACACTAAATAAATAAATATTTTTCATTGTTTATTATTCAGGAGGATTACCAAGTTGAGAACAAAAATAAATAAATAATACTACCGTGAAACAGAAATTGTGGATTCTTGTACAAACAAGTTTATTTATACTGTAACAGATGGCAGAGGCAACACAAACAGAACAGTTTGTTTTATGCAGGCACAGTGTGAAATATAAATTGAGTTAATATGTGGCATTAATATCCACAAAATATTTGGAACAGCTAAAACTCTCAAATAAATTAAAATTCTGCTATTTAAAATGAGACAAAAATATTCTCTGCTTCCTCGTTTTCTTGCATCACAGCACCATTTGTGGTGCAGGGAGACGGCAGAAGGACAGAAAATATATAGTGGCACTAAAGAAGAATCTTCCATATTTAATTTATGTCTGTCATTAAAGCTGCACTGATAAGTGATCATAGATGATTTGCATTTGAGCTTTTTTCATATTTTAAGTCACATTAGACAACAGTGTTATACCATGGAAGACAACACATCCTGCATGTTTTAGATTCTCTTCTCTTCATCATTTTAACTGGCAGCAAAATCAGGTGCCATGGAGGAGACTCCATTCAGCTCAGCTTGACATCTCATTTCTGACCCTGTTTGTGTTTGTGTTTGTGTTTGTGTGTGTGTGTGTGTGTGTGTGTGTGTGTGTGTGTGTGTGTGTGTGTGAGTAAGAGAATGACATAAAGGGAAAAACATGGATTGAACTGGGGAATTTATATAGCTGGTAAAGGTCTCACACTGGAGCCTTTTTAGAGGATGTGTGTTTGGAGGTGTGCTACTCACTAGAGTGGTGGCTCAGTTGATAGAGCATCTGCCCCACACCGGGGATGCTGGGGTTCAAATCCCAGCCGGGTCAAGGCCATATAAAACCACAACTTTCTGCTGTCCAGCTTGGTGCTCAGCAATAGTAGAACGGAGGAGGGAAATTTTAGCAGCGACCCCTCTAATTCTATATACAGTATACAGTATGTGTGATTAACATTGTAGAATCAGAATCAGAATGAAATTTATTGCCATTGTTCATGTAGTACACAAACTAGGAATTTGTCTCGGTGCAGTGCTGCAACATTAAACATGAGTAGCACTAAAGATAAAAATAAAACTATGCATGCAATAAAATGTAGAATATGAATGAGTAATACTAATCAATGCAATTTTTAAATATATTAACAAGCAGCAGATATTGTGGAGTTCCACATAGTGAGTTGGTAGTGCAAAAGAAAACAGTGATAATTATCATGAGTCCGGTTGAGCTGCTGTACGTAGTGCACGAGAGTCTAATAAGTCACTTAGTGTTCAGCAGTCTGATGGCAGAGGGGAAGAAGCTGTTCATGTAGCGGGAGGTTTTAGTCTGAATGGACCGAAGTCTTCTGCCTGAGGGGAGGGGGGCAAACAGTGCGTGTCCAGGGTGTGAAGGGTCGGCTATGATCCGACCTGCACGCCTCCGGGTCCTGGAGATGTACAGGTCCTGGATGGATGGGAGCTTGCAGCCGATCACCTTCTCAGCGGCACGCACAACGTGCTGCAGTCTTAGTCTGTCCCTGGTGGTGGCTCCTGCGTACCACACGGTGATTGAGGTGGTGAGGATGGACTCGATGATGGCCATGTAGAACTGCACCAACATCTTGGTGGGTAGCTTGAGCTTCCTCAGCTGCCTCAGGAAGAACATCCTCTGCTGGGCCTTTTTGATGAGGGAGCTGATGGTCAGCTCCCACTTGAGGTCCTGGGTGATGGTGGTGCCCAGGAAGCGGAAGGAATCCGCAGTGGTGATGGGAGAGTCTGTGAGGGTAAGGGGGGGCAGAGGGGCTGTGACTTTTCTGAAGTCTACGATCATCTCCACTGTCTTCAGAGCGTTCAGCTGCAGGTTGTTGTGGCTGCACCAGGACGCCAGCTGGGCCACCTCTCTCCTGTAGACGGACTCGTCGCCGTTGGAGATGAGCCCGATGAGGGTGGTGTCGTCCGCAAACTTGATCAGCTTGACAGACTGGTGGCTGGAGGTACAGGAGTTGGTGTACAGGGAGAAGAGCAGGGGGGAAAGTACACAGCCCTGGGGTGATCCGGTGCTGATGCTAACAGAGTCTGAGACAGTCTTTCCCAGCTGCACATGCTGCCTGCGGTCCGACAGGAAGGTGATCGGTGATCCACCTGCAGAGGGAGTCAGGCACGTTGAGCAGGGACAGCTTGTCCTGGAGCAGAGCGGGGTGGATGGTATTGAATGCAGAGCTGAAGTCCACAAACAGGATCCTGGCGTAGGTTCCCGGGGAGTCCAGGTGCTGCAGGATTGAGTGGAGGGCCAGGTTGACTGCGTCGTCCACAGACCTGTTGGCTCTGTAGGCAAACTGCAGCGGGTCCAGGAGGGGATTGGTGATGGTCTTGAGGTGGGGCAGGACCAGGCGCTCAAAGGACTTCATGACTTCAGAGGTGAGCGCTACAGGTCTGTAGTCGTTAAGTCCAGTTAAGTCCAGTGATCCATGGCTTCTTGGGGACAGGGACGATGGTAGGGGTTTTGAGGCAGGCCGGCACGTGGCATGACTTCAGGGAGGTGTTAAAAATGTCTGTGAAGACAGGAGTCAGCTCCTCCGCACAGTGTCTCAGGGTGGAGGGAGACACGCCGTCCGGACCGGGGGCCTTGCGCGGGTTCAGTCTGGAGAACTGTCTGTGCACGTCCTGCTCACTGATGGCAAGGGCAAGGGGGGAGGAGGGGGGGTGCCTTTGATGAAGTGGGGACCATGGAGGCAGTGGCACTGGGGGGAGGGGGGAGTTGGACACAGCTGACGAGGTGTCAAAACGGGCATAGTGTTGGGACAGTCTTTGACAAAGGGCTTTGTCATCCTGTCCCTTAGAAGCCTGAGGCCGATAGTTGGTGATTTGCCTCAGTCCTCTCCACACAGAAGCAGAGTCGTTAGCAGTGAACTGTTGCTGGAGTCTCTCAGAACACACAGATTTAGCTCTCCTCAGCTCTCTCCTAAACCAGTATTTGACCTCCCTGTAGCAGTCCCTTTCTCCACTTTTCAACGCTGCCTCCTTCTCCTTCCTGATCTGTCTGAGCTTGGCTGTGAACCAGGGCTTGTCATTGGAGTAACTCACCCTGGTGCGCGATGGAAGAATACTCTCCTCACAAAAGTGGATATATGAGGTCACAGTGTTCGTGTACTCATCCAGATCATGCGTGGCTCCTTTAAACATGCCCCAGTCAGTTATTTCCAAGCACGTGCTCAGCTTCTCCCCAGCTTCACTGGTCCATTTCCTCATAGTGCTCACAACAGGTTTTGTGAGCTTCAGTCTCTGTCTGTATGTGGGAATCAGGTGGACCATCACGTGATCAGATAGTCCGAGTGCAGCACGGGGAACAGCGCGATACGCGTCCTTAAAGGCGTCGGCCGGACGAAATTACAATATCGCTAAAACATATCTTAAATTTGTGTGTGAGACGAGCTAATTTGAACCGCACATGTTTTGGTGTCAACAAATGTCGCATAAGGTGACAATGCGCTATTGAAGTATGATTTCCTTGAGAGCTGTCTGTCTGCCAAGCGATCAGCAGCTAAAATGGCCACTGACTGTGTGACGTCAGGTCAGGGAGCGACCTGAGTAGGAGGAGGAGCACGCTGAGGAGCACGCGGTGAGTGTTTATGAACTTCCCCTGCCTGGGAAAATCAGAACCGCATGGGTGAATTTCGTTCAGAAAACGCGAAAAAATTGGAATTATGTCGCAAAATCACCCAACATGTGCATTAGACATTTTGTTGACAGCGATTTTGAGAATAAGATGCAATTTGAAATGAAATTAGCAAAAAGATTGCTGATAAAAAAATCGGCTGTTCCAACTATATATCCGTTCATTTCAAAGTCCCACTCTCAGACAAGTGTCAGTGACAGTGACGTGAAAAGCAAGGATGATCTACCGATGCGATCTGCTGTCAGAAAGATAAGTAAACAGGGTAATTTTTCTTTTTTAAATATTCACTGCCAATATTTACTAAAATTATTTACAAGCAATGAATTTCATTGCCTTAAAGTCCTCGGACGGTGACATTTTTTTATTGAACCAATAAACTGATTGTATGAAAATATTCCATTCTGGCCATTCCCGTGATTTAAAATGTGTCACCAGCCTCCATAAATGACTTTATTTGTTAACAACTTATCAAATATTAGAATTTTAGGGTATTCATACTAATCAAATATGAAATATTCAGTGCTGTATAGGGAGGTGGTTGTGCCTGTTTGCTCAAGTTATATTTCTATATATGTAATCCAATTTGACACCTCTGGAATGAAATTATGTTGATCTACTGTTTTTGCAGATTTTATCCACTGTCACTCAACCTTCAAATACTGTGGATTTTTTTTTTGAATTTGATTATTCAGCAATTGTCCTCATTGCAGTCATCCATGTGAGGTAACAAGTCACACTAAAGGCTCTCTGTTGGTGATCAAACAACATTGTCCACATTGTGTTGAGGATCTATCCTGGCACAGCCAGCCGATGATCAGGGACATCCCAGCTGGTAACATACAGCTTTCATCCGCCATTCTCTTCACTGGTGCGTCATATGTCAAGGTCCTCAGAGTTCTAAATGCAGCCGGTATCGTTGGAATTTCCACGATCACTTACAAGGAGCTTTCGATTTCTAATTTTTATTAAATTAATTTTATTTCAGAATATGTGGATGATCTGATGAATACTCTTTTCGACAAAACCTTGGTTGATCCAACCCACTTATTGGAGCAGTGGCACTCTGTACAAGCCAGAGTTCAAGCAACATTGAGTGCCAAATTTCAGCGTCCCATCAAAGCTGATGCTGTTGAGCAACATGTATCTAGATTTTCAAAATCAAACATGTAAAAGTAGAATAAATTTCCAATTAGCAATGAAAGTTCAGCTTTCAATTGTTAGGGAAGCAACATATTTTGCTAAGACAAAAAAATATAAGCCTAAGATTTTTAGAGAAATGTGCTTTTAAAAATTGCACATGAATTTTACACCATAAAATGGTAGAAAAATTACTCTAATGTATATGAGATCCGACTTTGATGAATGCTGAAATATTAGAATTATAAAATTGACATGCACATTAATAAACTCAATATATGATTTTAAAAAACTTTATTTAAATAACATTGATCACAAATCTAATCTTGGTAGGCAAAATCCCTTGTAGTGATCAGATGGGAATGTTTCTCTGATGAGGCTCACAGCACAGGCAGGCAATATCACCCTCACTTCTTCACCTTCAATACCTCCTGGCAGCACCGAGATTCAGTTGATGTTGGCATAATGTTGCATTTCTCACAAGTGCACCTGTTAAAAAAAATGGTATAATCAGATGCTTATAATAAACTAATGGCTCGTGGGAGTGCTATATAAATTGGTCTATGAAGTTTGATTAGAAAATATTTAAAACATGTAAAAAATTTTGAGCAGAAAGAGAATGTTTATAAGTCGCCAAGTAAGGCAGCGAGGGAAAAATTGGCAGTTTTATTTTGATAATTAAGTGTGTGACCATGCATATCGCCTAAAAAAAAAATTTCAAAGCATATTTTACCAATATAAATCGGCGAGCCTCTCGTTCTTGCCTCTCGTCCTCTCGTTCTGCTCCGGTCGCTGTTTCGTCCGCATCTTACGCCGCACCCTCGGGCTCGAACAAATACGGCTGAATAACCCCATCAGCACCACCCAAAACTACTTCATCATCAGATTCGTCAGTTTCAATATCATCACTTATATTGCGGTCGTCATACTCGATAAAATAATCGCTGTCCGAATCACTCTGCTGTCGTTCAGCCATTTCTGCAGGCCGGTGATCATCCATTTCCTGTAGCCATTTCCTGTTTCTCCCTGACCTGACGTCACTGCTGCATGCCCCTATCGAGAGATGGCGGTACTGCAGCATCACTAAGTGAAATATGGGCTATTAACAAATAAAGTCATTTATGGAGGCTGGTGACACATTTTAAATCACGGGAATGGCCAGAATGGAATATTTTCATACAATCAGTTTATTGGTTCAATAAAAAAATGTCACCGTCCGAGGACTTTAACTGTAGTGTAACAGTGATCCAGCGTGTTCTCTCCTCTGGTGGGGCATTTAATAAACTGTTTGTATCGGGGGAGATCGTGGCTCAGGTTGCTCTGGTTAAAGTCGCCAACCACAATAACCAGAGAGTCCGGAAAAGTCCGCTCCGCATGCTGAATGTGATCCGCGAGTGCGCGCTGAGCCTCGCGCACGTCCGCGTCGGGTGGGACGTAAACAGCGGAAAGGATGAATGAAGCAAACTTATGCGGGGAATAAAATGGCTTGCAGTTGATGAATAAATATTCCAGAGCGGGAGAACAGTGTTGGGAGATCACAGTTACATTGGAGCACCAGCTGCTGTTGATGTAAAAGCAGACTCCTCCGCCTGTGGTCTTGCCAGAGAGCTCCGTGTCGCGGTCTGCGCGAAACAGCTGAAATCCCTTGAGGAGGAGCGCGCTGTCCGGTATCTTTTCCTTGAGCCAGGTCTCAGTAAAGCAGAGGGCACACGAGGTGGAGAGGTCCTTAAATCGCATCAGCAGTCTCAGTTCATCTACCTTGTTATAAAGAGAATTGACATTGGACAGAAATATCCCAGGCAAAGTCGTGCGCGTGCCTCTCCTGCGAAGCCGCACGAGGGTGCCCGCTCGTCTTCCTCTCATTCGCCGTCTCACTTTTTGGGCTAAAAAGTGAACCAGATCGACGGCAGGAGCCAAAAAAACTGGGAGTAGGTCCGTGGGAGTGAAAGTCCTGATATTTAGTAGCTCTTCACGGGTGTAAGAGCAGGCAGACACACAATTGACGAACAAAAACAAACAAAGAAAAGCGCAGTGAAGCACCATGGCGACCACTGTGGGCGCCATCTTGGAGCAGGACTTATCTACTTATCTACTTAATATCTACTTAATCTTATCTACTTGGAGTAGATAAGAGAAACATAATTTTGTTCTACTGTACATGGTTGGCTGTAGGATTTGAATGACAATAAAGATGGTTTATCCTTTGCTTTATTTTTTTCCCCATCCTTGTTTCTTTCTAATGTCTTTCAGCCCCCTCCCCTTCCTGCATCTTTTTCTTCTTCAGGTTAGATGCCAGTTAACTTTGAATTTTTTTTTTTTTTATTAGGGACATGTACATGATGTCAGTGGTCATGCGCTATACATGTGGGTTGCCACAACGGCAGGCTTACTTACTTAACATAATCCTCGCCTTGCCACTTAAGTGGCCATTGCGGCCAATTGTCTGAAGGCAAGGCAATATTGGGCTAGAGCAATGAGGGCAGTCACAGGTCTTATCATTGCAACTTGGATCATCCAGGACAGTCTGGGCTGACCTCAGGGGCGATACCAACCCTGGGGGGGGGGGGGGGACGACCACTGGCGGAGAGGGCCTGCTTGGCCAGTGTCCCGTCTGCCAGCCTAGTCACGTGGCCGAGGAGCTGCAGCCTCCCTCTTCTGATGACGGTGGAAATGGGGATGGGACAGCCAGCCCTCCTGTAGACCACATTGTTTGTGGTGTGGTGGAACGATCGGATGCCAAGGATGCTATGGAGGCAAGTCCGAGAAAATGTATCCAGATGGTGGATGGTTGTGGTGGAGAGGGTCCAGGTCTCAGACCCGTAAAGGAGGATGAAGATCACACAGGTGTTAAGATTCGCAAATTTGTGGTGGTGCAGCTCTTCCCACTCCTCCAGACTTTCTGGAGGTGGCCGAAAGCACTGTGAGACAGCTGCAGGCAGCAAATAACCTCTGGGTCTGATGAACTGGAACTGGTGATCTTAGATCCGGGGTAGGAAAAGTTGTTGACAATCTCAACCTGCACGGTGCACGGTGGCGCAGTGGTTAGTACTGTGGCAGCACAGTTTACCCTCGGCCGGGGGATCACGGGGATCGTGAGATCGTGGGTTCGATCCCTGCCCCCGACCAACAGTGATCTGTGTGGAGTTTGCATGTTCTCCCCTTGTTGCGTGGGTTTACTCCGGGATTTCTCCGGTTTCCTCCCACATACCAAAAACATGCAGTTTAGGGATACGGGGCGCTTGCGCACGCAGTGACCGGCAGCTGGTGGCTTGTCACCAGACTGCAAAACAAATCTACCTACGGGTACAAAATAAGTAATAAAAAAAAAAAAAAACGGCTCGTTTTTGATGGTGATGACTTGTGGTGGTGGTAGCAAGAAGTCTGACAGTGACTGGATCTTTGTCTTTGCCCAGCTGATGGTAAGGCCCAGGGCTGATGCTTCCTCTGCAAGCAGCTCCAGTGCCTCAGCGATTATGTCTATATGCGTGGTGGAAAGCACCACGTCATCCGCATAGCACAGGTCTGTGAAGTGGGAGTGGAAGTCCCCATTGTGGGACTAATAAATGCTTATTTTATCTTATCTTGTCCTAAGTCAGCCCCGAGATTGGGGCAGCATTCCGCTGCGTTCTTGACCTATTAGTCATCTGCAACATTGAAGAGGTTTGGTGCAGCGACACATCACGGCCGGACTCCAGAGGTGGTGATAAAAGGGTCCGACATGCCACCCTTGGCACATACCCTGCACGTGGTGTTGGAGTAGAGGTCCCAGAGAATGTTGATGTGCCAATGCCACGAAGGAGTTGCCAGAGGTCGACATAGGCCACATATGCAGGTTGGCGATACTGTCTTTGTTGCTGTGCCAGGACACTCAGGGCAAGGACGCAGTCCGGTGTGGATCGGTGAGGGGTGAAGCTGGCCTGCTGGTGGTGGCGCTTGGCGAGGAGCAGGGGGCGGATCGGGCTCAGCATGACAGTGATAATTACATTGCTGGGGGTTGAAAGCAGTGTGATGGGACAATAGCTGGCTGTACTCCGACAGTCACTATTGTTCTTATAGAAGGACGAGAAAGACCCTGTCCCTGCACTCCCCAGGGATGCGTTCTTCTGCCCAGATGAAGCAGCACAGATGTTCCAGCCGAGGGATGACAGAGGAGAGGGCGGCTTTCATCATCTCTGCTGTAACTCCATCACCACCAGGGGCTCGCCCAGAGCTTCTTTATGGTATCTGACAACTCACTTGGCAGGAAAGTTTTGTGAAAGGAACAATGGTAGAAAACGGTTTATCATGGTGTGTGGCAACATTAATTTATCAGAATATGCTAAATCACTCACTATCATCTAGAATGTTATAGAAGGAAAACAGGGGTAATTAAGGGTGGGCTCTCACTACCATGGTCAATGCGGGATTCTGCACCACCCCGTACCTACTGTAATCCGCTCTCATACCCATAGGCTACATGTCACGCACTGATGGCACACTGGACCATGCATGGAACATTGTTTTCCGGTGGACTCCGGGAGTGTGTGGCTCCACTGTGGTGGACCGGCGCAACAGGGAAGTGTCCCTTACGGCTCGGTGGCGATGACTGGACTGTCAGCAAGTGACTAATCAATGACCACAACATAGGATTGATACAGTTCTGACCTCCACTGCCCCAACATGAGGTGTTCTGCTTCACCTCCAGACCGGGCGCAGAGCCAGGGAAAAGGAACATGGAAAAGTAGGCTGCACCTCCACATCAGATTGTGAAATTCAACAAAAAGTCAATCCCCTACACACACATTTTAGGCCCAGGATTCCTAGATGTGTCACAATTTTCCAAGGGGTGGGAGACACCTGGCGGGCTGAGCATGGACGGCTCACTCCTCCGTGTGGTCCCCAAGTCTAGTGTGCCATCAGTGCATGGTGCTCAGGAGTGCATGGAGGGGTGTGTCGCAGTGCAGCCCACTGGGGGTCTCCCTCCCTGCAAAGCACCACAACACACCTTGACAATACAGCCCACCCCCTTCCTACTACTTCCCAGCTCTGCGCTCCAGTCCAGAGGCAAAGCAAAACACTCCATATCACAGCAGCAAAAATCAGAATCACATTAATCTGATCCAATGTGTCCTGTGCCATGACAGTCTATCAGTCACCCACCAATCGTCCAGCTATCGCTGGTGCATTTTGCCGAGGAGTCACGCACTCCTGAAGGCAGCTGGAAAACGTTTTACAATTTTATGTTTTGCATTTGATATGACGTGGACATTGGTGGAATGATACAGTTTACATTTTTTGAATTTTATAAAATTTTATTGAAACTTAAATCAAAGAGTAAAATCTTTGAGCATAATTATTTAAATATCACCCCAATCCCATACACACATGCAGAGCAAAATATGAAGGAGAGGAAGAGTTAACATATAAGATAAGATAAGATAAGTCTTTTTTAGTCCCACAATGGGGAAATTCCAGGATTGCAACAGCACAGGGTTAGCAACACTCCGAGCGTTAATTAACCACTTGCACTCCGGGCAATTTTCCTAAAAATGCCAAAAAAAACGTGCCCAAAGTAAATCGAAAGCTGTTATTCAACCCTTTGCAGCAACTTCATGGGATTGGTCTCATTTAAAAGAAAACACTTTGAATTTTTTGGCAAAAAAAACATAATCTCTCTACGTGCTCCGGCCACTGAGTTACAGTCATCTAAACATACTGAACTTGAAGAAAAAAAATTTGGACACAGTGTTTTTTTGGATACAAATGCTTGTAAATAACACACAGCTGTCCGATCCGGCTGGAAAATGCAACAGAAATGTAGAACCAAGTGTTATCCAGCTGAGATCCAAATTTGGTAACAATACCACAAAAAATGAATATTTTACACAGCTTTGTTCTCAGGTAGTTCCCAGGCGTTATGGAACTGTGCCAAATTGTGCCAAATGGTACAGTTTGGAAAAACGTCTGTAACTTTTGAATAATTCAATGTAGAATCTTCATTTTAGGCTCTAAAGAAAGGTCACACTCAGGGCTGTGTCTGTGTGTGTGTGTGTGGGCGGGGGGTCGTCCCCCCCCCCCCCCTGCTACCAAGGACCAAATTCGGCCCTCGCTACATGACGGAATACACTCTTTTTTTTTTTTTCCTTGCATGTTTTCACAGCGGCTCCCCCCCCCCCTCGATACTGTGTGTGTGTGTGTGGGGGGGAACCGTGAACGGACCGTGAACGCCCCCCCCCCCGCCCCTCGGTACAGAAGAGGGCCATCGCTACATGATGGAATAGACTGATGTGCTTCCCCCCGCCGACCGAGGAGCGTTCGGACCGTGCCCCCCCCTCTCCTCTTCTGCAGCGGGGTGGGGGGGCGTTCACGGTCCGAACACGGCAAATGAACCGTTTATCGCGGCGCACGCACTTCGTATTTCATGCGCAGTACAGTTGTAAATTACCGATCGGTCAAAAGTCATTTTTGGATTACAGTTTTCAGGGATAAATAATAATTTAGCTTATAACACCTTACCTCTTCAAAACAGCAGAGTCGGGGCGAGCAGCTCTTCCCACGCGTCAGACGAACGTGACGCTGCTCCGCTCGTGGATCCCGATCAACATAATTCCATTACATATTGCCGTTTTGGCGAATGATTTACGACTTTTGTCGTCGGCCTCCGTCTATTCTGCTGGAATGAGTGCAGGTCCCACTTGTGGGTGTTCTCCATGCTGCTGGGTGAGCCTGGGTCTGTAGGAGATTTGTCCAGCGTCCTTTGTTTTCATCTGTGGCAGCAGTAAATATCGCTTCACCCAGCCAGAATTTCTGTGCTTCAATTGGCTCCTGCGTTCACAGTAGGCGGGTCCTCCTTCCTAGATTTTCATTCATTGGTTCTTCAAGGTTTCAGAAACCCAATTCAAGGCTCTTATTAGTCGAATGAGAGGTCAATCAGATGAACTAATCTGTTCGCGGCTGTCTCTGCAGTTTTTTTTTTGAGTGGCGCTTGGACGCTACTACATCACCATCACCACCATCATGCGTCATGCGCACGAGGGCGCACGAGGGCGCACGAGCGCGCTCTCGCGCGCCCTCGTGCGTCATAGGACGCAGAGACTTGCCCGTCCGTGGAACAACGGAGCGCAAGTGGTTAAGAAGATACGAAAAATAAAAATAAGAGCAGTGAATATACATACGTACATACACATAAATGTATAAATATATATACAAAGTGTGGAGCATTGTAGCAAGATGGAATAAACAGCATAACTGTCTACTTAGTTATCCTACATAGTATGAATATGTACCCATACATATTGTCACCTTCTGTAGTGACCGATACTGTCCTAGTTGTATATACTAGAGGGGACCATTGTGTAAGTCTTTTGCGTCTTTTGCATTCGATACTATTAGGTCGTCACGTTTTTTGCTATTTCTGAGAGCAGCCCTGCTTAGGTTATACAGTCTGACAGCCGTAGGTAGGAAGGACCTGCGAAACCTCTCGGTTGCACACCTAGGATGATGTAGTCTACTGCTAAATGATATAATAATATTTTCCACATCAAGAATTGTTTTCTGTATCCAAACCATGTAATTATATCTGACAGTGTGCGAGACCATTGCGGTGCCACTAGGGGGTACTAGAATGCTGGCGGTTCTAGTGTTAAAAACTGATGTCATTCTGTAAAGGATATTACCATGTGGGCTCAGAAACATTTCAGAAAACCATTGTCAGGTAACACAGTTCGTCGCTACATCTACAAGTGCAAGTTAAAACTCTACCATGCAAACGAAAGCTATATATCAACAACACCGAGAAATGCTTCTGATTGCTCTGGGCCTGAGCTCATCTGAGATGAACTGTCGCAAAGTTGAAAAGTGTGCTGTGGTCTAACAAATCTACATTTCATATTGTTTTTGGAAATCATGGACATCTTGTCATCAGGGCTAAAGAGGAACTGACTGTCCAGATTGTTATCAGTGTTAAGTTCAAAAGCCAACATCTGTGATTGTATAGGGTGAAGCGGCAGATAAAATAAAGGCAGCGAAGTGAGGTTTTAAATAGGTTTATTATCATACCGCCGTCACGAAGCTCGCCCCATGGGCGGCTCAGAGGCTCTCCAGCAAAGAGACACAAGATGTGTGTGTCAGCAGCAGTTGAAGGAATGAGAGTGGCAAAGAGAGAATGAGTTACAGAACATGTGCAGTATTTATACCCAGTTACAGACAATACATGAAAGGCATGGGACATTTGCATCACAGTAAGAGCAGGAAACCTGAATGTTTGCATTTGATTCATACAAAACAGCATGATACCAGTGGAAGGAGCTAGACACAAGAAGGCTGCCTATTGTTCTGTTAATTGCTCCAGATGCACGCTCTGCATGTCCCAGTCTGTTGTGGGGGTTCCGCCACATGCTCCCCCCCAGAGGGCTCGGCAGGCGGCCAAGGCCTTGATAGTCCAGCTTTGGCAGCGAGCAGGGAAAGCTCTGGGCAGGTGGAGGTGGAGGGGGGTGGGGGGTGGGGGGTAGTAAATGCCGGCCGGAGACGGTGAAATCGTCTGAGCCACGCAAAAATTGCTTGTTGATCCGCGATGTCGAGGGTCTGTCCCGTTGAACGTGCGGAGATCACAAGAAGAAAAATTAGTCACTGACTCCTCTCGCGATTAAGTCCTGCAAGGATTAATAGTGGCCGTGAAGAAAAAAACAGGAGCGACGAGGCTGCGTGGCGGCTGTAAGAAAAAAAAAAAAACAAGAGCAAGGGGACTTGGCGTGTTGACTTTAGGTGCGGGCACAACCTTAAAGCCTTCGGGGACCGCAGACTGTTGAATTCCCGTTGAGCGCCATGGCTAAGACCATAAAATCCAGTGAGCAAGCTGCTTGCGTGCCTCAGGTGTACGAGCAAGCCTGAAGGGCCAGTGTGCAGCAGAAGGAAGGCGGTCAGTGGAGCCGTATGTGTCCCGTGCGTGGTGTGCCGTCCTCGTAACTCCCTGGTGCGTGTGCCGGGGCTCCGTGCGTTGTTGGGCCAGCTGGAGAGGAGACAGGGTCAGGGAGCGTAATCATCCCTGTTCAATGTGTTGGAGCGGTGAAAGGAAGTAGATGATCTTTGTCCCTCGTGCTCGTGCAGATGCGTTGGAGTGGTGAGAGGGAGGAGACGATCTTTGTCACTCGCTCGGCCATGGTGCGTTCAGGTCCATGCGCTGCATTCTCCGTCGGCCATGGAGGTCGCCGTCGTGGAGAGGGGATGAGGTGCATGCGCTCTCGTGTGGAGGAGCTGTGAGCGCGGCCGGTCCAGCGTGGATGTGCCGATCTAGGCGTGCAGATCCCACCATGAAGTTTGCTGCAGCTTTCCCAGTCAAGGATGATGTCCGGAGAGTTCCCAGAAGCAGAAGGGAGCTGCTGTGTTCGCTTGTCGTCGGAGCATCACCGCTGGGTGCTGCGTTCTCCGGCAGCGTTGCTGTCCAAGCCAGAAGGTTGTGATGCACAAAGCGTGTGCATCTTTGGGGTCACCAATATGCCGGATGATAAAATAAAGGCAGCGAAGTGAGGTTTTAAATAGGTTTATTATCATACCGAGGTCACGAAGCTGACTGTCACGAGGAACTGACTGTCCAGATTGTTATCAGTGTTAAGTTCAAAAGCCAACATCTGTGATTGTATAGGGTGAAGCGGCAGATAAAATAAAGGCAGCGAAGTGAGGTTTTAAATAGGTTTATTATCATACCGACGTCACGAAGCTCGCCCAATGGGCGGCTCAGAGGCTCTCCAGCTAAGAGACACAAGATGTGTATGTCAGCAGCAGTTGAAGGAATGAGAGTGGCAAAGACAGAATGAGGTACAGAACATGTGCAGTATTTATACCCAGTTACAGACAATACATGAAAGGCATGGGACATTTGCATCACAGTAAGAGCAGGAAACCTGAATGTTTGCATTTGATTCATACAAAACAGCATGATACCACCAGAAGGAGCTAGACACAAGAAGGCTGCCTATTGTTCTGTTAATCGCTCCAGATGGGCGTTCTGCATGTCCCAGTCTGTTGTGGGGGTTCCGCCACAGGGGGTGTGTTAGTGCTCACAGCATGGGTAACTTGGACATCTGTAAAGTCACCATTAATGATTTTGGTTTTGGAGCAAGTCCTCCCATCACAATTTGGTTGAAAAAACATTGAAAAGACGGCTTTGCCAATCGTCTAAAAAACCTCTGGATTTTGTTGAAAAGTAAAAGATGAAAAGGTGCCTTTTTCAGGTAATTGAAAACAATAATTCTTATAGACCTCTCTGTGTGGTCTAAATTTGGTTAAAAAATGAGGATGAAAAGCCATCTTAAGGCATTGAAGACATCTTTATATAAGCATCTCTGTATTGTCTAAATTTGGTTGAAAAGTTAAAGATGAAAACCCACCTTTTTAAGGTTGTTAACTAACATCATTAGGTAGTAACCAACATTCATCATCTGATCCTTTTGGGTTGTGTGTATGGGGTGCACCAATGCAAGCATCATCCGGCACCTGGTATGCCCTGGAATTCTCCCACTGGTTTCAGATTGTTCCAAGCATTTAACAAGCATTATGCCAATGTGACAGTTACGTAATGGACCCAGAAGAAGACACTGACAAATATGTATGGTGATCCAACAATGAGTTTATTTATAAGGTGAGAGCGACATGATCTGAGAGGAACTGACAACCCCTGTGGAGGTGGGAGAGAAGAGGAAAATGGTGAGTATACAGCTGAACAACTGCAGGTAATATTAGGGTTGTTTCGTTTACAGGTGGAGCTGAAGACCACATGGTGAGAATCTTTACAGGTTGCTGCTCATCCTCCTCTTGGGTTGTGCGGAGTTTGAAAAGGTAGGGAAGGTGATCTGGACAAGGAAGGAGTTTGCCCTGGCCAGGGACTTGGGAGAGAGTTAATCAAATCTTGCTCCAGACTTACTTCAAGGTCAGAATAATCCAAGCTTTGTGAATGGGTTTGTCCTAGTGATAGAAAGGCAGGTTCCTGAGGGTGCTCCGAGCTTATCCAGGAAATATTTGGCGTGGCGCATTTCAAGGTGTGTATCGTGATGTATGTGTTGACTTCGGAACATGTGACTGGGTCATGATGCTGTTCATGATTTTGCACGCATCATGAAATAAAGTGAGCAGCGGTACCCAATGGAAATCCCCGGCCCTCACATTTTGTTTTGTCATGTTTGACTGTGTAAGGCATTTGTCACAGCCAATTTTGAGATGGAGCCAGCAACAAAAACACGGACTTCTCCCGTTTGGGAACAGTTTGAGCGCAATTCTCCCATTCATGTACTTTTGATAAATAGTGGCTATTTACTGTAATTGAGGTGATGGCTTAGCAGTAATGCACCTGTTTTGCAAGTGGGAGACCTGGGTTCGAATCCCAGCTGTGTTGTTCTTTTAATTTCATTTTTATTTACAAGGTGAAGTGTCTTCTTGTATTTCAAAGAGCCTGGATCATTATTACGCATCATTATGCTCAGGCACTATTGCCATTGTGCCCTGCATGAGAATAAGGCCAGAGTTGAATATACTGGGACAGTGTAAGACTGTTGAAAATGTATTATTTCTTAATAAAAATGGATAAGTAGTACAAGCACACCAAGTAACACAGCCACATTCACTGTAGTCACCTCAGTTTTATTTATTTTTTTTGCCTTATGATCATTGATATTTCTTAAAAGACAGTCCATTTATTGAAATGAAAAAAGAACACACTCATTAAACCAATGATACCCTTGTAAAAATCTGCATGTTGTATATGTTTTGTCCACTAGATGGCCTGGTAGAGAAAATGAAGTCCCACATGAGGCCTCGTCTATATGAGCCATTTTGATGAAAGGCCTCAAGTCCGCCAGAAAGCCTCATTTGGCCATCACTAGTTTGTCCGCCTCCAACTGAAGTCAGTGGAAGGTCCTGGGGAGAAGGTAGGTATTTAATGGAGAATTAAATTGAGAAAAAATGTTTTCCTTTCACAGGTCCAACACTGGAGAAGCACAGGAGAGATCCCAGGTTGGCACACATGGCAGAAGGCAGCTGCTTGTCTGGCAAACAGAGTCCAATGACAGACAAACTGATCTTTACAGTAGCAGGTAGCGGTAGGTGGTAATCAGTGCAGCAGATCTTGATTAACAATCAGCAGACGCGGCAGAGAAGAGAGAGTGTGTAGCAACCTTGGAATACTACAAAACTTCGAACTAAAAAAAAAACAAACTTAAAAAATACACATTTTTATAAAACACTTTTAATAAAGAGTCTCAGTGGTTTTAAAAGTGTATTTGACATTTGAGAGTCAGACCCTCACCACCATCACCAAAGGCCAAAAACTATTTTGAGGATAAATTTGGGTCAAAACATGTGGACTAAACAGCACAAGCTACTGCATCATTCCAGTGGCCTCTCTGACCCCCCGTGTGCGCTTCCAGGATTGGACTTGTCAGCCACATCTGGGCCCACAATCAAAGACAGCTGCACAAGTAGACATCATCGTTGTCAATGGTCTACCACCAAACAGCTCAATTATTTAACTATTTTTTGGTTAATATGGTCAGGCACAGCCCAGTTTTCAGCAACTGTTGTCTGGTTAAATTCTGGCTGTACTAGATGGACTAAACACAGCCCAATTTTCAACATCTATTTGTGGGCTAAATTAAGGCTTGAACCGACGAACCTGATTTAGCCCTCAATACAACGTCTAAATTACGGCTTGTGCTGGGGGGGGGGGGGGGGGTTGCATATGCTGCCATCAAAGCAATGTCTTTTTCAGGGACATCCCTGCTTATTTCAGCAAGACAATGCCAAGCCACATTCTGCACTTGCTACAACAGCGTGGGTTCGTAATAAAAGATTACAAGTACTAGACTGGCCTGCCTGCAGTCTAGACCTGTCTCCGATTGAAAATATATGGCACATTATGAAGCACAAAATACAACAATGAAGACCCCAGACTGTTGAGCAACTGAAGTCGTACATCAAGCAAGAATGGGAAAGAACTTCACCTTCAAAGCTTCAACAATTGTTGTCCTCAGGTCCTAGATGCTTACTGAGTGTTGTTAAAAGGGAAGACGATGTAACACAGTTGGAAACATGCCCCTGTTCCATCTTTTTTGGAATGTGTTGCAGGCATTAAATTCAAAATGAGTAAATATTTGCAAAAAAAAAAAAAAATACCAGTTTGAACATTAAATATCTTGTCTTTGTCATGTATTCATTTGATTGTTGGATGATTTTTTTTTTGTTAAATCTTTGTATTTTGTTTTTATTTACATTTTACACAATGTTCCAACTTCA
Source organism: Pholidichthys leucotaenia (assembly GCA_020510985.1). NCBI lineage: Eukaryota > Metazoa > Chordata > Actinopteri > Cichliformes > Pholidichthyidae > Pholidichthys > Pholidichthys leucotaenia. Next base: position 238,376,210 of record CM035845.1, read on the forward strand.
CCAGAATTAGAGTTGTACATCCATTTTTAATCGTGATTTAATTCTTGCACTTGGATAGCTGCCAGGTACATGTTAGAGTGCTGATATTGCATCTAAATGAGTATATGTGGAAGACAAATCATTATGTTTTAATTAATTAAACAAATACAGAATAGTTTTGATTTTTTTTATTTGCTCAAAAGAAAAACAAAAAAAAAACTTTCCCCATCTCTGTTATAGAACAGCTTTAGACTGATTAATTCTTTGCTTTTATACTTGAATTGTTTTAAATTAAAGAAAAAAGCACCAATGCCCAGCTGTTACAATAAAAAAAAATAAACAGAGATAGAGCACATTGATATGTGTGAATATACTACTGCTTGCAATGCATTTAATAAATATATTTCAGTATAAGGAAATCATATGATGGAAAAATGTACCTCCTGCGTGGATGTACTAAGCCACTGAAGTCTTCCTTCTCACTGCTTGGAAAAGGTAATAAGAAACAACATTGGAGCAGTGAAACAAGTGTAATGAATGCTACTTAAAGTTTGAGAGAATTTTAGCTACATATTTTCCCTCATACAGCCGTAAATGATGAAACTGGCTGATACTGCCTGCTATGAGTTTCTTGTAACTTTCACCACCACATTTCTGCATGATATCTGAAAAAATTGATAAACCCAGGAAGGGAAAGCAATGTGATCTAGCCCATTTGGAGGCACCATCCCTATGCATTCGTGCAGCTCTGTGTGTGCCAGCCGGACACACAGTGTAGATGACAGCCTGCCATATGGACCACCAGCAGTGGTTTCACACATCAAGTCAACCTGGTCACTTTATAAATCTGTTCCATCCAGACGGGCCCTAGCAGCCTGCCTGGATGCCCCTCTGTCCTCATGATTAGCCTGCCCTTGCTGCATTAAGGGCCTCTCTGTGTCCATCAGGCTGATCAGCCTCAATGCTTGTCTTCCCTTGGATTACAGTGCTGTGGCAGTGGGCCGCATCCAATCATAACCTCTTGATGTGTAACTAAAAGAAAAAAAAGGCACTTTTCTGTGACTTGTGTTTGCCAGTAAATGGGATGCAGCAAGACGGGAGAGTGAACACAACACCATCTAGTATGTATTTATTGTCTCTCCTCAGCACTTTGTTTGGCCTAATTGGGAGAGATGATTAATTATTATATAACCTAAGACAGTCCACAGTAAATTGGAATTAAATGATGGGTTGCCAGCACATGTCCCAGTTTAGTTGTGCAATACTCTAAGAAGGATTCATTTGCCTACCATGGTACAGGACTTCTTCCTCCCTCCACACTCATTTGGTGCTCAATGACATGACTGAGTAATAAACTACACATGCTTGGAGGTAAACACTGAGGTACTCAAAACAGTAAAGCTGACTGATTGTATCAGGATTCACACACGGATGCCAGGTTTTCCATCTGTGAGAGGGCACAGCCAAACAGTCTTGTTCTCTTCAGATAGATGCTGCAACAGAGCCCTTCTTCAGACCATGACTGACCATTAAATGTTACAGCAGTACCTGAAGACATTTTATGTCATTGTGAATATTAAGGACAATGCCATGTGACAGTTCCATATGACAAGATATTTCTCTCATTTAAGATGATGTCTGCTAATACTGAATGATGGGTGTTGCCCATTGCCTTCTGAGGAAAAGAGAAGCCCTCCAGCTCCCACTGCCCACAAAAAAAAGATAGGCTTGTGTAACTGTGGCTTATAGCAAATGAGTAAGAATTCAAATATGCAATACCCTTTTTTTATACAATATGTCACTTAATATTTGAATTTTGTTAGAAATAATTATAAAAAAAAACATTGTTTAATGGTACTGAGAACCTTTCTCCACACCTACATTTTGAGGTCATACTTTGCATTGAAAGTTGTATGTTCCTGTTTGTACATCTAGATATTATATACTCTCTAACTATACAGATTTACAGTGTATAGAGGAGAAATTTCAAAACAAAAAAGAGAGCAATTGTGACAAAAATATAATGTGATATTTCTTATTCCACCTTTACACAGGGGTGGAGATTGTTCAGAGATCACTGAGTGATGAAAAATGTCCAGATCTCTCAACGATTTTAGTAATCTCTGGATAATTTCAGTGATCTCTATGGTGTTCAAGGTTTTGATTCAGTCCAAAACAATCTCTCAGCAATTATTCAATGGTGTAAGGGCTCTGGGCGCCCTGTGCCCCTGCTCTCTCTCACTACCTCTGATTAGTGCTCTCCCTGCAGCCTTGATCACCACCTGTGGCTAATCAGAGAGGCCTTTTAAATAGGACACTCCCTTCAGTCTTTGTGGTCACGTTCGACTTTCTGTCAAGCATACATTTTAGCCTTGTGAACATTTTGAAAGAATTTATCTTGTCTCGTCGTGCTCTGACCCTTGTTTGCCTTAGACCCTGTACCTGCCTGACGACTTGGATTATTGCCTGCCTCTTATTCACCTGCTGTGCTCTGACACAGCACCCCCCCACCACCACCACCACCTTCTCTTGAACTTCGCATTCACCTTATGGACTGGATCATCTGTTTCCCAGATTATGCAAATTTTCCCTCATTCCCAAGTAAGTTGACTTACCACCATTTGCTCTCTGCCTCCTCACCCCCCCCCCCACACACACACACACACAAACTCAGGCCTGACCAGCCCGCCTCCCACCTCTTCCCTGTGGTACTCCCCACAGCTCCTCCGCACTGGTGTTCCCCTTTCCCCAGCAACCTACGTTCCAGCCCTGGAGGATCCTCTCCCTGCTTCCTGCTGCAGACCTAGAACATCCTGTAAGCACAGACACAGAATTAAACTCAAAATGAAAATCTCTTTTTTCACACACTCGTTTCTACTCTCTCCCCACAGGGTTGGAAGATCTTTGCTGACCTGTATATACTGTATTTGCACAATTATTGTAATAATCCATCTGTCTCCATCTGAATTGCTTTTGGGTCTAAGCTTCTGTACCTTGTCAGTTCATGACCAGCAGATTAGACCTATCAACTAGGATGGAAACAGTACTTTCCCATCTCAGCCCTTCTCGAGCAGCGTTTTGATCAAACCGCCAATCAAAACCAGGTTATCTTGAATGAAATAATGAAATTGACAGAACGCCTCACTAGATTAGAGGAGACCGTCCACAGTCTCACCGGGGCCGCTCCTGCTGCCCCACTTCCAGCAGATGCCCCCCTTCCCCCCGATATCCACTCGTGTCATCCCCTGCTGTTCTCCACCCTCCCACATTACAACAGCCGGGTGGGGGAGGCCAGTGGGTTTTTATTACAATGTCAGCTCGTTTTTGACAGCACTCCCACCAATTTTCCCTCTGACCGGAGCCAAATCAGTTTTCTCACAGGTTTGCTTGATGGATACACCCTCTCCTGGGCTCAGGCAATAATTCTGGAGCCTAATTACCCCTTGTACATGTATGAGTGCTTTACGAATGAATTTTTGCACATTTTTGGTCATTCTGACCGGGAAGGTCCACCCGACTCATGGACATCTGTTAGGGGCAGAGAACTGCAGCAGAGCCCTCGGTCGAGTTCTGGGTTCTCGCGGCCAAAGTAGGGTGGGATGATTGTGCCCTTCACTTAGTTTACACTCATAGTCTTAATACTTCCCTCTGCCACGAGCTTGCCTTCCTCCGAGATAAACCCCAGACGCTAGATGACTTAATATCATTAGTAATTAAGCTCAACAACAGGCCCCATCAACGCTCATGGAAACAGCAGTCCGGTTCCCGTACCTAACCACGCTCCTCTTCTTCTTCTCACCTGCAGTTTCTGGCGCTTCCACTGGCCACCGCCTCTTCCGACATACCAGAACCTATGGTAGTAGGTGATCCAAACTCGCCCCCACAGAAAAGCAATGACGTTATGAGGAAGGTCTGTGTCTTTACTTCAGTAAAACCGGTCACACCGTTGCCCACTGCCCCTCTAAAGTAAAAGACCCAGCCCGTCAGTAGGTGTAGGGGACCTGACGGGTAAAGCATCTAATCCTTCGGCTAATCATTTTCTGTTACCCGTCAGGCTATTGCTTGAGACCACTGAGTATATTGGTTCAGCTTTAATTGATTCCGGAGCAGAGCAAAGTTTCATTTCTGAGACTCTGGCAACCCAGTTTAAAATTTCTTGTATCAATCTTCCCCAACCTCTGAAAATAATCACCATTTCTGGCCAGCCCCTTTGCCGAGTCTCTAGGCAAACAGCCCCTCTCGCCTTGCTAGCTTCCAGCATTCACTAAGAAAACCTGTTCTTCCTGGTTATTCCAACTTCCACTTCAAACCACCTCCGCCCCTGAAGATCATTGATGGAGGACTCATATATGATGTGACCTGCATTCTGGATGTGCAGCGCGGCATCCAGTTTTTGATTGACTGGAAGGGGTAAAGGACTGAAGGGAGATCATGGATTCCCCAGTCTTTTATTATGACTCCCTCCCTGACTCCCTTCCATCGCCAACACACTGACAAGTCTAAAGTTATGCCAGGAGGTGTTCATTGAGAGGAGGGCACTGTAAGGGCTGAGGGTGCTCTGCGCCCCTGCTCTCGCTTGCTCCCTCTGATTAGCACTCTCCCTGCAGCTTTGATCACCACCTGTGGCTAATCAGAGAGGCCTTTTAAATGCTGCGCTCTCCCTTCAGTCTGTATGGTCATGTTCGGCTTTCTGTCAAGCATATATCCTAGCCTTGTGAACATTTTGAAAGAATGTATCTGATCTTGCCGTGTTCTGACACTTGTTTGCCTTGGACCCAGGGGAAGGTTGTCTCTGCTCTCTCCCTGCCAGGTTGCCAGAGCCTATATATTTGTGCGGTGTATTATTGTAATACACCGCGTTCCAATTTATTATGATATGATATAATATAGTGATATGATATAGTGAAGCCGACAAATTGCTCACTGGATGTTGTTCCTTCTGGAATACTGAAAAGGGTTTTTAATACTGTAAGGCCTGGTCTTTTGGTTTTTATTAATTCCTGCCTTAGTTCAGGATTTGTCCCACATGCTTTAAACATGCTGTGGTTAGGCCCCTTCTTAAATAAAAAAAAAAAAAAAAAAAAAAAAAAAAACCTCACCTTGACCCTTCAGTTTTATCCAATTTTAGCCTCATTTCTCATTTGCCCTTTTTTCTAAGGTTCTAGAAAAAGCTGTTTTTATACAGTTGCAATCTTTTTTAGAAGACAACTCTATTTTTGAGAAGTTTCAATCTGGGTTTAGATCTCATCGCAGCACTGAGTCTGCTCTGCTAAAGGTGCACAATGATATTATCATGTCTGCTGATGCCAAATGCCCCGTTGTCTTAGTGTTGCTAGATCTTAGAGCAGCCTTTGACACAGTGGACCATACTATCTTTTTGTCACGCCTGAATCACCATGTTGGCATCCATGGCACTGCACTTAAGTGGCTTGAATTCTACCTATCTAAAGCCCCTTTTCCACTAGTACCCACTCGGCCCTACTCGAATCTACTCAGCTCGGTTTGTAGCCTTTTCCATTAGTACCTGGTACCTGGTACCAGGTACTTTTTTAGTACTGACTTGAGGCCAGGGTACAGCCGCGCTAAGTCAGGCCGAAAATGTGACGTCAACACACTGCAGACCACTGATTGGTCAGGGCGTAACGTCATGAAAGCGTCCGTCTTCTGTAGAATCGCCGACCGCCATTTGTAAAGTTTTTAGTTCAGCGAGTAAACACAGTGAGCGACTAAAAACGCTATTTTTAATAGAGGTGGCCTAGCGTAAATGTACCCCATGGACCAATGAGGAGGTGCAGAGTTTTCTATGCTTGTTGGCCGACAAACATATCCAGATTGAGTTGGACGGAGCAACTCGCAATGAGAAAATATACCAGCAGGTCTCCGAGCAAATGGCAGCACAGGGATACAGCCGGACTGCCAAACAGTGTAGGGAAAAACTCAAAAAAATGAAAAGTGGTTACCGGGCAATAAAGGACCACAATGGTTGAAGTGGTGTGCACAGGAAGGACTGGAAGTGGTTCGATCAAATGGACGTAATTTACGGGCATAGGCCGGCTAGCAATAGCAGAGAGATTGGGGGTCGACATGGCCAGGCCATTGTTGGAAGCCATGGATGGTGAGTGTTTTGTAATATTGTGCATCTTTTCGCCAATTTATCCTATTGGTGGCAAGCTCACTTTTTTAAGCAATAACAACGCTGTTTTATCCTGGGTAATGAGTGTTAGTGAGGATCGCTAGCCAGCTAATAGCTAGCTACCTAGCAGCCAACTGCTGATTCACGCTTGCTTTGTCTTAAGTATTCGTTTGAGCAAAATGCTGAAATATGCTTATTCTGGTTAAAAACTTTTGTGTACGTGTTGCACTTTGGTGCTGTGCTTTACATTGTGTGTGTTTTCTTTCTAGAATCACTTTTCACATCCCAGGGGTCTGTCTCCCTCAGCATGAACCCCCCGGACTCTCCTGCATCTGTCGGAGGACCAGAAATCGGAACCGACAACGATGTCAGCCGCATCACCAGCTCCGTCAACATCTGGCACGTCATGTTCAAGTGCTGGTAAGGCACAATAAACAGAAGATTACCACCTGGTTGTGTTTATGGATACAGGTCACGTGGACCCCAGAATCTAAAATCTCAACTAAATACAAGTGCCTTTTCAAATAAGTGATTTACAAAGTGATTAATGTAATTTCCTATAGCCGCATATTAATGAATTTAAAATGTCCTGTACATGTACAGTAAGTGGATTCTGGGGTGCTCACTTGTCGGGGTCCACAACCCAGTCCCATTTTTAGCTGTGGTGGCGGAAGTACTGTTATAATTCTTGTTTTTGAAAAACTGATATAGCACATGAACTCAGTTTCGAATCAACGTGCTTCATTGAAATGATTCCTGTCAGCTGATTGTATTAACCCATTCAGATTTCTGAGGCCACAATACAAACAAATTCTTTTAAACATAACCCATCCATCCATCTTCTTCCGCTTAATCCTTTTCGGGTTGCAGGGGGCTGTAGCCTAGGAGTTGCAAAATCCGCTCTACTGAGATGCAGCATCATGACAGGTGAGCTTAAACACAACAATGAAGCATAGTCACATCCCACCACTGGCTTTCACCAGTGTATTTCCATAATATATGTTTTGAAACGGCTTTAACTGATCACCATCCATTTCTGTCTTTCATCTAGCCAAGAGGAAATGGAGCCACTCTAACGCCGACCTTGCAGCTGTCTTGTCCCAGATGCATGGTGACAAGATGCGGCTCCAGGAACAGCACGAACGACACCATGAACAGCACATGCAGCACTTGAAAGAGGTTGCAGCAGACGCGCGGGAAGCAAGGGAGCAGGAAGCCGCCTTCCAAAGGGAGGAGCTGACACAAACGGCTTCCTTCAACCAAGATTTCCTGACAGAATTTGGCAGGCTAGTGGACGCACTGAGTGGCCGGCGTGTGTAACCCTGTCTCCCCACCCCCAGTTTGTGTGTTTTTTTAACTTGTGCTGCTATAATAAAACAGTAGTGTTTACATGATAACTGTGGTTTGCCTGTTATGACACTGGCGACAAAAGCCAATAATTACATACATATTCTCTCTTCTGACCAAATGCTGCTGTTCATCAGGTTAGGTGTCTGTAGCACATTACCATTGTAATGGTAATGTCATTTTTAATAACACAACATAATTTTTTGTAAGTTGCCTGTGTTTTTTCAACTGATTTAAGACAAATTTGCACTGCTGAATCACTTTCTCTTGATCAGGTCAGGTTTTTATGCTAAGTTGTGAGGAGTTGTACAACAGTTGTACAGTTGTACTGTAAATTGAATAGTAGACATTAATTAAGGTAAGTACATGTAAATTGAATGTTGCGTCATCATTGTTCAAAATTCAGAGAATTTCAAGAAATAAAAAGGAATTTTGCATCATATAAAGCGAAAAATACCCGTACATGTAAACAAAAACGTAAAAAAAAAATGTTTAGTAGTTCTAAAAGTTGACCTGATTGAGCAAAACCAATGTGAATTTTAGATTCAGCACATCAAAATGGTCCTAAATCAGACAAAAAAAAAATTAGACAAATTTGGTGTTGACCAGTGTAATAATGGGATAGGATTAAATGGGAATATAAGATAAGATAAGATAAGATAAGATAAGCCTTTATTAGTCCCACAACGGGGAAATTCCAGGATTGCAACAGCACAGGGATAGCAACACTCAGAGCAACAATCAGAAGGCAAGAAAAAAAACATTCAAGCAAGAGCAGCTAATATACATATGTACATATTACTATAAAATATATATACACACACACACACACACAGACACACAGTGCAGAGCATTGTAGCTGGATGGAATAAATATATGAATATATGAACACACAGTGCAGAGCATTGTAGCTAGATGGAATAAATATGTAAATATATAAACACCCACAGTACGGAGCATTGCAGCTAGGTGGAATAAATATGCAAGTATATAAACACACACAGTGCGGAGCAATGTAGCTAGATGGAATAATATGTAGATATATAAAAACACAGTGCGGAGCATTGTAGCTAGATGGAATAAATATATAGATATATAAATATAAACACACCCAGTGCTGAGCATTGTAGCTAGATGGAATAAATATATAGATATATAAATATAAACACACCCAGTGCAGAGCATTGTAGCTAGATGGAATAAATATGTAAATATATAAACACACACAGTGCAGAGCATTGTTGCTAGATGGGATGAAACAGCATAACCGTCTATTTAGTTATCCTACATGGTATGATTATGTGCCCATACATATTCTCACTCTCCATAGCGACCGGTATGTTCCTAGTTGTATGCCGGAGAGGACCATTGTGTAAGTCTATTGCATCTTCCTGTTCACTCTTTATACTGCGGACTTCTCACACAACACAACACATTGCCATCTACAGAAGTTCTCTGATGACTCTGCGATCGTTGGTCTCATCTCCAGCGGAGATGAAGCTGAGTACAGAGGGCTTATCCAGGACTTTGTGGACTGGTGCCATCGGAACTGCCTCCAGATCAACGCGAGGAAAACTAAGGAGCTGGTGGTGGACTGCCGCAGGCATGGGCAGCCCCTCACAGCACCAGTAAATATACAGGGAACAGACATCGAGATGGTGACATCCTACAAGTACCTGGGTATTCATTTGAACAATAAACTAGACTGGTCACACAATACTGACGCACTCTACAAGAAGGGACAGCGCAGGCTGTTCCTGCTGAGGAGACTCAGGTCTTTTGGTGTACAAGGGGCGCTGCTGAAGTCATTCTATGACACGGTGGTGGCATCAGCCATCACTTTTGGAGTGGTCTGCTGGGGCAGTGGCATTACTGCAGCCGATAGGAAGAGACTGAACAAACTGATTAAGAAAGCTAGCTCTGTCCTGGGGCAACGCCTTGATCCGATGGAGGAGATAGGAGAGAGAAGGACGGTGGCTAAACTGTCATCTCTGCTGGAGTCCGAGTTCCGCCCTATGCAGGACATACTGGATGCACTGAGGAGCTCATTTAGCAGCAGACTACATCATCCCAGGTGCACAACCGAGAGGTTTCGTAGGTCCTTCCTACCAACGGCTGTCAGACTGTACAACCTAAGCAGGGCTGCTCGCAGAGATAGCAAAAAGACGTAACAAACTAATAGTTTTTTTTTTGAATGCAAAAGATGCAATAGACTTACACAATGGTCCTCTCCGGCATACAACTAGGTACATACCGGTCGCTATGGAGGGTGAGAATATGTATGGGCACATAATCATACCATGTAGGATAACTAAATAGACGGTTATGCTGTTTCATCCCACCTAGCAACAATGCTCTGCACTGTGTGTGTTTATATATTTACATATTTATTCCATCTAGCTACAATGCTCTGCACTGGGTGTGTTTATATTTATATATCTATATATTTATTCCATCTAGCTACAATGCTCAGCACTGGGTGTGTTTATATTTATATATCTATATATTTATTCCATCTAGCTACAATGCTCCGCACTGTGTTTTTATATATCTACATATTATTCCATCTAGCTACATTGCTCCGCACTGTGTGTTTATATACTTGCATATTTATTCCACCTAGCTGCAATGCTCCGTACTGTGGGTGTTTATATATTTACATATTTATTCCATCTAGCTACAATGCTCTGCACTGTGTGTTCATATATTCATATATTTATTCCATCCAGCTACAATGCTCTGCACTGTGTGTCTGTGTGTGTGTGTGTGTATATATATATTTTATAATAATATGTACATATGTATATTAGCTGCTCTTGCTTGCTTGTTTTTTTTCTTGCCTTCTGATTGTTGCTCTGAGTGTTGCTATCCCTGTGCTGTTGCAATCCTGGAATTTCCCCGTTGTGGGACTAATAAAGGCTTATCTTATCTTATCTTATCTCTTATCTTTTGCATTCAAAAAAAACTATTAGTTTGTTAAGTCTTTTTGCTATCTCTGCGAGCAGCCCTGCTTAGGTTGTACAGTCTGACAGCCGTTGGTAGGAAGGACCTACAAAACCTCTCGGTTGTGCACCTGGGATGATGTAGTCTGCTGCTAAATGAGCTCCTCAGTGCATCCAGTATGTCCTGCATAGGGTGGAACTCGGACTCCAGCAGAGATGACAGTTTAGCCACCGTCCTTCTCTCTCCTATCTCCTCCATCGGATCAAGGCGCTGCCCCAGGACAGAGCTAGCTTTCTTAATCAGTTTGTTCAGTCTCTTCCTATCGGCTGCAGTAATGCCACTGCCCCAGCAGACCACTCCAAAAGTGATGGCTGATGCCACCACCGTGTCATAGAATGACTTCAGCAGCGCCCCTTGTACACCAAAAGACCTGAGTCTCCTCAGCAGGAACAGCCTGCGCTGTCCCTTCTTGTAGAGTGCGTCAGTATTGTGTGACCAGTCTAGTTTATTGTTCAGATGAATACCCAGGTACTTGTAGGATGTCACCATCTCGATGTCTGTTCCCTGTATATTTACTGGTGCTGTGAGGGGCTGCCCATGCCTGCGGCAGTCCACCACCAGCTCCTTAGTTTTCCTCGCGTTGATCTGGAGGCAGTTCCGATGGCACCAGTCCACAAAGTCCTGGATAAGCCCTCTGTACTCAGCTTCATCTCCGCTGGAGATGAGACCAACGATCGCAGAGTCATCAGAGAACTTCTGTAGATGGCAATGTGTTGTGTTGTGTGAGAAGTCCGCAGTATAAAGAGTGAACAGGAAGGGAGCCAGCACCGTTCCCTGGGGGGCCCCCGTGCTACTGATGATCGTGTCGGAAACACAGTCCCGGGTTCTCACAAACTGAGGCCGGTTCGTGAGGTAGTCCAGGATCCATGATGACAGGTGCTGGTCCACCCCTGCGCGCAGCAGCTTGTCCTTCAGGATCATCGGTTGGATGGTGTTGAAAGCACTGGAGAAGTCAAAGAACATGATCCTCACCATATTCCCGGGCTTCTCCAGGTGGGACAGAGAACGGTGAAGGAGGAAGATCACCGCATCCTCCACCCCAATGCCATGCTGGTAGGCGAACTGGAGTGGATCCATCGCTGGTTCCACCAGGGGGCGGAGATGAGCAAGGAGCAGTCTCTCCAGGGTCTTCATCAAGTGGGACGTCAAGGCCACCGGTCTGAAGCTGTTCAGGTCTTTGGGGTGGGAAGTTTTTGGTACAGGTACCACACAAGATGTTTTCCACAGCTGTGGTACCCTCCCCAGTTTCAGGCTCATGTTGAAGATATACGTCACAATCCCACACAGCTGGTCTGCACAGGACTTGAGGAGCTTTGCGCTGATGCCGTCCGGTCCCGACGCCTTCCTCGCCTTGATCTTCCTCAGCTCCGTCCTCACCTGGGTCTTGGTCAGGGTCAGGATGGGGGGCTGTGTGTTGGGACTGGGGGGGGGTGTGTCGGTGGAGTGGGGAGTGGGTAGCAGGACTTGATTTCTTAGAGGCAGCAGTGGTTGTTGTGCAGACAGGGGGGAGGGCGGTTGGTCAAATCTATTGAAAAACAGATTCAGGTTGTTCGCCCAGTCCCTGCCCCCCGTGGCCTGGGGGGAGGTATTCTGGAGCCCAGAGATGGTTTTGAAGTTTCTCCAGACCCCGCTGATGTCGCTCTGTTGCAGCTTGTCCTCCATCTTCTTCCTGAAGCTGTCCTTGCCTTCTCTGATCTTTCTCCTCAGCTCCCTCTGTACGGACTTCAGCATCTCCCTGTTCCCCGACCTGAAGATCCTCTTCTTCTCTCTCAGAAGTGTTTTTATCTCAGGGTTGATCCAGGGTTTGTTGTTTGAGTGACGCCGTATGGTCTTGGTGGGAACGGATTTGTCCACACAGAAGCTGAGGTAGCCCGTGAAGGTGTGAATGAGGCCATCGATGTCCTCACCATGTGGATCGCAGAGCTGCTTCAAGGCAGTGGCTTCAAAACAGTCCTTTAGAGTGTCCATTGTCTCCTCAGACCATAACTCCACAGTGTGCATGGCCGGAGGTTGTCTGTGCACTAGGGGTTTGTACACCGGTCGGAGATGAACCAAGTTGTGATCCGATCTCCCAAGTGGGGGGAGTTGTGATGAGGTGTACGCCTCCTTAGTGTTTGCGTATACATATTAATATATATACATATTACTATAAAATATATATATACACACACACACACAGACACACAGTGCAGAGCATTGTAGCTGGATGGAATAAATATATGAATATATGAACACACAGTGCAGAGCATTGTAGCTAGAAGGAATAAATATGTAAATATATAAACACCCACAGTACGGAGCATTGCAGCTAGGTGGAATAAATATGCAAGTATATAAACACACACAGTGCGGAGCAATGTAGCTAGATGGAATAATATGTAGATATATAAAAACACAGTGCAGAGCATTGTAGCTAGATGGAATAAATATATAGATATATAAATATAAACACACCCAGTGCAGAGCATTGTAGCTAGATGGAATAAATATGTAAATATATAAACACACACAGTGCAGAGCATTGTTGCTAGGTGGGATGAAACAGCATAACCGTCTATTTAGTTATCCTACATGGTATGATTATGTGCCCATACATATTCTCACCCTCCATAGCGACCGGTATGTTCCTAGTTGTATGCCGGAGAGGACCATTGTGTAAGTCTATTGCATCTTTTGCATTCAAAAAAACTATTAGTTTGTTACATCTTTTTGCTATCTCTGCGAGCAGCCCTGCTTAGGTTGTACAGTCTGACAGCCGTTGGTAGGAAGGACCTACGAAACCTCTCGGTTGTGCACCTGGGATGATGTAGTCTGCTGCTAAATGAGCTCCTCAGTGCATCCAGTATGTCCTGCATAGGGCGGAACTCGGACTCCAGCAGAGATGACAGTTTAGCCACCGTCCTTCTCTCTCCTATCTCCTCCATCGGATCAAGGCGCTGCCCCAGGACAGAGCTAGCTTTCTTAATCAGTTTGTTCAGTCTCTTCCTATCGGCTGCAGTAATGCCACTGCCCCAGCAGACCACTCCAAAAGTGATGGCTGATGCCACCACCGTGTCATAGAATGACTTCAGCAGCGCCCCTTGTACACCAAAAGACCTGAGTCTCCTCAGCAGGAACAGCCTGCGCTGTCCCTTCTTGTAGAGTGCGTCAGTATTGTGTGACCAGTCTAGTTTATTGTTCAGATGAATACCCAGGTACTTATAGGATGTCACCATCTCGATGTCTGTTCCCTGTATATTTACTGGTGCTGTGAGGGGCTGCCCATGCCTGCGGCAGTCCACCACCAGCTCCTTAGTTTTCCTCGCGTTGATCTGGAGGCAGTTCCGATGGCACTAGTCCACAAAGTCCTGGATAAGCCCTCTGTACTCAGCTTCATCTCCGTTGGAGATGAGACCAACGATCGCAGAGTCATCAGAGAACTTCTGTAGATGGCAATGTGTTGTGTTGTGTGAGAAGTCCGCAGTATAAAGAGTGAACAGGAAGGGAGCCAGCACCGTTCCCTGGGGGGCCCCCGTGCTACTGATGATCGTGTCGGAAACACAGTCCCGGGTTCTCACAAACTGAGGCCGGTTCGTGAGGTAGTCCAGGATCCATGATGACAGGTGCTGGTCCACCCCTGCGCGCAGCAGCTTGTCCTTCAGGATCATCGGTTGGATGGTGTTGAAAGCACTGGAGAAGTCAAAGAACATGATCCTCACCATATTCCCGGGCTTCTCCAGGTGGGACAGAGAACGGTGAAGGAGGAAGATCACCGCATCCTCCACCCCAATGCCATGCTGGTAGGCGAACTGGAGTGGATCCATCGCTGGTTCCACCAGGGGGCGGAGATGAGCAAGGAGCAGTCTCTCCAGGGTCTTCATCAAGTGGGACATCAAGGCCACCGGTCTGAAGCTGTTCAGGTCTTTGGGGTGGGAAGTTTTTGGTACAGGTACCACACAAGATGTTTTCCACAGCTGTGGTACCCTCCCCAGTTTCAGGCTCATGTTGAAGATATACGTCACAATCCCACACAGCTGGTCTGCACAGGACTTGAGGAGCTTTGCGCTGATGCCGTCCGGTCCCGACGCCTTCCTCGCCTTGATCTTCCTCAGCTCCGTCCTCACCTGGGTCTTGGTCAGGGTCAGGATGGGGGGCTGTGTGTTGGGAGTGGGGGGGGTGTCGGTGGAGTGGGGAGTGGGCAGCAGGACTTGATTTCTTAGAGGCAGCAGTGGTTGTTGTGCAGACAGGGGGGAGGGCGGTTGGTCAAATCTATTGAAAAACAGATTCAGGTTGTTCGCCCACTCCCTGCCCCCCGTGGCCTGGGGGGAGGTATTCTGGAGCCCAGAGATGGTTTTGAGGTTTCTCCAGACCCCGCTGATGTCGCTCTGTTGCAGCTTGTCCTCCATCTTCTTCCTGAAGCTGTCCTTGCCTTCTCTGATCTTTCTCCTCAGCAACCTCTGTACGGACTTCAGCATCTCCCTGTTCCCCGACCTGAAGATCCTCTTCTTCTCTCTCAGAAGTGTTTTTATCTCAGGGTTGATCCAGGGTTTGTTGTTTGAGTGATGCTGTATGGTCTTGGTGGGAACGGATTTGTCCACACAGAAGCTGAGGTAGCCCGTGAAGGTGTGAATGAGGCCATCGATGTCCTCACCATGTGGATCGCAGAGCTGCTTCCAGGCAGTGGCTTCAAAACAGTCCTTTAGAGTGTCCATTGTCTCCTCAGACCATAACTCCACAGTGTGCATGGCCGGAGGTTGTCTGTGCACTAGGGGTTTGTACACCGGTCGGAGATGAACCAAGTTGTGATCCGATCTCCCAAGTGGGGGGAGTTGTGATGAGGTGTACGCCTCCTTAGTGTTTGTGTAGAACAAATCCAGTGTTTTATTGTCTCTAGTGTGGCATGTGACATACTGGGTGAAAGTGGGCAGAAAGGGAGACAGTGAAACGTGGTTGAAATCGCCTGAGATGAGGAGAAGAGCATCTGGGTGTTCTGTCTGCAGCCTGCTGGTTACTGAATGGATGACGTCACGCGCTGTCCCAGCGTTCGCCGTCGGATTTGCATAAACAACAATGCAGATCACGTGTGAGTGTTCTCTCGGGAGATATGTAGGCCTCATGCTAACAGCTAGCAACTCAATGTCTTTGCTGCAGTGTCGTTGTTTAACAGTGATATGTCCCGGTCTGCACCAGTTGTTGTTAACATACATTATCACTCCACCGCCCCTAGCTTTGCCACTCTCTGGTGTTCGGTCAGCTCGTATCATGTGAAAACCCTCCAGCTCAATGTTAGCATCTGCTGCTAGTTCAGTTAGCCACGTCTCAGTAAACAAAAGGAGAGAGCACTCCCGGTAAGTGCTATCATAACGGGAGATAGCCGCTAGCTCATCTAACTTTCCCAGTATCGACCGTACATTTCCCATGACAACAGATGGAAGGGAGGGTCTGTACCTTATATTTTTTGTCCTCCACCTTACTCCAGCCCGGCAGCCGCGACGCTTTCACCTCAATTCTCTCGGTATGTCGAGTTTTTCCAGTGGGACCGGGTGGCGGTTAAATGCTAGCAGCTCTTCCCTGTTGTATCGTATCCTGCTATAAACAGTGGCTCCGTCCACCGGCTCAGGAGACATTTGGGACGATCTGTGTGTCCGTGATATAAGTGGGGTGAAAAAAAAAGTGATCAAAAGAGAGAGGAAGGGAAAAAAAACTCGGAATCGAGCCGCTGTTGCAAAAGGCAGCCTACTGGTGTGACGCCGAGAGGATAACATGTTTCAACACATAATTATTCAATCTGTTAGCAGAGTTGCATCAAACCAAAAGTGAATTGTCTAGCTGCTGCATTTTTTGCAGATGGCCTCTCCAGTGTTTTAGCATGTAATTACTCTTACCTTCACAGATACCCTACCCTTAAACGACTACAGACCTGTTGCCCTGACCTCTGTGGTCATGAAATCCTTGGAGAGATTGGTGCTGAACCACCTGAAGGTCATCACAGGCCCCCTGATGGACCCACTGCAGTTTGCCTACCGGTCAAACAGGTCAGTGGATGATGCAGTGAATATGGGACTACATTACATCCTGCAACACCTCGACTCCCCAGGGACGTACGCCAGGATCCTGTTTGTCGACTTCAGCTCAGCGTTCAACACCATCATCCCAGGCATTCTTCATCAGAAACTCCTCCAGCTCAAGGTGCCCCCCTCCACCTGCCAGTGGATCTCCAGCTTTCTGACTGACAGGTGGCAACAGGTGAAGCTAGGGAGATTTACATCCAGCTCCCGAAAAATTAGTACTGGCGCCCCCCAAGGATGTGTCCTTTCCCCACTGCTCTTCTCCCTCTACTCCAACGACTGCACCTCAGAGGACCCTTCGGTGAAGCTCCGGAAGTTTGCGGACGACACCACAGTCATCGGTTTGATCCGGGATGATGATGAGTCTGCATACAGGCGGGAGGTGGAGCAGCTGATCCTCTGGTGCAGCCAGAACCATCTTGAACTTAACCCAGCCAAAACGGTGGAGATGACTGTGGATTTCAGGCGACACCCCCCTTCATTCCCCCCACTCACCATCCTCAACAGCACAGTGTCCACTGTGGACTCCTTCAAGTTTCTGGGTACCACAATCTCCCGGAACCTGAAGTGGTCCTCCCATATTGACACTGTCCGGAAAAAGGCCCAGCAGAGGTTGTTTTTTCTGCGTCAGCTCAAGAAGTTTGATTTGCCTCAGGAGCTGCTGGTTGTCTTCTACACCGCCATCATCCAATCTGTCCTCTGCTTTTCCATCACTGTCTGGTTTGGATCTGCCACTAAACAGGACAAGACCAGACTGCAGCGGATCATTAAGTCTGCGGAGAGGATCATTGGTACTGACCTACCCTCCATTGAGAACTTATATCGGTCCATAACCAGGAAACGGGCGGGAAACATCTGTGCTGACCCATCACACCCCGGCCACAAACTGTTTGAACTTCTATCTTCTGGTCGTCGTTACAGATCACTGAAGGTCAAAACCACCCGTCACAGGAACAGTTTCTTTCCTCAAGCCATCACTCTGATGAACTCCTAACATTCACCTAGTCCTACCTGTTGCTGTACTCATGACTTTTCATCCATTATTACATTGCACATAACTCTCACATTGCTTTTTACTTCTTTCACATTATATCACTGAATCTGAGTCCACATTGAAATACTGTGTGATTGTATATTTTTTCATATATTTCTGCAAAGTGTGGTTAGTCCGAGTAAATAACTGCATATATTCCTGTATATATTTGCATCCTTTTATAGAAACGTGGACAGACTGTAATTTACTGTACATACTCTGGTTGTCATTGAATCCTTATTTAAATCCTTCACCTGAACAACGAGAGCAAGTTTTTAGCCAAAGTCAAATTCCTTGTATGTGTTGTGCATACTTGGCCAATAAAGCTGATTCTGATTCTGATTCTGATTCTGATAACCCTTATAAATAACAGTAGACACATCTGAAAAGGATACAAAATTGTATTTTTTGAAAAGAATGGTTGCTACACCATTTCATTGGGAGTACATTATGGAGTCCAGTGACGTAAACTTATAGAAGTCGGGGGAGCAATTTTGTACCCACAAGTTATGGTGCTACATTTATTAGTTTTTAATAATAACATTGTGGAGGTAATAGAACAGGCGAGATGCGATGAGCTGGAAGGTTACAAGGTTTTATTTCCTCCAATATAATGAAACACGCTTCGTAGCTCGGTGAGCTCGTTTCTTAGGCATGTGTAACAAGCTTTTTTATACATTGTACAGACAGAGAGAATGCATGGCACATTAGCATAGTGATTGTCATTTAATACCCATCATTAGCATGACATCAACTGGTGCCTGGCCCGGACGTCCTCTCCGAGGACGCATACATAACAGTCCCAACTGATTACCCCTGGGGCTCTCTGTCCGTATGTCAATTGTCCTCCACTTCTTTCAGCCCTGATGAGTGTGAGATAGTGTCCATCCGCAGTGTGCTGGGTCCCAACACGGCTCCCCCCAGAACACTCAGAAGGGGCTGTGACCCCCCGGGTCGTTTGGGCTCCAGTCAGTGCCCATGGAGGCTGCAGCGGGGGTTGCCGCTCCGGTAGAACTGTCCTGCTGTAGAGGAGTGTCGGAGGGCATGTCACTCCGTGGGAGGGGGGGGAGGGGTGGAAAAGACAGTGTGCTCCGCTCCGAGTTCCAGCACGTTGAATGGCCGTGGATCGTGGGCACATGGGGTCAGTGTGCGTCATGCGTTATCGAACAAACCGGCGATTGGCCGGCTTTAGGGAGTGAGGTGCGGGAAGAACAATGTGGAGGAGGGGGAGGTGGATTGGAATAAGTGAGTGCCGGCCCGGGACGTCAAAAGTGTATGGATCACGCAAAAATTGCGTGTGGATCTGCCATGGTGAGGGACTTTCCCGGTAAACCTGGCAGTGATCCACAGCAGCTGTGAAAAAAAAAAAAGTCTCTGACTCCTCTTGTGGCTCAGTCCTGCGAGGATGTGGTGAAGGTGAATGGCCAAATTCCCCAAGGATGCGTAGCGGCTGTGAAAAAACTGAAGCTGTGTGAGGGACTTGGCGGTTTGGCTTTAGGTGCAGGAGCAGCCCTAAAGTCATCAGGGAAAGCAATCGGCTAAATTCCTGTTGTGCGCAGCCAGCGGCTGAGAGACAAACACATGTCCTGCGTGCAAGGCTGCACATCTGCTTTAGGAGCGGCAGCAGCCCTAAAGGTTTCCAGGATGGCGATCAGCCGTGTTCCCGGGGCATGTGCAGCTGTGGAGGCTGGTGTGTGAGTCTGTGGAGCCGGTTTGTCCCTGGTGCGTGGCGTGTGCTGCGGCCACGTAGCTGGAAGTTGCGCTGTCCTCATAATCCACACAGGGCTTCTGTGCGCTGAAAGTCCACTTTAGGGAGGTGAGTCAGGGTCGGGGAGCTTGATGAAAATCAATGCAGATGGCGCCGATGATCTTCCCTGTTCAGGCTGTTTCCTTCGGTTCGCTCGTGTTGTTGTTGTTGAACAGGTGAGATGTGACGAGCTGGAAGATTACAAGGTTTTATTTCCTCCAACATAATGAAACACGCTTCGTAGTTCCGTGAGCTACTGTGTTTCTTAGACATGCGTAACAAGCTCTTTTATACGTTATACAGAAAGAGAGAAAGCATGGCACATTAGCATAGTGATTGTCATTTAATACCCATCATTAGCATGACATCAGCTGGCTCCCGGCCCGGACGTCCTCTCCGAGGACGCATACATAACAGTCCCAACTGATTGCCCATGGTGCTCTCTGTCCGTATGTCAATTGTCTTCCACTTCCTCCAGCCCTGATGAGTGTGAGATAGTGTCCATCCGCAGTGTGCTGGGTCCCCACAACATAACAAAAATTGTTTTTTTGTAAGTTCTGTGTTTTTTCAACTGACTTAAGAAAATTTTGCTCCGCTGAATCCGAAAATGACATTCGTTTCTCTCGATCAGTTCAGGTTTTTATGTTAAGTTATAAGCAGTTGTACAGCAGTTGTACAGTTGTACTGTAAATTGAATAGTAGACATTGATGATGGCAAGTACTTGTAAATTGAATGTTGCATCATCATTGTTCAAAATTCAGAGATGAAATAAAAAAGAATTTTGAATCATATAAAGCGAAAATAAGATAAGCCTTTATTAGTCCCACAATGGGGAAATTCCAGGATTGCAACAGCACAGGGATAGCAACACTCAGAGCAACAATCAGAAGGCAAGAGAAAACAAGAGCAGCTAGTATACATATGTACACACACACACACACACACACACACATATATATATATATATATATATATATATATATATATATATATATATATATATATATATATATATACAGTATATACACAGTGCATAGCATTGTAGCTGGATGGAATAAATATATGAGTATATAAACACACAGTGTGGGGCATTGTAGCTAGATGGAATAAATATGTAGATATATAAACACATCCAATGCGGAGCATTGTAGCTAGATGGAATAAATATGTAAAAATATAAACACACACAGTGCAGAGCATTGTTGCTAGATGGGATGAAACAGCACAACCGTCTACTTAGTTATCCTACATGGTATGATTATGTGCCCACACATATTCTCACCCTCCATAGCGACTGGTATTTTCCTAGTTGTATGCCGGAGGGGACCATTGTATAAGTCTATTGCGTCCTTTGCATTCAAAAACTATTAGGTTGTCACGTCTTTTTGCTATCTCTGCGAGCAGCCCTGCTTAGGTTGTACAGTCTGACAGCCGAAAATACCCGTACATGTAAACAAAAACGTAAAAAACGTTTAGTAGTTCAAAAAGTTGACCTGATTGAGCAAAACCAATGTGATGCTTGGATTCAGCACATCAAAATTGTCCTAAATCAGATAAAAAAAATTAGACAAATTTGGTGTTGACCAGTGTAATAATGGGATAGGATTAAATGTGAATATAACATCTTTCAGCACATAATTTTTAAGTCAGTTTGCAGTTGCATCAAACCAAAAGTGAATTGTCTAGTTGCTGCATTTTTTGCAGATGGTTTCGCCGGTGTTTTAGCATGCAATTATCCGCACCTTAACAGATAACCCTTATGAACAACAGAGGAGACGTAGCTGAAAAGGGTACACAATTTTATTTACAAAATACAGATGTTTGACATGTGTATGCACATGAATAGGAAGGAGATTACAATTCTAGTTATTATTGCTACACAAGTACTGCATCACAGCATCTCATATATCTCCACCCTGCTCCTCCACACCCCGTGCCGCTACCACCACTGGTTCACGTGCTGCAGCTGCTGCATCATCCAATATAGTGTCAAAGGCCTCTCCATGACTCTCACACAGATTATGCAGAGCACAACAAGTAAGCACCATAGCTTTCACCAGTTCGATGTCATTCCGTTTTAGAAGGCAGCGCCACCTTCCCTTCAGCCTGCTGAAAGCATTCTCCACAACCACCCGTAATCGACTGATGTTTTGGTTGAACATGTGCTGTTCTTCACTCAGTCGTCCGGTGTCATAGAACGCTTTCAACAGCCAGTTTTGCAAGGGATAAGCTGAGTCTCCAAGGATGTAGTAGCCCGCACGTGCCACACCAATGTCCCTGATGTGAGGTGGGAAGAGGTTTCCCCGACTGGCTAACTCCCACAGTGTGGACAGTCTCAGCACCCTAGCATCGTGCATGCTCCCTGGCAGCCCAGCTAACACATTCCAGAACAACCCCTTTCCATCAACAACACCTTGAAGGATTATGGAGTGCCAGCCTTTACAATTAAAGTAGTCAGTGTGAAATTGTTGTGGTGCTATGATGGGTATGTGGGATCCATCGATAGCACCGACACACAATGGTAGCCCTCACCTGTTCTCGATATAGGCTGACATTTCTGTGAACCTCCCATCATCAGGAAAACAGAGTTTTTCTGGAACCAGCAATGACTGCTGCTGCACAAACGTCCTACACAGACCTGCACACCGTTGTCATGCTGACCCCAAACAGATGGCCAATAGTGCGGTATTCTCAACCAGTAGCAAGCTTCCATAGTGTAATAGCCACTCTCTTCTTCAGAGGCATACACTGGCGGAATGTCGTATCTTGACGCTCTATGGATGGACGCCATTTGTGGCACAGGTAGGTAAAAGTGTCCTCAGACATCCGGAAGTTCTGTAACCACTCCGTGGTTGAGAAGCCGGGAACAATATCCTCCTACCACTGTGAGGCACGGTTTAATGTCCAGACCGACGGTTTGCAGCGATTATTTCGCAACAAAGCAGCCATCTGAAACACACACACAGCATACATATTTTAATGGCTTTAATACTGATAACCTGGCACCATCAAAATGCTGTACACAGGATTAAAATGAGTATAAAATGACTATCGCAAGCATTAGCATTCGTTAGCTTACCAACATCCGCGTCCTCATCAGCCTTTGAGTAGTTAACCTCACAGTTGCGGCTTCATATTCCGCTATGGCAACCGAGAGTCTCCTGTACTGTTCCACTGTCTTTTGTCTCAATGCACATCATCTTCTCTGGCTATACTGTTTGGCCTTTATTGTGATAAAAAGCCACAGAGCAAGCAACGTGTAAATCCTCCCCTCGTAATCCTCCATTTTTTTAAAAAAAATTTTTGTGGAGGATTTTGTTGCGTGCTTTACATCACGGGAGTGTGGCGCCGCCTTGCTGTAAAAAAATCCCACCCGCCCCAGGCATACTCAGCTGTAATGGAAACAGAACCAGACCAAGTAGAGTCGAGTAGTGTAGAGTAGAGTAAGGCTGACTGGGAACAAGTGGAAAAGTGCCATAACAGAACTTTTTCTGTCATGATTGGTGACATGTCTTCATCTAGTTCCTTCCTCTCCTGTGGGGTCCCACAGGGCTCTATCCTTGGCCCTATTCTGTTTTCATTATATATGCTGCCACTCAGGTCAATAATAGCTAGGCACAACATGCCTTTCCACTGTTATGCGGATGATTTTCAGCTTTATTTACCTTTGAACCCAGAACAAACAAACTCACAAAGTGTTCTATTGGACTGCATCACTGACATAAGTTGTGGTTAAGCCAAACTTTTCTCCACTTATATGAAGAAAAAACATAATGTATTACGTTTGGGGATATTGTAATGGCTGACTTTGGTACCCTGTCTTTAAGGCTCAGTTCAGCTGTCAGAAATTTGGGGATGATTTTTGACCGCCATTTAAAATTTGATGAACAGATTGACAATGCAGTCGAGATGGGCTTTTATCAATTATGTCTTATCCAAAGCCAAACCTTTTTTGAGCCGTCATGATCTTGAGATAGCCATCCATGCTTTAATCACGTCTCAACTTGATTACTGCAATGCACTTCATGGTGGCATCTCTCAGTTTTCTCTCGGCCGCCTTCAGCTTGTGCAAAATGCAGCGACCCGTCTTTTGACCAACACAACTAGGCGAAAGCACATTACCCCGATCCTTTTATCACTTCAATGGCTTCCAGTCCATTTTAGAATTAATTTTAAACTTTTACTTTTTCTTTTTAAAGCTCTTAATAGCCTTGCTCCGGTTTATCTGTCTGAGATTTTTACTGTCCGTGACCAAGGCAGGGCTTTGAGGTCATCCAATCAGCTTTTGCTGGATGTGCCCAGGTAAAGGTATAAACATTGCGGTGACCGAGCCTTTTCTGTTGTCGCCCCCAGGCTCTGGAATAATCGCCCCTCTGACCTACGTGGTATCTCTGACCTGGCCCTTTTTAAATCAGAACTTAAAACATATTTGTTTAGGATGGCTTTTTATACCCAGTAGTGATGATATTTGTTTTGACATTTTTTTATTGTACTTTTATTTTTATTTTCAGGTATTTATTCTTATTTCTTTGTTTGTTATTTGTTTTTAATGCTGTGTGTGTTTTTAATGCTGTTTAATTTTCTGTAAAGTACTTTGGTCACCTATGGGTTGTTTTAAAGGGCTATATAAATGAAGTACATTACATTATGCAAGTAGGATTTTAGTGTCATAAACATTCAATTTGTTGTTTTTCAATTAAACTCATTAATAGTATTGTGTCTCAGGGCTCTTTGGATCAATGATATCAATCTCAGACACCTGTCATAATTAGTTTGCCAGGTGAGCCCAATTAAAGAAAACTATTTAAGAAGGATGTTCCACATTATTAAGCATGCCACAGGTTTCAAGCAATATGGGAAAGAAAAAGGATCTCCCTGCTGCCAAAAAGTGTCAAATAGTGCAATGCCTTGGACAAGGTATGAAAACATTAGATATTTCACGAAAACTTAAGCGTGATTATTGTACTGTGAAGAAATTTGTTGCTGATTCAGAGCACAGATGGGATTGTGCAGATAACAGGCATAATGAGGAAGGTTTCTGACTGACAAATTCATTGGATTAAGCTACTAAAATACCATGACAAAGAAGCAAACAGGTATTTGAAGCTGCTGGTGCCTTTGGAGTCCCACAAACCTCGAGGTGTAGGATCTTCCAGAGGCTTGCAGTTGTGCATAAACCTACTATTTGGCCACCCCAACCAATGCTCACAAGCAGAAACAGTTGTAGTGGGCCCAGAAATACATGAAGACTAATTTTCAAACAGTCTTGTTTACTGATGAGTGCTGTGCAACCCTGGATGGTCCAGATGGATGGAGTAGTGGATGGTTGGTGGATGGCCAACATATCACAGCAAGGCTGTGATGTCAGCAAGGAGGTGGCGGAGTCATGTTTTGGGCCGAAATCATGGCAAGAGAGCTGGCAGGCCCCTTAAGGGTCCTTGAAGGTGTGAAAATGACCTCAGCAAAGTACAGTTAGGCCCAGAAATATTTGGACAGTGACACAATCTTCACGATTTGGGCTCTGCTTGCCACCACATTGGATTTGAAATGAAACAACTACAACGGAATTGAAGTGCAGACTCTAAGGTTTAATTCAAGGGGTTAAAAATATATGATTAAACATGTAGGAATTGTAGCTATTTTTATACAAACGCTCCTCATTTCAGGGGTTCAAAAGTAATTGGACAAATAAACATAACCCTAAGTAAAATGTTACTTTTCAATATTTTGTTGAGAATCCTTTGCAGGCAATGACTGCCTGAAGTCTGGAACCCATGGACATCATCAAACGCTGGGTTTCCTCCTTTGTGATGCTTTGTCAGGCCTTTACTGCAGCTGTCTTCAGTTGTTGCTTGTTTGTGGGTCTTTCTGCCTTAAGTTTTGTCTTGAGCAAGTGAAATGCATGCTTGATTGGGTTGAGATCTAGTGATTGACTCGGCCATTGCAGAATATTCCACTTCTTTGCTTTTAAAAAACTCCTGGGTTGCTTTTGCAGTATGTTTTGGATCATTGTCCATCTGTACTGTGAAGCGCCATCAAATCAACTTTGCTGCATTTGGCTGAATCTGAGCAGAAAGTATATCCCTATACACTTCAGAATTCATCCGGCTGCTTCTGTCTTTTGTCACATCATCAATAAACACAAGTGACCCAGTGCCATTGGAAGCCATGCATGCCCATGCCATCACACTGCCTCCACCATGTTTTACAGAAGATGCGGTGTGCTTTGGATCATGAGCTGTTCCAATTCTTCTCCAAACTTTCTTCTTTCCATCATTCTGGTACAGGTTGATCTTAGTCTCATCTGTCCAAAGAATGCTGTTCCAGAACTGGGCTGGCTTCTTCAGGTGTTTTTTGGCAAAGTCAATTCTGGCCTTTTTTTTTTGAGGCTGATTAATGGTTTGCACCTTGTGGTGAATCCTTTGTATTTACTCTCATGAAGTCTTCTCTTTATGGTAGACTTAGATACTGATACACCTACTTCTTGGAGAGTGTTCTTGACTTGAGTGGATGTTGTAAAGGAGGATTCTGCGATCATCCACCACTGCTGTCTTCAGTGGACGTCCAGGCCTTTTTGAGTTCCCAAGCTCACCAGTGCATTCTTTTTTTTCAGAATGTACCAAAGTGATTTGGCCACTCCTAACATTTCTGCTATCTCTCTGATGGATTTCTTCTTTTTTTTCCAGCCTCAGGATGGTCTGTTTCACCTCCATTGAGAACTCCTTTGACTGCATGTTGTGTGTTCACAGCAACAGCTTCCAAATGCAAACGTCACACCTGGAATCAACTCCAGACCTTTTAACTGCTTAACTGATGACAGGTTAACGAGGGAAGAGCCCATGCAGCCTTGTTATTTTTTTTGCAGCCTTCTGAGTCAATTGTCCAATTACTTTTGGTCCCTTGAAAAAGAGGCGGCTATGTATTAAAGAGCTGTAATTCCTAAACCCTTGCTCCAATTTGGATGTGAATACGCTCAAATTACAGCTGAGAGTCTGCACTTTAAGCTCATATTGATTATATAATTGTATCCTGAATATGTTTTCGTAAACAGCTAAAACAGCAAAACTTGTGTCACTGTCCAAATATTTTTGGGCCAAACTGTATACAGTGGTACCTCTACTTACGAATTTAATTCGTTCCGGAAGAATTCTCGTAACGTGAAAAATTCGTAAGTAGAGGCGCATTTTACATGTAAATGCCGTAATCCGTTCCAAGTCCCCAAAATTCGGGCATAAATTTTTTATAAATCCTAAAAACGCATCAAAACATGTAACAAATACATGTTACAATTAGATTACTGCACAATAAACATAAAATGAGAGTTTAAAATGAGAGAAAGAATAATAAAAGAGAAAGAATAATAAAAAATATGTTCATTTACCTTTTAACTGCGATCGTCGGCGTCGGCGTCAGCGTCACCTTTTGCCTTCTTTGGTTCATGTTCTGTCTCATCAGTGGTTTTTGCCTGATGTTTTGTGATGAAACGATCCAAGGACGTTTGCTTTTATCGGCTTGTAAGGGCTTCCTTTTGTTTTAATACCGTGCTGATCGTTGATGTTGTTTTTTTTTTTTCCCAAAACTTTATTAAGAACAAGGTGAAAGTACAGAGTTATAACGTAGATGGTGATAAACATGGCAGTTAACAATTTTTTTTTCTCTAAATTGTGTAGTTCAGTCAACAGTCTTACAAGAGGTAAGAAGGATAAAATAAAGTAGTAAGAATAGTAAATAATAATAAGATAAAGCGAGATCAACCAAACGCACCCATTTGTGGCCAATGGGATACCAGGAAGATGCTAGGCGATAGCCAATGGCAGAGCAGCTACAGGTATGTTTACGTTCGGTAAAATACGGGAGCTGCGAGGAGCCGCGTACTTTTTTTGCCTTTCGTATCCTGAAATTTTGTTCGTAACTAGAGGCAATATTTTCCCGTTGAGGCATCTCGTAACCTGAAAATTTCGTATGTAGAGACGTTCGTAAGTAGAGGTACCACTGTATAGAGTTTCTGACTCACCACTTTCTTTCATGGTACAAAAAGAAGAACCATGTCTTCCACAGAAAAATTATCTTCATGCATGACAATGCACCATCTCATGCTGCAAAGAATACCTCTGTCATTAGCTGTTATGGGCATAAAAGGAGAGAAACTCATGGTGTGGCCCCCTTCATCCCCTGACCTCAACCCTACTGAGAGCCTTTGGAGGATCCTCATGCAAAAGATCTATGAGGGTGGGAGGCAGTTCACATTAAAACAGCAGCTGGGGGGAGGCTATTCTTACGTCTTGCAAAGACATTCAAACAGAAACTCTCCAAAAACTCACAAGTTAAATTGATGCAAGAATTGTGAAGATTATATCAAAGAAGGGGTCCTATGTTTACATGTAACTTGGCCTGTTAAGGTGTTTTTGATTGAAGCAGCTTTTGATTTCAGTAAATATGACCTCCTAATGCTGCAAATTCAACAAATGACCATTTTCAGTTCTTTATAAACAATAAAATTTTTTGAAACTCTGTTGTGCATAATAATTTGGAACAGTGCATTTTGAGGGTTTTTTTTTAGTTTTTGCAAAAAAAATAGTTATTATTGGGAGGTTTGTTCAATAAAATTTGAATAATGCTCTAACAGCTGATGACTTGAAAATTATACTGACTGTCATTTGCATCGACTATTTAGGAAAATGAGAGACAAGTATCATTTGCATAATAATTTGGAACGTGGTGTAAAGATCATTGTTTCACTTTACCTACTGTCTCCATCTGTGTTGCTTTGGGGTCTAAGTGTCTGTACCTTGTCAAATGGAAGCAGTTTTTTCAACAAACTCTCAAGAAGTGCTGAACATTGTTACTGATCACCCAATGATCTGTCATCGGTCTCCGCTACTGTCTTTCAGTGAACTCTATTTGTCATGACGCCAAGCGCGGGCTTGTACCGTGTTCTGGTCTTTGATTATTTTCCATTTTCTGTGTTTGTATTTAGTCATGTTTATCTGTCCTTATGTTTGTACTTTTATTTTGATAGCGCTGTGACAGGACTTCGCCTGTCAAGTCTGTTCACGGCCTGTCACAGCTGTTTGTGTTTAGCTGATTGCTTTCACTCCTCACCTGTTTGTTCCTGAGTTTCTGTGACACTATCTAAGTTTGCTGGCAAGGCTTATTCCTCGCTGTGACCTCGCCTTGTGTGCTGGATGGAATCCCCAACCCTGATTCCAGCCTTTCTACGGCGTAAGGTTTCGTCCTCGCCATTTGTATGTAAGTTGCCTGTATTTTGTGACTCTTATGTTCTCGTTTTCACCCCGCTGGGGTCTCACTCATAGTCTTTTGTAAATCCGGTCTTCGAGGCAAGTGTTTGTATTTGTTATTATTTCACATTAAATTACTAAACTCACTGCAAGCGACTGGTGCCTCATTCCTGCTCCAAAAGGGCAGTCATAACACTATTGGTCTTTTGCTGAATGATCTCCAGGACATGCAAAGACCATTTGAGGGGCAGGGGCTCAAATTTAAAAAAAAAAAGGGACACATGGAACAAGATTTGTTAACAAAATGTACAGTGGGAAAAAAAAAAAAAGGAATGATATTTACTTAAAAAAAATGTCAAGTATTTTAAGTTAAAAAAAATAATAAATTTTACTGAGGTTGTTCTTAAGTAAACTTTACTTAGCACAGAAAATAAATTTTACAATATGTATTCTAGTAAACGTTTCTCAGAACTTTATTTTTCAAGAAAAAAAAATACTTTTGCGTTGGTAGTAAATCTTATTCAGTTCTCCTTATTATGTTACTCCAAAACCTTAATAAATATGTATTTATTTATTGAGGAGCTGATGACGCTGTGATCGTCAGATGTTCTGAGACTGCTCCGTAATAATCCAAACTGGCGGCTCGCGTCGACCGAACATAAACAAACTTTTCACCAGGTAGCTTTTTTTTTGTAATTAAGCCACTGACTGTCAGTTTCTATCTTTCATTTTTCATACAGAGCTGGAGAAACTTGGGAAATATATAAACAAGTTTTATTACCGCTGCTGTGACATGGAGCGGGGGAACATATCTCCCGTTCCGTCTTCCCAGTCTAAACGACCCAGAACTGCAGATTCTCCGAAAATAACACCCAAGAAATCATGGGAAGGCTCAGAGGTTAGTGACATTCTTTTTCTCTGTTGAAAATAAACTTACCAGCATGGATGCTAGACTTGCGGTGGTCAAGTTGCTCCATAAAGGATTTCAGAGTGTACGGAAGAGTTTGGAACTCAGCCAGGCACAGCTCGTCTCTCTCTTAGAAGAAAATAATAGCCTGAAAAAGTCAGTAAACATGCTAACCACGCAACTTAACATTGTTGTAAAAGAAAACCAGAAAATGAAGGAAACAATTTTAGTTTTCTGTGGAACTTCTGAAAAACCAATGAAAATGCAGAACAGCTGATTTGTGAATTCAGATCTATGCAGCTGAGGATACCCTCTGACGCTGTGAAATCAATTACCTTTCACCAAGTCCACCGCACTGGACAGAAAAATCCTGAAAATAAACATACCAGACCCATTGTTGCTAAATTTGAACATTTCAAGCAAAAAATTCTGGTACAGAGGCGGGGCAGGCACCTTAAAAACACAAATTATGGTCTAAATCAGGGGTGCCCACACTTTTTTGGCTTGTGAGCTACTTTTAAAATGACCGGGTCAAAATGATCGACCTACATTTAAAAAATGCCAAATATGGCAATACGTATATGTTGGTGTACAATGCTCGCCCTACATTATATAACTGCGTGAACTCTTATGGCACAATGCAAGTCGATACATTTACGATCATGACCTTACTCTGAAAACTTGCACTGGATGGAGTCAGCCAGGGTTGCATAGTCCGGACAGTAGCTGCTGGTAGCTAGTCTCAAGCAGGCTTCCAAATGATCATCAGTCATGTTGGAGCGGTATTTGGACTTAATATTCTTCATGTGGGAAAAGGGTGATTCACACAAATAAGTACAGCCAAATAATGCAGTCAAGGAGGTAGCATATTTCCTTATGTTTGGATACTTTTCCTCTGTGAGTAAGTTCCAAAACTGTCCATGAGCTCTGGACTTAAGCTCAATGTCAGCCTGTAGTGTCAAAATCTCATCCTCCACTGCAGACGAGTTCAGATGAAACAGTGTTGCAATATTTTATGCAAGTGAATCAACCTCAGCATTTTCCTTGAATGGATAGCACAAAAATGTAGCAATTGGGTCAAGTAAACCAAAATCTTGAAACCATTTGTCAAACTCTGACAAACATTTTTTCCATCTGCTCGATGTAGCGCACACTGTCAAGTTGCGCACTTGCCCTTTGTTGCTTCTCCAGCTCTGATGTCAGGTTGGGGAAGTTTCCCCAAATCATGGTGCTGCAGTTTTGAGGACATGTGTTGCACTTTTTGTTTGTAAGCATTAACTGAGCTGATCATGTTTACCACAGTTGTGTCCTTTCCTTGCAGCTCTAAATTAAGCTCATTCAACATGTTGGTCAAATCGGTTAAAAATTTCAAGTATAGCAGCCACTGATCATCATCAAGTTGATTGTATGTTTACTGAGGAGGAGAAACTCCTTTATATCCAGACAGAGCTCTCTAAATCACTGCAGGGATTTTCCCCTACTAAGCTATCTAACATCAGTGTGAAGTAAGAGCTCAGAGTAATTGCAATCAGCCTCCTCCAGATGTGCTCAGAACAGTTGTCTTCGAAGAGATCTCACTTGAATAGAAGAAGCGATTTTTGTAGCCACATCCATCATCTCTTTCATATTTAGCATTTTATCACATAATGCTTGTTGGTGGATTATGCACTGGTAATTAAGGAAGTCGTGGAAATCATCATGCTCCCTGCACTTTGCAATAAATCCATTTGAGCGGCCCACCATGGCGGGTGCACCATCCGTGCTGACTGACACCAATTTACACACTGGTGTTATGTTGGAAGCGGAATGTGAGCATTCTGCAAAAATGTTATGTCAGAACAAGAAGCAAAGGACGAGGCCAGGTGTGGGCCGATGAACAGGTGAAACCAGCCTCTCAACGTCGCCCGTCGTCACAGGCGTCCCGCCGTGCCACCCAGTACCCTCGTCCAGGGCAACTTGGGCTTTGGCACAGGGACCCTCCTGTGATGACCCTGGGTGATATTGGGCTTGCTCACTCTCCAGGGTGCCAGGCAGTTCTTCATCCCACACTACACCGTCTACCACTCTTGGTATCGGTCGGTGCTTCGTAGACCCACAAACCATGGGAGCTGGGTTTTCTCAATAAAGTTTTTGAAAGAGTGAAAAATGCTCTCTCCTTGCTTGTGTTTTTTTATGGGCAGTATTGTTGACAGCTGCTCTTTTGCAGTCATATCGGTAAACACCATCCGAATAAAAATGCACAACTGAGCCGTGTCACTTGTGTCTGTGGACCTCGTCTAATTGCAGTGAGAAACACTCACATTCTGCAATGTCCTTCCAAAGCTGCTGTGTCAAATAATAGGCCATTTTTTCACAGCGCCGTGTAACTGTACTTTTTGATAGCTGAAGAGCTTTGATTGAAAATATTTCTGGTTTGTTTTTAAAATCCCGAAACACCAACTCTGCTGCTCCAACAAAGGGCTCTTTTGTCATCTCTCCATCTTGAAAGGACTTCTTATACTTAATAATGCAATGACTCACCCAGAACGATGCTTCAGTGGCTGCCACTGCCTTTGAATTCAATTCAGCTGTGTGAAAAATGACTGTTGTCCAATTAACTGAGATTTCAGTTCCTTTGTGGGAAGCCACTCAGTAGTTTTTCCTCAGTAGTTTTCCCTCAGACTGAAGGGGATGGCAGATCAAAGGTGCTGGGGGAAAAGGGGAATTGCCATGGGGGCGGGGGGGGTCATTCATTCATTCATTCATCTTCTTCCGCTTAATCCTTTTCGGGTCGCGGTGGGGCTGGAGCCTATCCCATCATCTTTGGGAGAGAGGCAGGGTACACCCTGGACAGATTGCCAGTCCATCGCAGGGCCAACACAGAGAGACAGACAACATTCACTCTCACAGTCATACGTAAGGACAATTTAGAATCCCCAGTTTGATGCCAATTATCATGGGGGGTTGATATGTTAATACAGCACCTCAGGTAGCGGAGGAGGGTTAATATAAACGAGAGTGCCTGCAACCTATGCTTTTAATGTTTTGGATTTGGGTGGATGTGAGAGGGAGAAGAATAAAGTTTCATCTGCTCTGAACACTCGGCCTGATTATTCCTCTCTCCGCACTGGTGACCCTTGATGCACAATAGAACGCGAGGCAAACACCCCGGAAACGACCCGGACGGGAAGTGCCAGCAATGCGTGCGCCGTTTTGGTCAAACTCCCAGACTTTTGGCTACACGACTCAAAGTCTTGGTTCCTTCACACCGAGGCCCAGTTTGCGCTCCGGGGAATAATGGCAGATGACACCAGATACTACTACGTAGTTGCAGCACTGGACGCACGCACGACCCAGCAGGTGGCGAGCCTGCTCAAACAGCCCCCAGCCCGTGACAAATACGGTGCTCTCAAAACCGTGCTGACCTGGCGCTACACGCTCTCGGACTGTGAGAGACCGGAGAGGCTCCTGACGCACTCCGACTTGGGAGACGGGTTGGCGGTCGAATTGATGGAGAAGATGTTGTCATTGATTGGCATAGATGACGGGCATTTCCTCTTTGCCCACCTTTTCCTCTGGAACCTCCCGACATCAGCCAGGGTGGTCCTTGCCAATTCGCCGCTGCTGGCCGTGTGCAACTACCGTGCTCTAGCCCAAGAGGCAGATTGGATCATCCTCACCACCAGAGCCCTCACAGAGAACGCAGTGGCGTCAGAGCCCAGCGAGACGGCCAGCGGAAGTGAGGAGCCAGCGACGGTGGCTGCAGCGGAGGCCAAGAAGCACTCTGTTTCTACCACCGCCGTTTTGGAGAGGACGCATGCCGATGCGTGCCACCGTGCCAATTCAAGTGCTCGGGAAATGCCAGGGCCAGCAGTCGGTAGCAGCTGCAACCGCCGGTGAAGCAAGCAAGCTGCTCTATGTGACAGACTCACGCTCGGGGAGACGGTTCCCCGTGGACTCTGGCTCCCAAAAGAGCCTCATCCTACCGTCCTATGCCAACCGGCTGGCGGGAACTAGCGGCCCCGAACTGACGGCCCCAAACGGCTCAGACATTAAGACTTTTGGTGAGAGGACACTGACTATATCCTTGCACGGCCGTACGTACCAATGGACATTCGTCATAGCGGCATGCAGCTTCCCCATTTTAGGGGCTGATTTTTTGTGTGCACACCGACTATAGTCAATGTTGCTAACAGACGCCTGATTAATGCAATGTCTTTTGATTCTCTCCCTTGTACAGCTCGAGGAGCCAGGCCCACAACACTAGCCAACGTCACAGCGCCTGGGGGTAAGTTCCACACACTACTCACCCAGTTCCCAGCACTCACGGTCCCAATGTTTTCGGTGACTGTCACTAAACACGGGGTGGAGCACTTCATTACCACCACGGGGCCGCCTGTTTTCACACGACCTCGGTGCCTGGACGCAGCTAAACTGGCCATAGCGCGCGAGGAGTTTGCCAACTTGGAAAAGTTGGGCATCATCAGACGCTCAAACAGCCCATGGGCATCCCTGCTACATATAGTTCCTAAGGCCGAGGGATCGTGGCGACCTTGCGGTGATTTCCGCAGATTAAATAACGCCACAGTGCACGACCGCTACCCCATCCCGCATATTCAGGATTTTTCCCTTCACCTCACCGGGGCGTGCATTTTTTCAAAGATAGACCTGGTCCGTGGTTACCACCAGGTCCCCGTGCGCACTGAGGACATACCTAAAACAGCAGTAATAACCCCATTTGGTCTGTTTGAGTTTTTACGCATGCCTTTCGGGTTAAAGGGCACGGCAGACATTCCAATGCATGATGGATGCGGTGTTGCACGATCTGCCGTTTGTGTTCGTCTACCTAGACGACAGCCTGGTGGCCAGCGTGTCCGAGGACGAACATGTAGCCTACCTCAGTACAGTTTTCCAGAGGTTGGAGGAGCACGGGTTAATAATCAACCCGGCGAAGTGGCAGTTCGGGGTGAGGGAATCGATTTTTTGGGCCACCACATCTCACCGGAGGGCGCAAAACCTTTGCCGGACAAGGTGCGCGCAGTGGCGGATTTTCCCCGGCCTCAGATGGTCAGGGCACTGCAGGAGTTTTTGGGGATGGTTAACTTTTATAACCACTTCCTTCCCCGCGCAGCCCAGCTCATGCAGCCGTTGTACGCCACACTTAAGAAACGGAAGCCAGCGGACAGAGTCGACTGGACTCCTGAGCGAGAGCAGGCGTTTTCCGAGGTTAAAACAGCCCTGGCAAACGCCACACTGCTGGCGCACCTGGACCCGGCGGCTCGGATAGAGCTCACTACCGACGCCTCGGACGTTGCCATAGGGGCCGTCGTGGAGCAGCACGTTGCCGGTTCTTGGCAGATGCTCGCCTTTTTTAGCAGGTCTTTGCGTGACAGTGAGCGCAAATATAGTGCGTTCAACAGAGAGTTACTGGCTCTCTACCTGGCCATACGCCACTTCCAGTTCTGGCTGGAAGGGCGCACCTTCACTGTGTTCGTGGACCACAAGCCGCTAATGTACGCAATGCCCAAGGTTTCGGAACCATGGTCGGGCCAGCAGCAGAGAAAGCTGGCTGCGATCTCGGAGTTTACAACCGACATTCAGCATGTGGCCTCACTAATGCCTCTCGCGCGCATTAGTGGCCCTAGTCTACGTGGGGATAGATTGCACGGCCATGGCAGCTGAGCAGATTGGCAATGCGGATGTTCGCGCCCTCTAGCCTGGAACAACAGGGTTAAGGCTGGAGAACAGAGTACTGCAGGATGCCCCCCCCCAATCTGTGATGTCTCCATGGACCGCCCACGTCCGGTGGTCCCACGCGCTTGGCGCTGCTGCGTTTTTGAGATGGTTCACTCCCTGGCGCACCCAGGAGTGTGCGTGTCAGTCAAAATGGTGGGAGCGAAGTTCGTCTGGCCGAACCTGTGCAAACAGATGAAACATGTGGGCGGCAGCCCGCGTACCGTGCCAATGAACCAAAGCGCACAGGCACACAAAGACCCCCTTGGAGCCGTTCCATATCCCGGCTAAGCAGTTCGACCATGTTCACGTGGACCTCGTGGGCCCCCTCCCACCATCGCAGGGGTTCACGCACCTCCTGACAGTGGTGGACTGCACCACGCGTTGGCCGAAAGCAGTCCCGCTATCTTCCACCGCTTTCGCAGAAGTTGCACGCTCTTTTTTGACGACATGGGTGGCATGTTTCGGCGCCCCTTCGGACATCATGTCTGATCAGGGCCCGCAGTTTGTTTCCGACCTCTGGTCCACCATGGCCCCAAGCCTGGGCGTCACAGTTCATCGCACGACCACGTACAATCCCCAGGCCAATGGGTTATGGGTTATAAAGATCTGATATTACCTTACCATCCTAACAGAGCATTATGCTCCCAAAATGCTGGCTTACTTGTGGTGCCCAGAATCTCCAAAAGTATGGTGGGAGGCAGAGCCTTCTGCTGCCAAGCCCCTTCTCTCTGGAACCAGTTACCACTCTGGGTCCGGGAGTCAGACTCGGTCTCTGTCTTTAAGAACAGGGTAAAATCCTTCCTTTTTAATATAGCTTTTGTTTAAGGAGGGTATTTGTGTCTTTTAACCCCACTCTTGTTCTGTTGTTATCTGATCCATACTGCTGGTTGATCTCCAATATTGTACTTGGCATCTTACTGCTATGTTCTTGATGTCTGTCCTTTCCATCCTCCCTATCCCCTCATCCCCAGCCAGTCGCAGCAGATGACTGCCCCTCCCTGAGCCTGGTTCTGCTAGAGGTTTCTTCCTTCCAAATGGGAGTTTTTCCTCTCCACTGTCGCCTAGTGCTTGCTCATAGGGGATCGTCTGATTGCTGGGACTTTCTGTGATTTTTTTTATTTTTTTTTTTTTTATCTGCACTGTGGCGCCACGAGACGGCTTTTGTTGTGATGTGGTGCATTATAAATAAAGCTGAATAGAATTGAATTGAATTATGCGAGCGTTTTCATAGATCGCTTAAAGCAGCGCTCAGGGCTTCTCTTTCGGATGCAAATTGGGTAGACCGCTTGCCGTGGGTTCTATTAGGGTTGTGTTCAGCACCAAACGAGGATTTGGAGGCCTCCCCAGCTGAGCTGGTCTTTTCCCAGCCGCTGCAGCACCCCGGGGAATTTTTGACGGATAACCCCGTGCCGATCCTCGATCCGTCCCCGCGTTCACGGCATAGTGCAGGGGCAGGGACGCTACGTGGCCCGGCTCACCACTGTTTTCCCCGCGCTTTTGTGTCAAAGACCTTGAAGGATGTGTCGTTCGTATTTGTCAGGCACGATGCCCACCGGACCCCATTGCGCCCGCCCTACGATGGCCCGTTCAGAGTGCTGGAACCTGGGGACAAACATTTTGTGTTAGACTTGGGGGGTCACCGGGAGACAATCTGTATAGACAGGCTTAAGCCCGCCTTTGTTTTAGCAGACAAACAGGTGGTGCTGGCCCGAGCTCCTCAGCGTGGAAGACCCCCACTGAGAACTCCCCAGGTAAATGACTCGTCAGATCAGTCACACGAGCATGCTGAAGGTGTCTCCCCCCCCATTGTCCCCCCACAGACGGACGCACCCCCAGGAACCCCCCACCGGCACAGCAGCGCCTCGGAGCAGAAGATCCCCCGTTACAGCAGCTATGGACGGAGGCTGAACATGAGGGTTAAGGCTCAGTCTGAGAGTCGGGGAGGGGGGGCACTCAGTAGTTTTCCATCAGTAGTTTTCCCTCAGACTAAAGGGGATGGCAGATCAAAGGTGCTGGAGGACAAGGGGAATTGTCATGGGGGGGTTGATATGTTAATACAGCACCTGAGGTAGCAGAGGAGGGTTAATATAAAAGAGAGTGCCTGCAACCTGTGTTTTTTTAAAGTTTTGGATTCTGGTGGATGTGAGAGGGAGAAGAATAAAGTTTCATCTGCTCTGAACGCTCGGCCTGATTATTCCTCTCTCCACACCTTCACCTTTCTTTTTCTCAGCTCCCTTTTCAGAGGGAAGTTAGTGTTGTAGTTTTTATGAATGGTTTGAAAGTGCCTCTCCACATTTTCCTTCTTTGGAAACGTAACGAATGATTGACAGATCAGACAAAAACACTTCAAAAATGACATTGTGAAAAAAAAACAAAATCTTCCTCCCATTCCGCATGGAAGTGGTAAGTTTTTTTTCTTCTTACTGGGTTCAGCTCCCCCCCACATTTTTAATATCCCTTCTTTAGTTGATCGAAATTTGAAGATCTAACACGGTCACAGCTCGCTGGAGTTTAGCAGTAGCTAGCTAGCGTGTTTGACTGCGCATGCAGGGTGACCTATGACACATAGAGGACAGGACCTCTCCTGATTGGCTGCCCTGTGCATCAATCAAAGGGTAAATGCCAATTAGAGGACAGATGGGAGGATAGATGATAGAATTAAAAACTTTTTTTATTCATTTATTTTTTTTAATGTCACACGATCTGCCCGCAGTGCCTTTGTGATCTACCAGTCGATCTGGCTCGACGTATTGAGCACCAATGGTGTAAATGATCAATTTCCACAGGAAATTATTGAAAAAAGAAGGAAGATTTTTCCATTAGGAAACAAAAATTCCAAGAAGGTAAACAAGCTGCAGGAAGCAGCAGGAAGCAGCTGGCCACCAAGGCTGCTCGAAAAAGCGCTCCGGCCACCCGTGGAGTGAAGAAGCCTCACCGTTACAGGCCCGGTACCGTGGCTCTGAGAGAGATCCGTCGCTACCAGAAATCCACGGAGCTTCTCATCCGTAAGCTGTCCTTCCAGCGCCTGGTGAGGGAGATCGCTCAGGACTTCAAGACCGACCTGCGCTTCCAGAGCTCCGCCGTCATGGCTCTGCAGGAGGCCAGCGAGGCCTACCTGGTGGGTCTCTTCGAGGACACCAACCTGTGCGCCATCCACGCCAAGAGGGTCACCACC
Source organism: Pholidichthys leucotaenia (assembly GCA_020510985.1). NCBI lineage: Eukaryota > Metazoa > Chordata > Actinopteri > Cichliformes > Pholidichthyidae > Pholidichthys > Pholidichthys leucotaenia. The sequence goes on from CM035845.1 coordinate 238,414,536, forward strand.
ATGCCCAAAGACATCCAGCTGGCCCGTCGCATCCGCGGAGAGAGAGCTTAGACTTTCTGCTGCACATCCACCAACCACAATGCTCCGCACTGTGTGTCTATATATATATATATACAGTGGTACCTCTACTTACGAACGTCTCTACATACGGAATTTTCAGGTTACGAGACGCCTCAACAGGAAAATATTGCCTCTAGTTACGAACGAAATTTCAGGATACGAAAGGCAAAAAAGTACGCGCTCCTCGCAGCTTCCGTAGTTTACCGAACGTAAACATACCTGTAGCTGCTCTGCCATTGGCTATCGCCTAGCATCTTCCTGGTATCCCATTGGCCACGAAGTTTGTTTTTTTTTTCCAAAACTTTATGCGTTTGGTTGATCTCGCCAAAGAATATGGCCGTAATACATCAACGATCAGCACGGTATTAAAACAAAACGAAGCACTTACAAGCCGACAAAAGCAAACGTCCTTGGATCAGAACATGAACCAAAGAAGGCAAAAGGTGACGACGTCGACGACGATAGCAGTTAAAGGGTAAATGAACATAATTTTTATTATTCTTTCTCTTTTATTATTCTCTTTTATTATTCTTTCTCTCATTTTAAACTCTCATTTTATGTTTATTGTGCAGTAATCTAATTGTAACATGTATTTGTTACATGTTTTGATGCGTTTTTTACGATTTATAAAAAATTTATGCCCGAATTTTGGGGGCTTGGAACGGATTACGGCATTTACATGTAAAACGCGCCTCTACTTATGAATTTTTCACGTTACGAGAATTCTTCCGGAACGAATTAAATTCGTAAGTAGAGGTACCACTATATATATATATATATATATATATATATATATATATATATATATATATATATATATATATACACACATATATACAGTATATATATATACTGTATATATATATATATATATATATATATATTAATATGTACATATGTATACTAGCTGTTCTTGTTTTTTCTTGCCTTCTGATTGTTGTTTTGAGTGTTGCTATCCCTGTGCTGTTGCAATCCTGGAATTTCCCCATTGTGGGACTAATAAAGGTTTATCTTATCTTATCTTATCTTATCTTAAGCTGTTATCTCTGTGGATAGATTGTTTATAGATGGCAAGCTGTTTATGTTTTGTTCTTATTAAAGACAAAAATAGAAAGGAGATGTTTTTACCTTCTTTACATGTTTTGACTGTTCACTGCAGCCTTCATCAGAAGTGTCAGCTTATTGCTTCCAGATGTCATTTTATCAGCTGACTTTCATAGGCCGGGCCAGCCAAGAAGACCTGTCAGATCCACTGAGCCGGCCCCGCTTTCCACCGTCCGATGGTCTCTGGAGAATGTAGTCCCAGGTGTGGGAAAGCATAAAGGCCCTCACATCCCGTTTCATGCTATCTTTTCCCCGCTTCCTGATTTCTATGGCCTCCTTGATCCAGCGTTTGTGTCTATTGCCCTCTGATTCAACAATTTTTGCATTGTCCCAGTCCATGATGTGATTATTTCTTTTGCAGTGATCTGATATTGCTGATTTTAATGTTTCTTGTTCTGCCTTTTCTTTTTGTGATCTTGTGAGTCGTCCTTGTGTTTCTTTTTCACATTCCTTCTGGTGTTCTTTTTTCCTTGTGGTGAATGATCTTCCAGTTTCTCCAATGTAGGTTTTGTTGCATGATCTGCATGATGCTTCATATATTTCATTGCATTTTTTGTCTTGTTCTATTTTGTCCTTGGGGTATACTAATAACTGTCTTAATTTTTTGTGTGGTTTTACTGCTGTGTTTATTTTGTATTTTTTCATGATCCTTTGAATTGGTTCTGTTATCCCTCAGATGTATGGTATAGTTATGGTGTTCTTGTTTTTGATTTCGTCTTTTGTTCTTTGTCTTGCTTCCTGTTTGTTTTCTTTGTTTTTGACTTGCTGTTTCCCTTTGTTTTTGGCCCATACTGGATATTGGCAGCGTATGAGTGCATGTTTTAAGTGGTTTTCCTCCTCCTATCTGTCTTCTTGATCTGTGATGGACACAGCAGAAAACGGGGCCAGCTCAGTAGATTTGACAGGTGTGCTGGGCTGGGCCTACGAAAGTCAGCTGATAAAATGACACCTGGCAGCAATAAGCTGATACTTCTGACGAAGGCTGCAGTGAACAGTCGAAACATATAAAGAAGTTAAAAACATCTCCTTTTTATTTTTGTCTTTAATATGAACAAAAGGTAAATAATTAAAAGAAGACAAAATGAACCTACTTGAGCTGTTACTTGGAAGTTATGGACAAAATTGCATCAAAGATTTCACCAGCTGGAGAAATTGGAGAAAATACAGGCAAGCTACAGAAACCACCTGAGATTTAACCTCCGTTGCAGAGATGAGGATGTCACACCAGCAAGCCTCAACATAAAAAATCCAATCCCAACCAAAAACGCAGAGAAAATTATCAATAAAGCACAGAAGGATCTGATCAAAGAACAGATAAGAATGACAGCAAACAAGGTGGACAGAATCAACAACCAGATCAAGGAGGAAATGGACATTTTCAAGGAACACTACCCGACCGACCAGGAAACGCAGGAGCAGATAAAAACACAATTAAATCACGCACACGAACAGGAATTCATTATAACGAAAAAACGCCATTTAAAGAAACTAAAAAAACTCAGAAAGGAAGAACGACCGAAGACAAACTCACACAGAAACGAGCGCTAATTGGGTCAAAAACTTATCACAAGGCACACTCATGGACACGGAAAAAAAAGTGCTGAGCAGAGGACTGAATATCACAATCACACCAGCCAAAATACCCTATGAAGAATACATCCTCGCAACAGAACTTGCATGTGAAAAAAATCCAAGCCCAAGGGGAAAAGGCAGCACTCCGGAACGCAGTCGCAGGAATCCTCAAAACGGCCAAATTACCACAAAGCAACGTTACAAAAGAAGAAGAAAAAGCATTAAACTCACTCAAGAAAGATGAAACAATCACAATCCTCCCTTCAGATAAAGGCAGAACGACAGTAATATTGGACATGGAAGCATATGAAAAACAGATGGAAACCATGTTGGCAGACAGCAGCACATATGAAATCATAAAAACAAATCCCACAGAAGAAAAGAAAAAAATGCTAAAAGTCCTTCTCAAACCCCTTTTAGAAAGCAAAAAAAATTCACAAAGGACGCATATGATCACCTGATACCCACAGCCGGCATCACCCCCCCCGGATCTATGGAACCCCAAAAATACATAAAAAAGGATATTCCACTGTGGCCAATAATAGACAGTATTGGATCAATCACATACAACTTATCAAAAGCCCTGGATGAAATCATCAAACCCCTCCCTGGACTATCAGAATACCACTACAAAAACTCAAAAGAGCTGGCACAAGAACTCAAAAATATGAAAATAGAATCAGACGAGATCCTCACTTCACATGATGTCATTTCATTATTCACAAAGACCCCTGTTGATGTCACACTACACATAGTGCAAGAACGCCTCAGAAATGACAGAACCATAAAAAGATGCACCAATCTCACAGTTGACGACATATCTGAACTATTACAAACTGTTGCAAAATACACCTATTTTCAATACAGAGAAAAAAATCTACAGACAAAAAGAAGAATTTGCAACGGGAGACCCACTATCAGCCATCATGAGCAGCTTTTTCATGGAGGATCTGGAAAACAAAGCCATTAACACGGCACCCACACAATGTAAACCTGCCCTCTGGAAGAGATATGTGGACAACATTTTGGAGAAAAAAGGAAAGGACACACACAAGAATTCACTGACCATCTGAACAGCACAGGCAGCACTGGGAATATAAAATTCACACACAGAGAGGAAGAAAATGGCACCATAGCCTTTCTGGACATGAAAATCCACCACAACAATGATGACAGTATCAATGTACAGGAAACCAGCCCACACGGATCAATACCTACTGTGGACATCAGAACACCCCACAGCACACAAACTATCAGTTGTCAGGACGTTATACGAACGGGCCACCATCATCACAGACCAAGAATACAGACAGGAGGAGGAAAACCACATAAAACATGTACTCATACGCTGCCAATATCCAGCATGAGCCATAAACAAAGGGAAACAACAAGTCAAAAACAAAGAAAACAAACGGGAAGCAAGACAAAGAACAAAAGATGAAATCAAAAACAAAGAAACCATAACTATACCATACATCCAAGGGATAACAGAACCAATTCAAAGGATCATGAAAAAATACAAAATAAACACAGAAGTAAAACCACACAAAAAATTAAGACAGTTATTAGTACACCCCAAGGACAAAATAGAACAAGACAAAAAATGCAATGTAATATATGAAATATCATGCAGATCATGCAACAAAACCTGCACTGGAGAAACTGGAAGATCATTCACCACAAGGAAAAAAGAACACCAGAAGGAATGTGAAAAGGAAACACAAGGACGACTCACAAAATCACAAAAAAAGAAAAGGCAGAACAAGAAACATTAAAATCAGCAATATCAGATCACTGCAAAAGAAACTAGAAAACACTCATAGAACGCATACCTCCGCAAAGGCTCTTTCCATTTGTCATGGATCACCTCCAAAATGTAATGGGTTTGTGTGTAGGCCTATAGCCACTTGTGGTGAAAATGGCATCAAAGTCTGTCCATCAGTTTTGGAGTATTGTTGCTAACACACTGTGAGAAGATAAGAGCCTTGGCTGAGGTATGCATTCTCAGATCATCACCAAAATATAATGGGTTCCTCTCTAGGCCAAGAACCACCTCTGGTGAAAATTTAATTTTTTCAAATTTCATCATAGTTTTTGTGTAATCCTGCTGCACAAATACAAACAAAGCCCTTGGTGGAGGTATGCACTCTCAGATCATCACTGAAATCTAATCATCTGTTCCCCGTGCCATTACACACCTTTCCTGAAAATTTCATCAAAATCCGTTCACAACTTTTTGAGTTATGTTGGTAACAGACAGACAGACAGACAAACCCCGGTAAAAACATTACCTCCTTGGCGGAGGTAATAATCACATCATGGACTGGGACAACGCAAAAATTGTTGGATCGGAGAGCAATAGACACAAACGCTGGATCAAGGAAGCCATAGAAATCAGGAAGCGGGAAAAGATAGCATGAGCCAGGATGAGGGGGCCTTTATTCTTTCCAACACCTGGGACTACATTCTCCAGAGACCATTGGACGGCGGAAAGCGGGGCCAGCTCGGTGGATCTGACAGGTCTGCTGGATTGGCTGCGCCTATGAAAGTCAGCTGATAAAATGACATCTGGAAGCAATCAGCTGACACTTCTAACGAAGGCTGCAGTGAACAGTCAAAACATGTAAAGAAGGTAAAAACATATCCTTTCTATTTTTGTCTTTAATAAGAACAAAAGGTAAATAATTAAAAGAAGACAAAATTAACCTACTTGAGCTAAGCTGTTTATGGATGAAACCATAACCCCCTGGCTATTCTAGAGTCTAGTTTGTTTCCTTAGCTACATGGGAAAAAAGAGTGTGATTGCATGCAGGTCTCTTATTTGATCCCTGTTTGATTGTCAGCTTTTGTCTAATGTTTTTTTTTTCTTTTTTATTGAGGCTGTTGTTTCTTTGTTTGTTTGTTGTAGCTAATTTTGTTGATGTTGTTAGGTTGTTGTTGTATGTTATCTGTATCTTCTCACCAATTACTAACCTCTATGTCTGTTTTCTTTCTCACATTAGGTCTATAGGAAATAACTTTAAGCATGTGCACCCCACTCACTTTTGCAAGTGCAACAGAGACATCATGTGCACACACACAAGCACACACATATAGGTACAGTATATATTTTATGCACAACACACATGCCTACACACATGTGTACATGCAGCCATACAGCATACATGGGACACACACACACACACACACACACACACACACACACACTACAGACATACAAACACATAGGGTCACTTAGGTAGCCTTTAGCACAAAAACCAGTGAAACATGTCCACATTAAAGTTTTCATGTGGAACATACATGGAATGGGTACCAGGGAGAAGAATCTAAAAGTTTTTGATCAACGGAAGGATCTACAGGCAGACTTTGTCTTATTACAGGAAACACATGACTAAGTCGTCAGTTCAAAATCTGGATCTATGTATTGCAAGCGTTTATGGCCCAAATGTTGACGAACCATCCTACTTTCACACTTTTTTCACTTCTCTGTCTGAGCACCTGGACACCACACTCATAATAGGAGGAGACTTCAACCTGGTATTAAACCCTGCAACTGACTGGCTCAGTACATTGGGGAATTATCGCAAATGGCAGGCTACTGACACTCTCAAGCAATACATGAATGATTTTAGTCTTTGCGATGAATGGCATTCTCATTACCGAAGTCTCAGGGAATGCACCTTTTTCTCACCGGTCCATAGTTCATATTCTTGTTTTTTTTTTTAGACAGTAACTCCATTGTGAGGGATATCATAGATGCCGAAATTTGCTCAAATCAAGCTATCAGTGATCACCAGCCAGTATCTCTTACACTGGTAAATAAATAAGCTACATGGATAACTAGGAAGTAGAAATTTAATACATCACTGCTCAAAGACAATGACTTTATTAATTATTTTAATAAAGACTGGGAATCATATCTGGTGTGGGGAGCGTGAAATGAACTGGTCACCAATGTGGGGAGCGTGAAATGAAGAAGCTGAATTGTTTCATAATTCAGATTTTAATGTTGTAGTCACATCCCCAACATATCTCTCAGAAACAGAAGAGACTGAACTCAGTCAGGACCCCCTTATTTATACATACAACATCAAAAGCCAAATCACACATCCCTGTCGAATCACCTTATTGATCATAACTCCCCCTCAATGTCCTTCAGTCCTCCTTCAGTCCTCCACCTTGCCCCAGGGGGTCAAGAAGTCCTTTCAGGTCCTTACCGCCGTGTCTCCGTCTCCCTGCTGCTCTCCACAGGCGGTCCAGACCTACTAAGACGTGAGGTCAGTCCACATATGCAATCTTGTGCTTATACATATGTAGGCATGAATACATGAGCCACATCTGGAATAAAATGACTTGTCAGGAATATCACTGTGTGTTCTGTGGGAAGCAGCAAAAGCGGTCATGTAAGGTAAAATAATCTCTTACTGTTCCTATAAAAATATAAAAGATAAAGCACTGGTACTAGAGTTAGAACAGAAGGGTGGGCTGCACTGCACTGCACTGCACTGCGCCACCGTGCAGCCACCGTGGGCTGCACGGTGGCACAGTGGTTAGCACTGCAGCAGCACAGTTTACCCTTGGCCGGGGGATTGTGGGGATCGTAGGATCGTGGGTTCGATCCCAGCCCCCGACCAACAGTGATCTGTGTGGAGTTTGCATGTTCTCCCTGTGTTTGCGTGGGTTTACTCCGGGATTTCTCCGGTTTCCTCCCACATGCCAAAAACATGCAGGTTAGGTTAATTGGAGACTCTAAAGTGGCCCTAGGTGTGAGTGTGTATGTGTGAATGGTTAAGGGATAGCGCCGTATTGCGGCTGCTTCATCCATCCAGGTGGTGGATGCCCTCAATTTCCCCTCTGGGGATCAATAAAGTATACTAAATCTAAAAAAAAAAAAAAAAAATTTAAAAAAATAAATTACTGGCGATTACTTGTGCCATTTCTCCACAGGAACAGACACTCAACATTCATTCATTCATCTTCTTCCGCTTAATCCTTTTCACGTCGCGGGGGTGGGTGGGGGGGGGGGGGGGCTATCCCAGCATCTTTGGGCTGAGGCAGGATACAGCCTGGACAGATTGCCAGTCCATCGCAGGGCCAACACAGAGAGACAGACAACCATTCACTCTCATATTCATACCGAAGGACAATTTAGAACAATCTGAGGAAATTAAAGCTGAAACTAAAAGAAATTACAAACAAAAGGACACAGTTTTTAATACAAAGACTGTGTCTTGAGAAGTTTGAACACAATAATAGATCGGGGAGATATCTTTCTAACCAGTTTAGATTGAATAAAGAAAAAACAACAACAACAACAACAACTATCCACTCTACTAAGGATATGACTGGAAATATTACCCATGACCTTGAAGAAATAAATAACTCCTTCAGAAAGTTTTATGAAAACCTCTATTCATCTCAGATTAATGCATCTGGCTCAAAAATAAATTAATTTCTGGACAACATTAATTTCCCAATAAATTCAATAAAGTTCATTTAAATAATGAACAGATTACAGCTCTGGATACACCTTTTCTAATGTCTGAACTCCAGGAGGCATTTAAGCACATCCCAAACAACAAACCTCTGGGACCAGATGGTTTTCCAGTAGAATTCTATTAAGAATTCTGGCCTGAGATGGCACATACCTTCTTTAAAATGGTGAACCAAATTAAAGAAGAGAATGTAATCCCTCCAAATATGAACTTGGCTAACATTATGCTGCTCCTTTAACCCGAAAAAGAACCTATGTTTGCATCTAGCTACTGTCCCATTTCACTTATGAATGTCTAGCACTCTGCAAATAATATACACAGGCTGTTTAATTTAATAGACTACTGTAAGATTAATAACTCCATCCATCCATCCATCGTCTACCGCTTTTCCGGAGGTCCGGGTCGCGGAGGCAGCAGTTCAAGCAGAGAAGCCCAGACTTCCCTCTCCCCAGCCACCTGCTCCAGCTCTTCAGAGGGGATACCAAGGCGTTCCCAGACTAGCTGGGAGACATAGTCTCTCCACCGAGTCCTGGGTCTGCCCCGGGGTCTCCTCCCAGTGGGACGTGCCTGAAACACCTCAAGTGGGAGGCGTCCAGGAGGCATCCTAATCAGATGCCCATACCACCTCAACTGACTCCTTTCAATGTGGAGGAGCAGCGGTTCTACTCTGAGCCTCTCCCGGATGACTGAGCTCCTCACCCTATCTCTGAGGGTGAGTCCAGCAATCCTACGGAGAAAGCTCATTTCAGCCGCTTGTATCCGCGATCTCGTTCTTTCGGTCATTACCCAAAGCTCGTGACCATAGGTGAGAGTAGGAACGTAGATTGACTGGTAAATCGACAGCTTTGCCTTAGAACTAAGCTCCCTCTTCACCACAACAGACCGGTACAACGTCCGCATCACTGCAGATGCTGCTCCAATCCGTCTGTCGATCTCTCGCTCCATTTTCCCCTCACTCGTGAACAAGACCCCAAGATACTTAAACTCCTCCACTTGGGGCAGGAGCCTGTCCCCAACCCGGAGAGGACAATCCACCTTTTTCCGGCTGAGGACCATGGACTCGGACTTGGAGGTGCTGATTCTCATCCCAGCCGCTTCACACTCAGCGGCAAACCGTCCCAGCAAGAGCTGTAGGTCATTGCTGGATGAAGCCAACAGGACAACATCATCTGCAAACAACAGAGATGAGATCCTGTGGTCACCAAGCATGACACCCTCCATTCCCTGGCTGCGCCTAGAAATCCTGTCCATAAAAATTATGAACAGGACCGGTGACAAAGGGCAGCCCTGGCGGAGTCCAACTCTCACTGGGAATGACTCCGACCGAGTGTTGGCAATGCAAACTAAACTCTCACAACGGTCGTACAGAGACCGAATAGCTCGTAACAACAAGCCCGATACCCCATACTCCCGAAGCACCCCCCACAAAAATCCACGAGGGACGCGGTCAAATGCCTTCTCCAAGTCCACAAAACACATGTAAACTGGTTGGGCAAACTCCCACGAACCCTCAAGAATTCTCGAGAGGGTAAAGAGCTGGTCCGATGTGCCACGGCCAGGACGAAAACCACATTGCTCCTCCTGAATCCGAGGTTCGACCAACGGCCGGACTCTCCTCTCCAATACCTTGGCATAGACCTTCCCAGGGAGGCTGAGGAGTGTGATCCCTCTAAAGTTGGAGCACACCCTCCGGTCCCCTTTTTTGAAGAGAGGAACCACCACCCCGGTTTGCCATGCCAAAGGCACTGCCCCCGACCTCCACGCAATGTTGCAGAGGCGTGTCAACCATGACAACCCAACAACATCCAGGGCCTTGAGGTACTCGGGGCGAATCTCGTCCACCCCCGGGGCCCGGCCACCAAGGAGATTTTTAACCACCTTGGCGACCTCAGCCCCTGTGATAGGCGAGTCATCCCCCTCGTCCCCAAACCCTGCTTCCTCTGTGGAAGGCGTATCAGTGGGATTGAGGAGATCCTCGAAGTATTCCTTCCACCGCCCGACGATATCCCCAGTTGAAGTCAACAGTGTCCCATCCGCACCATACACAGTGTGGACGGGGAGCTGCTTTCCCCTCCTGAGCCGCCGAACAGTTTGCCAGAATCTCTTTGAAGCCGACCGAAAGTCTTGTTCCATGGCCTCACCGAACTCCTCCCATACCCGGGTTTTTGCTTCAGCAACCACCCGAGCTGCACTCCGCTTGGCCTGCCGGTACACCTCAGCTGCTTCGGGAGTCCCACAAGCCAACCAAGCTTGATAGGACTCCTTCTTCAGCTTAATGGCCCCCCTCACCACTGGTGTCCACCACTTGGTTCGGGGGTTGCCACCACGAGATGCACCGACCACCTTGCGGCCGCAGCTCTGGGCTGCCGCTTCAACAACAGAGGTGGAGAACATGGCCCATTCAGACTCCATGTCTCCAGACTCCCTCGGAGTCTGAATGAGATTAATAACTTAGAAACCATAATATTATCTCTGGAGGCAGAGAAAGCCTTTAACTGTGTTAATTGGAAATTCCTTTTAATGGTGTTAAACAAGTTTAGGTTTGGTTCATCTTTTATAAACTGGATTAAAACATTATATAGCTGTCCAACTGCATCTGTCCAAACAAATGATCAACCTTCTGAAACCTTTAATCTCCAGAGAAGCACCAGGCAGGGTTGTCCATGCTCTCCCTCACTTTTTACCATCTTTATTGAACCATTAGCAGCAGACATATGACAAAATGTTAATATTAGAGGTATCCAAACTGGAGAAAAAGAACACAAGTCTTTATGCTGATGATGTATTAGTTTTCCTTGAAAACTCACAAAGATCTCTTCCTCAGTCAGTGGCGCTCATTGAAAAAATGTCATCACTGTCAGACTGCTCTATTAACTGGGGTAAATCAACAGTCTTACGTATTGATTGTATTTTTTTTTTCCAATATATCCACTATTCCAATATAATCAGGTAATATTAAATATGTAGGAATAGATATTTCCCCCAGGCTCTCAGAGTTCATTCATTCATTCATCTTCTTCCACTTAATCCTTTTCGGGTCGTGTGGGGACTGGAGCCCATCCCAGCATCTTTGGGCGAGAGGAAGGGTACACCCTGGACAGATCGCCAGTCCATCGCAGGGCCAACATAGAGAGACAGACAACCATTCACTCTCACAGTTACACCTAAGGACAATTTAGAATCCCCAGTTTTGATGCCAGTTAACCTAACTTGCATGTTTTTGGCATGTGGGAGGAAACCGGAGAAATCCTGGAGTAAACCCACGCAGACAGGAGGAGAACATGCAAACTCCACAGAGATCACTGTTGGTCGGGGGCTGGGATCGAACCCAGGATCCCCAGCCCAAGGGTGAGTTGCTGTGCTGCTGCAGTGCTAACCACTCCGCCACCGCGCCACCGCTCTCAGAGTTACTGCGACTAAATCACATTCCCCTTCTAAAAACAATACAAGATGAAATTGGAGGACATTACCTACAGTCATGTGAAAAAATTAGGACACCCTGTATAAGCCTGTGTTTGTTTGTTTTTTAAACATATCTGGACATACAGACATTTAATATCAATGTCAAAAATACTTTGAGATTCATATCACACAATTGAACAATTAAAAATGAATTAAACACTTTTTTTTTCAAATTTTCTGTAAAATGTAATTCTACATAAATAGTGAGGAATAAATTAGGACACCCCTCATCTTTTTAAGGACATCCCCACATTCATTCCCACTTAAAATGGCTAAAATAAATGTTAAAAAAATGCAAATAAAAACAACAACAATGTGATACATAGATATGTGACCATTTCTTGATGAAAAACTGAATATTTAATGGAGTGTCCTAATTTTTTCACATGACTGTATATCACTAATGGGAAGAGTCACAACTGTTAAAATGATGGTCCTTCCTCAAATCAACCATTTATTTTCAGTGATTCCTACCCAACCGTCTATGGCCTGGTTTAAGTCCCTAGACTCAAATATAAGTAAATTTTAATAGAAAGATAAACCATCACGGATCAGTTTAAAAACTCTTCAGAAAGCAAAAGATCGTGGAGGGTTAGCTTGACCATTTTTTTTAAATTACTTCTTAGCCAATAGACTGCAGTTTGTTTCTAAATGGACAAAATCAGCTCCACTAGGAAACCAATGGTTAGATGCTGAACAGGCTCTCTGTGGGTGAATAAATATCTCTGACTTGCCTTTCATGAGTCCCTGTATCAAACGCCATCAGAATCAGAATCAGAATCAGAATCAGCTTTATTGCCAAGTATATTTACAAGTAAACACACAAGGAATTTGACTTGACATTGGGCGCGCACGTTAGGCGCATCCAATGACACGGCAGCCATGAAGGCGCCTGTCATGCAGTGGGGGTAAAGAGGGGAAGGGGGGGGGGGGGGGGGGAAACACACTAGGCAGAGAGAAAAAACATAGTTATCAGAATAACGCTCGTATAAGCTCATATAAGCTCAATGAGCCAAATTTTGATTACACAGAAAAAAACCCTCTATGCACATTAGCAGACAAAGCGAGAGAGACCAGTGTATGTAGTCAGCATATGATCAGTGTGTGATGCAGTGTGGAGGTGTGTCAATTGCTGGTGAACAGCAGAGGGCACCCCCTGGCAACGGATAGTCATGTGTTCTACTCGGCATGTCCATTCTTCATGCAGGTGGCAAGTTCTGTAAACACATGATAGCGCTGTCCTTGAAGAAGCTCGATCTGCAGAACAACAGCCATTGTATGTCGATGTTTGGGTTAAGCCACTTCTCCGGCGTTATCTTCATCGAGGAGGAATGTAAACAAGGGCACCAAAACACAAGGTCAAATCTGCACAGTGCACTCAGAGAATAAAAAAATTGCCCTCTCTTCGATTCTGTGCTTCAAATTTCATACAGGCTTGAATCATGCTTTAGATCATTCTCTGGAGAGCACTCAGCGATCCACAGATGTTATCCACCTACCGAAACATAGGTAAAAACATGACCAAGAGAGTCCGTTCTCTCTTCAATGCATGCCTGGTGGTAAATTCCATGTTAATCCTGCCGCTGACAGTCAGTGCTCCCCCCAGCTGGACGAATTGTTGAATTTGTTAAGGGAGCTATGCCGGGGTCCGCATTTGATTAGCTCACCCAGATAATTTCGATACACTAGGAAAACTCCAGGGGCCAAACAGAAGATCCTGTGATCAGTTCAATCTCAGTCGAATCACACAGACACATGAATTCCAATGCCATGAGTCTCCCTTGGGTTCCCCCTGACCCGATCTTCTTCTTTTAAAGTGGTGACAATCGCATATAAGCCGCTTTCCAGATCCATAATTTCCATTTGGATTAAGATTCAGCCAGGAGAAGAGCGACATTGCAAGCTGGGATCAGAAGGGAGAGGATTAGGAGGGAGAGGGAAGAAAAGCGTCTGGTCTCTCTCAGAAGCGGAAGTGAAGAAACGCCATAACTGTTTTAAAAGCATTAACATTAGCTCCTCTCTGACTGCCTAGTGGAAATTTTTAAAAATAACGGGGTCTTCATTTGTCCCTTGCAAACTCAGGTCCATTTGGAATAATCCTGACATCCTGAAACAAAAAAAGGACGTTAAACTTTCCACTATGGTATGAGGAAGGAATAAAAAACTTAGAGCATTTTATTCAAGGAAATGTTATCCAATTTCAGGAACTTCTATCACAATATGACATCAATGATAAAAAGCAGATACGGGCGATACGGGCAGACCGAACACCAGACAGTGGCAAAGCAAGGGGCGGTGGAGTGTTGATCTATGTTAATAACAACTGGTGCAGACCGGGACATATCACTGTTAAACAACAACACTGCAGCAAAGACATCGAGTTGCTAGCTGTTAGCATGCAGCCTACCTATCTCCCGAGGGAATACTCACACGTGATCTGCATTGTTATTTATGCAAATCCGACGGCGAACGCTGGGACAGTGCGTGACGTCATCCATTCAGTAACTGGCAGGCTGCAGACAGAACACCCAGATGCTCTTCTCCTCATCTAAGGTGATTTTAACCATGTTTCACTGTCTCCCATTCTATCCACGTTTACCCAGTATGTCACATGCCACACTAGAGACAATAAAACACTGGACTTATTCTACGCAAACACTAAGGAGGCGTACACCTCATCACAACTCCCCCCACTCGGGAGATCGGATCACAACTTGGTTCATCTCCGGCCGGTGTACAAACCCCTAGTGCACAGACAACCTCTGGCCATGCACACAGTGAAGTTATAGTCTGAGGAGGCAATGGACACTTTAAAGGGCTGTTTTGAAACCACCGCCTGGGAGCAGCTCTGCGATCCACATGGTGAGGACATCGATGGCCTCACTCACACCATCACGGACTACATCAGCTTCTGTGTGGACAACACCGTTCCCACCAAGACTATACGGTGTTGCTCAAACAACAAACCCTGGATCAACCCTGAGATAAAAACACTTCTGAGAGAGAAGAAGAGGATCTTCGGGTTGGGGAACAGGGAGATGCTGAAGTCCGTACAGAGGGAGCTGAGGAGAAAGATCAGAGAAGGCAAGGACAGCTTCAGGAAGAAGATGGAGGACAAGCTGCAACAGAGCGACATCAGCGGGATCTGGAGAAACCTTAAAACCATCTCTGGGCTCCAGAATACCTCCCCCCAGGCCACGGGGGGCAGGGAGTGGGCGAACAATCTGATTCTGCTTTTTAATGGGTTTGACCAACCGCCCTCCCCCCCGACTGCACAACAACCACTGCTGCCACTGAAGACATCAAGTCCTGCTGCCCACTCCCCACTCCACCATCACCCCCCCCCACTCCCAGCACACAGCCCCCCAACATGACCCTGACTAAGACCCAGGTGAGGACGGAGCTGAGGAAGATCAAGGCAAGGAAGGCGTCGGGACCGGACGACATCAGTGCAAAGCTCCTCAAGTCCTGTGCAGACCAGCTGTGTGGGATTGTGGAGTACATCTTCAACCTAAGCCTGAAGCTGGGGAGGGTACCACAGTTGTGGAAAACATCTTGTGTGTTACTTGTACCAAAGACTTCCCACCCCAAAGATCTGAACAGCTACAGACCAGTGGCCCTGATGTCCCACATGATGAAGACCCTGGAGACACTGCTCCTTGCTCACCTCCGCCCCCTGGTGGGACCAGCGATGGATCCATTCCAGTTCGCCTACCAGCATGGTATTGGGGTGGAGGATGCGGTCATCTTCCTCCTTCACCGTTCTCTGTTCCACCTGGAGAAGCCCGGGAATACAGTGAGGATCATGTTCTTTGACTTCTCCAGTGCTTTCAACACCATCCAACCGATGATCCTGAAGGACAAGCTGCTGTGCGCAGGGGTGGACCAGCACCTGTCATCATGGATCCTGGACTACCTCACAAACCGGCCACAGTTTGTGAGAACCCGGGACTGTGTGTCCGACACGATCATCGGTAACACGGGGACCCCCCAGGGAACGGTTTTGGCTCCCTTCCTGTTCACCCTTTATACTGTAGACTTGTCACACAACACAACACACTGCCATCTACAGAAGTTCTCTGACGACTCTGCGATCGTTGGCCTCATCTCCAACGGAGATGAAGCTGAGTACAGAGGGCTTATCCAGGACTTTGTGGACTGGTGCCATCGGAACTGCCTCCAGATCAACGCGAGGAAAACTAAGGAGCTGGTGGTGGACTGCCGCAGGCAAGGACAACCCCTTACAGCACCAGTAAACATCCAGGGAACAGACATTGAGATGGTGACATCCTACAAGTACCTTGGTGTTCATCTGAACAATAAACTAGACTGGTCACACAATACTGACGCACTCTACAAGAAGGGACAGCGCAAGCTGTTCCTACTGAGGAGACTCAGGTCTTTTGGTGTACAAGGGGCGCTGCTGAAGACATTCTACGACACGGTGGTGGCATCAGCCATCACTTTTGGAGTGGTCTGCTGGGGCAGTGGCATTACAGCAGCCAATAGGAAGAGACTGAACAAACTGATCAAGAAAGCTAGCTCTGTCCTGGGGCAGTGCCTTGACCCAGTGGAGGAGATGGGAGAGAGAAGGACGGTTGCTAAACTGTCATCTCTGCTGGAGTCCGAGTTCCACCCTATGCAGGACACACTGAATGCACTAACGAGCTCATTTAGCAGCAGACTACATCATCCTAGGTGCACAACCGAGAGGTTTCGCAGGTCCTTCCTACCTACGGCTGTCAGACTATATAACCTAAGCAGGGCTGCTCGCAGAGATAGCAAAAAGACGTGACAACCTAATAGTATTGAATGCAAAAGACGCAATAGACTTACACAATGGTCCCCTCCGGTATACAACTAGGAAAATACTGGTAGCTACGGAGGGTGACAATATGTATGGGTACATAATCATACCATGTAGGATAACTAAGTAGATGGTTATGCTGTTTCATTCCATCTAGCTACAATGCTCCGCACTGTGTGTTTATATATTTATATATTTATTCCATCTAGCTACAATGCTCCACACTGTGTGTTTATATATTCATATATTTATTCCATCTAGCTACAATGCTCCGCACTGTGTGTTTATATATTTATATATTTATTCCATCTAGCTACAATGCTCCACACTGTGTGTTTGTATATCTATATATTTATTCCATCTAGCTGCAATGCTCCGCACCGTGTGTCTATATATTTATGTTTATCTGTACATATGTATACTCGCTGCTCTTGTTTTTTCTTGCCTTCTGATTGTTGCTCTGAGTGTTGCTATCCCTGTGCTGTTGCAATCCTGGAATTTCCCCATTGTGGGACTAATAAAGGCTTATCTTATCTTATCTTAAAAAGTTTCTTGAATACCAACAGCTTAAATCCATAATAAAAGCAATATTCAATCTCAATGATATAGATTTAGAGGTACCAGTTTCTGACAGAGTTTCTAAATCTTCATTCCCCTAAACTGATACTGAAAATACGCGGACTATTTTCAAAACTGGATGAGCCAGTATCTCTTCCAAAATCAAAATTGAAGATCAATCAAAAAGGATTAAAGCTTCTGAACACAAATATGTTTAAACACTTTTAAGATGACTAAAAACTCTAATTTACAACTCATACAGTATAAAGTTCTATATAGAAATCATTACACAGGACAGAGGATGTTCAAAATGGGCCTTAGTCACATAAATATCTGCTCCCACTGCGTCAATAATGTTCCGGGTAGTTATATGCATGCTATGTGGTCCTGTGCACCGGTCCAAAAGTTCTGGTAGAAGACATGTGAAGACTTATCGGCATGGCTCCCGGCTGCCTAGCCTAGGTGGGGCTGGGTCTAGCTCTGGGCCCCTGGTTCTGGGGGAAGGGCGTTCCCCCTCTGGGTCAGGATCGGGGGTGTGCCGGTGGTGCAGGCCGTCCCAGCGCATCCTTGCACTTAGGGTTTTGGTGTGGGGGTGTGCCGCACTGTGTCAGTGAAGGGGATACCGCTGTCTGCTGTGCAGTGGGGAAGCCCTCACCTCAATTTTAATTGTATTATAGACACCGAGGGCTTGGGGAGATGGGAGTTCCGCTGCCTATAGTGGTGGCTAGCGGTGCTCCAACCACTATCCCCCAAATTTTAACTGCACTCTGGTAGATCACACACACCTACACACAATCACATCACACAACTGACACACAGGGGTGGGGAAAGACCTGTGCCATGTCATGTTGTCAAAATCCGCTGCTGAATGAATAGATGCGAGCAAGGGAGTGAAAGAGGGATTGAACAAGAGAGTAAGCGAGAGTGAGGGAGTGATGAGTGGAGATGGTGATGGTGGGGCTGTTTTGTGTGACACTTTGCATCTCGGGTGGCATCTCGGAGTGCTTGTGGTGGTCCGCTGATCGGTCACTCGGGTGAGCAATGGGGGTGGCAGTCTGCTTCTGTTGCCGTGGCCGCCCTGGGGTGGGTCAGCAGGGGTGTGGCTGCTGGCCAGCACCGGCGGTCTCCCCGGCCACTGCTGGGTGCTGGTGCGTACTCACACTCGCTGCATCTGAATCACAGTCACCCTAAGTAATAAGGGTGAATGAGTGTGGGTGAGTGTGTGGGGGAAAGCACGAATGGATGTGAGTAGGTTGGAGTGTGAGTGAGAATGAGTGAATGCAAGTGATTCTGAGGGCAAGTGGGAGTGTGAGCGAGATTGAGTGAGTACAGGATTGGGAAAGAATGGGTGGGTCTGGGAGTGAGAGTGTGGGATTGTGTGGGGGAGAGGGCGACCGAGAGTTAGTGAGTGTGTGTGGATGCGTATGAGAACATGAGGGTGTGGGTGCGTGGGAATGGGTGTGTGTGCTGGTTGGGGGTTGATAGATTGAGGGAGTAGTGCCTCTTGGCTGCATGAGCTCCCCTGGATGGGGAAGGGGCTTCATTGGGTTTGGGGGTCTCCGGGGTGTGCGGCAGTGGTGTTGGGGTGGGGCGGGACTGCTGTGGGGGTGCCTGGGGGGGGGGGGCTTGCACCAGGGGCGTGGGCCAATCTCAGACCAAGGGAATGGGGACACTGGCCTCCTGGCACCTGGGGCCCAGGGGCTGGCATTGACCCTGCTGGGGGGCGGGAGGCTGGCCAGTCCGGGGACGTTGGACTGCCCCGCCGGCTGCCTGGCACGCCGGTTTGCCTCTGCTTTCCATCCTGGGGTGGATGCCTGGCTCTCCTGGGGCTTGTTGGCCTCGGGACATTTGTGCTCTGTGGGGGTTGGGGGGGTTGTCCTGCTTGCTTGGGGTTTGCGGGGGTGGGGGGGTTGCTGTTACCAGGTGTCCTTTTCGTATGTTTCTTGACAAACCACTCACATGCACATACGTATTTTGCGTATGCTCTCGTACACACGCACACATATGCAAACACACATATGTCTCTCCTTTAACCTCTTTCACTCCGGGATACCGCGGGCGGTCACGTCTCTGCTTCCTAGTGCGTCCTCGTGCGTCCTAGTGCGCACTGTGCGTCTCAGTGCGCACTGAAAAAAAAAAAGCTGCATTTCCATTCTTCCACTACAGACACAGCCGCGAACAGAAAGCCAAAGGAGTGCTTTGATTGGTTTAGATTTGATTGACCTCTCATTTGACTAATAAGAGCCTTGAATTGGGTTTCTGAAACCTTGAAGAACCAATGACTGAAAACCTAGCAAGAAGGACCCGCCTACGAACGGCTGCGAATACAGCGAGCCAATTGAAGCAAAGAAGTTTGATGATTGAAAGCGTGCGTCCCGTGCGTAAAATCTGTTTTGTGTAAGCCGCTGTGTGTAACGGTAGCGTTCGCCAGTCTTTTTTTATTACTACTGTTCTTATTTGTTTTGAAAAATCGTTCGCCAAAACCGCAATCATGGAAGCGCAAAACCGCAATCATGGAATCATGGTTTGACCGGGCCGCGTGACCAGAACCACGAGTCCGTATCAAGCGGACCAGCGTCATGTTCGTCTGACAATGAGGAACAGATGTTCGCCAGCGACAGTGCTGTTGTGGACAGGTAAGTGTTATAAGGTAAATTATTCTTTATCACTGAAAATAGTAATCAATAGATCGGTGATTACAACTGTGCGTCATCACCACATGATGGACCGTTAACGGACCGTTTTTTTTTTTGTGTGCCATGCTTCTCTGTAGCGGTGGTGGTGGTGGGGGGGGGGGGGGTTGTTATCCTCTACATTGCAGATATTTTAGTATAATTTTTATTGCACTGTAGGTTATTTTTTCTTGTAAAAAAAGGCCACACATTTTTTATGTGGCATGCTTATTTGTGTGTGGGGGGCTTGTTTGTTCATTCATTCATTCATTCATGAATAATCCCCCCCCCCCAACACACACAGCCCTGAGTGTCACCTTTCATTTGAGCCCAAGATGAAGCTGCTATGTTGAATCATTCAAAAGTTATAGACGTTTTTCCAAACTGTGCCATTTGGCACAACTTGGCACAGTTCAAAAACGCCTGGGAACAACCTGAGAAAAAAGTTGTGTAATATATTCATTTTTTGTGGTATTGTTACAAAATTTTGACCTCAGCTGGATAACACTTGGTTCTACATTTCTGTTGCATTTTCCAGCCAGTATCTGAAGCTGTGTGTTATTTGCAAGCATTTGTATCTAAAAAAACACCCAGGCGAACTTTATTTTCTTCAAGTTCAGTATGTTTAGATGACTGTTACTCAGTGGCAGGAGCACTTAGAGAAATTATGACTGTTTTGCCTAAAAATTCAGCGTATTTTCTTTTAAATGAGACCAACCCCATGAAGATGCTGCAAAGGGTTGAAGAACAGCTTTTGATTTACTTTGGGTACGTTATTTTTAGGCGTTTTTAGGGAAACTGACCAGAGTGCAAGGGGTTAACAGGTGCAGATACCAGACTCGTGTTGAGACCTCTTTGGTGGAATCAGCAGTCTGTCTTCTGCTTGTTTTAGTTGCTGGTTTGTTTTTCTTCTTTGGCTGTTCCTCTCCCTTTTCTTTCTCCCTCCCCACACCTCCATTCCTTATTTTCCTCCTGTCGGGTCCTTCATGGCTAAGAAAGTTTAAATAAAATATTAAAAGTTACTACAAGAGGAGTTTAGAACAATATACAGTACATATATATGTACTGTATAAAGTTCCTTTTGGCAAAGAAAATCTGTTTGGCACAATAAGGGAAGCAGA
Organism: Pholidichthys leucotaenia; assembly: GCA_020510985.1. Lineage (NCBI taxonomy): Eukaryota > Metazoa > Chordata > Actinopteri > Cichliformes > Pholidichthyidae > Pholidichthys > Pholidichthys leucotaenia. The sequence continues at coordinate 238,435,387 of CM035845.1, forward strand.
TTTCTGTTCTGCTCACCTAACTTCCTGACAGGACAAGGGAAATAAATAAATATATTTTTGGTGTTACTTTTCTGTTAATTTTCAGTCATGCCATGTTTCATATCAGGGTCATTGCCAGGTCTCTTTTTTCCTGCAATCTGGCAACACGGGAAGTGTGTGGGGAAAGGGAAAAAAAAATGAAATCACACACACAAACACAAACACACATTGGCTGCAGTGGAAGCAGACTTGAATGAAATAGTTTCAAGGTGAACAAAGCACCAGTTCCACTTTCTTGCAGTAGTTCAGACTTCAGAAGGTAGAAACTGAACAAAATGCAGCTTTGTGCAAATTATGTCACAAAGCTTTTGTCTTTAAAGGTAGCAGTAGCACTATTTTTTTTCACCATTTAAGATGTCATCCACTATAATATGAGGAATGCATTGAAATCTTCTTTCAACATCCCAGGTAGCCCCTACAAAAAAGTTAAAGGAACCAGCCCAAAGAAAATGACGATATGGCTTCTTCATTTGGAAAATTTATCCCATATAACAAAAGTGCAAAATGGAAAGCAATCACAACAGTGGTAACAAATTATATCACCCAAGACATGGCCCTTATTGTTAAAAACATTATCAAACAGAAACAGTGGACTTTAATTGATATGATTTTAAAACATCTTTCTCTTGAATTTTTGCTTAATGCACTTTTGTTATTTTGTTGAGTCCTTTTTTTGTTTTGTTATAATTTCATTGGTTTTATTACAGGCCATAAAAGGAAGGCCTACCATTATTTATTCTGAATTGTTGCAAATTTATGAGTGGAGTTGCCTGACTGGTTCAATAAATTAAATTTAATTTAATTTTAACCTCGCTCCCCCCCATTTATGTATGCAGTCAAAAAAATGCAATACACTGTTTCTATTATCATGCCCATCTCATTTGATACAAAGGTTTTACATTTACATTTATGGAGTGGTTTGGAGGAGATCTCAAGATATTGTGATATATATCGTGTATCATGATAAAACCCTAAATGTATCATGATACATGTTAAAAGTCATATCGTCCAATCCTAATGAATATACTTCACCTCTACATTATTACAGATTTAGTGCATTTACAATCATTTTAGCACATGAGTAGGTTAACAAACTCCTGCGTAAAAGTCCACAGAATTTATAAAGAACACCAACTTTATTATACATCATCAGAAACACAACAGCCATGAGCCAATGGGTGACACAGCACAGTTACAACAGTCTTTCCATACAGTCTCTTTCAAGTCTGAGAAAACAGATAAACATTCTATCAAAGCTTACCTTTCTACTGCCTTTATTTCAACTGGCATTTTAAATAATATTATGAGATAATTCACACTTAATATAATTTCCTTGCAGGAAATGCTCTAAGTGTTGTCACTAAAATGTCGCTTATGGTTTTAGATATTCATGATCAAAATTACAATGTAATAATTCCAGCATTCCAGTATTGCTGTACTGTCATGACCAAAATGTTTGGCACTCAAAAGGGAACATTAAGACACTTTGGAAACGGGACTGGGGCCCCTAAAGCACCCCCCTCTGCAAGTATGTGCTGTTATCTCAGCCATCTCTACCTAAAATTTGGCGTTCATTGAATGATTGATGAGCAATCAGTGGGAGATTGATGGCATTGCTGAGTGGTCAAGGAGTACTCAAGGAGTGTTCAATGATCTAAACCAGGTGTCTCAAACTCATTCCATGGAGGGCCAAGACCCTGCAGGTTTTACCTCCACCCAGTGTCTTCAGCAGGTGTTTTCATTGATCAGCAATCAGTGGGAAGAAATTCAGTGAAATCACCTGTTGAAGACACTGAGTGGAGGTAAAACCTGCAGGGTCTTGGCCCTCCATGGAATGAGTTTGAGACCCCTGATCTAAACAATCTCCCAATGATTTCTCAGTTCAATTAAAGACCAGAAGAGTTCCCTGATAAAAGGCGGTTGAGATTGTTATGCGATCATTGGGAAATCAGTGCAATCATTGAGTGCTTCTGGAGAGTTTGTTAGAGTTTTTTAGCAATCGCTTTCCTTGGTGATTGTTGAGAAATTGTTGTTTAAACTTTGAAGAGATCATAGTGATTATAGAGATTATTGAAAGATCATTGAGAGAGCTTAGTGATGCCTGAGAGATCATTGAAACACTGTTGAGACATCAATACATTTTTTCATCACTCAACCATCTCTCAGTGATCACTATCCCTGTGTAAATAGGGTAGAAAAGCACTAAAAACCTATCAAATGCTTATACCCGCTGTACACAAGGATGGAAATTATTAAGAGATTGTTGAGAAATCTGGCCGATTTTTGATCTATCAATGGTCTTCAGTGATCTCCACAGTCGCCACGGCCTCCTCAAAGTTTTAACTCAGTCCAAAACACACAAGGATCTCCCAAATGATGCCAAAGGTCAAAAATTGGCCCAGTCTCTCAACAATCTCCGTGCTGTGTAAAGAGGCCCTCATACAACTTGGTCAAACAAAAAACTCTCACTGATCCCTCAGTGATTACTCCTGGTCTCTCAATGATCTCTCAAGAATCTTTCAAAGATCTTTATAGATCACAGTGGAAGTTGCCAATAAGTGAATGTTTGACCTCCAAAATATTTATACGGAAAAGGTTTCTCTGCTTTAGTAGATCATTGAGCGATTGTTGAGAGATCAGGCAAATTTTTGATCTCTCAGTAGACACCCAACGATCTCCATGCTTAACAGTATCTGTAAAATGCTCTTTTCTTAACAATAGAAGCAGCCTTATAGATTAGAATAATGAACAAATTTATAACCAAGGAGGATTTATAGACTCAAATACATCCCTAAAATGAGGCTTACCTTTGCTGAATGATGAAAAAGTCCATGGAGCACCTGATAAAAAGAAAATTGTTTTGCCTCAGCTGCTCCTCAATCTGACATGAAGTCACCTTTTTTTCTTACTACTAATTATTTTCTAATAGCTATAACTGTTGTTAGTACATCCCTAAAATGTTGCTTACCTTTGCTGAATGATGAAATGTCACTGTGGAGAAGCTGAAATACCGTTAAATCCAGTTTGGCACAGCTCCTCAGCTGGCCAACATCACATTACCTGTTTTTCTTACTTGTAATTCTTTTCTAAAAGTTATGACTGAAGACCTCTTATCAAATATTCAAACCAGCTGTCAGTAAGTCAGATATTTTTTATTGCCTACAATTGTACAGGTTATTTATTTATTGTTTTATGACTCACTCATTCTTTCAACTTAATTAAAATGAGTATATATATTCCTTGCATGGGGAATTTGGCGTTTCTAGTTGTAATCTTATAATCTAAAGTCCTTCTGAATGAAACGTCTACTTATCATCCCTTGGTTACAACAGCAGTTTTCACCCCTTCATTGCATCCCTATTTCTGGTTCTAAATGAAAACATTTTCATGTGCACCAGCCCTTAGTTTCCATTTCACCGCGTTCATGCAAATTTTTAATATGCTAAAAGTTAAAATGGAATTAATTAAAGTGTGTGGAGTATGCCTACGCCATGTATGGAATGTGTACAAAAAGTAATGTGTATGCAAAGGCACACTCAAGAAATCTCCACATATTATAATCTCACAAAACCTAATAAGAAACTCCTCCTCCAAAAAAACAGACAAGTACATTAAGAAATTTGTTCAAATATGCTATTCCAGGGAGACAGATTTATTCTGCCTTTTTAAACTTTTAATCTAAATGCAGTGTCTTTATATCTTTATTACAAACTTCTGTACAACTGTCATAATTTGTCTCCGGCCCAGACCCTCCCACTGTCGATAACAACAGAATTTACTCTGCTGCCCCCCACCCCCCACTCCCACTCAATTCAATTTCTACGCTCTCCCAAGTCACTGGCAGGCTGGAGGAAGACATATGCACTGTCAGGACAAAATCTAATCAAGTCTGTGGCTCCATAACAGGTATGGTTGGCGGTATTCAAAATGGCCCTAATGGCACTGTTGGTGCTGTTTGTGTGTCGGTGTCGATGCACCTAATGTGGGTGATATGCACAGTCACACTATCTACACTCTCTGTGGAGTGCTGCATTTTTCACACAGTGCGTGGTCAATGTGTTTTCACGTAATGTGATTCCGTCTTGTACATTGCCCTTTTGTCACCCTGATGGCTATGTATTGCAGCTCTTTCAGGATTTTTGACAGTTTAGCCAATGCACACCACCGGCCCAATCCTCATTGTCATCTCTGCTGTGCTTCTCTGCAACACTGTTTGAATCAGCCTCTAAATAATTACCTAAACAAATCCAATAGGGACCATGCCTCAGCATGGGATTTACTGAAATACCAGCCCATGTGTGTTAGTGGTGCATTTGGCTGCAGGTGCTATTTTCATGATTAGACTCAGGAGCAGGCAAGGAGAGGACCGAGATGCAGGGTTCACAGAGATTTATTCAACAATTAAACAAACAAAAAAAGGTTTGAGTGTGAAACTGAGAACCTAACTCAACTGAGACACTGATTAACTGTGGAAACAAAGTGCAGCTCAAGGACCAGATAACACACTCAACTGCAGATTATTCTTGGATTTGTGTAAAGCATTCAATTCTACTGAACATGCTTTTCTTATTGGAACACTTAAATACTTTGGGTTTGGTGATAGGTTTTTGATGTGATTTCTGTGTTTATATACAGACATTAACAGTTGTGTTTCTTTCCAGGAGGGGACTTGTCCAGCTTTCAACCTACAAAGAAGCATAAGACAAGGTTGTAGTTGCTCACATTGCTATTCATTGCAGTAACTGAATTATTGGCTATACTTATCCTAAGTACTAGGACTGTCGTGGTGGAAACATGTTTTTGTTTTTTTTTTTCTTTTTTTTTGGGGGGGGGGGATCTTATGCCTGTGTAAGAATGGAAAGCACATGTCACTCAAAATGAAAAAAAAAAAAAAAAAACATTCATAACAGTGTAGTAACTGACTTATGCATACTTTAATTATATTACCAGAGGTGGGTATAGCAGCCAGAAACTGCACTCATGTAAAATCAGTGCTATCTTATGAAATTAACCATTAAGAGTATACATAAAAAATACTAGTTGAGTTGAATAAGAGTATAAAAGCACCCACTTAAAAAAAATACTTAATAACTTAACAATAAAGCAAATAATAAAAACAATAAATAAAATAAATAAAATTCTGTTCTGTTCTATTCTATTTAATTAAGATAAGATAAGATAAGCCTTTATTAGTCCTACAATGGGGAAATTCCAGGATTGCAACAGCACAGGGATAGCAACACTCAGAGCAATAATTAAGAAGAAACGAAAAATAAAAATAAGAGCAGTGAATATACATACGTACACATAAATATATAAATATATATACAAAGTGCAGAGCACTGTAGCAAGATGGAATAAACAGCATAACCGTCTACTTAGTTATCCTACATAGTATGAATATGTACCCATACATATTGTCACCCTCCGTAGCGACTGATATTGTCCTAGTTGTATACTGGAGGGGACCATTTGTGTAAGTCTGTTGTGTCCTTTGCATTCAATACTATTAGGTCGTCACGTTTTTTTGCTATCTCTGCAAGCAGCCCTGCTTAGGTTATACAGTCTGACAGCCGTAGGTAGGAAGGACCTGCGAAACCTCTCTGTTGCACACTTAGGATGATGTAGTCTACTGCTAAATGAGCTCCTCAGTGCATTCAGTATGTCCTACATAGGGTGGGACTCGGACTCCAGCAGAGATGACAGTTTAGGTACCATCCTTCTCTCTCCCATCTCCTCCACTGGGTCAAGGCGTTGCCCCAGGACAGATCTAGCTTTCTTGATCAGTTTGTTCAGTCTCTTCTGTAGCACCATCGTCTCCTCAAACCAAGACAGAAGATCACTTCTCTCCATTTTACAGGAATTTTCACTTTATTCCTTCTACAGGAAAACCACTTTTCTGCATTCTACAGGAATATCACTGGCTTTCATAGTGACTACACTCATCCCGGCCAGACCCAAAGATGTTTTCCCAGGACCCCAATGTAAACAGTTGCCTCTTGCAGAGATTGTAAGGATCAGAATTTGCTTTTAAAGGCTCAAAGGAACATAAAACTCGGGAGACCAGACCTCCAACGTGAACACTGCATTTGGATGACATCCTCCTTTACAGGAAACCAATGCTCTTAAAAGGGTCATAAACGGCTTAATCAGACAGGTTTATAACCTCCAATATTTTCCAGATTTCCTTCCAGATACCATGGACCTAAAATAAATCATCTACAGCTCAACAGTACCTCCTAGCGGATACCTACGAAATGTGTTTCAGTATGTAGGATGACTTTTAATTTGTTCTAAACATTAAGTTTCTTTCAGTTTATCCTCTTCTCCCCTGGATCCTAAGGACACTGAAAATCATCCCTTTTTATCACCAACCATGGTTTGCTGTACTACATTAAGCTTTGATCTAAATATGAATGCATGTATTATAATTATGTATAAGAAATGTTATATTCATGAGTGTTATTCAAACAAATGTAATATTAGAGTAATGGTATAAATGCATGATCACCAAATATTAGCCAAGTCATTTAATTTAGTTAGATTTTATATTGAGCACCCAATTTCATAAGAACTGACTGAGTGTTGATTTTTCTCTGCAATTTCATGGGATGGTGTCTTCGTTTGATTGGCTGCTCTCAGACAAATGAGATGAGATGAGATGAGATTCAACTTTATTGTCATTACACATGTATGAATACAAGGTAACGAAACGTGACTTGGCATTTGGGCACGCTCTGCAGAGCGCATCCAAGGCCGGGGCAGCCGCTAGGCACCAGTCATAAATGTTCTCACATTGGATGGCAGCCATTTCAAACTGCTTTTGATAAAGCCGATTGGTCAGTCTTGCGATTGACATCACCAGTTTATGACCAGGCGGGGTCATTTAAAAAGTAGTTGAAGCTGCTCTGCAGTTAGAACAAGATTCAGAAAAAAACACACAGATGTAAGTTATGTAAGAGAGAACAAGAGAAGATCAAAGATGAAAGAAAAGTTAAGTCAGGAGAGCAAGAGAAACACTTACACAGAGACAAGCTATGCAGTTAAAAGGTTAAGTTAGAATTAGAAACACAGAAAAGAAGAAAGAAAGGGATTTTGAGAAAGATTAGGAACTAAGTTAAGATTAAAGAAGCAGAATAGTAATCTAGATCTCAGAGGAAGATTTTATTCCACCGTTTCAAGGTTCCATGTAGTTTTATTTTATCTAAATTGTTCTGTGTGAAGTTTGTCAAATCCTGTGTTAGTTCTTCTGGTTACTGAGGAGAAATCACCTTTTTACTTTAGAGCTCGCTTTCTCCGAGAATCAAATTCTCAAACTTTTTCCTTCACCTCAGAAGCCATTCTTATCCTAGTAAATGTTTTTCTCATTTTTTTTTTTATAACTTTTCGCGCCGTTAAAGTGGACCTTTAATTTTCCCAATTTAAAGTGAACAGAGACTGTGTTTTTTGGACTCTCTTTCCGGCCTCATACCTGCCTGACTGAGAAATGGTTCCTTCAGTTTTTGGGTCTATCCCGCTACAAGAAACTTCACCTATTCGGCTGGACTCATTTCCAAGGACTTTTTCACACCGCTCGGGGACGATTACTCTGCTGCCCTCATCCTGAACAAGCCCCTGGCTGGGCCAACACTTCTGACGGCTGTGAGGAAGCATCGCAGCAGCCGCTTCCTCCCGATGTCCCAAGCCTAAACTCGGGTTTACCGAGTTTAGGGTATTTAGGTGTTCTACCGACCCGCTGAACACGTGGACCTTCAGCTGTCTTGTGAGTGAGGCTCATTTTACTATCTGCTGGGTTAAAACGTGATGTCCAAACAATTAAATTACAATTGAATATAGCCCGTATTTCAGGGCTCAATTAGTCTCTTAGCCACAGGATAAAACTATAAACTGAAGGAAGACTCTTAGTTATTTTTAAGTAACTGCCCTTAATTTTTGTAGATTAATTCAGAAGTCATTTTTAGATAATTAGCTTATGAATTTCCCCCATAAAATTGTGTTGTTTTGTTAGACATTTCAGCCTTCATTTACTGTTGAAACATAAGTCTGGTTCCTCCTTGGTTCTACAGAGGTGTAACGCTGGATTTTACGTTCAGGAATCCAATAACAGTGGATGTGATATCGTACGCTGTTATCATTTGAATCTGTCTATCCATCATTTGAATGCCATGCCATGTAACCTGAATGAGTTTAATAAAAGGGTGAATGAGAGAAGTTGAAGTGTTTTCCTTTCGCATATACATGTTTCCTAATCACGGCAGGAAAAGAACTCACTGAAACTTTGAGACTGATTCATTAAGTAATTGAAGGTACAAAATTAATTCAAATTAAAGTTAATATTATTGTCCATTGTGACTGGTGCCCCCTTTTACGAGTGCTTTTATTTAATTTAGCGGGTTTAGAAGTGATGGTTTAACTCTGCCCCCTTTCACACCCACTATTAAATAAAACAAATAATTCCTGTACCTTATGACAAATATTTTATTATTCAATCCCTTTACACTTCCTATAGGCTGCTGTAATGCTGTTGCCCCAGCAGACCACTCCACAAGTGATGGCTGATGCCACCACCGTGTCACAGAATGTCTTCAGCAGCGGCCCTTGTACACCAAAAGACCTGAGCCTCCTCAGTAGGAACAGCCTGCGCTGTCCCTTCTTGTAGAGTGCGTCAGTATTGTGTGACCAGTCTAGTTTATTGTTCAGATGAACACCAAGGTACTTGTAGGATGTCACCATCTCAATGTCTGTTCCCTGTATGTTTACTGGTGCTGTGAGGGGTTGTCCTTGCCTGCGGCAGTCCACCACCAGCTCCTTAGTTTTCCTCGCGTTGATCTGGAGACAGTTCCGATGGCACCAGTCCACGAAGTCCTGGATAAGTCCTCTGTACTCAGCTTCATCTCCGTTGGAGATGAGGCCGATGACCGCAGAGTCGTCAGAGAACTTCTGTAGATGGCAGTGTGTTGTGTTGTGTGAGAAGTCTGCAGTATAAAGGGTGAACAGGAAGGGAGCCAAAACCGTTCCCTGGGGGGCCCCCGTGCTACCGATGATCGAGTTGGACACACAATCTCGGGTTCTCACAAACTGTCGCCGGTTAGTGAGGTAGTCCAGGATCCATGATGACAGGTGCTGGTCCACCCCTGCGCACAGCAGCTTGTCCTTCAGGATCATCGGTTGGATGGTGTTGAAAGCACTGGAGAAGTCAAAGAACATGATCCTCACCGCATTCCCGGGCTTCTCCTGGTGGGACAGAGAACGATGATCCACCCCAATGCCATGCTGGTAGGCGAACTGGAGTGGATCCATCGCTGGTCCCACCAGGGGGTGGAGGTGAGCAAGGAGCAGTCTCTCCAGGGTCTTCATCATGTGGGACGTCAGGGCCACTGGTCTGTAGCTGTTCAGATCTTTGGGGTGGGAAGTCTTTGGTACAGGTACCACACAAGATGTTTTCCACAACTGTGGTACCCTCCCCAGCTTCAGGCTCAGGTTGAAGATGTGCTCCACAATCCCGCACAGCTTGTCTGCACAGGACTTGAGGAGCTTCGTGCTGATGCCGTCCAGTCCCGAGGCCTTCCTCGCCTTGATCTTCCTCAGCTCCGTCCTCACCTGGGTCTTAGTGAGGGTCAGGTTGGGGGTGTGTGTGCTAGGAGTGGGGGGGTGTTGGTGGAGTGGAGTGTGGACTGCAGGTCTCAATGACTTTAGAGGCAGCAGTGGTTTTTGTGCAGTTGGGGGGGAGGGCGGTTGGTCAAACCTATTAAAAAACAGGTTGAGATTGTCCGCCCACTCCCTGCCCCCCGTGGCCTGGGGGCAGGGAGTTCTATTTTCTTGCAGTTGTCTACTTTTTTGTCTGAAAATTTGTTTTTAGCCAAATTTGCAACTATTCTCATCATAAATTTCCTCTTGTAAAATGTTGACATTTTTTCTACATTTAAGACTTTATTATCATTAATTTGTGGATTGTTTTATCCCTAATTTGTTAGTCTATTTTTAGAATGAAATTACTGTTTTACTTACTTGAAAGTACTTACTGGTTTTTAATTACTGGTAAAATTTTTTGCTTTTTTTCTCATGCAATTGAAACTTTTGATAATAATTTTGCAGAGCAAGAATAGAACAGTAATTTCAGCTTTGATTTAAAAGAAATAAAATTATTAATAAAGTTATATTAATTGAAATAAAATTAACTAAAATGACCAAAGATGCAATTATTTCTGTTACAATATTTCTATATTTTTACAGTTTTTTAGAATTCTCCTCACCACCCAGACAGCAGGAAAACCCTCCCTTATTTTCATATCCAAATATTGGCACTGTTATGTCAACAAATCTGGCTGTAAAGAGACAGACGAGGATGCTGCACTGGAACTGAGCTTTATTGAAGAGCTGGTCAACAATACACTATAAACGCCATTATAGCATCGAGTCGCCAGGGCAAGAGAGCACATTAATGGCGGACTCTCTCATATATATACCGACGTGATGACGTCACCAGCCAGCTGCGTCATCATGCTGCATATCACACCAAATCCCTTTACAACATTTTCCCCCATTTGCAAAACACAAAACACATCTAATTAAGACCCTCCTCATTTTGGTATGTTAAAACCCCAACAAACATACTAAAACATATATCAAAACAATTACCAGAACCTAAAACTAGAGTCCGTGGGTAGACTGCCATCAGACCTGGCTAAGTGGAATATTCTGCCACTTGGATTTTACAGCCGTGCTCCTAACTATACAGTCTTTTTCTTTTTACAGTCTCCCATGGTAAGGGTGGGTCTACCGGGGGGGGGGGGAGGGGGGTGCAGCGGCCCCAAGGCAGACACGCCCCTGGGACAAGGGCCGATATTCATAACGCAGGAGCCCGGATCCCACACCACGTCCGCTGACTTCCACGCAGCCTCGTCACCCAGAGCAGTCACCAGGACATGCCGCAGCTGGTTTGCATGTCAAACTGAGCCATCCGTCAGCTGGAAACACGCCGCCCCCAGCTTTGCCACGATCCTCAGTGGCGCTCGTTCTTTTGTCAGCCATGGCCCCGCCAGTCGTCATCCTGGTCTCTCGTCGGCACAGACCCAAACCCAGTCCATGACCTGGAATGGTACCTTGCTTGGCTTTATGTGCTGCTGTGCTCCCAGTGGCTCTGCAGTCACCGTGTTTGCAGCAGACCCTTCCCCTGTTGCCTTCTTTGTCGATTGAGACTCGTCGTGGGAATTGAAGGTGTCCGGTGCTCCCTCTGGGTGGCTCTCCTCCCGAGAGCGTGAAATGAGTGCTTTGATGTCGGTACCGTCCATAGGTACCTCATCCCACACCACGACGTCGTCCTCCGGGTCCTGCGAGCTCCAACGTCTGCACCCGGACCACTCAAACCCAGTGCTGTCCCTAATGGTGAATCCCAGTCTCTAGAAAAGGTTGCATCTCATAATGTTGTCACCATGTGCTGACAACTGGAACGTGAGTCATGCACCGCTTCAGGCTTGTAGCGAGCAGTCAGTTCCACTGTTCGGACATTGCAGTCTGTGACCACTGTACCCATACAGCAGTGTTGGGTTCTTTCCGATTCTGTGGAAGGGGAAAAACTTTTTCACCGTGGCCCAATTTAGCATTGACCGCACCGCCGCCGTGTCGAGCAGGAGTGGTATAGCTACTCCATCCAAACCGTACAATAAGGGTATCCGTTGAAGTCGGGACTCACCGAGTGGATGGTTGTTGTTGGCTGAGAGGCTGGCATACTTGGCGGGCTCCACGGTGCTGGCGACCGGCATACCCTGGTGAAATGGTTCATGCTCCTACACTTGCTGCACCATTTTCCTCTCGCTGGGAAAACTCTCACTCTGCTCTGGTGCGTCAGGGACCCAAAACCCCTGCAGATGGGGCCTCTTGGAGCGGATCTTTAGTTCACTGCATGAGCCTCATATTCTTCTGCCCTGCTCTCTCCATCCTCCGAGTCAACTGCATTGGCCGATGTTGTCTGTTCGGGCGGCTTCTGTGACTGGTGCCAATTTAGCTCCGAGGCTAACTTTTCCACAGCCTCCAAATGGAGTGCTAGCTCAACTGCTCTAGCTAGCGGCAGGTCATTTGATGCTATTAGCAACCTAGCTCATAGCCAAGTGTCACATGTGTGTTTGGCCAATTGGTCTTGAGCCATCTCGTGCTCCAACGGCCCAAAACAGCAGACACTAGCTAGCTGTCTCAGGTCAGTGACAAACTGCTGTATTGGCTCACTGACTCTTTGACGTCTTTGGCGAAAGCAAATCCATCGTACTGTCACACTGTCTGGCGTGGTGAAATAGATAGCTAGCAGCTCCACAACTTCCTCATACGAGTCCGTCACGCCAAATGTCTGGAGAATCCCTTGACCCTCTATGCCTAGGTTGTGGATAAGTAGTGCTCACGTCTTCACCTTATCTAACTTCCCCAGGTCCAATGCTGTAACATATGTCTCAGACACCTCCAGCCAATGGAACTGGTGGTTCTCCCAGGAGCTTGAGGAAAGGCCGCAGCAGTGTTACGCATGCCTCCATGGTTAATTCTCCGTTGCCAAATGTTGTGTCCACAAAGCTTGCAGTAAAGAGACAGACGAGGATGCTGCACTAGAACTGAGCTTTATTAAAGAGCTGGTCAAAAATACACTATTCACACCATTACTGCACCGAGCCACCAGGGTGAGAGAACCCTGTAATGGCGGACTCTCCCATATATATGCCAGCGTGATGACATCACCAGCCAGCTGCGTCATCATGCCGCATATCACACCAAATCCCTTTACAACAGGCAGGTTTAGTTTGTTTGAAGGATTGAGGATGTTAATGGATTTAAGTCACTGACTCCATGAATTTCGGTCATTATAACTCTCCAGGTACATACAGTAATAATCAGTGTTGGGAGTAATGCATTACAAAGTAATGCGTTACTGTAATGCCACTACTTTTGCAGTAATGTGCAATGTAATGAAATCATCGTTTAAAAATTCAATAATGCGTTACAGTTACTGAAATTTGATCAGATGCGTTACTTGCGTTGCTCGTTTTATTAATATGGATAGATATTTTAGCGCAAATAGACGATCATACAACTTGCAGTTGCTAGACACCCTCCTCATCAGCTGCCAACTGGGGATGAATACACAATTTTGGTGGCTATGGACGGGACTGCCATCCCCAGCGCCACCACCGGCATCAAGCCACTGGAGGTTGTCATGCCAAAGGCAAAGGCAAGCAAATATATAAGCAAATACATATGAACTGACCCTACCGTAACTGATGCAGCCGTCACACAGTCTCCTCCGCTGGTCCATTTCCTGTCCTGACACAGTTCATATCACAACCCGGTGAAGAAATGCCGTGGCAGTGGTGACTTCTCATATTGAACCCTGATCACCTGTTGTCCGAGAGGTGAGTAGCCTCTACCAGCTCCTATCTCTGTGGTTGAACGTGAGTATTTTTTGAGCAAGAAGCTCGCATGAATGCATTTAAAGTTTTCTTACGCACAGAGAAAAAGTGACTGTTGTTGCAATAAAGAGCAGCTTCTTCTCAGCAGTGATCTTTCATTTATCTGTGCTTTATGTTTTATTTTATCTCATTCATTTACATGCTGTTATGATATGCAACTATTTCATGGAAGTAAATCCTCTAAATATGCGTTTTTAATGGGCTGGTTCAGGGGTGTCAAACATATGGCTCGTGGGGCAAAAACTGCCCACCATGGGGTTCAAAGTTTTCTCTGTGTATTCACATCTTTATTTCTAGTACATTTCTGACTTTCTACTGATTACAATAGTTTGTGTAAATCTGAGACATTTTCTTGACATTTTCTTTTTTTCTGATGATAACAAGGGGCCCTTGATCTTGCTGTGTGTGCAAGATGATTTAAGAATGCATTTAAAAGTAATGTGAAACTTACCTTTCCAAGTAACTAGTGACTTTAATCATGCAGTAACTCAAAAGTAACTCTTATTTTTGAAAAGAAGTAACTAGTAACTTTAACTAGTTACTATTTTTTAGTAACTTGCCCAACATTGGTAATAATGAACATAAAATAGTTAATATTGTGTTGGCTGGTGAAGTAATTCCTCAACAATAATTAAGTCACCCTTGCCTCTGCCTCAGTGAGCCTTTACATCACACCTAACCAAACTTGTTAGCTACAGTGGGGAAAATAAGTATAGAACACGTCAACATTTTTCTCATTAAACATATTTCTGATGGAGCCATTGACCTGAGATTTTCACCACAAATCAGTAACAACCCAAGTAATCCATACATAGTACAAAGAAATCAAGGCAACTGTGTTCACAAAACAAGTTATATTTAATAAAGTGGAATGACACGGGGAATAAGTAATGAACACATGAAAAAGGCATAGAATGCCAAGAAGCCAGCTGAAATCCATCAAAATTTAGGAAGCCATCCCATCCCCCATCATTGCAAAACATAATGATTACAATCATTAGCAGGTGCATTTCTAAACTGCTCAACGTTCCAGTGATTACTGTTGGAGCCGTCATTCGGAAGTGGAAAGAACATCATTTTACCATAAACCGGCAATGAACAGGAGCTCCTTGCAAGAGTTCTGACAGAGGAGTCAAAAGAATTATCAGAAGAGTTTTAGAAGAGCCACCGAAAACTCTTGGAGCACTCCAGAAAGACCTGGAGTTAGCAGGTACTGCTATTTCAAAGAAAATGATAAGAAATGCACTCAACCGACATTTACGCTATGTCCACTCTCCTCACAAGACTCTGCTGAAGAAAAAGCGTGTTGAAGCTTGTTTAAAGCTTGTTGCACAACATTTGGGCAAATCAGTAAAATACTGGGAGAATATAGTCTGGTCAGATGAGACCATAATTAAACTTTGTGGATGCCACAACACACAATGTGTTTGGAGGAGAAATGGTACTTCACATCTGCCCAAAAACACCACACCAGCAGTGAGGTGTCGAGGTGGGAGCATCATGGTGTGGGGGTGTTTTTCATCACATGGTACAGACATACTTCATATAATTGAAGGAAAGGGGATAAGGGATAAGGACCTGTACTTATATAGTGTTTTTCTAGTCTCAAAGACCACTCAAAGCACTTCACTAGTACTAACCCTCTATTCTAAGGGCTTATAGGAGACAGATATCTAAGGACAATTTAGAACAACCAATTAACCTAGCATGCATGTCTTTGGATTGTGGGAGGAAACCGGAGCCCCTGGAGTAAACCCACACAGCACAGGGAGAACATGCAAACTCCACACAGAAAGGTTCCTACACTGTCAGCCTGGCTGGCTGGGGTAGGAACTGTTAGGCTAGGGTATTCTAGCTGTTAGGCAACAGTGCTAACCACTGCACCACCGTGCTTGAAAGATAAATGGGAAAATGAACAGAGACATCCTTGATAAGAACCTGTTGCCATCTGCCAAGATGCTGTAGAGGAAACAAGGGTGGACATTTCAGCAAATTACCCCAAACACACAGCCAAGGACACTCTCACCTGGCTCTGGAGAAGGAAAATAAAGCTGCCAGAATGGCCCAGTCAGTCACCTGACCTGAATCAAATTGAAAATTTATGGAACAAACTGAACATCAGAGTTCATAGAAGACACCCACAGAACCATCAAGATTTGAAGACAGTTTGTGTGGAAGAATGAGCTGAAATAACTCTTGAGCAATGCTCACACCTTGTTTCTGCATACAGGGGGCATCTGGAAGCTGTTCAGGTTCAGGTTCAGGTTACTTTATTTGTACCCGTAGGTAGATTTTTTTTTTTTTTTTTTTTTTTGTTACTTATTTGTACCCGTAGGTAGACTTGGTTTGCAGTCTGGTGACAAGCCACCGGCTGCTGGTCGCTGCGTGCGCGAGCGCCCTAAACCTACATGTTTTTTGGTATGCGGGAGGAAACCGGAGAAGTCCCGGAGTAAACCCGCGCAACACGGGGAGAACATGCAAACTCCACACAGCTCACTGTTGGTCGGGGGCTGGGATTGAACCCACGATCTCATGATCCCCGCGGTCCCCCGGCCGAGGGTAAAACTGTGCTGCCACAGTGCTAAATCACTGCGCCACCGTGCAGCTCAGATTTGTTTTGCAGTCTGGTGACATCCATATTTACAAGCCACTAATTACATTCAACATAGACACAAACACAGGCACACATCTTACAAAATAGGTAAATATAAAATATGTACAATATAATTTTTATAGCTTGTTCAACTCTTTGACAGCAGCAGGGACAAAGCTGTTTTTGTAGCGCTGGGTTTTGCTTTTTGGGACAGCAAACCTCCGTCTGGAGGGAAGAAGCTGAAAGTTGCAGTGCAATGGGTGGGAGTCATCATTTAAAATCGAGTCGGCCATCCTCTGTACTTGTCTGGTGTACAGGGATGTCAGGCTTAGCTGTGACTCACCAAGCAAACGACTGGACCATCTAACTACCTGATCCAAGGATTTCCTCTGTTTCAATTTTATCTGACCAAACCATGACATTAAAGAAAAGGATAAAACAGATTCAATAAAAGCCCGATAAAACATAGTCATTATGGTTCGGTCAATTTGGAAGTGTGCAAGTTTCCTCAAACAATGCAAATTTTGCTGACCCTTTTTGCACACCCTTTCACAGTTCACTTCAAAGTTTAATTTACTATCAATAATCATCCCAAGATATTTGAACGATTGTACACATTCGGTGGTCTGGCCTTTTAGTATGGTGACTTTGTGCCTGGGAGTTTTCCTCCTAAAGTCAATAATCATATCTTTCATTTTTGTTGTATTCAGCTGTAGGTAGGAATCCTCACACCAGTGAACAAAGTCATCAACTACTGGGCCGTGGCCACTCTCACCATCCTGGAGGAGACTGACAATGACTGAGTCATCAGCATACTTTATAATGTGTCTGTTGTCATGTCTGCTCCGACACATGTTTGTGTACAGGATGAAGAGTAGTGGTGACAACACACACCCCTGAGGAGAGCCAGTAGAAGAGCACTTTAGGTCAGACAATGTGCCATTGACCCTTACTCTCTGCATCCTGTTGGTTAAGAAATCCAGAATCCAACCCACCAGATTATTGCTCAAATCAAATTGTTGCAGGAGCCTTTCAACTAAAATATGAGGTTGGATTGTATTAAAGGCAGAAGAAAAGTCCACAAATAAAAGCCTGGCGTGTGTCCCATTAAAATCCAGATGTTTAAAAAGCATGTTAAACAGAGTGACAGTGGCATCCTCCACTCCTCTGTGAGGCCTATAGGCAAACTGCAGAGGATCCAATGCATGTTCAGTCTGCCTTAGGACCTCACATCTGACCAGTTTTTCAAAAATTTTCATTAAAATTGAAGTCAAAGCAACTGGTCTAAAGTCATTTACCGTTTTAGGACAGCTGGATTTTGGAACGGGAACAACCACGGCATCTTTCCAGATCTTAGGCACATGTTGTGTCTGTAAGGACTTACTGAAAATGTAATGAAATATAGGACTCAGTTCATGTGCACAGGACTTTACCAGGCGCCCACATATATTATCAGGGCCCTGACTTTTGTTCACTTTTACAGCGCAGAACTCCTTTTTAACATCCTGCATCTCAATATTAAAGTGCTGATTGTCTTTGAGTTTCTGTTTCAAATCTTGGATTTCTGTGCTGAAATCAAAGGAGTCAAAACGACCATAAAAACAATTAAGAGCATTAGCCAGCTCTGTGTCTGAACTAAAATCATCTAAAAACACACGATTACTGCGCTCTGTGCTCTGAAGGCCTGCAATAGTTTTCATACTGGCCCAGGCTGAACCAAGTTTCTTTGTTGCCATCTTGCTTTCCAACTCTGATTTATAATTCTGTTTTGCTCTTAAAATTTCGGCCTTCAGCTCCTTAGTGGCAACCTGTAGCTCAGAAAC
The DNA here is from genome assembly GCA_020510985.1 of Pholidichthys leucotaenia. NCBI lineage: Eukaryota > Metazoa > Chordata > Actinopteri > Cichliformes > Pholidichthyidae > Pholidichthys > Pholidichthys leucotaenia. Next base: position 238,453,290 of record CM035845.1, read on the forward strand.
AGACCCCTGTTTAAAGGCAAGTGCTTTCCTCTGTAAGCAGGATTTAACTGATTTAGTAACCCATGGTTTGTTGTTGGGGTATATTTTGACACGTTTACGTGGAACAATCTTATTTTGACAGTAAGCCATCTATGAGCATGTGAGCTCAGCCAGAGAGTCCAAATCATCCCCACAGGCCATTATGAACATCTCCCAGTCTGTACAGTCAAAGCATTCCTGGAGGCTGTGCTCTGAATCTTCTGTCCACACATCAATGTCTCTCATCTCCACCTTGCCTCTTCTAAGAGCAGTTTTATATGTGGGCAGCAAATGAACACAGTTGTGATCTGAGGATCCTAAAGGAGGAAGGAGGAGTGATTTATAGGCCCTCTCTATGGATCCATAGCACAGGTCCAATGTCTTTTTTCGCCTGGTTGGGCAGGAGACATACTGATGAAAGTTTTTAAGTGTCTTCTTTAAAGAAACATGGTTAAAATCCCCAAGAATGAAGTTTGGCGCCTCTGGAGAAATTGACTTCTGCCGCTGCACCACATCAGAGATGGTGCTGGAGGTGGAGTCAGTGTCTGCCCTTGGATGAATGTACACAGTTGTGATGAAGAGTTGGGGAAACTCACGAGGCAAATAAAAGGGGCGTAGTGACACAGACAGCAGCTCTACATCGGGTGTACAGATGCGCTCTCTGACCGTGACAGATGTGCAGTACTGCTTATTAATGTATAAACATACTCCGCCCCCCTGACGCTTCCCCGTTACCTCTTCCTGCCGATCCGAGCGCAGCGGGGCTCCAAAGACATCAATCCACAGGTCTGCATCTCGATCATGCGCAGTAAGCCAAGATTCAGTGAAAGCCATGACGGAGCAGTTCTTAAAATCCTTCTGGTAACGTACATTGCCTTGAATTTCATCCACCTTGTTTCTCACAGACTGTGCATTCCCAAAAATTATCGAAGGAAGAGGAATGTTACCAAACTGATGTCTCCTAAGGCGCAATTTCACACCTCCACGTCTTCCACGCTTCCTTCTGCCACCTCTCTTTTCACCGCTGTGTCCGTCTCTCAAAATAAAGTCCGGCAGTTGCAGTTTGGGCTCAATCACAGACGCTGCATCAGCTGTGTTTAAGCGTAGCAACACATCCCTGGAATATTGTATTCTGCCCGCTATTCTGCTCGCCATGGAGCCGAATGCGTTTACCTCAGAGACAAAGAGCCACAGCACAGAAAGCAGCAGTGCGAGAGAGGAGAGGAAATCCATGTTGTAGATACCGGGGAGCTCTTCGCCATATATTCCACAAACGCTCCAGGGCAGAAACGACACAGAGGATTTTCTAAAAACGTAAAAAAGTACAAAAAACACACACACGCACACACGCACTATATCACCAGCTGCCGGTTGCTGCTTGCGCATGTGCCCAAATCCGTTATCTGTTATCACCAAAAAGGCTTTTCTACTAAATATTAAATGAATTTCACCAAGTGTGTTCAATACTTTTTCCCTGTGTCATTCCACTTTATTAAATATAACTTTTTAAAAAAAAAAACAGTTGCCTTGATTTCTTTGTATGTATGGATTACTTGGGTTGTTACTGATATCTGGTGAAAATCTCAGGTCAATGGCTCCATCAGAAATATGTGTAATGAGAATAATGTTGATGTTGTGGAGTGTGTAAATGAGGAGGTAGATTTGTCTCAGGCAGTTTATTACACATCTCACACATGAGCATAGTAGCAAGAGGACATCTCAGACAAAACTCTTCCCTTAAATACTCAGGTCCTTCTACATATCAAAGGTCACATTGCATGCACTTCCTTAATCCCTTAACATCCCCCTCGCAGTCTCTGGCACACAAAGGATCCTTCTAGCAGTCTCTGACACACAAAAGATCACACTTTCACAGCTTCCTGTTATCTCCAAGGAAACTCTGCCCTTTGTTCTTATCTAAGATGCTACACATTATGTTTTCCCCATGTACGGCCACACCACCCCCCCGAGCATATTGGATCGAACAAAAGAATAAACAGAATCATTAAACATCAATCCACATGCTGCTTTGGCTTCAGTCTTCTCCCGTATCTGCTGTAACCAGGATTCACCGCCTCCGCGGCGCTGTCATGCTGGGGAGATGCCGTTTGGGGGTGAATACCTTTTGTTTGTCCCTGTGGGTGTTCTGGGGAAATTTTACTCTGGGAAGCTCCCCGTGGGGGTCTTCCACGCCGAGGGGCCCTCTCCAACAGCACTTGCTCGTCCGCGACCACAAAAGCGGGTTTGAGTCTGTTAATGCCAACCTTTTCCTTCCTACCCCCCAAATCTAGCAAAAAATGCTTGTCCCCTGTTTCCAGCACTCTGAACGGCCCATCATAAGGTGGTCGCAGTGGGGGCGATGTGCGTCATGTCTGACAAAAACAAACTCCGCGTTTTTCAAAGTCTTAGGCACAAAAACGCGCGGAAAACTGTGGTGAACAGGGCCCGGCAGCGTGCCTGTGTCAATGCTACGCTGCAACAGTTGAGACGGGGAGCTGCCCGGCACAGGATTATCTGGGAGAAACTCCCCGGGCAGCCGAAGCGGCTGCGCAAAAACAAGTTCAACCGGGGAAGCTTCCAAGTCCTCTTTAGGCACAGAACGTAACCCCAATAAAACCCACGGTAGCTTGTCTGCCCAATTTGCATCCGTCAGTGACGCCCTGAGAGCCACTTTCAATGACCTATGAAAACGTTCGCATAACCCATTAGCCTGTGGATTGTACGCGGTTGTGCGGTGAATTGTGACACCCAGGCTGCGGGCCATTGTTGATCAAAGTTCGGAAACAAATTGAGGGCCTCTGTCGGACGTAATGTCTGACGGGACTCCAAAACGCGCCACCCATGCTGTTAAAAACGCGCACGCCACCTCCTCGGCTGTGGTTGACGCCAGTGGAACCACCTCAGGCCAGCGCGTGGTGCGGTCTACCATTGTCAGAAGGTGCGTGCACCCCTGTGATGGTGGGGGGGGGGCCCACGAGGTCCACGTGAACATGGTCGAACCTCTTAGCCGGGATGTGAAACGGCTCCAAGGGAGCTCTCGTGTGTCTGTGTACTTTGGCTCGTTGGCACGCCATGCAGTCTGCTGCCCACTCTTTCACCTGTTTGCGAAGACTCGGCCACACAAATTTCTCTCCTACCATTTTGACCGACGCGTGCACTCCCAGGTGCGCTAAAGAATGAATTGAGTCAAAAACGCAGCGGCGCCACGCGACCGGTACCATGGGACGCGGTCGCACCGTGGAGACATCGCAGATTAGGTGGGGCATACCGTCTTGCAGCACCCTGTTCTCTAGCCTTAACCCTGTTGGTCCAGACTGGAGCGCGCGCACATCCGCGTCACTAACCTGCTCCGCGGCCATGGCTGTGTAATCAATCCCCACGCGGACCGGGGCCACCACGGCGCGTGAAAGGCAGTCTGCCACTACATTCAGTTCACCCGACACATGCTGAATATTGGTAGTAAACTCTGAGATTGCGGCCAGCTGTCTCTGCTGCCGGTCCGACCATGGTTCTGAAACCTTGGCCATCGCGAATGTTAATGGCTTGTGGTCAACGAACGCGGTGAAACAGCATCCTTCCAGCCAGAACTGGAAGTGGCGAATGGCCAAGTGGAGAGCCAGCAACTCCCTGTCGAACGCGCTGTATTTACGTTCACTATCGCGCAAAGTCCTGCGGAAAAAGGCAAGCGGCTGCCAAGCCCCGGCTACACGCTGCTCCACGACCGCCCCTATGGCCACATCTGATGCGTCAGTAGTGATCGCTATGCGGGCCATTGGATCTGGATGTGCCAACAACGCAGCGTTTGCCAGGGCTGCCTTGACTTCCGAGAACGCTCGCTCTCGCTCCGGGGACCATTCAATCTTATTCGCGGGTTTCTGTTTTTTGAGCGTGGCGTACAGTGGTTGCATGAGCTGTGCTGCGCGGGGGAGGAAACAGTTATAAAAATTCACCATTCCCAAAATCTCCTGTAATGCCCTGACCGTTTGCGGTCGGGGAAAATCTGCTACTGCGCGCATTTTGTCAGGCAGCGGAACCACTCCTTCGGGAGAGACGCGGTGCCCCCCAAAATTAATCTGCTTCACCCCGAACTGACACTTCGCTGGATTGATTATTAAACCGTGCTCTCCCCACCTCTGGAAAACCGCCGTGAGGTGGGTTTCGTGTTCGTCTTCAGACACGCTGGCTACCAAGATATCATCCAGGTAGACGAATACGAAAGGGAGATCGCGCAGCACCGCATCCATCATGCGTTGGAACGTCTGTGCAGCCCCTTTAAGCCTGAATGGCATGCGCAAAAACTCGAATAGGCCAAACGGAGTTATCACCACTGTTTTGGGTATGTCCTCAGCGCGCACTGGGACTTGGTGGTAACGGCGGACCAAGTCTATTTTAGAAAAAACGCGCGCCCCTGCCAAGTGAACGGAAAAATCCTGGATGTGAGGAATTGGGTAGCGGTCGTGTGCTGTGGCGTTGTTCAACCCGCGGAAATCCCCGCAAGGCCACCACGAACCGTCAGCTTTAGGGACCATGTGTAGCAGGGAAGCCCATGGGCTGTTTGAACGCCTGATGATGCCCAGCCTCTCCAGGTTGGCGAACTCCTCGTGCGCTATGGCCAGTTTAGCTGCGTCCAAGCACCGAGGTTTTGCAAAAACGGGCGGCCCGGTGGTGGTAATAAAATGTTCCACCCCGTGTTTAGCGACGGCTGCTGAAAATGTCGGGACCGTGAGTGCTGGGAACTGAGTGAGCAGTGTGTGGAACTTACCGCTTGCAGCTGTGACGTTGGCTTGTGCTGTTGGCCGGGACGCTCAAGCTGTACAGGGAATAGAATCAAAAGACAGTGCATTAACCAGGCGCCTGTTAGCGACATCAACCAACAAACCATGTGAGCACAAAAAATCAGCCCCCAATATATTGAAATTCAATGCTGCTATGACAAATGTCCACTCAAATGCACGGCCGTGTAGTGACAGAAGTAGAGTCCTCTCACCAAAGGTCTTAATCTCCGAGCTGTTTGCTGCTGCCATCTGGGGGCCGCTGGAATCTGCCAGCCGGTTAGCGTAGGACGGCATGATGAAACTCAACTGGGTGCCGGTGTCCACGAGGAAATGCCTCCCCGAGCGTGCATCCGTCAAGTAGAGCAGCTTGTTCTCCTCCCCGAGGGCCGCAGCTGCTACCGACCCCCGGTCTTGGCGTTTCCCGAGCGCTTGAACTGGCACGGTGGTATACATTTGCGTGCCTTCTCTGCAAAGCGGCGATGGTAGAAACAAAGGATGTCTCCTCCACGTTCCTTGGCCCCCGCCGCCGCTGTCGTCGGTGGTTCTGCTACCGCCGTCAATGGCTCCTCGCCCCCTCCGGCTGTCACGCCGAGCTCCGTCGCTGCCGCAGTGGTCGTGAGCTCTCTGCTGGCCATGATGATCCGGTGTGCTTCCCAGGCCAGCGCACGGTAGTCCCGCTTGGCCAGCAACGGCGAACTGGCCAGGGCCGCTCTCGTCGCTGACGGAAGGTTCCGGAGGAAGAGGTGGGTAAAAATGAAGTGGTCGTCGTCCGAGCCTTTCAATCTCAGCATCCTCTCCATCAGGTCAATAGCCGTGCAATCTCCTAACCCGGTCCGCATCAGGAGTCTCTCTGCTCTCTCCTCAACCGAGAGTGTGTAGTGCTGGATAAGTGCGGCCTTCAACGCGCCGTATTTGTCGCTGGTTGGTGGCTGGTCCAGCAGGCTCTCCACATGCTGAGCCGTGAGGGTGTCGAGCTTTGCGACCACATGATAGAACTTCGTGTCATGCACCGATATCCCCCGGAGGACGAACTGCGCCTCAACCAGGTGGAACCAGGAGCGCGGATTGCGCTGCCAAAAATCCGGTGGCTGGATTGCAACGGCATATGCTTGGCTGGGGGCTCCCAACAAGGCTGGCTCCGGGGAACTCTCTTCGTGTTGCATGCTTCGTCTTGGGTCACCAGTGTGGAGTGTGTAAATGACGAGGCAGATTTGTCTCAGGCAGTTTATTACACAACTCACACATGAGCATAGTAGCAAGAGAACATCTTAGACAGAACTCTTCCCTTAAATACTCAGGTCCTTCTACATATCAAAGGTCACATTGCATTCACATCAAAGGTCACATTGCATGCACTTCCTTAATCCCTTAACATCCCCCTCGCAGTCTCTGGCACACAAAGGATCCTCCTAGCAGTCTCTGACACACAAAAGATCACACTTTCACAGCTTCCTGTTATCTCCAAGGAAACTCTGCCCTTTGTTCTTATCTAAGATGCTACACATTATGTTTTCCCCATGTGCGGCCACAATGTGTTCAATACTTATTTTCCCCGCTGTAAGTGACTCATTACTGTCCCTGTTAGTGGGTTGAAACCACATTAAATGCTTCCACAGTGGATAAGAAAATACAATACGCTTGATAATCACTATTTAATAATGGCAAACAAATCTGTCAGAATGACGGACAGCTTTCAGTTTTGTTTCTGTCACTACTATAAATGACAGAAATAAATGACAGAATAATAATGATAAAATAAAATGTTGGTTCAGCTTCATTTGAAACATTTATTTAAATCCTGGACTATGTCTACAAATAACAAGATGCTCTGAGCTGATGAAAGCTTCACAACATGTCGAACCAATGAAGCGTGAAGTGAAGCACATTGGTGTTTTGATATGAGCTTTGACTCAGTGTGTCTAATCACTGCACTTCAGAAAGTGTGAGAGAAGCTCCGAAGCGCCTGTTTTATTTGCCTATCACTGCCTACATACCTTTTCTGATTTTCTTCTCCATTGAAAGTATGCTCATGCTTCACTCATGAGGGGAGCGAGTACACGGATTCAGTTTTGTCTCATGTATAGTGATGCTAGATATACTTGGCTGTAGGCTGGAACTGTCATGAGAATGGAACGCTCCTGAACTCCGACCGCACCCGATGCTGGGAGTGACTGTTTTGACTCGTGTTGGTCGCCTGCATGCTTGCAGAATGACAGTCCTTAATTCATTTTCTTATGGGAAAAAATAAATAAATAAATTTAAAAAAAAAAATATATATATATATATATATATATATATATATATATATATATATATATATATATATATATATATATATAAGATAAGCCTTTATTAGTTCCACAATGGGGAAATTCCAGGATTGCAACAGCACAGGGATAGCAACACTCAGAGCAACAATCAGAAGGCAAGAAAAAACCAGAGCAGCTAGTATACATGTACATATTAATATATATATATAGACAGTGCGGAGCATTGTAGCTGGATGGAATAAATATATGAGTATATAAACACACAGTGTGGAGCATTGTAGCTAGATGGAATAAATATGTAAATATATAAACACACACAGTGCGGAGCATTGTAGCTAGATGGAATAAATATGTAAATATATAAACACACACAGTGCGGAGCATTGTAGCTAGATGGAATAATATGTAGATATATAAACACACAGTGCGGAGCATTGTAGCTAGATAGAATAAATATGTAGATATATAAACACACCCAGTGTGGAGCATTGTAGCTAGATGGAATAAATATGTAAATATATAAACACACACAGTGCAGAGCATTGTTGCTAGATGGGATGAAACAGCACAACCGTCTAGTTAGTTATCCTACATGGTATGATTATGTACCCATACATATTCTCACCCTCCATAGCGACCGGTATTTTCCTAGTTGTATGCTGGAGGGGACCATTGTATAAGTCTATTGCGTCTTTTGCATTCAAAACTATTAGGTTGTCACGTCTTTTTGCTAATATGTATATATACTGTATATATATATATATATATATATATATATATATATATATATATATATATATATATATATATATATATATATATATATTTGTTAGTGGTGGTACACATGTGGCTCTCGTGCTGCATGCAGCTCTTTGGCATTGCTTTGCTGCTCTTCTCTCTCTCTCTCTTTTTTAATTGGCTCCTGTGCAGCTCTTTTAATTTTTTTTTTTTCTTAGCATGGTGGCTCAGTTTTTGGTGAGAAACTCTGAAATTGAAGTATTCACTTTAAATGGTCAACAATTAATCACACGTCAGCTGGCAGAAGATACAACCATTTTTCTAAAGAATAATTAAATTCTTTGTGCCTTACAAACAGTAGAGTTGTTTTCTGAAGCCTGTGATCTGAGTTTAAATCTGAACAAATGTGAGCTGATGAGCATCCATAATTGTGTCTTTTCTCCTTTATCCAATATACCCATTAAAAAGAAACCCAATATTTTGGTATATGGAGAATTAATTGTTCAGATTCATATATATATAAAAAAAAATGAATGTTCAAGATACCCTTGGGAAATGCAATAAAACTTGGAATAATTGGTTACAATGGGACATTTCTATCTGGAAGAACTCTGATAACAAAAACGGAAACCAAATCTAAGTTGATTTATCATTCATATTCCTTAGCAGTATCTCAGAAGGTGATCAAAAGACATGGACAAACTTAATTTTTATTTTACATACACTACCGTTCAAAAGTTTGGGGTCACTTAGAAATTTCCTTATTTTTGTAAGAAAAACACTGTTTTTCAATGAAGATAACTTTAAACTAATCAGAAATACACTCTATACATTGCTAATGTGGTAAATGACTATTCTAGCTGCAAATGTCTGGTTTTGGTGCAATATCTACATAGGTGTATAGAGGCCCATTTCCAGCAACTATCACTCCAGTGTTCTAATGGTACATTGTGTTTGCTCATTGCGTCAGAAGGCTAATGGATGATTAGAAAACCCTTATGCAATCATGTTAGGTCTGCAATGCTGTAATTGCTGCAAATGGAGGATTCTTTGACGAAAGCAAAATTTGAAGGAAAAAATTATTATTTCAAATACAAATCATTATTTCTAACCTTGTCAATGTCTTGACTATATTTTCTATTCATTTTACAACTCATGGTGGTAAATAAGTGTGACTTTTCATGGAAAACACAAAATAATTGTCTGGGTGACCCCAAACTTTTGAACGGTAGTGTATTTGGAAGAACAGAAAACATTTTATGAGAAATAATGGTTTAATTAATTTAATTTATGCCTCACATAATGAAATTATTTTACTCCATAAATCTATTCAGAAAATGCATAATGTCCAAGCCAATATATGTCATGAGTCTGAGCTCAGTGCTCAGACTCTCAATGTATTTTTTAGTATTTTATGCTGGTTATTATTCTCTTGTCAGTTCTGTTATTTTTGGTTTTGTGACACGAGCCTCCGTCCTCCTCTCCCAGACACATCCTCCATCCACTCACAGTCTGTTTCCCAGTTCCCAGCTGTGAGTGATTGTCTGCCAGGTTCACCTGCTCGCTCAGGCTGCCCACACCTGCGGCTCATTTGAGTGCCTTGTCAGTTCATTGTTTGAGTGTGGCACCATTGAATGTCCTGCTTACTCCCTGCATGACTCAGGTTCGCAGAGCTATGCCGGCTCTGGAACGAAGACCGTAAGTTTTTCCTTATTTGTATCTTTGAAAATTTTGCACAGTTTCTGTTTTTTTGTTCTTCTGTTAATAAATGTCACAACACAATTCAGTGCCTAGGTCTGTCTCTCTCTGCCCCGAGGGGTGCTCATAACAGAATGGTGCTGCCCCGTTAAAGACTTAGCTGTTGTGCACTTTTTTTTCCTTTTTGTGCCTTTTTCCTTTTTCACTCACCTGTCCGGTGGAGCGGTCATGTCTCCCTGAGGCGAGTCAGACCGGAGGAGGAGGAAGTGGAGTCTGGATGAGCTGGAGTTCGTCTCCATGATCAAGGACATGGCGATAGGTGCTCAAAACTGCTAATCCCGTAAAGATGAGAAGCTGTGCTGGGCAGGAGTCGTCAGTTTGCTGGAAATTAAACCCAGCGTACGCTTCCATCCCCGGGTGCAGAGACTCTCCCTTCCTCCACTCCCACCGATGCCATCAGCATCCTCCTCGCCTTCTCCAGCAGCTCTGCGGCGACAGTGTCATCCTGCTTTGGACTGCCGGAGGAATCCTCCCGCCTCTTTGGCAGCCTTCTCCCCAACATCGGGCCCGACAATTCTGACAGCAGTTTGTTCCTCTTCTCCTCCTTCACCGGCTGTTCCATCAACCCCCTCTCTCTCTCTCCACAGCTGCTGCAATTCTCGTCCCCCAATGTGCTCTCCTGCTGCTGAGAGGTCATCCGTTGGTTCCCTGGCTACGCCCACCTCCGTGACTCCAGAGGTGGCTTCTCTACAATCCACAGAGGGGCCCAAGCTCACCTTTGCCACAGAGAGGGACGACGCTCCATACGCAGCAGCAGATAGCATCAAGATCCGGGAAAACAGGCAAGTTTTATTTCATTTTACTTCAATTCATGATGACATTTCTTGCCTGATTCCTGGATGGGAGGCGCAGGAAAAGCAGTACCCTGAGCTCTCCCCACCTGCTGCTGTTATAAATTGCTCACCAGCCCTCTCTGTGTTCTCTCCTGTGGCTCCTGAGTCTCCGCCGGCCCCGGAGCAGAGCCGCCGAACAACGGAAGAGCTTGTAGACCTGGAGGACCCTGCTCCAGTGCCATCGGTGAGCCAACCCCCAGCTGCCACACCGGAAGAGCCACCAGCATAGTCCACTTCATCTGGGGAGACGTGGACTGCTACCATCATTGTGCCTGCTGCGGAGGCCGCCACAGCAGAGTGGGAACCGGAGCTGGACCTCCATGAGACCAGGCCTGAGATGTTATCGTTTGGATCGATGGAGTCCTGGACGGTGGTGGAGCTTGAGCTCAGGCAAGTACTCTCTCTTGATTTCCTCTTATTTGTTTTGGAGAGATCTTGCCTGGCTCTTGGGGAGGAGAGTCGGGTGCAACCATCAGCAGCTCCTGAGCTCACCTCGTTGGGGTCTGCCGCTGCCAATGACCCTGACCCTATATCTCTCCCTGTTTGTTCTGAGCCTTCTTCCAGGGTTGCCGGGGAAAAAACAACTTCGCCAGATGTCTCTGTGGGTCCAGGCTCACCACCCAAGGACGTCATGGATCCAGCTCCCTCCTCTGAGGTAATCGTGCACCTTCCCCCTTCGCACTTGTCTGGTGTCCCTTTGGTGGATTGCTTCCTTGGCCTGGTGCTCTCGCGGGTCGGCCTGTTCACCATGGGTGCAGCTCTGGCTCAGCCCGGGCCCACCGCAGGTGCTGCAGTGCTCCAGCCCGGAGCCACCGCAGGTGCTGCTAAGCTCCAGCCTGGAGCCACCACGGGTGCTGCTAAGCTCCAGCCCGGACCCTCCTCGGGTGCAGTGTTGCTCCAGCCCGGAGTCACCGAGGGTGCTGCAGTGCTCCAGTCTGTAACCACCGAGGGAGTCAGGGCTTCCTCTTCTTTACCTGGCACCATTGTGTTTCCCACACCTCCGCCTAACATTGCCGTGGGTCCTCCCATGGGGAGGCCGCCTCCTGGGTCACCCCTGCGGTCCTGGTGGCTAAAAAACTCAGGCCGGCCACCTGATAGACTGAGCCGCTGGGTTGGGTGGCCCATATTCTCCAGCAGGCCACCCAAATCATATCACCTTGTCGTCTGGCTGGCCTGGGACATCGGTTGGCCACCTGAACTTTCCTGTTCTTTGGTCTAGGGGGGCCCAGGGGCCTGGCGGGCTGTTGGGGTTGGTCCTGAGCGGGTTCCATATTTTTTTCCTCCTACCTTTTCCCTCAGCTCCAACCCGGGGGATGGTTTGTTGTTGTACTGTTCCTTTTTGGTGTTGCCTTGGGGTGTCTGGGGTCCAACCCTGGGGGGGGGGGGGGGGGCTCTGTCATGAGTCTGAGCTCAGTGCTCAGACTCTCAATGTATTTTTGAGTATTTTATGTCTGCTATTATTTTCTTGTCAGTTCTGTTATTTTTGGTTTTGTGACACGAGCCTCCTTCCTCGTCTCCCAGACACACCCACCATCCACTCACAGTCTGTTTCCCAGTTCCCAGCTGTGGGCACTTTTCTGTCAGGTTCACCTGCTCGCTCAGCCTGCCCACACCTGCGGCTCATTTGGGTGCCGTGTATTTAAGCCTTGCCAGTTCATTGTTTGAGTGCAGCACCATTGCATGTTCTCCTGCTTACTCCCTGCATGACTCATGTTCGCTGAGCGATGCAGGCTCTGGAACGTAGACTGTAAGTTTTTCCTTATTTGTATCTTTGTAAGTTTTGCACAGTTTCTGTTTTTTTGTTCTTCTGTTAATAAATGTCACAACACAATTCAGTGCCTAGGTCTATCTCTCTCTGCCCCGAGGGGCATTCTTGACAATATATGATATTTGAATATAACCTTTGCTAACCCCCCCACCCTTTTTTTTTTTAGGTCTACTACTTTTTTCCTTTTTTCTTAATTTTCTTGTTCTTTTTTCTCCCTTTTCCTTCTTAGGTTGGTGGATGCAAAGTTTGGCAGTATACAGTATACAGTATACATATATGCAGATATGAGCAGAATAGTGCTACTGCATCTCAAAAATCAAACATTATCAGTTTATTGACACAGATGGTGATGACTGGAATATGGAATTAAAAAATTGTAAATCAGCTAGTTTGTTTCATGGAGGGACGCACTGGCACACTTCGGTGTATGGATAGATTTTATGTAATGATTTCATATATTCAGTTTGCTACATAAATGATTATTTGGTGATCCTTTGGTGATTTTTTTTCCTGTTCAGTATGTTTTTAGTTTAGTACATTACAGCATGTTACACATTTTGATTGTGTAGTATACTGTATCCACTCAGTGAATTTACCTCCTCCCTTGGCAGAGGTAATAATGATATAATTGAAGGCAAGATAACATAAACCAACTCAAAAGGTGGGGCATGAATGTAGATCACGCCCCCTACAATAGCTATGGTCAAAAAAGGGCTGCACAATTAATCAAATTTTAATCATGAATACAATTTTGGCTGCTGCGATAACATTAACATGATCATCGGTGATATTAACATTTAAGATGCAAGCTCTGCTCCCACAAGCGAGTGCACCCTCTAGCAGCAGCCTCACATTATCAATAGCCGATTGGTGTGAAGGTGAAACACAAACCAGATGTCGGGAGCAGAAGGTGATAGTATGACAATATGTGGAGGTGAGGAGCTAGTGCATCAAAAGGGATCATCATCCGTTTGGACATGTTTTGGATTCAGTGCAAGTGATGCTGACCAAAATGAAATTATATGCAACGAGTGCCATAGAGTTTGTGTCGGCACTACAGGGCAACACAATTAACTTATTCAACCCCCCGAAGAAATATCTCAAACACAAGAAAGATAAATGCATGAAGGCTAAAGCTAATGTAACTTCACAAAATCCCAGTCGGTGTCCGGCGCCAACCCAGGCAACCAGAATATCAACACTGCAAAGAGCTTCACCACATCCATTCACCTCCCAAAGACATGCTAAAGTAACTGATGCAATGTGTGCAATAAATACTGTGAGCAACGAAGGCTTCAGAAACATGGTCAAAACACTGAAAAAGAAATCCATGATTTTTTTCTCCAAAGTTGCATTACCTGCACTGTATGAAAAATGTTGGGGGAAAATACAGATGGATATGACAACTGTCAAGTACTTTGCAACTACAACTAACCTATGGTTAAGTAGAACAATGAAGCTCTACCTGTCCCTGACAGTTTACTACATTGATAGAGATTTTACAGTGAAGACTCAATGCTTGCAGATGTCGTTTTTCCCACAAAACCACACAGGAGAGGATATGTGTGCTGATTGTGTAACTACTTTGTCAATAATAATAGTAATACAACAACGTGATGAAGATTGATTAGCAAATGTGTTTACATAAGTGATTATTTATATTTGAAATGCCTTACAAATGAGCAGATAAAATAAAAATAAAAAAAATAAAGTAAGTGGAATAAAACATCTTAAAACAACAAATGAAAAAAAGATTTAAAGTGTATAAAAGGTTTTGCTGTGTTTTAATTTTACATATGAATCTCCTGTTCTTTTATTGAGAATGCCATGAGAGATTCTGAGATTGATTGTGCAGTAGGGATTTAGAAAAAAAAAAAATGTGAGCAGTTTCTCCTACAGATGGAGGCATAAGAAGGAGCTAGCACAGGCTCAAAAGGAGTTGAAGCTTCCAAAACATGGGCTGAAGCCAAAATGCCCTACAAGGTGGGGATCAAGGCAGGCAATGATTGAAAGAGTCCTGGAGCAGTAGAGGGCTATTTCTCAAATCTTGTCTTCTGACAGAAAGTCAAGACACCTCATCCCAACATGGCAGGACACTGACATCCTGGAAGCAATCAAAAAATCCCTCCATCCTCTGACTGAGATTACTGATGTAATATCTAGTGAGAAGTATGTCAGTGTTTCCTTTGTCAAACCAGTCCACTTTTTCTACCCCTCCACCCTCAAAGCATGCAGTGATGAAGGAGACCTAACAAACACCATCTAGACCAAAATCCTAAGCTACCTGGAGAAAAGATGCAAGGATCCTGAAACACAAAGACTGCTTGACATGGCCTCTGCTCTGGATCTGCGGTTCAAGGAGAAGGGCCCAACTGGTCTCTGTGCTGAGACTGCAGACAGCGCAGAGGATGCACCCAGTAGCTCAAAGAAAAAGGAGACCTTGGGGAGCTTCTTCAAGATCGTTGAGGGAACCACACCAAGATCCTCTCCTCACCAAGAAGAACAATCTATACCCTCTGAGCTACAATCATACTGACAGTGTACTAACATTGACAGTGAGGAGGACCCACTAGACTACTGAAGGAAACATCAAAGACTCTACCCAAGACTTTCAAAGCTGGCAAAAAAAAGTATTTGTGCATTCCTGTGACAAGTTCCCTCTCAGAGAGGGTCTTTACCACTGGGGGAAATGTAGTGACCTGCCTTCGTTCTTCTCTCAGGCCCAAAAAATGTTGACAGGCTGGTCTTTCTTGCCAAACACTTGTAGGCCTAAGCACTATGTTCTTGCCTTTTCTGCAGAGGCTTGAATTGTTTTTCTTTGGTTGCACTTTGTTATTAGTTAGCCCTTTATCTTGGGTAACTTTTATTATTCATGATTTATTGAACTGAAAGCTTTAAGTTATTGTATATTTGTGAAGTACAATAAAAATGTGTTTTTCCTAAAGTTAAGGAATAATTAATAATTGTGATATCAGTGTTGATCAAAAATAATTGTGATTATCATTTTGGCCATAATCATGCAACCACAGGTCAAAAGCAAATACAGTGTTAGAGATCATCACTATCAGTTTTCACCCAATTTTGGCAAAAAATATCTTCTTCTTCTTCTTCTTCTTCTTCTTCTTCTTCTTCTTCTTCTTCTTCTTCTTCTTCTTCTTCTTCTTCTTCTTCTTCTTCTTCTTCTTCTTCTTCTTCTTCTTCTTCTTCTTCTTCTTCTTTCGGCTGCTCCCTTTAGGGCTTGCCACAGTGGATCATCTGTCTCCATCTCCCCCTATCCCTTGCATCTCCATCTGTGACACTGACCCTCTCCATGTCCTCCTTCACTACATCCATGAATATTCTCTGTGGTCTTCCTCTTTTCCTCCTGCCTGGAAGCTCCATTTACAACATCCTTTGTTCAGTATATTCACTATTCCTCCTCTGCACATGTCCAAACCATCTCAGCCTTGCCTCTCTTACTTTGTCACCAAACCGCTCAGCCTGAGCTGTCCATCTGATATACTCATTTCTAACATTGTCCCTCCTAGTCACTCCCAATGAAAATCTGAGCATCTTTAACTCTGCCACCTCAAGCTCCATCTCCTGTCTTTTTATCAGCATCACCATCTCCAAACCATTCATCATAGCAGGCCTCATTACCATCTTGTAAATCTTCCCTTTCACTCTTGCTGCTACACTTCAGCCACAAATCACCCCAACACTCTTCTACACCCACTCCACCCTGCCTGCACTCTCTTCTTTACCTCTCATGCATTTTCCATTGGATGGTTGAACCCAGGTATTTAAACTCATCTACTTTCAATACCTCTACTCCTTACATCTTCACTGTTGCACCTGCCTCCCTCTCATGCACACTCATGTATTCTGTCTTGCTTCCACTGACTTTCATTCCTCTTCTCTCCAGAGAATACCTCCACCTCTCCAGGTTCTCTTCCATCTACCCCCCACTCTCACTACAGATCACAATGTCGTCTGCAAACGTCATGGTCCAGAAGACTCCTTTCTGGCCTCATCTGTCAGCCTGTCCATCGCCATGGCAAACAAGAAGGGGCTCAAAGCCGATCCCTGATGTAATCCCACCCCCACCTTGAACCCATCTGTCACTCCTACAGCACACATCACCACTGTCTCCTTGTCCTCATACATGTCCTGCACCACCCTCACATACTTCTCTGCCACTCCTGACTTTCTTATACATTACCACACTTCCTCTCTTGGCACCCTATCATATGCTTTCTCTAGATCAACAAAGAGACTGGAACTCCTTCTGACTTTCTCTGTACTTCTTCGTTAGCACTCTTGAGTAAACATTGCATCTGCAGTACTTTTTCTTGCCATGAAACCGTACTGCTGCTCACTGATTGTCACCTCTCCTCTTAACCTGGCTTCAACAACTCTTTCCCATATCTTCATAGTGTGGCTGATCAACTTTTTGCCTAAAAAGCTGCACATCTTTTCCAGCTTGATCTCTCTGTCTAGCCAATCAATACAAGTCCTTTTCTCCTTCCTAAAGCTGGGTTGACACTATAACATTTGGACCGACTTTTACTGATGTTTTTAAAAATCAGAGAAATCAGTCCAAACGTTGGTGAAATTACGTTTACAAACTTTTAATAACTTTTGCTAGCATTTCCCAGTGTTGCATTCAGCGTTGTCAAACTTTTGCCAACTTGGGCTAGCGTATGTGTAGCAGTTGCCAATTTAGGTCAACAAGCTAAGAATACTCAGCGCAGGTTAGTTGACATCAGCGTCAGGCGACGGTCATATAAAGATCAATGTTTGTGGAGGCTTCCTGTCATCCCGGACATTCTTTTTTGGGAGGAATCACACTACAACATTTGGACCAACTTTTACTGACTTTTTGGCAAATGTCTGGCTCTGCTGGAAAAAGCTGATAAAAGTGAATTATAGTTGGTGTTTGTTGGCAAACGCTGGTGAAAGTTGAATTCGTTGAGAATTTTCAGCATGTTGGCATCAGGTGTGCTGGCAATGGAGTAGGTGTGTGTGTTGCTGGCTCCTGCTATATTTTTTTTCAGTCTTACTTTTTAACCTCTTGCACTCCGGTGTACCGCGGACGGGCACGTCTCTGCGTCCTACAGCGCACGAGGGTGCTCTCGTGCGCTCTAGGACGCACGAGGGCACTGCGTCGTAAGAGCGCACTGGAAAAAAAAGCTGCATTTCCGTTCTTCCACTACAGACACAGCCGCAAACAGATCAGATATGACTGACCTCTCATTCGACTAGTAAGAGCCTTGAATTGGGTTTCTGAAACCTTGAAGAACCAATGACTGAAAACCTAGCAAGAAGGACCCGCCTACCAACGCTGTGAATGCAGCGGGCCAATTGAAGCACAGAAGTTCGCAAGCTGTTTTGTGTAAGGCTGGGTGAAGACAGACTGCTGCAGCAGCAGATGAAAAAAGGACCCGCCGGAAGAACCCCACAGACCCAGCAGCACGGAGACCACCCCAAGTGCAACCTGTGTGACAGGGACTGCCATTCGCGCATCGGCCTGTTCAGCCACAGGCGGTGCTTTTTTTTTTTTTTTTTATTCCAGCAGAATAGACGTTTAGGATTCTCTTCCATGGTCATCATAGACTGACGGAGGCCGACGACGAAGGCTGAGTGACACACATGCGTTCGCCAGTCTTTTTTTAATTACTACTGTTATTTGTTTTGAAAAATCGTTCGCCAAAACTGCAATCATGGCAGCGCAAAACCGCAATAATGGAATTATGTTTTGACCGGGTCGCGAGACCAGCGTC
Organism: Pholidichthys leucotaenia; assembly: GCA_020510985.1. Classification (NCBI taxonomy): domain Eukaryota; kingdom Metazoa; phylum Chordata; class Actinopteri; order Cichliformes; family Pholidichthyidae; genus Pholidichthys; species Pholidichthys leucotaenia. Next base: position 238,471,212 of record CM035845.1, read on the forward strand.
GCGTTCGTCTGACAATGAGCAAGAGAAGTTCGCCAGCTCCACTGCTGCTGTGAAGAGGTAAGTGTTATAAGCTAAATTATTCTTTATCCCTGAAAATTGTAATCAAAAATGACTTTTGACCGATTGGTAAATTACAGCTGTGCGTCATCGCTACATGACGGACCGCAGTGCAACGGGCGATGTACGTCCTCTGTAGTGAGGGGGGGGGGACAACCCTCCCCCCACACACACAGCCCTGAGTGTCACCTTTCATTAGAACCCAAGATGAAGCTTCTATATTGAATCATTCAAAAGTTACAGACGTTCTTCCAAACTGTGCCATTTGGCGCAATTTGGCACAGTTCAAAAACACCTGGGAACTACCTGAGGAAAAAGCTGTGTAATATATTCATTTTTTGTGGTATTGTTACAAAATTTTGACCTCAGCTGGATAACACTTGGTTCTACATTTCTGTTGCATTTTCCAGCCCAGATCTGAAGCTGTGTGTTATTTGCAAGCATTTGTATCCAAAAAAACACCCAGGCCAAATTTATTTTCTTCAAGTTCAGTATGTTTAGATGACTGTAACTCAGTGGCCGGAGCACTTAGAGAGATTATGACTGTTTTGCCAAAAAATTCAAAGTATTTTCTTTTAAATGAGACCAACCCCATGAAGATGCTGCAAAGGGTTGAAGAACAGCTTTGGATTTACTTTGGGCACGTTATTTTTTGGCATTTTTAGGGAAATTGACCGGAGTGCAAGGGGTTAAACCCTACTTTGCTGTAAGCTATCAATGTTTTGGACATTTCATATGTGCGGAATCTGTTTTGAGTTGAGAAATATGTCCGAAACAAGAAAGCAGACTGAAAAGGAGGCAGCAGTAAACAATGCTAACACCAGCTTAGCTGAGGATGCTAATATAAGCCTTAACCCTGCACTTGTTGCCTTGCTTGAGCAACACAGAATGTCCATAGCTGCTGACTTTAAAGCTGGACAAGATTCAAACAGATGTGGCTAACCAGGAGCAATGCACTGGCGACCTTGAAAGCAACGCGGAGGACGTCAGCCAGCGCCTAGCGGCGCTTGAAGCTACGTGTAAGTCATTACAGGAGGAGAACAAGATTTTGAAAAACAAACTTTCTGACCTGGAGGGAAGAAGCAGGAGGCTGAATATTCATCTGGTGGGTCTGCCGGAGTCCTTTGATGTGGGTCCACGGCTATCTGAATTTTTTTCTCGGCTGTTGGTGGACGTCTTTGGCACACAAACTTTGCCATCTCCCCCAGAGCTGGATAGAGCCTACCGCAGCCTCATGCCCAAGCCGGGTCCGAACGGGAAGCCCCGCGCTGTCATTACTTGTTTCCACCAGTTTCAGACCAAAGACTTGGTGATGAGAGAAGCACGGAGACGCCATGGGACTTTGGAATATTGTGGACATAAACTTCAGTTCTACGAAGATTATAACGCCGACGTTCAAAAGCAGCGAGCAAAGTACAAGGAGGTTATGTCCGAGTTGTACAAGAGAGGTTTTCGTCCTTCTCTTCTCTTCCCCGCCAGACTCCGGATAACTCTTCCAGACAGCAAAAACCAGTGGCTGGCGTCCGTCTCTGAGGCCACCTGCTTCATGCAAATCATGGAGAGAAATCAGCGATTTTTGCCCTGAACTGGTCATTCCTGGGTTGACCAACTACCACACTGGACTACTTGATTCATCATCATCATTGGCTCCATCGATCTCGAAAGATCATGGGGGGGTTTTGTGCCTTGGGTCATCATTCAGGGAGCTGCACCATCGGGCGTGGCTGTAGAGGCCGATACGGGATCTGTAGGTCCTGCCGCAGCCGTTGCAGATAAATTCTTCACAGTGTAGTGGGGGTCTCGACAGTCTCCTCTGTCTGCGGAGTCTCTTCTCCCCCCAGCGAGTGTCTCTTCTTTCCTCTGCTGTTCGGATGACATCCTGGGTGATGGTCCGCCAGTTGGAGCGGACGGAGGCGGCTGACTCCAGGTCGGAGGGGTTAAAGCCTCCAGCCTTGAGGTCACGCTTGCAAACATCCTTGAATCTGAGAGTTGGGCGTCCCTTTGATCTAGTTCCAGTAGCCAGCTCCCCATACAGTAAGTCTTTGGGGATGCGGCCATCCTCTATTCGGTTGACGTGGCCAAGCCATCGCAAGCGTCTCTTTGTCAGGATGGCAAACATACTGGGCACATCTGCTCTGGCCAGGACGTCGATGTTGGAGACACGGTCCTGCCAAGTGATGTGCAGTAGTCTGCGAAGGCAGTGCTGGTGGAAGGCATTCAGTCGGCGTTCCTGGCAGGAGTAGAGGGTCCATGCTTCACTGCCGTATAGGAGAGTACTCAGTACACAGGCCATGTAGACTCTTATCTTGGTGTTGATGGTTAGCATAGAGTTGTCCCAGACTCGCTTCGCCAGACGGGCCATCACCGTTGATGCCTTGCCGATACGGGCGTTCAGTTCGGCGTCTAGGGAGAGATTGCTGGAGATGATCGACCCGAGGTAGGTGAACTTGTCCACCACCGCAAGTGTGTGGTCGCCGATATTGATATTGGGAGCACTGCTGACATCCTGGCCCATGACCTCGGTCTTTTTAAGGCCGATGGTGAGGCCAAACTCAGAGCAGGCACGAGCAAAACAGTTGATGAGACGCTGGAGCGCTTCCACGGTGTGGGCAACAAGACCAGCATCATCAGCAAAGAGCAGCTCCCTGAATAGAACGCTTCGCACCTTAGTCTTTGATCTGAGGCGTGCCATGTTGAAGAGGCCTCCGTCGCTCCTGGTGTGGAGAAAGACACTGTCTTCAGAGCCCCGGAAGGCGTAGCACAGAAGCAGGGAGAAAAAGATGCCAAATAGGGTAGGAGCCAGAACACAACCCTGCTTCACACCGTTCTTGATCGGGAAAGGGTCTGAGGATAATCTATCAAACTGGACAATGCCGTTCATGTCCTGGTGGAATGACTTGATCATGCTCAAAAGCTTGGGGGGACATCCAATTCGTTGGAGGAGGGCAAACAGTCCATCCCTGCTGACCAAGTCAAAAGCCTTGGTCAGATTGATAAAGGCCAAAAAGAGGGGTTGTCTCTGCTCCCGACACTTTTCTTGCAGCTGCCTCATAGAGAAGACCATATCTATGGTTGACCTGGTTGCTCTGAATCCACACTGCGCCTCTGGATACACACGTTCGGCAAGTAGTTGTAGTCTGCTGAGGACGACACGGGCAAAGGCTTTGCCAACTATGCTTAGGAGTGAGATACCGCGATAGTTGTTACAATCGCTCCGCTCCCCCTTGTTCTTGTAGAGAGTGATGATTTTGACATCACGCATATCTTGGGGCACAGCCCCTTCCTCCAAACACTGCAACAGGAGCTCATGGAGGTGTTTCAAGAGCGAGCTCTCCTTTGCGGTTTTGACGATTTCAGGGGGGATGTTGTCACTGCCCGGAGCCTTGCCGTTTGAGATAGAGTCTATCGCCTTGCTGAGCTCCTCGATGGTGGGTGGAGCGTCAAGCTCATCCATGACTGACAGTAGAGGGGTGTTCTCAAGGGCCGTGTTCGAGACGGTGGTTACTCTCGAGTAGAGCTCTTGGTAGTGCTCAGTCCATCTCTCCATTTGTTTACCGCGATCCTTGATGACATCTCCTGCAGCTGATTTAAGTGGGGCGGTCTTGATGACACTGGGACCGAAAGCCTTCTTCATGCCTTCGTACATTTTGCGCATGTTTCCGTGATCTGCAGAAAGCTGAATGTCCTGGCAGAGGTTAAGCCAGTAGTCATTGGCACATCGCCTTGCAATCTTTTGTGCATTGTTCCTCGCAGCGCGCAGTGTAGCAAGCGTCTGCACAGAGGGCTCCTTCTTGTGGGCAATTAGGGCTGCACGCTTGGCAGCGATTGCAGGTTCCATCTCAGTGGCTCCAGCTTCAAACCAATCCGCACTCTTCCCCACCTTTTTCCCAAAGGTACCTATGGCGGTCTCAAACACAGCCTCACGGATATGGTTCCACCTTGCAGAAGCACAGTCAATGGGACAGTCCGCCAGGGCTTCATTTACGACTTTAGCATAGCGTTCCCGCAGTTCAGGTACTGTAATCATAGCTGTGTTGATGCGGGGTCGGGGTTTCTGCTTGGAGCGGTTGACATGTCTGAGGCAGAGACGTGCCTTAGTGGCGACCAGGGAATGGTCGGTGTCACAGTCAGCGCTGTGGAAACTGCGCGTGACCAGCACTCGGTTCAGCAGGGATCTCCTGGTGATGACGAAGTCCAGCTGATGCCAGTGCCGAGACCTTGGATGTCTCCAGGACACACGGTGACAAGGCTTGGTGGAGAAGAATGTGTTGGTCAGACAGAGGTCATGAAAGGAGCAGAGTTCAAGGAGGCGTTGACCGTTCTCGTTGAGCTTGCCGATGCCGAAGCGGCCAATGCAGCGGGGCCAGGAGTCATGATCTGCCCCTATCCGTGCGTTAAAGTCACCAAGCAGAAACAGGTGATCCTTGGCAGGGATCTGCTGGATCCTGGTTTCGAGCGCCTCGTAGAGTGCATCTTTCATCTCAATTGAAGAGCAGAGCGTCGGAGCATAGGCGTTAAGGATATTAGCTGGTCCAGAGGAGGTTATGAGACGGAGAGAGAGGACTCGTGGAGTGCCTGAAGACGGCGGTTCAATAGAGGACAGAAGGGAGTTTCGAACAGTGAATCCAACACCATACAGGCGAGGCTCGTCAGGCTCCTGTCCCTGCCAGAAAAACGTATAGTTCTTCTCCTTCAAGCTGCCGTTGCCCGGGAGTCGCGTCTCTTGCAGTGCTGCAATGTCAATATTAAGCCTCTTCAGCTCGCGGTCGATGATAGCAGTTTTCCTGGCATTGTTGATTTGCTGGAGGTCGTCAGAGAGGCCAGGACACATTGTTCTGACGTTCCAGGTTGCCAGACTCAGCGCTGGCGGCTTTGGTTTCTTGATATTAGCTGGTGCAGTGATTACAGTCCGTGATTCAGCTTTTGGCCTACACTTCAAGCACCCTTTGAAGTAAGCGGACCGTGACGGGCCAGCACCTTACTGACTGGGGGCTGCCCAGCTAAAGGCGGGCGGTAGCTGGCCAGTGGGACACGACGATCCCTCCCACCATCGGGAGACAGTCCTAGGCACCCGAGCTTACGCCAATTTGCTCTGGACTTTTAACCAGTAACTGCGTCTCCCCGTATTTGAGCTGCCGCAGAAGGCGGCACTGGAGTGACCTCTCCAGGGCACAGGCCAGGGCGAAGTTGTGGAGAAACTGAGATGCCCAGTTGACAGATCCTCCTTCTTGGCCTTGTTGGTAGTGTCCAATGGAAGGGACTAGCCGATACAGTTGGTACCAACTTGGCTACAGGAGTTGCCGGGAGGTCCCGCTACGCGAAGACCAACCGCCTTCGGGGCTCCACTCCGGATTTTCTGTAGGGGTTGTCTCCCTTAGCCTTTGTCACTCCCGTGACGACCACAAGGCAGTGGTGCTATTTGCCCATAGCTGGGGGTTGTTTTGTGTGGCACCAGGGCGTGTCCACGCGCCGGTGGGCCTGCGTGCCACACATTTGGGCCCAGCCCAAGGGGGACACACCTCCTCCCTTAATGCGACAGGTTGTACTGGGCTACATCTTACCAGTAGAGGAGAGAGAAAACTTCCTCCCCCACCTGACATGACTACTACATGACTACTACTACTACTACTACTACATGACTACTTGATTATTACTTCATTAAAGCTGCATTGACTGGACATTGATGCATTTTTAGATGTTCAAAAACAAGGTAAAATTGTCTCCCTATACGTTGTTGTTTACTTTTTTTTTTTTTTTTTTTTTTTTAGGGTAAAATGTTTATACTATGCAGGATTGAAGCCAGTTGTAAGAGAGTATTTTGTTAGGATGAAAATAGAGCAGGAGATGGAGCGGTTGCTGTTCTATGCAACCGGCTGGAGTGTTGTTATAGGGTTGGTTGTTGAATTTTTTTTTTTTTTTTTTATTTTTTTTATGTTATCGATTTATTAACAGAAGACCCAGAGAGGGGCCATTTGGCCTTTTTGGCTAGAAAACCCATAGGGGGACCATCAAGTGGCCACAAGAGGGCTAATGTCTGGGTCTTCTAGTGTTAACACCCCCCCCCCCCTTTTTTTTTCTTACCCGTACCTCACCTCATTCTTTTTTGGGCTACACAACACAATATATAAATTTTACTCTTTGAATGAATAGTAATCTTACTTTGATTAACTGGAATGTGAAGGGGTTGAACCATCCAATTAAACGAAAGAGAGTCATGTCACGTCTAAAGCAATTTAAGCCTGGGGTACTGTTTTTGCAGGAAACCCATTTGCAGGATTCTGACCACTTGCGCTTGTCAAAATGTTGGTTAGGACAATTTTTTCATTCAAATTTTAAAGCTAAGGCCAGGGGCGCCGCTATTCTTATTGATCGAAATATCCCATTTATTCCCTCAAATGTTGTATTAGATAAAAATGGACGATTTGTAATAGTATCAGGTAAACTTGGCAATAAACATGTCACCTTGGCTAATCTGTAAGCGCTGAATTTTGATGATGTACACTTTTTTCGCGACCTTTTTTTGCAGCTTCTAGATTTAAATACTCATTCTCTAATTCTTGGGGGTGACTTTAATTTGTATATGGATCCGATCTTAGATCGCTCATCCTCAAAACCTGCTAGTCTTAATAAATCTGCAACTTATGTTAAGTCTTTTCTTGAGGAATATAGCCTTATAGACCCTTGATGTTTTTTTACATCCTAACGGCAGGGACTATTCTTTTTTCTCTCATGTACACCATACTTATTCCAGAATAGATTATTTTTTTGTTGACAATTTATTAATTAATAACCTTAGCTCTTGCAGTTATGATAGCATCTCGGTTTCTGATCATGCCCCTCTTGTACTTAAAATGATCCTCCATGGTTGTGACTCCATGAGAAAGCATTGGAGACTGGATCCATTATTACTTACAGATGAAAAATTGGTTGCAAATATTTCTTCTAAAATTAAGGGGTTTTTTTGAAAGAAAATAAAACTCCTGGTATGCCGAACAAAATGATATGGGAGGCCATGAAGGCATTTCTTAGGGGGGAATTTATCTCATTGGCAGCATTTAAAAGACGATCCGCAATACAGGAACAGAAGGCTATTTTAGATCAAATCTTGGACATTGACAGGCAATATGCTCAATCTCCATCACCCGCTCTGTACAAGGAACGTTTGACATTACAAACTAAACTTAATTTACTCTCCACTCGACAAATTGAAGGTTGTTTAATAAGGAACAAGAGTGAATTTTATGAACATGGCAAAAAAAATGGTAAACTTTTAGCTAATCAACTGCGCGGTATTAGAGCTAAGCAAATTATTACTGGAGTTAGGACAGATACAGGAGAGGTGACATCTGATCAACAAGTGATTAATGATATCTTCAGGTCATTTTATTCCAAATTATATACCTCAGAATATACAACAAACTTAAAGGATCTGCAAGATTTTTTTTGATTCTATTGATATCCCTTCGATTTCCTCAGAATCTCGGCAAATTCTAGAAGCTCCCATCACAAAAGAAGAAATTCAGCTGGCAATATCATCCATGCAATCAGGAAAATCTTCAGGACCTGATGGGTTTTCCACTGATTTTTTCAAAAAATTCTCTGACGACCTTGCCCCTTTCCTTTGTCAAGTTTTTACAGAGTCGCTTGACTCTGGTACACTTCCTCCTTCATGTTACCAGGCCTGTATCACTGTGTTGGTTAAAAAAGACAAGGATCCTGTTGATTGTGCTTCTTACAGGCCTATTTTCTTGTTAAATACCGATGTTAAAATTTTGTCAAAGTTGTTAGCTTCAAGGTTGGAAAAGATTCTTCCTTTTATAATTTCACAGGACCAAACCGGTTTCATTAAAAATCACATTTTTTTTTTTAACTTGCAGCGGTTGTTTAATATTATTTATACTCCTCACCACGACATACCTGAATGTCTTATTAGTTTGGATACTGAAAAGGCATTCGATAGGGTTGAGTGGGAGTATTTGTTTTTTACTTTGGAGAGGTTTGGTTTTGGTCCTTCCTTCTGTTCCTGGATTAAACTTCTCTATGCTAGTCCTTTAGCTTCAGTGTTAACTAATTGTCGCTATTCTGACTATTTTAGGCTTTACCGTAGTACGAGGCAAGGCTGTCCTTTGAGCCCGTTGCTCTTTGCCTTGGCAATTGAGCCGCTAGCTATTGCAATCCGTGGGAGCCGGGACTTTCTAGGCATTTGTAGGGGTGGCATCGAGCACAGGGTTTCATTCTATGCCGACAATCTTTTATTATTTCTCTCCAACCCATTTACTTCATTACCTGCTATACTCAACATTTTGGATAGTTTTAGTAGGTTTTCTGGTTATAAAATTAATTTCAATAAGAGTGAATTGTTTCCGATTAATGAAAAGATTTGAGTTCAGGATCTTGAAAATTTTCCTTTCAAGGTTGTTATTGATCATTTTAATTATCTTGGAATATGTGTTACTAAACAATTTAATCACTTGTTTAAAAATAATTTTCTCCCCTTATTTGACCAGTGCAAGCAAATACTTTCCAAATGGTCCCCATTATCCTTGTCCTTAATTGGCAGAATCAATTCTGTAAAAATGGTGTTACTTCCAAAGTTTTTATATTTGTTTCAATGTCTCCCCATTTTTATTCCTAAATCATTTTTAAAGTCTTTGGACTCTCTGATTACCTCATTTATTTGGAGTGGTAAACATCCGAGCTTGAGGAAAGCTTTTCTTCAAAGACCCAAATCAGTGGGTGGCATTGGCTTTGCCTAACTTTCAATATTACTACTGGGCAGCAAATATCAGGTGCATGTTATATTGGAAACATTTCTATCTGGAACCCAAATCACCCATTTGGATCCTTATGGAGTCACATGTGGACAATCAAACCTCCCTACCAGTAGTTTTAGGTTCACCACTTCCCCTTGCCTGGTCTACACTGGGTAATAACAAAGTAGTTTGTCAGTCTCTTAGAATTTGGTCTCAATTCAGGAAAATTTCGGTCTTCAGATTTTCTCCATTAGAAGTCCAATTGCTGCAAATCATTTATTTACCCCATCAACTATTGGTAGTGCATTTCATATATGGCACAGAAAAGGTTTAAAATCATTTGCGGATTTATATTTTGATGGACAATTTGCAAGTTTTTCTCAACTTTCCACTAAATTCGACATCACTTCTACACATTTTTTCTGCTTCCTCCAGGTCAGACATTATGTGCAAACCATGACAAAACAATTCCCTCAAAAACCTTCTGATAATCCTCTAGATGATTTTTTATTAGTTAAACCAACTTCTAAGGGGGTAATATCAGTTTTATATAATTTAATTTCAAATTTACAATCTTCTTCTCTGGCCGCTATTAAATTGAATTGGGAACAAGATCTTAATTTTACTTTTACTGATGAACTGTGGGACTCTATTCTTGGCCAGGTTCACATTGCATCAATGTGTGCTCGTCACGCTCTTATTCAATTTAAGATCGTGCACCGGGTGCACCTGTCCAAGGTTAAGTTAGCACGTTTTTACTCGGATATAGACCCAACTTGTGAAAAGTGTGGTAACGCTCCTGGCACTTTGCTTCACATGTACTGGTCCTGCCCTTCATTGATGAATTTTTGGCATTCTGTTTTTATCACTATGTCTGAAGTCCTGCAATATCAAATCAAACCTGATCCATTATGTACCATTTTTGGTGTGGCTCCAGAACTTGTCTTGCCAAATTCCAAATTAAAAGTATTCAAATTTTCATTATTATTGGCCAGACGTGCTGTATTACTGAAGTAGAAAGACTCTTCGCCCCCTTCACATGCACAGTGGATAAAAGATATAATGTCCTGTTTGGATTTAGAAAAAATCAGATATACAGTTCGTGGCTCTGAAAACAAATTCTATAAATTGTGGCGCCCGTTTCTTGATTTCTTTGAAAGACCCACGATTATAGTTTCTGAGTAGCTCATATCCCCTTTACCCCACCCCCACCTCACACACACACAATTTTTCTTTTTTTTTTGTATTTTTATTACTATTGTTGTTTACTTAGAGGTTTTTGTGTTTTGAAGCATCCACATTTGTTAGATTTAAATTCTATTTTTGCGCTGTTTGGTTAAAACAAAAATGAAAATTTCCAATACTTTGTATTGTATTGATACTTCACTTAATAATAATAAAAAGACCTTTGAAAGAAAGAGAATTTTCAGCATGCTGAAAATTTGCCAACGTTTGGAAATAAACGTTGGTGAAAGTTGTTCTCAGTTTGTAAAAGTTCCTGAGAGCTAGGCTAAGTTATGCTTCTTTGGCAAACGTTGACTGAAATGCAGGTGAAAACATGATTTTAGATTGAAACTCACTTCAGACATACAGACAAAGGAAAAAATAGAGAGAAGTTGGAATTTTAAAAATGAAAAAATATATATGTAAGAGAACAATGTACAGTATTTGTTTGGCGATAACAAGGTGTGTTTGACATGTTTTTTTTGTTTTTTTTTTTGTTTTTTTTTTACGCTATGGGATATATACACTATCGTTCAAAAGTTTGGGGTCACTTAGAAATTTCCTTATTTTTGAAAGAAAAGCACTTTTTTTCAATGAAGATAACTTTAAACTAATCAGAAATACACTCTATACATTGCTAATGTGGTAAATGACTATTATAGCTGCAAATGTCTGGTTTTTGGTGCAATATCTGCATAGGTGTATAGAGGCCCATATCCAGCAACTATCACTCCAGTGTTCTAATGGTACAATGTGTTTGCTCATTGCGTCAGAAGGCTAATGGATGATTAGAAAACCCTTGTGCAATCATGTTAGGTCTGCAATGCTGTATTTGCTGCAAATGGAGGATTCTTTGACGAAAGCAAAGTTTGAAGGAAAAAATTATTATTTCAAATACAAATCATTATTTCTAATCTTGTCAATGTCTTGACTATATTTTCTATTCATTTTACAACTCATGGTGGTAAATAAGTGTAACTTTTCATGGAAAACACAAAATAATTGTCTGGGTGACCCCAAACTTTTGAACGGTAGTGTATATATAACGGGCATTTGATTAGTTTTGAGCTGTTTTTGGGTTTGTTTCCTCCAGATGATGTCATGATTCCCCATGCGCCATTACGCGGCACACAAGGGAAGGAATAATAAACCCAATTGCAGGAGTAGAACATGCACTTTATTAAACACAAGCCACAAAATAAACAAGTCCAGTAATGATCATGCTGATACAGTAGATTGCAATGATGGAATTAAGGCCACCAGACATAAAGGGATGCCACCCGGATGTTCCACAGCCCAGAGAGGGAATGCCTAGTGCCGCCGTAACAGAGCACACAAAGAGAAAGACAACATTAACTTACGTCTGGAACGATCCGGGGCTGTCCGTGCAGTCTGGTGGATGAGGAAGTTAAGGCAGGGTCAGTCGCTAACATCAAGGGATTCACCATCTTTAAATGTCAGGCTGAACAGCACGTAGGTAGTGGATAACATACGTGGAGGAACACGCTGCCAAGTATGAAGATGAATGTTCCGATGATCTCTTCACACTAACGCAGCGGGGGGCAATGGATCAGCGTTCTCGTCGCGCCCTCCGCCAGTACCCAGGCTCGCCTGGGGAAGCTAATGATCCTACCAGCAGACTAAATTCGAAGAGACGACGCCTCTGTGCCAAGTCAAAGAAGAATCCTAGTCACAGTCCTACAGCCGAAAGCAAACAGCCCCAAGACCACTTTGTGGTAGGATCTGCCCTTTGCATATTACAACTAAACGTTGAAGGCTTATCTGCAGCCAAGCAAAGCCTTATCGAAGTCCTCGCCTTCCAACATTCGATTGATGTAATCTGCCTCCAAGAGACTCATATTGGCACAGAGGAAGCTGGCCGCTTCACCATCAAAGGCTTTGACCTCCTGTGCGATGTTCTACATGCTAAACATGGACGTGCCACCTATGTGCGTTCTGACATAGTTGAAGCAAATCACCTGATAACAACACATTTCTCAGACACCATAATCATTGGTGGCTTCCATATTGTCAATGTGTACAAGCCCCCTAATGCCAACTGGGATCTGCAGGTCTTACCCACCCTACCCCACCCTGCCATCTATGTGGGGGACTTTAACAGCCGTCACCCTGACTGGGGGTACCCAGCAGTGGACAGTGATGGGGAGGCACTTTCAGACTGGGCATCCAGAAATGACCTCGCTTTGATATACGACCCCAAACAAAGAGGAACCTTCCACTCTGCTAGGTGGAAGAAGGACTATTCTCCTGACCTGTGTTGGGCCAGCTCTTTGAATGGGGAGCCATATCCTACACAGATCCTCATTCTTGATGATTTTCCACACAACCAACACCGGCCCCTGCTTGTACACATTGGCCTACAACTTCCAGTCATATACAGCCCAAAGAAGATGCGCTGGAACTTCCGCAAAGCCAACTGGAAGAAATTCAGTGAAACTCTGGACCGGAGCGTTGTTACCATCCCACTCCACACCATCACTGTAGATGAAGCATACAACCGCTTCTGCAACGCAATCTTCAAGGCTGCCCATACTGCAATCCCACGAGGCTACCGACCCCTCTATGTCCCATGTTTGGACGGAGAAAGTGCTGCCCTCCTACAATCTTATCAAACATCAGGGGACCCAGAGATAGCAGACCATCTCATTGAATCGCTAAATACAGCCCGGCGAAAGAAATGGGAGGAGACAGTTGCTGACCGGAGCTTTACCCACTCTAGCAGGAAATGTTGGAGCCTCATCCGTCGCCTAGGAGTTGTGCACAGAAGCCCCCTAGCAAAAGCCGAGCATCCGTCACACCCAACCAAGTTGCATCCCACCTACTGACTATTGCCAAAGCACCCCAAGACAAAGACACCAGAAGAGCAGTTACAACTGAGCTAAAAAAACACCAAAAAATGCCTGTAGAGGAAACGAACCCTGAACCCTTCGAGGCTGCTGAACTGGAGAAAGTCATACAGGGCCTGAAATGTGGAAAGGCAGCAGGATATGATAACATCTTCCCAGAATTCATGAAAAATCTTGGCCCCCGAGCCCTAACCTGGTTGATACAATTCTACACAAGGATCACACAAACAAACTCGATCCCAAAGAAATGGCGGACAGCAAAGGTCATTGCCATCCCAAAACCTGGCAAAGACCACAAACTACCAGCAAGCTACCGCCCAATCTCCCTACTCAGCGTTCCTTACAAAATCATGGAGCGCCTAATACTGCAACGCATTTCCCCAGAAATAGAGGATATTCTAAGTGTGGATCAAGCAGGTTTCCGCAAGGACTGCAGTACAGGAGAACAAGTACTGGCCCTAACCACCTTCATCGAAAATGGCTTCGAGAGCAGACTGAAGACAGGGGCTGTGTTTCTCGATCTTACAGCCGCCTATGATACGGTCTGGCACAAAGGCCTCCTCCTGAAACTTATAAAGGCGATCCCTGCTTGGGCAACAGCAATTATAAAAACCCTGCTGACCAACCGAAGGTTCAGAGTCCACCTCAGTCAGAACACAAGTGCATGGAGAATGCAGAAAAACGGACTCCCACAAGGCTCAGTTCTAGCTCCAACTCTGTTCAACCTCTACATAAACGACCTGCCTACTACAAAATCCCGCAAATTCATCTATGCACACGACATCTGTTTGGCATTCCAAGCACCAGACTTTGAACCACTGGAACGGGTGCTCACGGAAGATCTTGCTAAACTGGACCAGTTCTGCAAAATCTGGCGCCTAAAACCAAGCCCAGCAAAAACCGTCTCCAGTGTATTCCAGCTCCACAATGCAAAAGCTGCCAGAGAACTAAACATCCACCTGAGCGGACTCAAGCTTAAGCATGCCCCAAATCCAACTTATCTTGGAGTGACCCTTGATAGGACCTTATCCTTCAAGGAACATCTAAAGGGGACGGCTGCTAAGGTGAAAGTACGAAACAACCTGCTCTGCAAGCTCGCTGGTGCAAAATGGGGGGCGGCAGTCTCCACCCTGCGCACCTCAGCACTGGCCCTTTCATACTCTGTAGCAGAATATTGTGCCCCTGTCTGGTCCAGGTCATCTTACACACACCATGTAGACACCCAGCTCAACTCAACCATGAGAACTATAACTGGAACAATCCGCTCAACACCACTCCCCTGGCTCTCTGTACTGTCAAACATAGCCCCTCCACACATCCGGCGAGCAGCATTAACTCAAAGGATGCTCCAAAAAGTTAAAGATTCTCCTCACTTACCAATCCATGCAGATATCTACACCCCACCCACTGCCCGACTTTCATCCAGACGGCTGATTTGGAAAAACCCTCCCCCAGCTGACTTTACCATCCAGACAGCTTGGCAAGAGGAATGGGAGACCAAGGAGGTCCCAAACAAACAGCTGGTGATAAACCCCAACCAACAGGTCCCGGGCACCAACCTCCCAAGGAGACAGTGGTCTACACTCAATCGCTTCAGGACTGGACATGGCCCCTGCTTGGCCAGCCTTCACAGATGGGGCAGTAGCCCTAGCCCACTGTGCGCATGTGGAGAGGAGCAAACAATGGAACACATCATAGAGGCTTGCCCGCTCCAAAGACTGGAAGGAGGATTACACACCCTCCATACAGCAAACCAGGAGGCAACTGCTTGGCTTAAGGACTTTGCATTCGCTAAATAACTAACGCAGCGTATCTGAAACAAAGATACTAACGAGGGAAGAGATCGCCAGTTTGAGGAAACGTGGGCTGATGGGCTGAACATAATTAGTCCCTGGTGTGCATGAATGAGTGTGCAAACGTGTGAATGGGAATGAATGGAGTGTGTGTATGTGTGTGTGTTGTAAACACCCATAACGAACCACAGCTGATGGCACTTGACAGGAGTAGGGTGCGTGACCGAGCTGTCAGGAAGCGAAGGCCCAATAGCTCCCTGACACGCCTGAAGGAAAATAGAGCAAAATAACCATAAGTCAGAACTGGGTTTGGAACTACCAAACTCAGGTTCATGACAGCCCCCCCCCCCCCAAGGGGTGGATTCCAGAAACCCCAGTACCATCAGCCAAAAACAAAAGACACACCTGAAGGGCCCCCCCCACCCCAGCGAAACAAACAATTACCCAGGGTGGGAGGTGGGGAAAACCGGTTAGGGAGGAAGCAACCAGTGCAAAAATACAACAAATAACAAGCAAATAAAGAGCAGTGACCCTCCTAACAGCCCCCACCTAGGACACTAATCCCCCTCCTCAGAAGTCCAATGTTCAGGGGGTCGACCAGAGTCCCAGGCCCCCAGCATGGTGAGGGGTATCTGAATGGGTGGCCTGCCCAAGTCCCATGTCCAGCAGGCGGTCCACAGAATAGTGTCCAGCGGTCTGCCCGGGCCAATGGGCCACCTGACTCAAAGGCCCAGTCCTTTGGGTGGCCGACCAGTGTGGTGAAGCCACCAGAACCAGAGGGTGAGGTGGAAAGGAAGCCTACCCACCCGAGAACCTTGGTGACCAAACCTGCTGTCCGAAGCTTGGAGCAGGGGGACCGTAACACCCATGACAGTCCCAGTATGGGACGTGGCTGTAACGGCAACAGTCCCAGTCTGGGACATGGCTGCACCGGTGATGGTCCCGGTCTGGAACGTGGCTGCACCGGCAAAGGTGGACTTCGGCTGAAGCTCTGCTGCACTGGTGATGGTGGACTCCTGCTGAAGCTCTGCTGCACCAGCGATGGTGGACTCCGGCTGGAGCTCTGCTGCACCAGCGATGGTGGACTCCGGCTGGAGCGCAGCTCCCACAGTGGGGTGTAGGGCTCTCCACAACTCCCAGCGCTGGACCTCGATCCTCGGTGGCCTCTGGCGAGATCAGCTGCTCTCCAGCGACCCTGGCAGGGGGCTCCGAACCCAGAAGGAGAGAAAAAGAGACCAAGTCAGGGTTGCCGGCAGTGGTAGAGCCCGGTGAGGTGGCCCCAAGGGCTGCTATAGTAAGCAGCCCTGGTGGCAGAGCCTGGTGAGGGGAGTCCAGATGCGGCTGAGAGCTGCACCCAACTCTCCTCCCCAAGAGCCAGACAAGATCTCTCAATCATTGACAAATGAACTACAGGAGAGATTACTTGCCTGTGCTCAAGCTCTACCACTGTCCAGGACTCTGGCGATGCCAACGATGATGGTCGGGGTCCCGTCAGCTGGAGATCTGGTCCGGGGGATAACTCTGCTGCAGCGGCTCCCACAGCAGGTGTGATGGTGGTTGCAGTCTTGGTGCTCCTGTGTGCCATCTTCCACGCCACCGGCTCCTCTGGCGTGGTGGCCGAGGACGACCTGTCTGCGGGCCCATGAGCTGGACCCTCCTGGGCCTCTGGTTCCTCTCCCCCTGAGCGACCTGGATGCAGAGTCAGCAAGCTTGTAGGGGCACACAGAAAGGGTTTGGTGAGGTTGGGCAAGGGAGCACTATATGCCGCTGGGGCAGAGCTCTCAGGGGACTGCACACCCTGAGTCTCCTCGCCAGGATGCAGGCAAAATTGTTCATCAAACGTGAAAGTTAAAATAGAAAAAAAACTTGCCTGTTCTCCTGGCACTGGATGCCCCCTTCAGCCTCTGAGGCGTCTCCTGTTCTCTCCGGGCATTCCTCCTCATGGTGCACCGGCAGGACCGGAAGCCTCTTCCGTCAGGAGTTCCTCTTCTACTTCCTCCCGGACGCCTCTGCAACCAGACAATCTGGGATGCGAAGCACCACGCTGGGCAGCAGGTCACCTATGCTGAGATGCTCCGTATTCTTCGGGGAAGGGAGCAGAGTGGCCGCGAGGAACTTGAGCGCTGGGAGACCCTTATCCAACTTCCCCTCACAGCGCTCCTCCTCAATCCGAGAGTTGATCAGGGCGAGTCTCTGATCCTCCTTCATTCGGCACTCCTCCTTAACCCGTCGGTCGAACTGGGAAAGCAGGTTCGATCACTCCTCCTCCATCGTCAAGCCCGAGGATTGAGTAGGGGCAGGGGGCGGTACCTTCACGACCGGAGAAGTGCGTCCTCGGGCCTCTCTCTCGTGGCGCTCCTCCTTGATCCGATGGTCTATCATGGCCAGCAACCTCAGTCTCTCCTCCTCCATCATGACGTCTGAGGATTGGGTGGGCACTGGCCCGGGAGATGATACAGGGGCGAGAGAACAACGAGGAGAGGAGATCTTCTTCCGTCGAGAACATCTCCTCTGATGGGTGGCTGCCTCTGATGTCAGAAAGGCCCCCTCTGGCTCCATGTCTAGTGAGGGAAGAATGGCGGAGAGGATGGCATCCACCCTAGGAATGATTCGGAGGTTAGGATGGCGCCGCTTGACGTCTTCTGCGACAAGTCAAGCCCACTGCGCGTCCTCAGGAAACTGTGGCCACTGAGCAAAAAAGATCGCTTCATCCAGCAGATCCTGGGCTCTGTGCTCCTCATCCGTCCAGATCATCATGCCGTTACCCGAGAACAAAGGGAAAAAGAGGGTGAAAGAAAAAGAAAAAAATGCAAGTCTACTCCGCTGGGTTTTTTCTGTTTGGCCGGAGCATTCTGTCATGATTCCCCATGTACCATTGTGCAGCACACGAGAGAAGGAATGATAAACCCAATTGCAGGAGTAGAACATGCACTTTATTAAACACAAACCACAAAATAAACAAGTCCAGTTATGATCACGCTGATACAGTGAATTCCAATGATGGAATTAAGGCCACCAGACATAGAGGGATGCCACCCGGATGTTCCACAGCCCAGAGAGGGAATGCCTAGTTCCGCCGTAACAGAGCACACAAAGACAAAGGCAACATGAACTTACGGCTGGAACGATCCGGGGCTGTCCATGCAGTCTGGTGGATGAGGAAGAAAGGCAGGGTCAGTCGCTAACATCAAGGGATTTACCGTCTTGAAATGTCAGGCTGAATAACACATAGGTAGTGGATAACATACATGGAGGAACACGCTGCCACGTATGAAGGTGAATGCTCCGATGATCTCTTCCCATTAATGCAGCGTATCTGAAACAAAGATACTAACGAGGGAAGAGATCACCAGTGTGAGGAAGCATGGGCTGAACATAATTAGTCCCTGGTGTGCATGAGTGAGTGCGTGAACGTGTGAATGGGAATGAATGGAGTGTGTGTGTGTGTGTGTGTGTGTGTGTGTGTGTGGAAACACCCATAACGAAGCACAGCTGATGGCACTTGACAGGAGTAGGTGGCGTGCCCAAGCTGTCAGGAAGCGAAGGCCCAATAGCTCCCTGACGTGTCTGAAGGAAAATAGAGCAAAATAACCATAAGTAAGAACTGGGTTTGGAACTACCAAACCAAGGACCTACCAAGGACTCGTCTGGCTTCCCAGCGGCAGCAGAGCAGGAACAGGCAAGAGCCGTTTCATTTTTTAACCCCATTAAATGAGAGGTCTTGTCCTTTTTCTGTAATTTCTGCCGCTGCTTCAATCCCTCCATCCTCAACTGCTTCTCATACCTCTGCTTGTATTTTTTCTGACAGTTTGCCCATACTGGGAGGAAACCAGACTATCTGGGAAGAGTCTGCTGTTTTGGAGGGCCCACCAGAAGCAATTTCTCTCACATGGATGCCGTCGGACGCCAAGGTTTGCCAAATTGGGGCTGCAGCCTTGGAGCATCTGTGTGAGGATGATGAGGAGGAACAGAAGGAGTGCTGGGAGGCTGTGCTGGCTCAGATGGAGCTTATGTTGAACTATAAGCCATGGCTCATTCCGGAACATATGTACCTCCTTGGTTGGACGCAGTTGGAGTCAGACAGTCCATCAGCTCCAGTACCTACTCCATAGGTGTGTTTATATTTATATATCTATATATTTATTCCATCTAGCTACAATGCTCAGCACTGGGTGTGTTTATATTTATATATCTATATATTTATTCCACCTAGCTGCAATGCTCCGTACTGTGGGTGTTTATATATTTACATATTTATTCCATCTAGCTACAATGCTCTGCACTGTGTGTTCATATATTCATATATTTATTCCATCCAGCTACAATGCTCTGC
The DNA here is from genome assembly GCA_020510985.1 of Pholidichthys leucotaenia. NCBI lineage: Eukaryota > Metazoa > Chordata > Actinopteri > Cichliformes > Pholidichthyidae > Pholidichthys > Pholidichthys leucotaenia. The sequence goes on from CM035845.1 coordinate 238,490,239, forward strand.
ACTGTGTGTCTGTGTGTGTGTGTGTGTGTATATATATATTTTATAGTAATATGTACATATGTATATTAGCTGCTCTTGCTTGCTTGTTTTTTTTTTTTTTTCTTGCCTTCTGATTGTTGCTCTGAGTGTTGCTATCCCTGTGCTGTTGCAATCCTGGAATTTCCCCGTTGTGGGACTAATAAAGGCTTATCTTATCTTATCTTATCTTATACTGCAATCCAACTTCAGTGCCCACTCCACAGCACCATCCAGCCCCAGTGCCTGCTCTGCGGCACCTCTCAGCCCCAGTACCTGCTCCATGGCACCTCTCAGCCCCGGTGCCTGTTCCGCAGAGCTTTCCAGCTCCTGTGCCTGCTCCACGATGCCTTCAAGCTCCTGTGCCTGCTAAAGGGCATTTTCCAGCTCCTGATAGTGAGGTGGTCACCCTGGCAGCAAGGGACCAGGAGTTAAGGCAAGTGTCTTTTCATTTACACTACCGTTCAAAAGTTTGGGGTCACTTAGAAATGTCCTTATTTTTGAAAGAAAAGCACTGTTTTTTTCAATGAAGATAACTTTAAACTAATCAGAAATACACTCTAATATTTAATGTACATTGCTAATGTGGTAAATTATTATTTTTAGTTATTTTTGGTGCAATATCTCATAGGTGTATAGAGGCCCATTTCCAGCAACTATCACTCTAGTGTTGTAATGGTACAACGTGTTTGCTCATTGTGTCAGAAGACTAATGGATGATTAGAAAACCCTTGTGCAATCATGTTAGCACAGCTGAAAACAGTTTAGCTGGTTAGAGAAGCTATAAAACTGACCTTCCTTTGAGCAGGTTGAGTATCTGGAAAAAATTATTATTTCAAATACAAATCATTATTTCTAACCTTGTCAATGTCTTGACTATATTTTCTATTCATTTTACAACTCATGGTGGTAAATAAGAGTGACTTTTCATGGAAAACACAAAATAATTGTTTGGGTGACCCCAAACTTTTGAACGGTAGTGTATGTTCAAACACAAATTATGAAAAGACTTGTCTTGCTCCTGATGGGAGGACCCAAGTGAACATACCACTAGAGGCTGAGTCCTTCCCACCAGTCTCTGTGGTTAATGACTGTGGTGTTGCCTTGCTGACCTCCTGTTTTCTTCCATCATTTTTTTTTTGGTAAATTTTGGGGGTTTTGGACATTGTTAGTGCCATAAACTGTACCTTGGTTTCAGCCTGCCTAGCCTGTGCCCCCACTGCCCTCCCTACGAGGAGGATGGGATTTTTTTTTTTGTTGTTGTTGTTTTCTTGGGTGTCTGGGTTCCACCCCTTTGGGGTTATCCTTGCTACATGATTGGGTCCGCTTCTTCGCCTCGGAGGGGCACACATGACAGAAGATTGCAGCCAATACTGGACACAGTGGGCGAATGAAGGAGAAGAAGAGATGAGAGGTGGAGAACACAGCTACTCCATGTGGTTATCAAGATACTGGACTGTGTGGCTGCTGCGTGTGGCTGCTCAAATCCTGAGGACGCTGTGAGGTATTGGGAGGCTGCTGCAGCGCTGTTGGAGGCCAATCTGGACATCTGTTCTCATTACTGGGTGCCTCCACTTCCACCGTTTCCCACCGTCTCCTCCTTGCCAGAGCCAGAAGCCCTCCCGCCATTCTTATCCCCTCTGGAGTTCGATACCGAGGAGGTTTATGAATCCCATTTGGCATTCGTTGGGTCGGGGTGGAAGTAAAGGGCGCTGAGATGCCACTCCTCCCGACGTCACGTATCTGTGGTCCTTTTTCAGACGAGCCCCAGCTTTTCGAGGAAGGACTCGTCCGGCTTCCCAGCGGCAGCAGAGCAGGAACAGAGGCAGGTACCTTTTAATTTTTTAACCTCATTAAATGAGAGGTCTTGACCAGTTTCTGTAATTTCTGCTGCTGCTTCAATCCCTCCATCCTCAACTGCTTCTCATACCTCTGCTTGTATTTTTTCTGACAGTTTGCCCATACTGGGAGGAAACCAGATTATCTGGGAAGAGTCTGCTGCTCAGGAGGGCCCACCAGCAGCAGTTGCTCTCACATGGATGTCGTCGGATGCCAAGGTTTGCCAAATTGGGGCTGCAGCCTTGGAGCCACTGTGTGTTGATGATGAGGAGGAACAGAAGGAGTGTTGGAAGGCTGTGCTAGCTCAGGAGGAGCATATGTTGGAGTATAAGCTGTGGCTCATTCCGGAACATATGTCTGTCTTTGGTTGGACGCAGTTGGAGTCAGATGGTCCATCAGCTCCAGACCCACTCCATAGTGCAATCCAACTTCAGTGCCTACTCCAAAGCATCATACAGCCCCAGTGCCTTCTCCACGGCACCTCTCAGCCCCAGTGCCTGCTCTGCGGCACCTCTCAGCCACAGTGCCTGCTCCACAGCAACTCTCCACTTCAGGACCAATTCCACAGTGTCACCCAGGTCAAGTACCCACTGCACAGCGCCTCTCAGCCACTTTACCTGTTCCGTGGCACCTCTAAGCCCCAGTACCTGCTCCGTGGTGCCTCTCAGTCCCAGTTCCTGCTCCACGATGGCTCTCAGCCCCAGTGCCTGCTCTGCGGCGCCTCTCAGCCCCAGTACCTGCTCTGTGGCAACTCTCAGCCACAGTGCCTGCTCCACAGCACTTTCCAACTCCTGTGCCTGCCCCACGGCGCCTTCAAGCTCCTGTGCCTGCTACATAGCATTTTCCAGCTCCTGATCGTGAGGTGGTCACCCCGGCAGCAAGGGACCAGGAGTTAAGGCAAGTACCTTTTCATTTATGTTCAAACACAAATTCTGAAAAGACTTGTTTTGCTCCTGATTGGAGGACCCAAGTGAACATCCCATTAGAGGCTGAGTCCTCCCCACCAGTCTCTGTGGTTAATGACTGTGATGTTGCCTCGCTGACCTCCTGTTTTCCTCCATCATCTGAGATGGCCAGATCAAGGATGGGTTCGCACGGGGACAACACTCCAGCCGTAGCTTCAGGGGTTCTTCAGCAGCACCTCCAGGGGTCAGGAGACCTCCAGCCAACGTCTCCAGGATCAGGAGAATTCCATCTGTAGCTTCAGGGGTTAAGAGTCCTCCAGCAGCAGCTTCCGGGATCCAGAGACCTCCAGCCGACGTCCCAGAAGTCAGGAGACCTCCATCCCTTGTCCCACCCAGTTCCCCGGTTTTGTGGCCAAACGACAGTGGTAGGCCTCTGTATCAGCCCCGCAGTCTGCTTCAGGGACTCATGGACTTAGGTAGAGCCCCTGACTCACCGGGTTGGTCAGTCCAGTGGCCCACGGACTTGGGTAGACATCCCAAAATGTTTTTTTTTTGTTATCTTTTGGGTTTTTGGACTTTGTTTGGGCCATAAACTGTACCTTGGTTTCAACTCGCCTAGCCTGTGCCCCCACCGCCCCCTCCCTACGAGGAGGATGATTTTTTTCTTGTTGTTTATCTTGGGGTGTCTGGGTTCCACCTCTTAAATGGGGGGGGGGGGGGGTTGTCAGGGTCTGATTTTGGTCGGAGGACCAGGTTCACCCTTTGTTTTTGTATTTATTATCATCCTGAGTTTTTTATTATTATGGGTATTCCTTTCATCTTGTCTTTCCTTATTGTGATATTGCATTATTTTCCAGTGATTAGTTTCTGTTGGAGTGTTAATTATTCACAGCTGCATCTAATGACGGTAATCACCTCCTGCCCTTATTTATTTAGCGTTCGCAGCACAATCAGTGCTGCAGTCTACTGTTAGATGACTGCTAAGACGTCTGTTTATGTTGACTACCATTATTCCAGGCTACTCACGGTTTAGGTTCTTTCCTTTGTTGTCCTGCCATGTAGTTGTGTTCACCTTTCCAGCCTTTTGCTGCATCCTCAGTTATTTCCTCATTAAATTGTGTTTTTTCCCCACTACGTGATTGGGGCTTTTCTTTGCTCCAGAGGGGCACACATGACTGCACCATAGTAGAACAGTTTAAATCCATCTCCAATGCTCCTAGCCTTGCTTCCCTTCCATCTGGTTTCTTGAATGCACAGTGTATCTACCTTTCTTCTCTCCATCATATCAGCCATCTCTCTGCCTTTATCAGTCATAGTCCCTTCATTTAACGCCCTACTCTCACCTCCACATTTCTACCATTCCTTTTGTCTAGCTCCATCCTAACATACCTTCCCCCTCGCCTCCTCCTCGATCTTCGCCCAACAGTAGCCCCGTTTTCACCGGCATCCTGTCGGTTAACAGCACCGGTGGCGGTCATTGTTAACCTGGGCCTCGACCGATCCGGTATGAAAGTCTCGTTTGTCATGATCCGCATGTTTGATATGGCAAAAGTTTTACGTTGGATGTCCTTCCAGACACAATCCTCCCCATTTTCCCGGGCTTGGGACTGGCACTAGGATTACACTGGCTTTTGCACCTCCTGTGGCTGGGTTTGGGCAAAAAGCCAGCCACATAAAACGATTTTGGTGCAAAAATATCTACGTGAAGCAAAAATTAAAAAAAAAAAAAAAATCAACCTTAAAGTGCAGTTCAAACAACCTATTGAGGTTTTGCAGTTGTCATCAACATGCGCTATGAGCAGGGTGTGGCTTCACTGGAGTAAGGCTGCCTTTCCATCAAATGCATTTTTTCTGCTGTTGGTGACTATTTTCTATTCATTCTCTATGTAGTCCAATATTTACACCGCTGAGCACCCTCGAGCTGAAACGCTCTTGACAATGACTGTTTTTTTTCTCTGCGCTCGGGGCACTCAGGACTGAAAAAAGGTCAACTTTTCAGACTACAGCTGTTCTTGTCCATGTCAGGCCTTTCTAAGCAGCCAATCAGAATTAAGGAAGGGTGGGACATAGGACAGGATGATGAGAACGGTAGGATGATGGGGAAGAGGCTAAACTTTGCTGCATCAAACAACCTGGTACTCTTTCATCTGACACTAAAAGGATACCATGATCAAAATTTGAAAGGAAACGCTAGGAGGAACGTGTCTGCATCTGCCGGTGCCAGGGGAGTATTGGTGCCTGTGTCATGGTCATATTTCTTACAAGTTTGTTGCGGCAGATAATATGAATGCTATGTGAATTTGTAGTTGATAACTGCAAAAAATAGAAATACCTCCAATATGAAATGTGATCATTCACTAACAGTCATTTATGAGTTTAGGAAACCATGTGTTGAGCGTATCTCAGCCTAAGTTTTATGAAAATAGATGTAAAAATATGCAAAATTTTGACCATAGACTACTCACCTCAGATGAGCTCTCTGTAATTAGTCTGCATCTGAGAAACTGACGGGCAAATCTTCTCCAAAACCTGTTCAAAATTACTTGTAGTTATTTTATTGAAATGGGCACCCTCAAGGCAGAACTCCGGTACAAGTTCTGTGTCCGGTACTCCTGTACAAGTCTGGTTGATATCTGAATCCAGACTCCTGTTTTCTTTTCCGTGTCATCATATTTTGCATCCAAAGCTGCTGCCAATGCCAGAATACATTTACTGTCCATTGTTATTTAGAGACTGCTATTAAAAATAAGTAGAAAGTCTGACCATGGGAAAAGCAGAAGTGCTGAGCTGTGAGTGACAAGCTGTTGCTAGGATACAGGGTACAGACTTTTTCTTCCAGAGTGCAGTGCACAAGCGCTGAAAACAAAAGATGTTCAGGACGGTTGGGCGGCAAAAAGCATGTTTGGTGCACACCCACCCTAAAGTTGGACAGAAGACAAATGGAGCTATGCTGTAGAAAGCAATCAATCAATCAATCAATCAACTTTATTTATAAAGTACTTTAAAAGCAACACTTGCTACACAAAGTGCTGTACAACAACAGAACATAAAAGCAGGGCACTAACACAAAGGGCGCTAACACAAGAAAAAAAAAAGTAAAATAAATAAAAATCCATTTCATTTAATAAAATCAATGTCTCATACTGGGTCGAAGGCCAGGGAGTAAAAATATGTTTTAAGACGTGTTTTAAAAATGGACAGTGAAGGTGCTTGTCTAATGTCCAGGGGTAAATCATTCCATAACCAGGGGGCCATGATCGAAAAGGCTCTGTCCCCTCTGAGTTTGTGCCTCTCCTTTGGTACCTCCAAAAGCAGCTGTTCAGCTGACCTAAGGGACCGGGCGGGAGCGTAGGGATGCAGGAGCTCAGAGAGGTAAGGTGGAGCAAGACCATTCAAGGATTTAAAAACAAATAAAATAATTTTTAAATGAACTCTAAAATACACGGGCAGCCAGTGGAGAAAATGTATTTTAGTAATGTTTAATGTAATGTTTAGTAATGTTTCTTGGAGAATAAGGCTTATTTGTAAGCTAGTACTGGATTATTTATGGCTATAGACCTCCAATGTGTAGCTGTATGCTGTCAAAATTACAGGAGAAAGAATAAAAGCCGTCATTTACAGGTTTCCTGCTGGAACTGATCCGACAGAGAAGTGGATCTCAGCACTGAAAAGACCTGACCCCTTAAGCAAACAAACCAGCAAAAAACAGTTGGAAATACAATGAACATTTTGTGGGAGGTAAGGATATTTCTATATAAGTCCGAATACTCCAGAACTACCTTGGTATTAAACATGAACTTGGGTATTTACTTTTGCAGACATCACTAATATTGTTAATAAAAGTTAATATACACTACTCACAAAAAGTTAGGGATATTTGGCTTTAAGGTGAAATTTATGGAAAATGTAAAAAGTTCACGCTACAGTGATACCATGAAAGTAGGGCATTTAAATAGAAGCATGCAATGGTGATTTCCTCATCTCAAACAATTTATTGAAACATATAGGTATATCACAAGAAAAAATGTCAATTCATTCATTCATTCATCTTCTTCCGCTTAATCCTTTTTGCGTCGCGGGGGTCTGGAGCCTATCCCAGCATTTTTGGGCGAGAGGCAGGGTACACCCTGGACAGATCGCTAGTCAATCACAGGGCCACCACAGAGAGACAGACAACCATTCACTCTCGCAGTCATACCTAAGGACGATTTAGAATCCCCAGTTTGATGCAAATTAACCTAACTTGCATGTTTTTGGCATGTGGGAGGAAACCGGAGAAATCCTGGAGTAAACCCACGCAGACAACATGCAAACTCCACACAGATCACTGTTGTTGTTTTTTTTTCAGTGTCTGTCTGTCTGTCTGAAAAAATATCAATGTCTCAGTAATTTGTTATGTGCCCTTGAGCATCAATTACAGCTTGGAAAGGACGTCTCATGCTGTTCACAAGTCGACGTATTGTCTGCTGAGGCATGGCATTCCACTCTTCTTTAAGGGCGGTCCTCAGGTCATTGAGGTTGTGGGGTGCAGGGTTACAAGCCTCTACATGGCGACTCAGCTGATCCCATAGGTTTTCTATGGGATTCAGGTCTGAAGAAAGAGCAGGCAACTCCAATTGAGGTACCTCCGCCTCCTGCAGCTGTTTCCTAATGATGTGACCTCGATGAGCTGGAGCCTTGTCATCCAAGAAGATGAAATTAGGCCTGTGTTTTTCATGCAGGTGCACAATGACTAGATTAATGATGTTATTCAGGTAGTATTGGCATTTCACTGTATCATTCACAAGGTGTAGGGCATTTCTGTCTTGACTAGCCATACCTGGCCAGACTGTAACACCACCACCACCAAAGGCTTGTTTGGTGACAACAGTGGCTAATGCATAGTGCTCTCCTTGACATCTCCAGCATCATTGGAGGCCATCATTTCTGCTCAACGTGAATCGACTTTCACTAGAACAGCACTGAGGCCCACTTGTCCCTTGGTGGTGTTACATCTATGCAAGATGAATACACCTGGGCCTGTTGGTGTGGTGAGGTACCCTTGAAGGTCGTCTAGCATGCAGACCACACTGATATAAATGATTTTGAATGGTCTGACGTGACACTTGGATGCATCTCACCTTGCTTAAATGAATGAATGAATCTTTATTTCGGGTAGATTAAAAGTAAAGATTAAAACAAAGGAACAGAATAATACAACAAAGGGAAAAAAAAACATCTTACAAGGTCAAATTAAATAATAACTCCTCTGATCATACAGTTCAACAAAAGTTATCCGAAATGGGTGATGGCTGAAGCCACAGCTTATATTGCCCACTCATATTCCATCCAAGAATTCAAAAGAAAAACAAAACAAGAGCGATTACAATTCGGAACAAAGCTAAGACAAAATGTGACAAAAAACTAAGCAACAACACAACACAGATTGGATATGACAATCCTTATGTGATTTTACATGTCATCTTGTATATATGTTTGGAGTATTTCTTCCTTTAGTTTTTGTTTAAATTGTCCAAGCGTTGCACATGATTTTAATTCAGGTCCAAAAGCATTCCACAATCTGACTCCTTGCACTGAGACACAATGTTGCTTGGTGATAGTTCTCACTGAAGGTTTTTGAAATATACAGTGGGAAAAAAAGTATTTAGTCAGTCACCAATTGTACAAGTTCTCCCACTTAAAAGATGAGAGAGGTCTCCAATTTTCATCATAGGTACACCTCAACTATGAGAGCCAAAATGAGAAAAAAAAAAAATCCAGAAAATCACATTGAAGGATTTTTAATGAATTAATTGGTAAATTCCTCAGTAAAATAAGTATTTGGTCACCTACAAACAAGCAAGATTTCTGGCTCTCACAGACCTGTAACTTCTTCTTTAAGAGGCTCCTCTGTCCTCCACCCGTTACCTGTATTAATGGCACCTGTTTGAACTCTTTATCAGTATAAAAGACACCTGTTCACAACCTCAAACAGTCAGACTCTAAACTCCACTATGGCCAAGACCAAAGAGGTGTCAAAGGACACCAGAAACAAAATTGTAAACCTGCACCAGGCTGGGAAGACTGAATCTGCAATAGGTAAGCAGCTTGGTGTGAAGAAATCAACTGTGGGAGCAATTATTACTGTGGGAGCATCTTGGACTGGATCCAAGATGGCGCCCACAGCGCCCACAGCGGTCGACATGGTGCTTCGCTGCGCTCTTTGTTTGTTTTTGTTTGTCAATTGTGTGTCTGCTTGCACTTATACCCGTGAAGAACTTTTAAATATCAGGACTTTGACCCCCACGGACCTCCTCCCAGTTTTTCTAGCCCCTGCCGCCGATCTGGTTTATTGTTTGGCTCGGAAAGTGAGACGGCGGAAGAGAGGAAGACGAGCGGGCGCTCTCGTACGACTTTGCAGGAGAGGCTCGCGAACGGCGCTGCCTGGCATATTTCTGTCCAATACCAACTCTCTCTCTAACAAGGTGGATGAACTGAGACTGCTGATGCGTTTTAAGGACCTCGCCTCCTCAGCTGTCCTCTGCTTTACTGAGACCTGGCTCCGGGAAATATACCGGACAGCGCGCTGCGCCTCGACGGCTTCCAGCTCTTCCGTGCTGATCGTGACACAGAGCTTTCCGGCAAGACCACAGGAGGCGGTGTCTGCTTCTACATCAACTGTAGCTGGTGCTCTGATGTAACGGTAATTTCCAAACACTGTTCTCCTGCCTTGGAATTTCTTGTTATCAACTGCAAGCCTTTTTATTCCCCACGGGAGTTTGCTTCTTTTATACTGATCGCTGTGTACGCCCCTCCCGACGCGGACACGCGCGAAGCTCAGCGCGTGCTCGCGGATCACATTCAACACACAGAGCGGAGTTTTCCAGACTCGCTGATTATTGTGGCTGGCGACTTTAATCAGTGCAATCTGAGCCACGATCTCCCCCGCTACAAACAGTTTATTAAATGCCCCACCAGAGGATTAAACACACTGGATCACTGTTACACCACAGTGAAAGACGCATATCACGCTGTCCCTCGAGCTGCGCTGGGATTATCTGATCACGTGATGGTTCACCTCATTCCCACATACAGACAGAGATTGAAGCTCACTAAACCTGTTGTGAGCACTACGAAGATACGGACCAGTGATGCTGAGGAGAAGCTGGAAACGTGCATGGAAATATCTGACTGGGGCATGCTTAAAGGAGCCACGCATGATCTGGATGAGTACACGGACACTGTGAACTCATATATCCACTTTTGTGAAGAGAACATTCTTCCATCACGCACCAGGGTGAGTTACTCTAATGACAAACCCTGGTTCACAGCTAAGCTCAGACAGATCAGGAAGGAGAAGGAAGCAGCGCTGAAAAGTGGAGACAGGGACTGCTACAGGGAGGTTAAATACCGGTTTAACAGAGAGCTGAAGAGGGCTAAATCTGTGTACTCAGAGAGACTCCAGCAGCAGTTCACTGCTAATGATTCGGCTTCCGTGTGGAGAGGACTGAGGCAGATCACCAACTATCGGCCTCAGGCTCCTAAAGGTCAGGATGACAAAGCCCTTTGTCAGAGACTGTCCCAACACTATGCCCGTTTTGACACCTCGTCATCTGTGTCCAACTCCCCCCCTCCCTCCAGCTCCACAGCCTCCACATTCCCTACTTCATTTAAGGCACCCCCCCCACCTCCCCCCCTCCCCTTATCATCAGTGAGCAGGATGTGCTCAAACAGTTCTCCAGACTGAACCCGCGCAAGGCCCCTGGCCCAGACGGCGTGTCTCCCTCCACCCTGAGACTCTGTGCGAAACAGCTGGCTCCTGTATTCACAGACATTTTTAACACCTCCCTTAAGTTATGCCACGTGCCGTCCTGCCTCAAATCCTCCACCATCATCCCTGTCCCCAAGAAGCCACGGATCACTGGACTTAATGACTACAGACCTGTAGCGCTCACCTCTGTAGTCATGAAGTCCTTTGAGCGCCTGGTCCTGTCCCACCTCAAGTCCATCACCACCCCTCTCCTGGACCCGCTGCAGTTTGCCTACCGAGCCAACAGGTCTGTAGACGATGCAGTCAACCTGGCCCTCCACTCCATCCTGCAGCACCTGGACTCCCCGGGAACCTACGCCAGGATCCTGTTTGTGGACTTCAGCTCCGCATTCAACACCATCCGCCCCGCTCTGCTCCGGGACAAGCTGTCCCTGCTCAACGTGCCTGACTCCCTCTGCAGGTGGATCATCGACTTCCTGACGGACCGGAGGCAGCATGTGCGGCTGGGACAGACTGTCTCAGACTATACTAGCATCAGCACCGGATCACCCCAGGGCTGTGTACTTTCCCCCCTACTCTTCTCCCTTTACACCAACTCCTGCACCTCCAGCCACCAGTCTGTCAAGTTGATCAAGTTTGCGGACGACACCACCCTCATCGGGCTCATCTCCAACGGCGACGAGTCCGCCTACAGGAGAGAGGTGGCCCAGCTGGCGTCCTGGTGCAGCAATAACAACCTGCAGCTGAACGCTCTGAAGACAGTGGAGATGATTGTAGACTTCAGGAAAGTCACTACTCCTCTGCCCCCCCTCACCCTCTCAGGCTCTCCCATCACCACTGCTGATTCCTTCCGCTTCCTAGGCACTACCATCACCAGGGACCTCAAATGGGAGCTGACCATCAGCTCACTCATCAAAAAAGCCCAGCAGAGGATGTTCTTCCTGCGGCAGCTGAGGAAGCTCAAGCTACCCACCAAGATGTTAGTGCAGTTCTACACAGCCATCATCGAGTCCATCCTCACCACCTCCATAACCGTGTGGTACGCAGGAGCCACTGCCAGGGACAGACTAAGGCTGCAGCGCGTCGTGCGCACTGCTGAGAAGGTGATCGGCTGCAAGCTCCCATCTCTCCAGGATCTGTACATCTCCAGGACCCGGAGGCGTGCTGGCCGGATCATAGCCGATCCCTCACACCCTGGTCATGTACTGTTTGCCCCCCTCCCCTCTGGTAGAAGACTTCGGTCCATCCAGACTAAAACCTCCCGTCACATGAACAGCTTCTTCCCCTCTGCCATTAGACTGCTGAACACTAAGTGACTCTCGTGCACCATGTACAGCAGCTCAACCAGACTCATGTCAATCATCACTGTTTTCTTCCTGCATTACCGACTGCACTATATAGTTCTCCACAGTATCTGCTGCTGGCTAATATATATTTTAACTGTTGACCAGTATCACTTAGTCTTATCCTGCACTTTATTACATGTATAGTTTATTTCTCTTATCTTATCATGTTTAATGTTGCAGCATTGTACCGAGACAAATTCCTAGTTTGTGTACTACATGAACAATGGCAATAAACCTGATTCTGATTCTGATTCTGATTCTGATTCTGAATTATTAGAAAATGGAAGACATACAAGACCACTGATAATCTCCCTCGATCTGGGGCTCCACGCAAGATCTCACCCCGTGGGGTCAAAATGACCACGAGAACAGTGAGCAAAAATCCCAGAATCACATGGGGGGACCTAGTGAATGACCTGCAGAGAGCTGGGACCAAAGTAACAAAGGCTACCATCAGTAACACACTACGCTGCCAGGGACTCAAATCCTGCAGTACCAGACGTGTCCCCCTGCTTAAGCCAGTACATGTCCAGGCCCATCTGAAGTTTGCTAGAGAGCATTTGGATGATCCAGAAGAGGATTGGAAGAATGTCATATGGTCAGATGAAACCAAAATAGAACTTTATTGTAAAAACTCAACTTGTCGTGTTTGGAGGAGAAAGAACACCATACCTACTGTGAAGCATGGGGGTGGAAACATCATGCTTGGGGTTGTTTTTCTGCAAAGGGACCAGGACGACTGATCCGTGTAAAGGAAGAATGAATGGGGCCATGTATCATGAGATTTTGAATGAAAACCTCCTTCTATCAGCAAGGGCATTGAAGATGAAACGTGGCTGGGTCTTTCAGCATGACAATGATCCCAAACACACCACCCAGGCAACGAAGGAGTGGCTTCGTAAGAAGCATTTCAAGGTCCTGGAGTGGCCTAGCCAATCTCCAGATCTCAACCCCATAGAAAATCTTTGGAGGGAGTTGAAAGTCCGTGTTGCCCAGCGACAGCCCCAAAACATCACTGCTCTAGAGGAGATCTGCATGGAGGAATGGGCCAAAATACCAGCAACAGTGTGTGAAAACCTTGTGAAGGACTTACAGAAAACGTTTGACCTCTGTCATTGCCAACAAAGGGTATAAAACAAAGTATTGAGATGAACTTTTGTTATTGACCAAATACTTATTTTACCGAGGAATTTACCAATTAATTCATTAAAAATCCTTCAATGTGATTTTCTGGATTTTTTTTTTCTCATTTTGTCTCTCATAGTTGAGGTATACCTATGATGAAAATTGAAGACCTCTCTCATCTTTTAAGTGGGAGAACTTGCACAATTGGTGGCTGACTAAATACTTTTTTGCCCCACTGTACATGTTCCTCTGAAATGATATTGTTTCTCCCTTATTTGGAACAACTTCAGGATATTTGTGGGCAGTGATAGATTATTCACTTTAAACATTATTACTGCAGTTTTAAAGTCAACCAGATCTTTCAACTTGAGAGCTTTTAATTAAAAAAAAAAAAGTGGGTTGGTTCCCTGTAAGCAGCTTTGTTTATTATTCTAATAGCTCTCTTCTGGAGCATAAAGTTTGGATAGATGTGTGTTTTATATGTATTTCCCCATACTACAGTACAATATGTCATGTATTAATGAAGTATTAATGAATGATACAAAGGATATAATGTGGGTTGATTCAGCAAATATTTCACTCTGTGTAGTACTGCAATTGATTTAGATATTTTACCTTTAATATAATTAATATGTGACTTCCAACACAGTTTATTATCAATTATTACTCCAAGAAATTTATTTTCGGATACCCTTTCAATCTCTACACCATTTACGCTGAGTTTTGATACTAAGTTGTTGTGATGATTGTTAAAAAACTATAAATTTTGTCTTACTTAAATTGAGCATTAATTTGTTTGAATCAAACCACAGTTTAAGGTTTCCTAATTCCTTTTCGAGTGTATCCAAAAGTTGTTCCAAATTGCTTCCACTGCATAATAAATTTGTGTCATTGGCAAACAATATTAAATCCATTTTTTTCCGAAACTTTAGATATATCATTTATATACATATTGTATAACAGTGGCCCCAAAACTGAACCCTGTGGGACTCTACAAGTAACCTTCAGTAACTGTGAGTTTTTGTTACCAACACATACATACTGATATCTATTATTTAAGTAACTACATAATCAGGACAGTGCTACCCCCCTAATACCACAATTTTTGTAGTTTCTTTAATAATAAATTATGATCCACTGTATCAAATGCTTTTTTTAAGATCCAGGAATACCCCAACTGAATACTCTTTATTTTCAACGGCAGTTGATATTTTTTCTATCAATTCCATTAGAGCAAATGCAGTTGTCCTCTTGTGTCTGAACCCATATTGCTGCTCACACAATAAATTATTCTTCATTATGAAGTTGTCAGTTCTCCCACAGAATATTTTTTTCAAGTATCTTGGAAAATTGCGGCAATAGTGAAATTGGTCTATAGTTTGAAAATTCCCCTCTGTCACCCGTCTTGTATATCGGAATTACTTTAGCTATTTTCATTGCATTGGAAAATATACGTACCTGTTTGGAGAGACAGGTTACAAATATATGTCAGTGGCTTCACTAAGCATTCAATGAGAGTTTTGACTAAAAGCATGTCAATACCATCACAATCTGTAGATGTTTTACTTTTAAACGATTTAACAATTTCAATGACCTCTCTGTCGTCTGTGTTCTTTATGAAAATTGAGTCTTTTATAGCAATGTTTTTGCTTATTCTATCACCTGTAGGTGCCATAATGGGTATTTCTCGAGCCAAATTAGGACCAATGTTTACAAAAAAAGTTAATAAATTCATCTGCAGGTGAGACTGCATTCACACTCTGAGTCATTTTATTATTATTATTATTAGTTTTTTGAAAGATTGGTTGGGTAGCTTGTATTTCTGTTTTTATTGCCAAGAATATTGTTAAGTATTGTCCATGTATTTTTAATATTGTCTCTGTTTTTCTCCAGTTCTTTACTGTAATAGTCTCTTTTACTACATCTCATTATATATATTAACTTAATTTTTTTCCCCGCTGCTCTGCTTCTTTTGTCCTTTTCTTTAGAAAAGCTTTATATAATGAATTTTTCTTTTTACATGCCTTTTGTAATCCTTTGGTTAACCATAGCTTGTCGACAAATTTCTGTTTAAGCTTTCTCTTTACTAATGGAAATTTTTTTTCATAAAGAGTGGTTACAATGTTCATGAATGTGTCATAGGCTTCATTTACATCTGATACATAGACTTTTGTCCAGTCTTGCTTCAGCAAGTCTTCTTTAAAAGAACTGATTGCATTTTGTGATTTGTATCTGAAAGATTTTAAAAAAAATTTTGTATTGCCCCCCGCAAGGCCATGGATAAGTGCAAAGACTGGCAAATGGTCACTTATATCATTTATCAATAATCCACTTTCTATTTTCTTATCAATAATATTAACAAACAGGTTATCAATAAGTGTAGCAGTGTGAACTGTGATTCTACTGAGATGTGTTATTGTGGAATATAGACTCATACTATACATAGAATTCATGAACTCTGTAATTACATTTTGTTGAAATGGATTTAGTAAATCAATATTGAAATCTCCACAAATTACAACCATTTTCTTACTAGTAACATTATTGTACAGCTCGACTAATTTATCTCTGAATGTCTCAACGCAAGTTCCCGGCATTCTATATATACAACTTATAATTAGATTTTTTGTTTTTATCTTGGTCAATCTCAACAGTAACACATTCCAGAATCCCTGGTAGTGCAAAGGACATTCCATTTACAAGTTTACACCTATACAGGTCATCAATATACAGTGCAACACCACCACCCTTTTTTTGAGATCTGTTAATATGAAACATCTGATATCCCTCTATTGCCATCAGAGGAGCCTGCTCTTCATTAAGCCAAGTCTCAGAGACTGTGATAGCTGTAAATTTTCTGTCTAGCTGTTTTAAATTGTCCAGAATCTGTGGAAAGTTTTGTTAAGACTTCTGCTTTTGAAGTGTATTATTGATAGTTTACCATCTAACTGCACTTGACTTTTGAATTGCTTTTCAGTGTAATATTCACAATGATTGTGAGTATTATTGAAAAAGTGGTTATCAGGATCAATATCGTTCTCCATCTCTTGTAGTTTATGTTCAGCATAATGGCATATTTTCAGAGTTTGAATTTCCTCACTCTGTGTCATATGACTTCCTCCAACTTGGGATAATTGATGTCTACTCAAGTCAGTCCTAAGTTTTTTTGTTTTGTTTAGGTTTTTGGGTTTTTTGTTTGGTTGGTTTTTTAAAGTACATTGACATGGTATGTCACAAAAGAACTATTCTTGCCGTGTGCGTGGATATGGATTATCATAGTCTCTTAATTTTCTTAATCAGTGTTCATCTATATTTATTTAAGTCAGTGAGATCTCTGATTATTATGGGCTTTGCTTCCTCAGGTGTTCCATTTAGTTTGATCCAAACTCTACAGTTTCTTGTCCACGTTGCCTGTATCTTATTTTGTCTTTTCAGCATCCGTGCTTGCCGTGCTATTTCAGCATTAGCCTTTGTTAAATGTTCATTTAGGTAAACTTCTGTTCCACGTAGCTTTCTGGCCTGCCTCAGTATGTCATTCTTTGCCCTTCTGTTCACAAATCGCATCACAATTGACTTCTTTGTTTTATTATCTTTTCTGGGTAAAGTATGACAGGCTGAAATTGCATTTACGTCAACCTTTATATTTCTGCTTTCAAGGAACTGAAGCACTTGGTTTTCCAGGGAGACTGATTCACTTAAGGGAGCCTCCTCACCTCTCATTTGTGCTGTAAAATTGGCATATGATTGATATTTAATGTCTAGTCCACTTATAATTGTCACGGTGGCCCTCGTGAGGCACTATAAGACGCCAACAGTCACCGGTGAGTTTGCAAAGGTGTTTATTATTAAAGGTAAGGGAACAGGGGATAACACACACTAATAAAGGAAAGAGCTATGGTGGGCTAAAACACACTACAACGAGGATGGGATAACGACAGGATAACTCACAACTGAAGATGATGAGAAGACGGCGTCTGAGCCGGGGATGCCCGATGCTTCAGACAGCGAGGAGTCTTCATGGAGCTCTGATAGGGAGATAAACAGAGACTGCTGCATCGGGGTGCATTCGGCGTCCACTTTTAACGCCGGTCACTAATGACCCCGAATGCAGCACAGCTGTTTCGGCCTTGACAGCAGGAAGCTCCACCGGGCGCTGTCACAATAAGAGCCCGGGGAGCCAGAAGGGAGACACTGCTGTCAAAGCCTGAAAAAGATGATGTATGACCTGAGCGCGGACGAGATCGGTGCTCGGGTCATGACAATAATTAGATCATCCATACAAAAGTATTGTTCAAAATCCTCGATGTGTCGCTCCAAGTCTGCAGTTTTTTTGTCTTTTTCCTTAATTGTTAATTTCAATTTTCGGACTTCTTCCATTAGCCCTAGTAGTTTAAGCTGTTGATTGGCCACTTTGGTCAGTTCTTCTGACAAGAAGTTCAGAGATTTTTTTATCTCTTCCATTTCCTCCTTCTTTGGTGGTATTTTTACTGACCTGTTGATAAAACAATCTCTGCTGGTGTCGCCGGTATTTGATCCGACCGGCCTCAAATCCAGCTGGGGCCTCAGCTAGCCCCTCCGCTGCTTGTCCCGCTGCTTACCGCCACTGCAATTGAGCTCCTGTCCAGCCAGGGTGCCAGAAGCTCCTCCACCGAGCCCCGCCGCCCACCACCACTGTAGTTGAGCTCCAATCCTGCTCCTGTCCAGCTGGGGTCCCGGTAGTTCCTCCGCTGAGCCCCGCCACCTACCGCCGTCTTCCTCAGTAGTTCCCCCGCCGAGCCCCGCCACTGTAACTGAGCTCCGATCCGGCTCTTATCCAGCTGGGGCCCCAGCTGCTCCTCCACTGGTCTCCTACAGCTTCTGTAGTTGAACTCCGATCTGGCTCCCGTCCAACTGTTGCCTCGGTTAGCTCCTCCGGCAAGCCCCAATCACAAGATTCTAAGAATCTGTGTGGGAGGCTCAGCCGTCATCTACTGGGCCGATGCCGGGTGAGTGTGTCTGGAGTTGAGTGGCGGTCCTCATCTGGTTCCACAGGGGCACTGTTCTCAATGAAGCAGTCATCAGTTTGGGATGTGGCCAAAGGATGTCCACTTCTGTGCCTTTCTGTGACTCTTCCAGTCTCTCTGTATCTCTGTTGCAACCTGCTGATGAAACTCTGTGACACTCTAAGCTCAGTGGACACTTCCCTCTGAGGACATCCTGTTTGAAACCTTGCAGTGATGAGGTACTTTTCATCAACTGTGTCGTCTTGGTCTCATGATGTCAAAATGTGAACAGCATGATGGAGAGGACTGTTTAAAACCCAATTCTAATTGAAGCAGAAAATATAATTATTGATTCATCGATCAAACACCTGTTGTGAATTTTGCCATTAAGCACCTGTGGTGATCACATGAGCATGCTCCCCCTCCCCTCCTGTTTCCCAGTTCCGGAGCTGATCACGCTCACCTGCGTGATTGTGTGCACCTTCTGCTTCCTCACCTGCCAGCTATAAAGGAGCCAGTCTGCGAGTGCTTCTCTGATGGACTGTTGGGTATTGTTGCCTGAATTTAGGTCAAGTTGTATTAACGTCTTCTTTAGCTTGTGGTTAGTCCCTTTCTCCTGTCTTCCTCAGGTTGCTGCCATAGCAGTGGTGTGTAATCGGGGCTGCGCATGCTCACTTGCCCTTCCACCATCCTGCCTGGACTTCACCTGCTCCACCAGGTCAGGCTAGAATTCCGATCCTTCCCTTCACCAATCCTCGCAGCTGCTGGTTCTGCTGATCCAGTCCCCGCCAGCTTCCATTTTACTTCACGCTGGGTTTCACTGTCAGACTCCTTGCTCACAGCCACAAGAACCCAGTCATCTCTCTTGTCATTTCTCCTCTTATTTTCTCCCTCACTAATCATCTCCTTTGTTCTTCTCATTCACAGGCTGTGGGCTGCTCCAGTGTGCATCTCATTTTAGTGTTTACTTTTAATAAATTGTGTTACATGTTCTTACCTGAGTCTGTGTGTGTTCTCCTGGTGAATGCTACTTTGCATTTGAGCCTCCGGCTAGTTAATCATGACAGAACGGTCCAGCCATGATCGAGGCTCAGCAGGTGCTTCATCAGGAGAGCATTCGACTCTTTCCTGATATGACGCCAAGCCGTTCTCCCCGAATATCTAAAAACCATCACTCAACAATTGGCTACCGTTACTGATCACCTATGTCATCTGTCTCGTTCGGCTCCTCCGCCTCCTAGTGCTGCCCCGGCAGTCTTCACCATCCGGCGGACCATTACTATCCTTTCACCTGCGCCATACGAGGTGGGGTGGGGGGTGTAAGGGGTTCCTGTTTCACTGCCGGCTTTATTTTCAGCAGGTGGGGGAGGGGGAGGGGAGTACATGGACGACACGTCTAAAATACATTTTATGACGCTTCTGCTCAGGGACCGGGCACTTAATTGGGCCCAGTTGGTTTTGAGCAGTCCTGAGGGTCCCCTCTATACACTACCGTTCAAAAGTTTGAGGTCACCTCAGACAATTTTGTGTTTTCCATGAAAAGTCACACTTTTATTTACCACCATGAGTTGTAAAATGAATAGAAAATATAGTCAAGACATTGACAAGGTTAGAAATAATGATTTGTATTTGGAATAATAATTTTTTCCTTCAAACTTTGCTTTCGTCAAAGAATCCTCCATTTGCAGCAATTACAGCATTACAGACCTAATATGATTGCACAAGGGTTTTCTAATCATCCATTAGCCTTCTGACACAATGAGCAAACACATTGTACCATTAGAACACTGGAATGATAGCTGCTGGAAATGGGCCTCTATACACCTATGTAGATATTGCACCAAAAACCAGACATTTGCAGCTATAATAGTCATTTACCACATTAGCAATGTATAGAATGCATTTCTAATCCGTTTAAAGTTATCTTCATTGAAAAAAAGTGTTTTTCTTTCAAAAATAAGGAAATTTCTAAGTGACCCCAAACTTTTGAACGGTAGTGTATGTTTGAGTGGTTTGTTCAGGAGTTCTCCCGGGCGTTCGATCATACAGAGAGTGAGGGGACTATTGCGAGTCAACTGATGGTGCTTCGGCAGGGAAATCGGTCGGTTGCTGATTTCTCGGTCGAGTTCCAGGTCGTTGCAGCAGAGTCCAGATGGAATGACATTGCACTGTGCAGCACCTTCCTTCGAAGTCTCAATGCCAACTTCCGCGATGACCCGGCAATCTGCGCCAACCCCTCCTCTCTGGATGAGTTGATTGAGCAGGCCATCAGCTTGGATAACCGGTACCGCGAGTGCGCAAAGTTGCAGAAGGCCTCTGTCTCTCCATCCGCATCGTGGTTGTCCACTCCGTCTGCCCATTCCAACAAGTCGGCTTCCCCTCTGGAGCCAGTGGTCCTGGGCTCACTTGACTCCGGAGGAATACCAATGCCAAAGAAAGGCAGGAACTTGCATGTACTGCGGTTCTCTAGAATACATGCTGCCAAATTGCCCCATAAAACCAAAAGATTCAGCCTGTCAGTAGCTGTGGGGGGTCTGGCGGGTGGATCTTCAGTTCATCCCCCCGGTAATTTTTCTCTGCCGGCCCTCATTTAATTACCGGGGGCCAAGCTTAAGGTTTCGGCATTAATTGATTCTGGAGCAGAGCAAAATTTTATTTCTCAGGGGCTAGTGCAGGAGCTAAGGATTCCCATTAAGAGTTTACCGGCTCCGTTAAATGTCTCAGCCCTTTCCGGCTGCAAATTGGCCGCTGTAACACATCAGACTGAGGCGGTGTCAGTTCTTCTGTCAGGTAGCCATCGGGAATCTCTTTCGTTTTTAATTCTGCCCAGTTCTTCGTCTCCAGTAGTCCATGGTTATCCATGGCTCAGCAGGCACAAGCCTTCATTAACTGGGGACAAAATTCCATTTCTTCATGGAGTCCTTTCTGCATTTCTTTGTGCCTCCACTCAGCCACTTGCTCACTCACGCTCCCCATCTCCTCCCCTCCGGCTGAGCCACCGGACCTCAGTCTAGTACCCGAGGTTTATCATGACCCTGGGGACATCTTTAACAAGTCTAGGGCCCTTTCGTTGTCACCTCATCGGTCCTACGACTGTGCTATAGACCTCCTCTCAGGTGCGCAACTGCCATCCAGCCGGCTCTACAGCTTATCCGGGCCGGAGAGGGAGGTGATGGAGAGCTATATTAAAGAGTCCCTTAACACCAGCCTCAATCACCCCTCCTCCGCTCCTCTTGGCACAGGGCCCTTTTTCATGGGGAAGGATGGGTCCCTGCGGCCCTGTATTGATTACAGGGAATTGAATGCAATCACCATCAAGGATAAATATCTGTTACCACTAATCAATTCGGCGTTTGAGCTCCTTCAGCATGGGTGAATTTTCACCAAGCTTGATCTCCAGAATGCTTACCATCTGGTTCACATACGGGAGGGGGATGAGTGGAGTGGAAGACAGCGTTTAAGACTCATCTAGGGCAGTTTGAATATTTAGTGATGCCCTTTGGGCTGACCAACACCCCTGCCGTCTTCCAATAGATGATTAACAACATACTTCGGGACATGGTGAACCAATTTGTTTTTGTTTATTTTAGATGACATCCTTATTTTTCACGCACTCTGGAGGAACACACAGTCCACATCCAGGCTGTACTACAATGGCTGTTGGAAAACCAGCTTTATGTGAAGGCTGAGAAGTGTGAGTTCTCCTCCCACCCCACTTCCTTTTTGGGCTTCATTGTAGCCGAGGGTGAATTAAAGGCTGACCCGGTTAAAGTTAAGGCGGTGATAGATTAGCCTACTCCCTAATCCAGGAAACAGCTCCAGCGTTTCCTGATCCTCGCAAATTTCTACCACTGTTTTATTCGAGAATACAGTAAGGTAGCCCTGCCATTGACCCAGCTGACCTCAATAAAAGTGCCATTTAAATGGTTTGAGGCAGCAGGACAGGCCTTTTCAAAACTGAAAGCCATTTTGTCTGAAATGCCTATTTTGCCCCTGGTAGAACCTCGTTTACAATTTGTGGTTGAGGTCGATGCTTCTGATTCGGGGATGGGCGCTGTCCTCTCCCAGTGCTCCCGCTCCAATCAGAAGCTACACCCTGTCATGTATTTCTCTCGGTGGTCGACTCCAGCCAAGAGGAATTACGACATAGGAGACCGTGAGCTTCTGGCCATAAAACTGGTGTTGGAGGAATGGAGGAACTGGCTAAAGGGAGCCGCTCAACCCATCATTGTCTGGACTGATCAAAAAAATATTTAAAAAGTATTTAAAAAGTATTTAAGATCAGCCAGAAGATTAAATTCCAGGCAGGCCCGTTGGACCCTGGTTTTCCTAAGATTCAATCTTTCCATCACTTACCGCCCTGGTTCCTGCAACATTAAACCTGAAAGTCTCTCTTGCCAGTTCACCTCCGACTCTTCACCCTCCTCTCTTCTTCTTTCCGCCTCCTCTTCTCCTGAATCCATTCTACCTTCTTCCTGCATTGTAGGTTCCCTCTCTTTGGAGATCAAGCAGAGGGTCCGGCAGGCCCAGTCCTCCTAGCCCATTCCCAAGGGAGGCCCGACTAACCATTTGTATGTCCCCTCTGCCCTCCATAGAGATTTAATCCAGTGGGGGCACACCAGCTTCTTTGCATGTCATGTCATGGATTGTCCCAGAGTATTGAGCTCTTACAGCGAGTGTTTTGGTGGCTGACCCTGCAAACAGATGTCCAAGAGTTTGTTAAAGCATGCCAGGTCTGCGCCACTAACAAATCTGACTCCTTATCTCCTGCCGGTCTCCTTCATCCCCTACCTGTTCCAAGTCATCCCTGGTCACACATTAGAATGGACTTCATGACGGGTCTTCCTCTTTCTCAGGGAAACACTGTCATTCTTACAATTATTGATCGTTTCTCAAAAGCTATCCATTTAGTGCCCATGCCCAAGTTGCCCTCAGCCGCCAAGACTGCCAATCTCCTCATCCTGCATGTTATCCTCCTACACAAGATTCTCATGGACATTGTTTCTGATCATGGTCCACAGTTTACATCCCAAGTTTGCAAGGCTTTCTGTCGTTCTCTTGGCACCACCATCAGTCTCACCTCCGGTTACATCCACAGAGCAATGGGCAGGCCGAGCATGCCAACCAGTCCCTGGAGGCCGCCCTGAGAAGCGTAGCTTTCTGCAATCCCACCACCTGGAGCTCCCATCTTACCTAGGTGGAGAATGTGCACAATGCTGCCATCTCCTCTGCCACCAGACTGATTGCCGTTCGAGGCCTCGTGAGCTACACCCCCTCCCCTTTTTGCCCATGGCAGAGAGGGAGGTAGCTGTTCCAGCCATGGAGGCCCACACTTGCCGCTGCTGCCACCTGTGAAGGTCAACCCGGGCTGCCCTTCTCTGCTCATCCAAGCGGAACCGTCATTACGCCAACCGCAGATGAGCGCCGGTGCACAGTTACACTGTCGGCCAGATGGTGTGGCTGTCGGATGATCAGGTTCCACTGAAGACTGAGTCAAGGGAACTGTATTCCCATATCCTGAGTCCATTTCCTATCTCTAGGATCATTAATGATGTGACTGTTCAGCTCAAGCTACCTCCAGCACTCCACATCCATCTGACATTTCATGTCTGCTCGGGGCTGCACGGTGGCGCAGTGGTTTAGCACTGTGGCAGCACAGTTTTACCCTCGGCCGGGGGACCACGGGGATCATGAGATCGTGGGTTCGATCCCAGCCCCCGACCAACAGTGAGCTGTGTGGAGTTTGCATGTTCTCCCCGTGTTGCGCGGGTTTACTCCGGGATTTCTCCGGTTTCCTCCCGCATACCAAAACATGTAGGTTTAGGGCGCTCGCGCACGCAGCGACCAGCAGCCGGTGGCTTGTCACCAGACTGCAAACCATGTCTACCTACGGGTACAAATAAGTAACAAAAAAAAAAAAAAAAAAAAAAAAAAAAAAAATGTCTCCCGGATAAAACCCCTCTCTGCCAGCCCCCTCTGTCCTCCCTGAAGTCTCCTCCTCCTCCTCGGGTCCTCGATGGCCATACTACCTACACCGTTCAGAGGATTCTGGACGATCGCTGTCGGGGCTGGGGATTACAATATCTGGTTGACTGGAAGAGTAATGGACCGGAGGAGAGGTTGTGGATTCCCGGTTCTTACTTCCATGACAGGGGGATGGTTCGGACTGTTCACTAGGACTGTTCACTCATCCAGACAAGCCCGGAAAGATGCCAGGAAGTGCCCCTTGGGGAGGGCACTGTGATGATTCAATTCAATTAAATTCAATTCAACTTTATTTATATAGCGCCATTTCACAACAACAGTCATCTCATAGCACTATCAACTGTAGGGGGGAACCCCCACAGTTGCAGAAAGACCCCAGCAATCAGGCGATCCCCTGTGAGCAAGCACTTGGCAACGGTGGAGAGGAAAAACTCCCTTTTAACAGGAAGAAACCTCCAGCAGAACCAGGCTCAGGGAGGGGCAGTCATCTGCTGCGACTGGCTGGGGGGTGAGGGGATAGAGAAGAAGAAAACAACAGACATGTAGAGAGCAAACAGCATGATGGGGACTCAATCTATGGGAGAGAACAAACAGATGTTAATGACCAGCAAAAAAAAAAATATTTCATAGAGAGTGAGGAAAGGAGTGAGGCCCAGTGCATTACTGGAGGTCCCCCGGCTGACTAAACCTATTAGCAGCATAACTAAGGGAGGGTTCAGAAACACATGATCCCTCCCTAATTGTAGGCTATATCAAAAAGGTAGGTTTTAGCCCTATTCTTAAAAACAGAGATCGAGTCTGACTCCCGAATCCAGATTGGCAGCTGATTCCACTGGAGAGGAGCTTGATAACTGAAGGCTCTGCCTCCCATTATACTTTTGGAGATTCTAGGTATTACAAGTAATCCTGCATTTTGGGAGCGTAGTGCTCTGTTAGGATAATACGGTAGTATCAGATCTTTTAAATAAAAAGGAGCCTGATTGTTTAGAGCTTTGTAAGTAAGAAGAAGGATTTTAAACTTAATTCTAAACTCTATGGGAAGCCAATGAAGGGAGGCCAGAACCGGAGAGATATGATCTCTCTTTCTAGTACCTGTTAAAACTCTTGCTGCAGCATTTTGGATCAGCTGAAGACTTTTTAAAGATGTTTTAGGACAGCCTGATAATAAAGAATTACAATAATCTAATCTCGAGCTAACAAAAGCGTGGATCAGTTTCTCAGCATCACAGATCAGGTGAGCATGCTCCCCCTCCCCTTCTTTTTCCCAGCTCCGGAGCAGATCACGCTCACCTGCATGATTGTGTGCACCTGCTGCTTCCTTATCTGCCAGCTATAAAAGAGCCAGTCTGCGAGTGTTTCTCCGCTGGACTGTTGGGTATTACTGCCTGAATTTAGGTCAAGTTGTATTAATGTCTTCTTTAACCTACGGTTAATCCCTTTCTCCTGTCTTCCTCAAGTTCCTGGCATCGCAGTGGTGTGTCATCAGGGCTGCGCACACTCACCTGAACTTCCACCATCCAGCCTGGACTTCACCTGCTCCACCCGGTCAGACTACAGTACCGCTCCTTCCCTTCACCAATCCCTGCTGGTTCCGCTGATCCAATCCCCGCCAGCTTCCATTTTACTTCACACTGGGTTTCACTGTCAGACTCTGCTCAAAGCCGTAAGAACCCAGTCATTTCTCTTGTCACCTCACCTCTCTTTTTCTCCCTCACTAATCATCTCCTTTGTTCTTCCATTCACAGGCTGTGGGATGCTCCAGCGTGCATCTCATTTTTGTGTTTACTTTTAATAAATTGTGTTACACATTCTTACCTGAGTCTGTGTGTGTTCTCCTGGTGAATGCTACTTTGCATTTGAGCCTCCGGCTAGTTAATCATGACAGCACCTTGTTAGAGAACAGCAAGTTATGCAAAAAAGTACTGCAACATTGAATAGTTGGACATGTGCATTTAAAAGATTAGAGAATGTCAAATTAAGTCCACCTGTAAAGGTTACAGTGCATTTTAGGTGCATCCTGAAATTTCACCTGAAAGCCAAATATCCCAAACTTTTTCTGAGTACTGTATATCTGCTATACAAATTTTCTTTACAATGTTATATACTGTATAAAATATTTTGATATGTAGACAGAGCTTTCCTTGGCTGTAATGAGCATGAGAGACTCATCACAATGTTGCCTTAAATATACAACAAAGCCAGCAAAGGACTAGTAGACATTTAGACTTTTGCATACTTCCAGAGTTTCTGCTGTATAAAAGGATTTTGAGTTAATTAGGTAGTTGTCAGTATCACCATAGAGCAGTTCTGGGATGCTGCCACCATATCAACACAATGTAAACAAATGATAGACCATGAGATAAGAATCATGTTTCAGATTATTCACGGATAATTTCTCAACATACTGATGCTTGTGCAGTTGTCATGTGCTCCAACAAAGAAACACAACCCGACTTTAAGAAGTTCTATTGACTGGACGATGCTAAAATCTTGTTTTACTATTGCACTGGTGTGTATGATGTAGCCATAGCAAAATGAAAGTTTTCACTTATGAGGACCCGGATCACTGCCGGAGGTCACATAACTGAAAAACCTGAATAAAGTATACCAAACAAGTAGTCATAAATGAGCATTTTTTTAAGCACATATCCCTCTTAAGTTCTGTTTGGTCTTTCTTTGCACTTTCGCAGCCTCAAAATGAAATGTGATTACTGCCCCACAGTATAATTAGCTGTTTTAGCAGCATGCAAACTTGCTGTTTTTACATCTAAAACCTTTGATCAAATGGATGTTGTACTGCTAAGTAGGTGCTTTGTTCATATTCCTGTCTGGCTTCTTGATCTCATTTTTGACTAACAGCAATGCACACATAGATTTCTTTTTTGGCCTTTAGAATTAGTCACAAAAGACTCCCAAGTATATCTGTTTTAAAATTGTCTTTCAAGAAAGCGACACATCTTTTTGTCGGAGGTGTTTCTGCTTTCAAATGTGATTTTCTTTTACAAGTTGGTTTCACTTCAAGCATAAGGAAAAGGGAGTTAAAAAAAGAAAATGTAGCACTCAATATCATGGCAACATATGTAAATTAACATGCCTATCTTTAAAAAAAATGATTGTACAGTGGTGTGAAAAAGTGTTTGCCCCTTTCCTGATTTCTCATTTTTCTGTATGTATGTCACACTTAAATGTTTCAGATCATCAAACAAATTTAAATATTAGACAAAGATAACACAAGTAAACACATAATGCAGTTTTTAAATGAAGGTGTTTATTATTAAGGGTAAAAAAAATCCAAACCTTCATGGTCCTATGTGAAAAAGTGATTGCCCCCCTGTTAAAACATAAATTAACTGTGGTTTATCACATCTTTGGAAAGCTAAGTTCAATTTTTCTAGCCACACCAAGGCCTGATTACTGTCAAACCTGTTCTCAATCAAGAAATTACTTAAATAGGGCCTGCCTGACAAAGCGAAGTAGACCAAAAGATCTTCAAAAGCTAGACATTCAATAGAAATTCAGGAACAAATGAAAAACAAAGTAATTGACATCTATCAGTCTGGAAAAGATTTTAAAGTCATTTCTAAAACTTTGGGACTCCAGCGAATCACAGTGAGAGCCATTATCCACAAATGGCAAAAACACGGAACATTGGTGAACCTTTCCAGGAGTGGCCGGCTGACTAAAATTACCCCAAGAGCACAGCAATGACTTATACAAGAGGTCACAAAAGACCCCACAGCAACATCCAAAGAACTGCAGACCTCACTTGCCTCAGTTAAGGTCAGTGTTCATGACTCCACTATAAGAAAGAGACTGGCCAAAAATGGCCTGCAAGGCAGAGTTCCAAGACGAAAACCACTAATGAGCAAAAGGACATAAAGGCTCGTCTCACCTTTGCCAGAAAACATCTTGATGATCCCCAAGACTTTGAGAAAATACTCTGTGGGCTGATGAGACAAAAATTGAACTTTTTGGAATGTGTGTCCCATTACATCCAGCATAAAAGTAACACAGCATTTTGGAAAAGGAACATCATACCAACAATAAAATATGGTGGTGGCAGTGTGATGGTCTGGGGCTGTTTTGCTGTTTCAGGACCAGGAAGACTTGCTGTTGTAAATGGAACCATGAATTATGCTGTCTACCAAAAAATCCTGAAGGAGAATGTGCAGCCATCTGTTCGTGACCTCAAGCTGAAGCGCACTTGGGTTCTGCAGCAGAGCAATGATCCAAAACACACATGCAAGTCCACCTCTGAATAGCTTAAGAAAAACAAAACGAAGACTTTGGAGTGGCCTAGTCAAAGTCCTGACCTGAATTCGATTGAGATGCTGTGGTATGACCTTAAAAAGGTGCTTCATCCATGAAAACCCTCCAATGTGGCTGAATTACAACAATTCTGCAAAGATGAGTGGGCCAAAATTCTTCCACAGCACTGTAAAAGACTCATTGCCAGTTGTCATAAATGCTTGATTGCAGTTGTTGCTGCTGATAGTGGCCCAACCAGTTATTAGGTTTTGGGGGAAATTACTTTTTCACGCATGGCCATTTAGGTTTGGATCTCCTCCCTCTTAATAATAAACACCTTCATTTAAAAACTGCATTTTGTGTTATCTTTGTCTAATATTTAAATTTGTTTGATGATCTGAAACATTTAAGTGTGACAAACATACAAAAAAATGAGAAATCAGGAAGGGGGGCAAACACTTTTTCACACCACTGCAGCTGCATTGGCCTTATTGGATACAGTGTAAGCATATATACACATGAAAACATGTGCTGTCTCGTGGATTTTGTTTATCTTGTTACAGTACCATTACAAACATCTTTTATACATACTTTTCAGTCTAGAGAACACATAACGCCGTCAACTGTCATTTCCCTTTTTTTGATCTGACCTTCACAGCACTTTTTTGGCAAGTGGCAGAAAGATGAGTTCACATGTCTCCTTTTTTATTTTCAGTGGATTTCCATTTCGATATTGGAGGAAAGATTCATGTCGATATCAAAGACAAACATATGCAGTTACTGTGTCTCATTTCCATACCAAGTCATATCAGAGTATAAAAGTGTATCATTTTCTAGGGGTGCAATGTGAGGGATCTCACATTGTGACACCCATTGCAGTACTATTACAATAATATGATTTCTTTGGTATTGCAATACCACATATCAACTCCGATAGATTGAGCCTTTCCATTGGAAAAATAAGCAACTCCTGAAGGGTCTTTTATCTGCATTCTATCTAATTTCTAGCGTCGTGGCACTCATTGCTAACAATCCAGTGAGTCCAAATCAGAAATATAACTTCTGGCATATATCGCTGTTCAGGCAGACCTGTGAGGCTTTCTGTGTACCAAACACTCCACCTCACCATGTCAACCTCATAAAGCGGTTGCGTTATTTGCTTATTTTTCTTTTAATAATAATGGACTGCATTTATATAGTGCCTTTCATGATACCCAAAGCACTTTAAAATGAGTCCATTATTCATTCACTCCACAGACAGACAAGGGTAACTGTACGCTACTGCTGTAGCCACAGCTGCCCTGGGGCAGACTGACAGAAATGTGGGTGCCAATCTGTGCCAGTGACCTCTCTGATCACTACCAAACATTTATACACATTCAAATCCAGTGTCTTGCCCAGGGACACAATGGCAGGATAGCGGAATTTGAACCGCCAACCCTTGGGTTATTAAACAACCTACTCTACCTCCTGAGCCACCGCCGCCCCATTTTTGTTGTTTTTTTTCTCAATTTTTTAATTTTGGTTCACTTTTTAGTTAGTTTTAGGTATTAAATAAACACTTTTTTTTAGGTCTTGGTACTAAAAGTTTCCAGTTAAGGTTATACAATACTCCATTTTTTTAGGGTTAGAATTATAGTTACAATTCCTACAATTAGAAGAGCTGAAGCTTTTCACTACAGAAGTTAGTGCAAAGTTGTTGCTTTTTTATTCTTTTTCTTATTATTAAATATACACTCCTGTGGATATAAATCCTCCCATGGATATAAATCCTCTATAAAAACAAATCTAAATTGTCTAAAATAGTAGTTTAGGGCCTTTTTTCTAACCCCCCCCCCAAAAAAAAAAAAAAAAAAAACTTTCATTGTCTTACAATGAAATCTTCTGTCAAAATCTTTTAACCCCCCTTCCCCAAACGCCGGAATCAGTGATTGCTAGGCCTAACCACATACCTCAAGGCCAATAGCAGCTAGCACTACATTTTCAGAATGTAGATAAAACGACTTACTGGTTGAAGGACATGCCCAGTTGTATGCAGTTGCCCAGGATAATGACTGAAACTGTATATGTCCTTAAAAGCAGTTTAATAGTAAAAACCATCTTAATTTGGGTCAAGTTTTCAAAGCACTTTTTTAAAAAAACATTAACTAGCCTGGAGGATAACATCAGTTTGGCCAGAGAGTCCTGCTCAACAC
The DNA here is from genome assembly GCA_020510985.1 of Pholidichthys leucotaenia. Lineage (NCBI taxonomy): Eukaryota > Metazoa > Chordata > Actinopteri > Cichliformes > Pholidichthyidae > Pholidichthys > Pholidichthys leucotaenia. The sequence goes on from CM035845.1 coordinate 238,520,629, forward strand.
TACCCACGTGCCAGCACCATGAGTAGTTACGTCACCAGAAGAATTCCATCTCAATTCACCTTTATGCAGGGGGCAGGGCATAAAACTTCACAGCCAAAAAAAACAAACAAAAAACAGATATTACACATTTGAGTGATTTCACTCTTGATATGTCTTGTAAGTCATCAAAAACATGTTACAGACATGTTAACAAGAAAAAAAAAAAGATTTTTGGCAGAGTGTCACTTTAAGGTGTTTTATCAAAATGTGACTCCTCAAAACAATAAATGTTATGATGCAGGCTGTACCTATGTAATTTATCTTCTCTGATGGAGCATATGGAGCATACCAAGCTAGAATATACTGTATTTCCTGGAAAAAAATTGTTAAAGTCGGCATTTAAGAGTTGGAGTAATGGTCTTTGGCTGATAGAAGGGGCTAATAGTCTAACTGTAATTGTACTTTCTTCAAAGAACTAAAAGCTCTAACACTGTTATATAAGTTTTACTGAAGCACTTTCATGTTTTGATTGGGTCAACAAAGCCTGGAGTGTTATATTCCAGTAGTTTTAACAGAGACACACACAAACACAGTAATAGCCGTTCAGCTTGGGGGACTTTGAAAAGAACAAAGACGCACATGCACACTTTGGTTCTGCGATTGTCATCCCATTTCTCAGAGACATTTTAAACAATCAATGCCTTCTCCAGAGTAATCCATTTTATCCAAATCTGTTTTTGTGCGACATAAAGCATCAATTATTTTGTTGAATTTTATAAAGTAGTTAAGAAGGACAACAAGGGCGTACAAATGAGTCCTGGATACATGCATAGTGCATGCACATGTACATGTGGTCATGCACAAATTTTATGCCAAACATACACAAAAGCAATCTACTTGCCTCTTCCTTCCTTCTTTGGCTCATACTCGCAAACACCCCTTCCTACACCCACACAAATTCACATTCACCCCCAAAAGCAATCCATTCTTGAAAGGGAAAGTGGTGGGGGAGGGGGCTGAGAAGGGTGCAGAGCACAGCTCTCTAGCTAACGTACATAATGAAAAGTGCAAGCTCTGTCATTTTCTGCAGATAAAAGTGTTCTGATGAGAGCCAGAGACAATAGTGGGGCATTAATCTCCTTGACGTGCCAAGCTTTGGCTTTAAAACGCATGCTTCCCCTATTCGCAGGTCCTCTATCTAAAGCTATACTCTTCAAAAACCATATTATAAGATATACATACACACATTGTGCAAAATTGCATACATATTTCTAGCTTAAGCACTGAAATTCAGGTTTACATGCACAAATACCTACACCTGATAGTGGATGATAAAAAAAAATATATATATATATATACATACAGACACCTGTGCAAGTGTGAACCATGCAAATCTAGACTCCATGAGAGGGATGGGAAGCAGCCACTGTGATGACATGTATTAGTTTGTATAACATTCAGTCTTAAAGCCTCCATTAGCTGCGCAGCTGTTACTATCTTATTATGTGTGTTTGTTTTTTTTGTCTGTTTTTCCCATTAAATTTGTCCAATTCAGTGACAGCCAATATCAAAATAAGCAAGATGCCACAATCCCTGTACTCTTCATTCTTTCCATGTTTTTTTTTTTTTTTTTTTTTTTTTTTCATGAAAGCAGAACAACCAGAAATAGCCTTTGTATATTTTTGGCCTTGTCAAAATAAAATCTCAGTTCATCCAAAACGGAATAATGGATCTGATTCTGTTAGTTGTATCTTTCATTTTATTGTTTTGGTCACAGAAGGAAGTGCTTTGTTTCATATTTACACTTACGTAGCCTTCTTTCGGTAAAGTATTAGATTTAGCATTTGCTTTTGGGAGTAATGTTTGTATAATAGAAATTATCACATTGACTTTTCAGTAAATTAACAGAATTATTTCTGGCTTTCGTAAGTGCCAAAAAATTCTCAATTCTGTCTCATGTATGTTGCGTGAATTTCCTGCAACACTCACATGATACGTATGTGAACTCCTGGTAAACCTTTGCTCAAAATTCACTGGAAGTTTGTGCAACATTAATGCATGAAATTTTCTGTACACAAACGTGTCATATGTGCCAATTCAGTGTGATTTCAGTAAGAATTGCTGCAAATTGGCATATTTGTCACACATTTTTTTATCCCCAGCTAGTCACATGCTGTCGCAGTCAAGTGAGCTACTGCCCTTATGTCACAAGGTCTCCCTAGATTCTCATTGTCAGAGTGTGGGTTGGGACCATGTCCTCGCCTTATATTATAGTCTCCAGCCCACATACTCGCTTTAAGTTTAAATTCTGGGATTTTCTGTATTTATAATTTATTAGAGTCATGGTTATGTTTTAGTATTTTTACCTTAGTTCTCCATTATTCTGTTTATTATTATCTCAAACATGTTTGTGTCTTTTGTTTTGGTCTTGGGTTTGAGTTAATGTGTGTTATTTTCACCTTAGTCTAACTTGGTTCTTAATTGTTAATTTCCTGATCATTCACGGCTGTTTGTGTTTTAACTGATTTGGTCTGCTCTATTTAAGGGACACAGCCCCTCACCTTGGTGCTGTGTCATCGTCATTATTTGATGTGATAACACGCTTCTGTCTGCTGTGCCTTGCCTGCCTAGCCAAAACATTATGGTTTGTTTCAGCCCTCGAGCTACATTATTTTCTCTTTGTTCATAAAATGCCAAATGCCTGTCATGCGCCTGAGTCCCATTTTCTTCCCAGCCTGGGTTTAAACCACGACACTCATGACCAAGGTGGACCCTAACAAAGTGACAGGGTTGTGTTTTTTTCAGAGTTGTTGCTTATGATCACCACCCCAGATAACAAAATTTACCCACAAACACACTGAAAAAGTTACATTTTGTCATTTGTCCTCTAACAAAACCTAAATTTGTGAAAAGGCAGTAAAATAATAAACAGAACAAAACTAACTAGCTAACTAGCTTCTGGTCCCAGAAAAAAAACATTCGTGTTTAGCCACAGCGGTAGACATACTTCAGTTTTCCACATATAGACAATACTTCCTTTGGCCCTACAGGTCTATGAGTGGAGGTATGTTTTCTTACTTATTTTTGTTTTCCAGGTGTCTGTGAAAAAAAAACAAAACAGTTAATTCATTGTCTGAGCCCTTTGTTCCTATCTTAAAAATTTGCACAGACCAGATGTGAGCCATTTGCTCTAATTTTGAAAGTTCATTTGCAGTAGCACAGATGATTTGAGCCCCTGTGGACCATGCTGCAGACATGCAGGTGTTGTTGGGAATGTCAGTCTGTCTCTGGCTCTCCCATTTTGTGTGTTTAAAGATGTTCAGGCTCTGTGTTTACTTTGGTAATGGCTTGCAGTTGGGCTGTTCCACTCTGGTCTAGACATGCCATAGTTACTGGACACATAGCTGGGGTTGAGGCTGACACACAGTCACAAAGTCTAGGCACAACATGCAGTACAGTCTGTGATCAGATTCCTCATTTTATTTAATCCTGGGTGTTCAAATTACTGAAGTATCATTGTCACCCTATGTGGACATTTGGACCATAAATTACATTTAATTAGACATCAAATCAAACAACCATGGAGATTGATTCTTCAGCGAGCAGTCTGGTAACCAAAAGTTAGTGTGAGGCTAGCCACAGCAGGTGCTGTGTTTCAAATGTTCACTCGTTTCCTCCATAGTGCCCTATATACTAAATCAGCCATTTTGTAGTGCTATTTGAAATTTTAAATGATGATTTCAATCACTATATGGTGCACTCATATGGTGCACTTAGCAACAAGCTATGGAGTTACAGAGGAATGGACCGCTTCTGAGCTACTTTTAGAATCAGAATCAGAATCAGAATAAGATTTATTGCCATTGTTCATGTAATACACAAACTAGGAATTTGTCCCGGTGCAATGCTGCAACATTAGACATAAATAAATTAACACAAGAGATAAAAAATAGAAAACTATACATGCAATAAAAATAGAATAAAAATAAATGATGCTATTCTATACGATTTTTAAATATATTAAAAAAAACAACAGATATTGTGGAGTCCCCCGTAGTACAGTTCAGCAGTGAAAAAAAGAATGTTAATTGTACATGAGTCCAGTTGAGCTGCTGTACCTGGTGCACAAAAGACTAATAAGTCACTTAGAGTTCAGCAGTCTGATTGCAGAGGGGAAAAAACTGTTCATGTAACGAGAAGTTTTAGTCCGAATGGACCGTAGTCTCCTGCCTGAAGGGAGGGGAGCAAACAGTGCGTATCCAGGGTGTGAAGGGTCGGCTGTGATCCGACCTGTACGCCTCCGGGTCCTGGAGATGTACAGGTCCTGGAGGGATAGAAGCTTACAGTCGATCACCTTCTCAGCAGTGCGCACAACGCGCTGCAGTCTTAGTCTGTCCCTGACAGTGGCTCCCGCGTACCACACGGTGATGGAGGTGGTGAGGATGGACTCGATGATGGCCGTATAAAACTGCACCAACATCTTGGTGGGGATCTTGAGCTTCCTCAGCTGCCGCAAAAAGAACATCCTCTGCTGGGCCTTTTTGATAAGGGAGCTGATGGTCGGCTCCCACTTGAGATCCCGGGTGATGGTGGTACCCAGGAAACGGAAGGAATCCACAGTGGTGATAGGAGAATCTGTAAGGACAAGGGGAGGTAGAGGGGCTGTGACTTTCCTAAAGTCCACAATCATCTCCACTGTCTTCTGAGCGTTCAGCTGCAGGTTATTGTAGCTGCACCAAGACATCAGCCGGGCCACCTCCCTCCTATAGACGGACTCATCGCCAATGGAGATGAGCCCGATGAGGGTGGTGTCGTCTGCAAACTTAATCAGCTTGACAGACTAATGGCTAGAGGTGCAGCAGTTGGTGTACAGGGAGAAGAGCAGGGGAGAAAGTACACAGCCCTGAGGTGATCCGGTGCTGATGCTAACAGAGAATCTTAAGGGGTAAGACTATTAAAGTTTATGATTTTATATTATCAGCACATCGGACTCAAATGGGCATGAGCAGTTTTGAATGTCTCCTACTAGATTAGTAAATTTATACTGTGGAAGATGAAAGCAGATGAGGCAGCAAGCTGAACAAAACACAAACTTTATTCCTCTTCCAACATAAAACACAGAAACTCTGAAATCCTGAGTGCCTAAGCGAACTCCTTTATACACTTTAATTCCTGCTTTCGGCACACAGGGTAATCACATTAACATTCAGACAACCAGACATGTACACACATTAACATAACGTTGACCCACATGTCACAGAGCAGGTCTTACTACAATAATTCGCACCCCAGCATCCTCAGGTGTCAACCTGGTGTGGCGGGGGGCGAAAGGCAAATCTTTGTTTGGTTGACTCCTCTCAGCTTTCCCCATTAGCATGTCTAACTATCTTCTCCCCCACCAACGTCCTTGTCCTGGGTGGAGTGCAATGTGTATTGTGTCCACAACACAGTCCCCCCCCCCCATTCCGAACACCCAGAAGGGGGTCTAACCCTCTGGCACCTTGGACTTGAGCCGGCGTCCGTAACAGCTGTAACGTGGACCAGCCAAAGTGTCTTGCTATTGAGGAGGGAAGGAGACAAACTTGGTCTCCGTTGCACAGTCCTTTGGAGGGGGAAAAGGTTGGGAGGTGAAAGACCTAGTCTGCTGCCAACAGTTCTCTGCAGGGGGGACGCCAATTTGCAGGGCCACTGTAGGTGGGCGTCCGCGCCGGGGAGATTGAGCCGACACCACCTGTTCATCTGCCAACACAAAAGCAGGCTTAAGCCTGTTAATGCAGACTGTTTCTTCCCCCCCCCCCCCAAGTCGAACACAAAATGCTTTGCTCCAGTTTCCAGCACTCTGAATGGTCCATCATACAGTGGGCACAGCGGGGTTCTGTGTGCGTCGTGCCTAACAAAAATGAATTTGGCGCTCTGTAAGCTCTTTTGGATGAAGGTGTGGGGAAAACAATGGTGTGCCAAGCCCGGCACGCCAGCGGCCCCTGTACTGTAAAATAATTACGTGGGCGGGTCGGTCCCAGGTGGGGGGGTTTCCGGTAAAAATTCCCCGGGGATCCGTAGCGGCTGAGAAAAAACGAGTTCTGCCGGGGAGGCTGCCAGATCCTCCTTAGGCGTAGAGCGCAACCCCAATAGGACCAAGGGCAGGCGGTCGACCCAATCTGCATCAGTGAGTGAGGCTCTGAGCACTTCTTTAAGCGACCTCTGAAAGTGTTCGCATAACCCTTTAGCCTGGGGGTTGTACGCGGTGGTGTGGTGGATTTTGACCCCTCAGTCTCTGGGCCATCACGGACCAGAGTTCCGAAATGAATTGCAGACCCCTATCGAAAGTGATGTCTGATGGGGGTCCGAACCGTGCAACCCAAGCCGACAAAAAAATGTGAGCCACTTCCGCGGATGTGGTGGAAGCCAGCAGGATAACTTCAGGCCAACGTGTGGTGTGGTCGACGATTGTCAAAAGGTGTGTGAACACTTGCAATGGCGCTAGGGGGGGCCACCAAATCCATGTGGATGTGGTCGAACCTCCTGGCCGAATCTGTAAATGGCTCGAGGGGGGCTTTGATGTGCTTGTGAACTTTGGCCCGCTGGCATGCGACGCATGCTGCAGCCCACTCTTTCACATCCCTGCAGAAGTGAGGCAAGACAAATTTCACCCCCACCAGTTTAACCGAGGCGCGCACGATGGGATGTGAAAGGGAGTGGACTGACTCAAAAATGCAGCGGCGCCAAGAGCTCAGAACCACCGGGCGTGGGCGACCGGTGGAGATGTTGCAGAGCAGGTTGGGGCACCCTTCTTGCACCACTCTGATCTCCAGTTTTAACCCAGTAGGCGCAGATTGGAGCACTCAAATGTCTGTGTCTCCGGCATGCTCCGCAGCCATGGCGGGGAATTCTATTCCCATGTAGACCGGGGAGACTAACACACGCAACAGGCAGTAAGCCACAACATTAAGCTTACCAGCAAAGTGTTGAATGTTGGTTGTGAACTCTGAGATTGCAGCCAAATGTCATTGCTGCCGGGACAGCCATGGTTCCGGGACTTTGGACATTGCGTACGTTAGCGGCTTATGATCAACGAATGCGGTGAACTTGCGCCCTCCAGCCAAAACTGGAAATGGCGCATCGCCAGGTGGACGGCCAACAACTCTCTGTCAAACGTACTGTATTTGCATTTGTTGTCACGCAAAGTATGGCTGAAAAATGCGAGCGGCTGCCACAGACCAGAAACATACTGCTCCACCACTGCCCCTATGTCAGCGTCCGACACGTCAGTGGTGAGTGCTATCCACGCTGACGGGGCAGGGTGGGCTAGCAAAGCGACATTAGCAAGCACTGTTTTGGCATTTGCGAAAGCCTGGACTCACTCGGAGGTCCTGTCGATGTTTTCCATGGGCTTCTTTTTCTTGAGTGCGGCGTACAACAGTTACATAAGCTGGGCTACTCGGGGGAGGAAATGATTGTAATAGTTGACCATGCCCAAAAATTCCTGCAGGGCCTTCATGGTCTGCAGACACAGAAAATATGACACAGCGCACATCTTATCAGGCAGTGGAATCGCGCCCTCCGGCAAAAAGCGGTGACCCAAAAAATCAATCACTGGCACACCGAACTGGCACTTCGCCGGGTTCATGATAAGCCCGTGCTCTTCCAGCCTCTGGAAAACTAGTTTGAGATGGGCGAGGTGCTCCTCCTCGGACGCACTAGCCACCAGAATGTCATCTAAGCAGATAAAAATGAAGGGCTCGTCACGGAGCACCATGTCCATCATTCTTTGTAAGGTTTGCGCTGCGCCCTTTAACCTGAACGGCATGCATAAAAACTCGAAAAGGCAAAAAGGAGTTATTACCACTGTTTTAGAAATGTCCTCTGCTTGCACCGGGACCTGGTGGTACCCGCAGACCAGATCCACTTTTGAAAAAACACGCATCCCGCCAGGTGCACGGAAAAATCCTGGATGTGCGGGATGGGATACCAATCATGTTCTGTGGCATTGTTGAAGTGCCAGAAATCACCTCGGTCTTTGGCACCATGTGTAGTGGGGACGCCCACGGGCTGTTGGAGCACCTAACAATGCCCAGCTGTTCTAAGTTGGTAAACTCCTCGTGCACGCTGGCTAGTTTAACTGTATCCAGGCGCCAAGGTGGTGCAAACACCAGCACGGCCGTCGTTATGTCGTTATGAAATGTTAAACCCTGTGTTTGGTTACCGTAGCAGAAAACATTGGAACCATGAGTGCTGGGAACTGTGAAAGTAAATGCTGGTACTTACCCCTGGAGCTATAATGCTAGCCTGTGTTGTTGGCTCAACTCCCCGAGCTGTACAGGGCAAGGAGGTAAAAGAGACAGCATCCACTAAACGTCTGTTGGCAACACCAACTAACAACCCATAAGCACATAAAAAATCTGCACCTAAAATGGGGACAGAACATGCCGCCACCACAACGTCCTATTGGTAATTGTCTCCGTGTAAGCACACCATCAACGTCCATTCACCAAACGTCCTGATGTTGGATCCATTGGTGGCCGTGAGCCGGGGACTGCTGCCTCCTGCCGATCTATCTGCACTGACCGGCAGAATGAGGCTCTTCTGGGAGCCAGAGTCCACTAAGAAATGTCCCCCCAAACGTGTGTCTGTGATGAACAGCAGCTTGTTCCTGTCACCAGCAGTCACAGCTGCTACTGACTGCTGGCCATGGCATTTCCCTGTCTTCTTGAATTGGCACGGTGGCAGACAGCATTGGGCATTCAAGCCAAAATGGCTGTGATAGACACAGAGAGTCCTGTTCCTGCGTCTCTTGGCATCCATCCCAGCCACCACCAACGGCTCCTCGACCTCGCTGGAGACCTTCCCGGATGCCGGTGTCATTGCATGCAAGGTGAGAGTCCTTGTCGCTAGGATGATGCGGTCTACTTCCTGCGCCAGAGCGCAGTAGTGCTTGGTTACAAGCAGCGGAAAGTTGGCCAGGATCGCCCTCGCTGTAGCAGGTTGGTTCCTGAGGAAGAGTTGGGTGAAGAAGAAGGATTCGTCATTCTTCCCCATCAATGCTAACATGCTCTCCATCAGCTCCACAGCTGATCTGTCACCTAACTCTGAGCACGTTAGGAGTCTCTCTGCTCTCTCACTGTCCGACAGGGTAAACAGCTGAATCAGCATCTGCTTGACCGCATCATATTTCCCCTGGGCCGGTGGTTCCTGGAGCAGGCTTGTCACTTGCTGTATGGCGCGCACATCCAGCGCAGCGACCACATGATAATATTTGATGTCGTCTGTTGTGATCCCGTGGAGTGTGAATTGGGCTTCAGCATGTAGAAACCAAGCGGTTGGACTGTGAATATGCATATACCAGACTCGTGATGAGACCTTTTCAGTAGAAGAAACAGTGTCTGTCTTCTGTTTGTTTCAGTTATGTTTGTTTGTCTTCTTTATCTGTCTCCCCCCCCCCCCCCCCCGTGGGGTCCTTCATGGGTAAAAACATTTAAATAAAGAACTAAAAGTTATTACAAGAGGAGTTTATAAACAATATACAGTACATATACTATATGTACTGTATAAAGTTCCTTCTGACAAAGTAAAACTGTTTGCCACAATAAGGAAGCAGATTTCTGTTCTGCTCGCCTACCTGCTTGACAGGACGGGGGAAGGGGGCGGGGGGGTGGAAATCACGCCCAAGTGTATATTCGTGTGTTTAATGTCTCCATATGATGGATATGATGGTGCACACAAGTTACAGGTTCCAGAGCCTTCTGGAGATAAGGAATATGACCAAACATTATGTCCTTCAACAAAACGTTCCAGAGAAACTCCTTGGCCTAGGACTTCACCAGACCTCCACACCCCCGGCCTCGACTGCTGTGACTCATCCCAAATGGAGAAGCTGCAGACGTTGTGAACAAAGACAAAAGAAAGGTAAATGTGGAGGTATCCAAACAAAGCTAGCCACTAGCCCACTCAGACTCCTGATTCTTTCCCTCATTCTGGCCAATGTACACTCACTAGACAACAAAATAGACCACATAAGGCTCCTGAGATCTATGCAACATGATGCGCGGAACTGTTGTGTATTTATCTTTATGCAAACATGGCTAAATGACAATATCCCAGACATTCAGTTAGCAGGGCTAACATGCTATCATGCTGATCAGGTGTTTATGGAAGGAGGGAAGACCCACAGAGGAGGGGTGTGTGTTTACATCAGTGATTCTTGGTGCTGAAATGCGACAGTTATGCAGAAACACTGTTCTTCATTGGTGGAGTTTATGATCATCAAGTGCCGACCATTCTACTTACCGAAGGAAATTACATCTGTGGTGCGAGTCACTGTGTTTGTCCCTCCCACCGCCTTCGGTAGCAGAAGAAGAAGCAACTTTCGGTGTTAGCAAGCCCCGCTTTGTGTCAAAATTGACCTGTATTGTATTATTCAGACTGCACTTTTGCTTCTGCTGGTCTCTGTAATGAAGCTATAAGTACCTACTTCTGCATATGACGAACAGAGGGAGACAGCAGGACGATACAGACTGGTTTTGTTTTACTCCCTCTATGTTTTTCACTAGCTGCTGCTAAGGCGGAAATACGTCATGTCGACATGCGGCTGGTGTACAGACATGCGCAGTAAACATATTTTCTGCCCTACGTTCGGAATAAGTGTTTTCATGCGCACCATTCGGATTAACAATCGGCATAACCCACCCCTCTCAATCGGAATGAAATTTTGATCCGAATGAGCGTGATCGGGTTAGAATATTCAGACTGCCATGTTTACATGAAGCATTTTTATTCCGATCAGGCTTTTAATCCGGTTACTTGTGTCCATGTAAACATAGCCACTGAGGTTGTAGCGTACATAGCTAAATGCATTGATGATGTCACACACTACAAATCCGTCACTGTTGGTGCTAACCAGAAACCATGGATGACAGCAAAGGACCACATGCCCCTGAAGGTTCGGGACACAGCCTTCAGGGCTGGTGACACATCAGGACTAACAACAGCTAGGACCAACCTGTCCCATAGTATCAAGCAGGCAAAACGACAGTACAGCTAGAAAATATCCAGCCACTTCAGCACCACCAGAGATACACGTTCTCTCTGGCGAGGCATACACACCCTCACAAACTACAAACCTCCACCTCAGACCTGTGCAAGTGACATCACACTGCTTAGAATAGAATAGAATAGAATAGAATAGAATAGAATAGAATAGGCTTTATTGTCATTGTACAGTTGTACAGTACAACGAAATTGTGGGTGCTCCACCAGGCTACTGTGCCTTAAAACTTAAATGACTTCTTTGGCTGCTGTGAAGCACAAAATAGCACATCAGCACAGAAGACCACTCCTCCCCCAGACGAACAGGCTATAAGTCTGGATTCGACTAGCATGAAGAAGACCCTCTCCAGGATTAACCCACACAAGGCAGCTGGACCAGACAACATAACAGGTCACGTTCTGAGGGACTGTGCGGAGTTGCTCAAGAATGTCCTGGCTGACATCTTCAATATCTCCCTGAGTCAAGCTGTTGTACCCACGTGTTTCAAAACTGTTACCATAATACCAGTCCCAAAGAAGCCCATCCCATCCATCTACAATGATTACTGGCCCATAGCACTGACCTCCGTCATAATAAAGTGCTTTGAGCAGCTGGTCATGAAGAACATCAAGTCCACAATCCCATCTCAGTTCGCATACAGGTCAAACAGATCTTTGGAAGATGCCATCGCTGCTGCTCTCCATCCAGCCCTCACCCACCTGGACTCAAAGAACTTCTATGTGCGAATGCTGTTCTTGGACTTCAGTTCAGCATTCAACACAATCATCCCAGAGCACCTAATACAAAAAATCAGACACTTGGGACTCAAAACCTCTCTCTGTTACTGGGTGCTGGACTTTCTCGCAGGAGGCCACAGAACATGCAGGTGGGCAGCAACACCTCCAAGATCATCACACTGAGCACAGGGGCCCCACAAGGGAACATGCTCAGCCCGCTGCTCTTCACCCTGCTGACTCATGACTGCATATGAGCCTGCAGCACGAACCACATCATCAAGTTTGTGGACAACATGATGGTGGTGGGCCTCATCACCAACAATGAAGAGGCAAACTACAGAAATGAGGTGATTCAAGTGGTCGAGTGGTGTAAAGACAATATTCTCTTCCTGAACATGGTGAAAACTAAGGCGATTGTGGTCGACTTCAGGAGCGGACACACACAGCATTCCCCTCTGATCATCGATGGAGCAGCTATGGAGAAGGTGAGCAGCACCAAGTTCCTGGGGGTGCACATCTCTGAGGACCCCTCCTAGTCCAGCAACACCACATTGCTGGCCAAGAAGGCTCAAACTCACCTCTAATTCCTCCGAAAACTGAGGTGAGCACAACTCCCACCCCCCATCATGTGCTCATTCTACCGGGGTACCATTTAGAGCATCCTCACCAGCTGCATCACGGTGTATACGGAAGCTGCACCGCCTCTTGTCGGAAGACACTACAACACACATTGAAAGCAGCCAGCAAGATCATCGGTGCCCCTCTGACCCCCCCTCTCGGACATCTATTACACCCGCCTCACCCGCAGAGCCATTAACATTGCAGGCAACACCTCCCACCCCTCACATTCCCTCTTCAGCCCCCTGCCCTCTGGGAAAAGGTGCCGGAGTCTCTGGGCCCGCTCCACAAGAGAGCCAAATAGCTTTGTTCACCAGACCATCAGGAGCCTGAACTCTGCCCACCCCCACCTCCTGGGACCATAACACACTCACCTGTCATGGCTATAAATTGACAGCTTATGTGCATGATGCAACAGCACAGGAAGGAACCACACAAAGGGGCACATTAGACAATTTATTAAATAGCAAAAGGTCGCACAGTTAGAGAAACAGCCACTCGCCAGGGGAATCCACCTGAGGAGAGAAGACGAGAGCTGTCAGAGGAGGAACGGAGTAAGGGGAAATGGGAAAGCCAAATTGCCACTTACTTGGGGTTCCGAGGAAGAACCAGAAGGACTCCAGTTGAGAACAGACGAACCAGTAGGGTGGGGAAATGAGCAGATGGTGCCTGACTGGGTGGAGGTTGGAAGCCGAGGGATTAATGGAGCTGTGGCAGGAGAGCATGCGCAGCACTGGTGACACACCCGCATGATGGTAGCAACCTGGAGAAGAGAAGAGAGCGAGATTAGACAACGTGTCTTAACCAGCGGAAAACAATACCTGCTTGTCTTGTTGGGGCAGTATACCCAGACGAGCCAGCATAGAATGCGTGGAGAGAGCCTCCTTAAGTACGCTGGCTGATAAGCAGGTGCAGGTCTTCTGCCTCAGGTGGAGTGATGAATTCACAAAGGTGAGATGGGATGGGAGGGGAGCACTTTCGCTGCCCATGACACTCATCCACACAATATCTACCTCAGCTGTTTACACAGAAAGACTTGGCACACCAACAGTAATACATCTGCTGCTGTATATCTCTGCACCTTACTGCAACCATTTGCACAAATGCCATACCTGCTGCTGTCTGTATTGCAATATTGATCATGTGCAGTCCAATCTGTCACTATCTGCACCTACACTACTGCATTGAACTTGCAATTATGGGTTTTACGGCTGTAATGTTTCTGTATATAGGATTGCTGGTTTTATCTTTTATCTTTATTTACACCACGGGTAGCATTACTGCACATAGAATGTTGTTGTTTTTTATTCTTATTCCTTCTTTTCTTATATATTGCGCACACCACTACGAGAGAGAGAAATGGCATTTCTATGCTCCTGTATTTATGTCCTGTATGTATAGAACTGACAAATAAAAATCTTTGAATCTTCAAATCTAATATTACATTTTTTTTTTAAGGCACGGTAAGGAGAAGAGGCCATATCAGCAGCAACTCTCTCGTGTCTTCGTGTTTTTATTTGCTTTTTCTTGTATATAGTGTGTCTTTTTTCACCAGGGCTTGGTAGTAAGACTCAGATTAACGACTGGAACAAGTTTTTCTATTTTAGCCCCATCTTTCTCTTATTTTTTCTCTTCCTTGGGGCAATGGAGAACAACAGAGGTGGGGGTGGATGCATTGTTTACACACGCGACCAGCTGTTTGCAATGAGGAGACCGGCACCGCTGCCGGGAGCGAAACCCCTCATCCCGCATGAGCTCAGGAGGAAACGCCGCGGAAGAAGGGCTGGAGCTTAAGTAAGAATGAGGAGAAGGAAGCATAAACCGGCTTTACCGTTGTTCATCACCGGGAAGGTTAGGTCGCTGGAAACAAAGCAGATGAGCTCACAGCGCTGGTCAGGACACAAAAGGAATATTGTGAGTGTAGTATCATGTTTTAAAGAGACATGATTACACTCACAGATCCGGGATATTAATGTAGTGATACCTGGTTTGAAGGGATGTTATAAGTAGCGGGAAGAAGAGGAGAGGAGAATTGGCACTTCTTGTAAATGAAAGATGGTGTGATCCTGGACACATTTATGTGAAGGAAAAGCACTGCAGCCCGGACATTGAACTGCTGGCTGTGAGTATGAGACTATTATATGCCGTGAGAATTTACGTGTGCCTTGGTAATTATCATATACAGTACATCCCTCTGTCAGCTGACGCAGTGGTGGCCTGTGATGTCATCAGCACCACTACTGCCACATTACTGAAGATGCACCCTGACACATTTATGGCCATCACGGGTGATTTTAATCATGTCTCACTGGAAAAAAACACTACCAAACTTTCACCAGTTTATTGACTGTCCCACCAGAGAAAATTAAACACTGGATTTACTGTATGCCAATGTAAGAGATGCATATAGTGCCACAGCTCTATCCTCCATTGGCAAATTGAATCACTGCATGTTCATGTTATCACTCAAGTATGTCCCCCTTGTGCAAAAGCATCCTTCTTACACATGGACTGTGAGGAGGTCGACACAGGAGGCTGCTGATGCACTACAGAACTGCTTTGAGATGACAGACTCGAGCTTACTCTGTGAACCACATGGGGTGGACATAGACAATTTGACCAACTGCATCACAGAATACATCAGATTCTGTAAAGACACAGCCATGCCAGCTCAGACCGTACACTGTTTCCTCAACAACAAACCTTGGGTCACCAGTGACCTGAAAGCACTTCTGAACAAAAAGAAAAGAGCTTTTAGGTCCGGAGACAAGGAGAAACTGAGGAGAGTGCAGTACAAACAGAGAGATGCTGAGGAGGTGTAAAGACAATTACAGGAGGAAGTTGGAGGATAAACCCAGGCAAAACAATATGGAGGATGTGTGGATGGGATTGAAACAAATAACTGGGTGCAAGGGGAGAGACAGACAAACATCTGGGAGACTTGAGAGAGTTGATGAGCTGAATCTTTATTTAATAGGTTAATCGCACAGTCTGTCACGCCCACAACACAGCCAGACCCCCCCCCCCCCCACTTCTGTGCAGCACCTCTCTTCATCTCCACCCTTACCCCCCTCCCCCTCCTCAGGGGACACCAGCCCCCCCCCCCCCCCCCACACACACACACACACACATCACTATGACTGCAGACCAGGTTAACCTCTTGCACTCCGGAATACCGCGGGCGGTCAGGTCTCTGTGTCCTAGTGCGTCCTCATGCGTCCTAGTGCGCACTGTGAGTCTCAGTGCGCACTGAAAAAAAAAAAAAGAGCTGCATTTCCATTCTTCCACTACAGACACAGCCGCAAACAGAAAGCCAAAGGAGTGCTTTGATTGGTTTAGATTTGATTGACCTCTCATTCGACTAATAAGAGCCTTGAATTGGGTTTCTGAAACCCTGAAGAACCAATGACTGAAAACCTAGCAAGAAGGACCCACCTACCAACGACTGCGAATACAAGGAGCCAATTGAAGCAGAGAAGTTCGACGATTGAAAGCGTGCGTCCCGTGCGTAAAATCTGTTTTGTGTAAGCCGCTGTGTGTAACAGTAGCGTTCGCCAGTCTTTTTTTATTACTACTGTTCTTATTTGTTTTAAAAATCGTTCGCCAAAACCGCAATAATGGAATCATGGTTTGACCGGGTCGGGTGACCAGAACCACGAGTCGTAACAAGCGGACCAGCGTCATGTTCGTCTGACAACAAGGAACAAATGTTCACCAGCGACGCTGCTGTTGTGGACAGGTAAGTGTTATAAGCTAAATTATTCTTTATCACTGAAAATAGTAAAAAAAATGACTTTTGACCGATCAGTGATTACAAAGGTGCATCATCGCCACATGACGGACCGTTAACGGACCGCTTTTTGGTGCGCCGCGTTCCTCTGTGGGGGGGGGGGGGGGGTTGTTATTCTCTACATTGCAAATATTTTAGTATAATTTTTATTGCACTGTAGGTTATTTTTTCTTGTAAAAAAAGGCCACACATTTTTTTACGTGGCATGCTTCTTTGTGTGTGGGGGGCTTGTTTGTTCATTCATTCATTCATTCATGAATAAACAACTCCCCCCCACACACACACACACACACAGCCCTGAGTGTCACCTTTTATTTGAGCCCAAGATGAAGCTTCTATGTTGAATCATTCAAAAGTTATAGACGTTTTTCCAAACTCTGCCATTTGGCACAATTTGGCACACTTCAAAAACGCCTGGGAACAACCTGAGAAAAAAGCTGTGTAATATATTCATTTTTTGTGGTATTGTTACAAAATTTTGACCTCAGCTGGATAACACTTGGTTCTACATTTCTGTTGCATTTTCCAGCCCATATTTGACAGCTGTGTGCTATTTGCAAGCATTTGTATAAAAAAAAACACCCAGGCAAACTTTATTTTCTTCAAGTTCAGTATGTTTAGATGACTGTTACTCAGTGGCAGGAGCACTTAGAGAGATTATGACTGTTTTGCCAAAAAATTCAAAGTGTTTTCTTTTAAATGAGACCAACCCCATGAAGATGCTGCAAAGGGTTGAAGAACAGCTTTTGATTTACTTTGGGTACGTTATTTTTAGGCGTTTTTAGGGAAATTGACCAGAGTGCAAGGGGTTAAGAAACAGCTGGAGAGACTCCATTAGCCGAAGGCTGCAGGTCCCAATGGCATCGCCGCCAGGATCCTGAGGACCTGTGCCAACCAGCTAGCTTTGGTACTGAAACACCTCTACAACCTGATCCTGAGTCTGGAGAGAGTACCGGTGCTGTGGAAGACGTCCTGCCTTGTTCCTGTCCCCAAGAAATCATCTCTACCTTACCTGAATGACTATCGACCAGTTGCCCTCACATCTCATGTGATGAAGGTCCTAGAGAGACTGCTCTTAGCCCATCTGAGGCCACAGGTGAAGACGTGGCCAGACCATCTGCAGTTTGCATATCAACCCCATTTAGGAGTTGAAGACACTGTCATCTGCCTGCTGCAACGAGCTCATCTGCACCTGGATGGCGGAGGAGACACTGTGCGAATCACATTCTTTGATTTCTCCAGTGCCTTTAACACCATCCAGCCACTGCTGCTGGGTGAGAAGCTGTGGGTGATGGGGGTCGACAGCTCTATGATCTCCTGGATTACTGACTACCTGACAGGCAGGCCACAGTTTTTTTTCCGGCTGGGCAATGTCTCATCTGGAGTGGTGGTTAGTGATACGAGAGTTCCACAGGGGACTGTGTTCTCTCCTTTTCTCTTCACCTTATACACCACTGACTTTAAGTTCAACACTGAGTCATGCCACCTGCAGAAATTCTCTGAGGACTCAGCTGTTGTTGGGTGTATAAGAGAGGGAAAGGAGGGGGAGTACAGGGCACTGGTAGACAGATTTGTGGAGTGGAAAGAGCAGAATCACTTGATGCTGAATGTCAGCAAGACCAGAGAGATGGTAACTGACTTCAGGAAGAAGAGGATGCCTTCTCAGCCATTGCAGATTAGGGGGAGGATGTGGAGGTGGATGAGGACTACAAATACCTGGGTGTCATGATCAGCAATGGGCTGGACTGGAGATCCAACACTGATGCTGTGCACAAGAAGGGGATGAGCACATTCTACTTCCTGAGGAAGCTGAGATCCTTTAACGTGTGCACCAGGATGCTGGAACTTTTCTACCAAACCATTGTTGCCAGCGCCATCTTCTTTGCTGCTGTCTGTTTGGGTAGCAGTATAAGAGCCAAAGACATCAACAGACTTGACAAGATTATTGAGAGGGCTGGCTCTTTAATTGGTCTCAGGCTGGAGACCTTTGAAACAGTTGTGGAGAGGAGAACACTAAATAAACTGCGATCCATCATGGATAATCTGAATCACCCCCTCCACCACACACTGGACAGACAGCGGTGCACTTTCTCCAGCAGACTGCTACAGCTTCGCTGTCAAACTGTGAGGTGCAGGAAATCGTTCCTGCCACATGCCATTTCACTGTAGAATAACTCACTCTGATGCTGTATTCTGGTCATAACAATGCTGCCATACTGCAGCTTACAGTCTAATTGGTACCTCACATCTCACTCTGCTCTTGATAGTCCTGCATTGTACAGCGGGTATGATTCATGTGTCTATACAGGTCACCATCTATTCATCTATGATGTAGATAAGCTTTTTTAGTAGTTTTACTTTCCATGGGTAATCCCTTTGTCTGTTATGCTGTGTGTGTTTCTGTTGTTTGGTTGTCAACTGTCATGCTGCTGTTACAGTGCAATTTCCCAGTTTGAGATCAATAAAGTATATCTATCTACACTACCGTTCAAAAGTTTGGGGTCACTTAGAAATTTCCTTATTTTTGAAAGAAAAGCACTGTTTTTTTCAATGAAGATAACTTTAAACTAATCAGAAGTACACTCTAATATCTAATATACATTGCTAATGTGGTAAATGACTATTCTAGCTGCAAATGTCTGGTTTTTGGTGCAATATCTACATAGGTGTATAGAGGCCCATTTCCAGCAACTATGACTCCAGTGTTCTAATGGTACAATGTGTTTGCTCATTGCGTCAGAAGGCTAATGGATGATTAGAAAACCCTTGTGCAATCATGTTAGCACAGCTGAAAACAGTTTAGCTGGTTAGAGAAGCTATAAAACTGACCTTCCTTTGAGCATGTTGAGTATCTGGAAAAAATTATTATTTCAAATACAAATCATTATTTCTAACCTTGTCAATGTCTTGACTATATTTTCTATTCATTTTACAACTTATGGTGGTAAATAAGTGTGACTTTTCATGGTAAACACAAAATAATTGTCTGGGTGACCCCAAACTTTTGAACGGTAGTGTACTTATCTATCTACAATGATACACATGTTGATTTGGCAAGGATTTTTACGCCTTATGCCCTTCCTGACAAAACTATCCCCACTTATCTGACCTTGGGACCACGACGGGGGGAGCAGTGTTGGGTAAGTTACTAAAAAATAGTAACTAATTACAGTTACTAGTTACTTCTTTTCAAAAGTACCTGAGTTACTTTACCAATTACTGCATGATTGAAGTAACTAGTTACTTGGAAAAGTAACTTTCAATTTACTTTTAAAGGCATACTTAAATCATCTTGAGCACATAGAAAGATCATTTAATTAATCAATTACATTACAGACGTATTAATGTCAGGCTGAAAACAGACTGTTTCAGACAGAGCTTTAAGAACATGTTCAGTCTACTTTATCCTGCCTTGAGAGCTCTTATTGTGGGAAAAATCTGAAGAAAATCAACATGATATTTCCAGTAACTTCCTCATTTTGGAGTGAGAAATGGCAACACTGCATAAAGCTGACCATGTTTGTCTTATCTTTATGATATGGATTTAATTTGATGTGTTAAAAGAAATTGTCCATTATCCACAGTCCAAATGTCTGCTGTGACAGAGATATGATCCAGTCCCTCAAATTCCTTTTGGAGATCAAAATCTATTTTTGAATAATCTTTATCCAGGTAGCAAGTAAATGTGTTTTAACTTCAGTGGATCACAGTCTCAGGTGTCTAATGGAAAGTCACTGTTTTCACATCTTGTCTGTAACAACATATCTGGCCATCAGGTTTAATTGTTGTTGGGTCACAAACTATTCAGATGCATACCTGTGCTTGCGTCTCAACAGCCACAAGAACATTTCCACTTTACATCCACCCATGGCTGTTCAGATAGCGTAATTCAGTAACACAGTGTTGTTAGCATAGTTTTCAAGCACTTCTGAAGACTGCAGTGGGTGTCAATCAGCACTGAGCTTCCAACCCACCAATATGCTTTTGTCCTTAACCGCGACAAAGGAAAAATAATCTATTTCCACAAAATCAAAGTAGCTTAATCTTCTCCTTTGCTCAGTAGTGAAGATTTGGCTTTGTGCAATAGGTCACGTCGACTGATGGCTACATCTCAGCTACTGTAGGGTCAGTTTGTATATTCATTTATTTGCGCTAAAAATATCTATCCATATTTTTTAAAAAAAGCTAGTAGCGAGTAGCACGTCTGATCAAATTTCAGTAATAGTAAGGAATCACTGAATTTTTAAACAGTATTTTTGTTACACAGCACATTACTGCAAAGATATTGGTGTTACACCCAACACTGGTGAGGACACAGGCTTGTGCTCCTTCTGTGGCTTCTTCTCCAATTCTGTCATGCTGAGCACACAGCTAGAAGACAGGACGCACATTTTTTTTAATGCTCTTTTAGGATAACCCAGCCATGTCTGAAAAAGTAACTGTTTATGTGTATTATGTTTATGCAAACTCACTGCACCCCTACTCTACAGTTTCCCCTGCAATTTATACGTGTTTGGTTTTTTTACAATCACAATTAATCATGGTTAATTTAAGAAAATGTGTATAATTAATTATTTTTTTAACTAATTAATTCATATAATTACACAAAATCTGTTTATTTTGAATTTCTTAATTTTTTATTCATACCTGACATTTCTGTCCCCCCAGCTATTTTTTTTCCCTTTCAGCATCTCATAAAGGGAGTACATTTAAAAAAAAAAAATGTAGGAATAAGCTGTTGAAGAATTAGGCTGTTGATTTCTTGTGATGTTACAGGACAGTGCAATCAAATGTCGTGGCACACAACCACACTAGTGATTACTATGGTAATGCTGTACCACCCACATCTAGTAAACAGACTAAAGTAATTACAGATGAACAATGCTAACAATCACAAGCAACAGTAGTATACAAGAAATGTTTTTTTAGTCATATGGAGTCACTGAATATGGACAGTAAAGAAGCATGTGACCAGAAATGTACACCATGACTTGGTCTAATTTTAAAAACATTGTCAAATGTTCAGGAGCAGCCTATATTACTGTTACGGTAGTCTGAAAAAGTGTTTCCCCCCTTCCTGATTTCTCATTTTTTTACATGCTTGTCACACAAATGTTTCAGAACATCAAAGAACCCTGCCTCTCGCCCAAAGATGCTGGGATAGGCTCCAGTCCCCCCGCGACCCAAAAAGGATTAAGCGGAAGAAGATGGATGGATGGATGGATGGATGGAACATCAAAGAAATTTAAATATTAGACAAAGATAACACAAGTAAACACAAAATGCAGTTTTAAAATGAAGGTGCTTATTATTAAGGGTAAAAAAAAATCCAAACCTATATGGCCCTGTGTGAAAAAGTGATTGCCCCCCCCCCCCCGTCCTGTTAAAACATAAGTTAACTGTAGTTTATCACATTTTTGGAAAGCTGACTTCAATTTCTTGAGCCACACCCAGGCCTGATTACTGCCACATCTGTTCTCAATCAAGAAATCACTTAAATCGGACCTTCCTGACAAAAGGAAGTAGACCAAAAGATCATCAAAAGCGAGACATCATATGCGATCCAAAGAAATTCAGGAACAAATGAGAAACAAACTAATTGAGATCTATCAGTCTGGAAAAGGTTATAAAGCCATTTATAAAGCTTTGGGACTCCAGTGAACCACAGAGAGAGCCATTATCCACAAATGGCAAAAACATGGAACAGTGGTGAACCTTCCCAGGAGTGGCCGGCCGAACAAAATTACCCCAAGAGGTCACAAAAGACCCCACAACAACAGCCAAAGAACTGCAGGCCTCACTTGCCTCAGTTAAGGTCAGTGTACATAACTCCACCACAAGAAAGAGACTGGGCAAAAATGGCCTGCATGGCAGAGTTCCAAGACAAAAACCACTGCTGAGCAAAAATAACATAAAGGCTTGTCACAGTTTTGCTAGAAAACATCTTGATGATCCCCAAGACTTTTGGGAAAACACTCTTTGGACTGATGATACAAAAGTTGAACTTTTTGGAAGATGTGTGTCCCATTATATCTGGCGTAAAAGTAACACAGAAAAGGAACATCGTACCAACAGTAAAATATGGTGGTAGTATTGTAATGGTCTGGGGCTGTTTTGCTGCTTCATGACCAGGAAGACTTGCTGTGGTAAATGGAACCATGAAATCTGCTGTCTACCAAAAAATCTTGAAGGAGAATGTCTGGCCATCTGTTTGTGACCTCAAGCTGAAGTGCACTTGGGTTCTGCGGCAGGACAATGATCCAAAACACACCAGCAAGTCCACCTCTTATTGGCTTAAGAAAAACAAAATGGAGACTTTGAAGTGGTTTAGTCAAAGTCCTGACCTGAATCCGATTGAGATGCTGTGGCATGGCCTTAAGAAGGCAGTTAATGCTCAAAAACCCTCCAATGTGTCTGAACTACAACAATTCTGCAAAGATGAGTGTGCCAAAATTCCTCCACAGTGCTGTAAAAGACTCATTGCCAGTTATCTCAAATGCTTGATTGCAGTTGTAGCTTCTAAGGGTGTCCCAACCAATTATTAGGTTTAGAGGGAAATTACTTTTTCACACAGGGCCATGCAGGTTTGGATTTTTTTCCCCTTAATAATAAATACCTTCATTTAAAAACTGGATTTTGTGTTTACATGTGTTATCTTTGTTTAATATTTAAATTTGTTTGATGATCTGAAACATTTAAGTGTGACAAACATACAAAAAAAATGAGAAATCCGGAAGGGGGCAAACACTTTTTCACACCACTGTAGCTGCATTGGCCTTAATGAATACAGTGTAAACATATATACACACGAAGACATGTGATGTCTCATGGATTTTGTTTATCATATTACAGTACCATTACAAACATCTTTTATACATGCCTTTAAGTCTAGAGAATGCATAAAGCCGTCAACTGTCATTTCCCTTTTTTTGATCTGACCTTCACAGCACTTTTTTGGCCAGTGGCAGTTCTCATGTCTCCTTTATATTTTCAGTGGATTTCCATTTCAATATTGGAGGGAAGATTCATGTTGATATCAAAGCCAAACATATGCAGTTACTGTGACTCATTTCCACACCAAGTCATACCAGAGTATCAAAGTGTATCATTTTCTAGGGGTGCAACGTGAGGGATCTTGCATTGTGACACCCATTGCAGTACTATCACAATACTATGATTCCTTAAGTATTGCAATACCACATATCAACCCCCACCCCACAATTCAGTTCAGTTCAGCTTTATTTACATAGCGCCATATCACAACAAAAGTCATCTCATAACACTACCAAATGCAGGGAAAACCCCACAGTTGCAGAAAGACCCAGCAATCAGATGATCCCCTGTGAGCAAGCACATAGCGACGGTGGAGAGGAAAATCTCCCATTTAACAGGAAGAAACCTCTAGCAGTACCAGGATCAGTGAGGGGCAGTCATCTGCTGCGACTGGCTGGGGGTGAGGGATAGAGAGGATGAAGAGAACAGACATAAAGAACATGAACGGTGAGAAGCCAAGTACATTACTGGAGGTCACCCGGCAATCTGAATCTATTAACAGAAAAACAAAAGTGGGATTAAGAGACACAAGATCCTTCCCTAATCGTAGGCTATATTGAAAAGGAAGGATTTTACCCTGTTCTTAAAAACAGAGATCAAGTCTGACTCCCGGACCCAGAGTGGTAACTGGTTCCACAGAGAAGAAGCTTGATAGCAGATGGCTCTGCCTCCCATTGTACTTTTGGAGATTCTGGGTATTACAAGTAATCCAGCATTTTGGGAGCGTAGTGCTCTTCTAGGATGATAGGGTAGTATCTGATCTTTTAAATATAAGGGGGCCTGATTATTAAGAGCTTTGTAAGTGAGAAGAAGGATTTTTGACATAATGTCCGGCTCAGGAAACACGCACGCAGGCTCCGGGTAGATTTAACAGCTTTATTCAACAAGCAGGTGTGTCTGGATGGATGTGTGAGATATGTGTATGTGATGAGGGTGAACGCCGATGCACAGGAAGCAGAGCAGTGCGCCGTACAGCCGGACAACCCTATGGAGAGAACAAAGGACAGGGGTAAAGGGCACCACACCTGAACAGGATAAATGAGCAATGTGATGCTTACTTGTGGGTGGCAGGTGGCTGGCGTTGGCCAAGGGAGAAGCCCGGAAGACAGCGTCCTGCAGAGCCTGTGACGATGGTGAGGATTGGGTGGCGATGACGGGCTATCCGCCACCAGGGAATCCACCTGTGCACAGGGGAGAAGACTTGGAAAAGGTAAGGGATGCTTACGATGAAGCGTAGTCTCGCTGATGATCAGGGTGTGATCCAAGCGCGAAGAAGTGCCGATGCGAACAGACGGCTCCAGACTGCTGCACAGGGCTGAGTGGGCTAAATAGCCCGCGGCTGACGAGGCGCAGGTGTGCGCGCAGCTGAGGCAGATGATGAGCGGCGAGTCGTGACAATTTTAAACTTAATTCTAAACTCTATGGGAAGCCAATGAAGGGAGGCCAGAACCAGAGAGATATGCTCTCTCTTTCTAGAACCAGTTAAAACTCTTGCAGCAGCATTTTGGATCAACTGAAGACTTTTAAAAGATATTTTAGGACAACCTGATAATAGCGAGTTACAATGATCTAATCTAGAGCTGACAAAGGCGTGGATCAGTTTCTCAGCATCATTCAGAGACAAGATGCTCCTAATCTTGACAATATTGCACAGATGATAGAAGGCACTCTATCCATCCATCCATCCATCTTCTACCGCTTTTCCGGAGGTCCGGGTCGCGGAGGCAGCAGTTCAAGCAGAGAAGCCCAGGCTTCCCTCTCCCCAGCCACCTGCTCCAGCTCTTCAGAGGGGATACCAAGGCGTTCCCAGACTAGCTGGCAGACATAGTCTCTCCACCGAGTCCTGGGTCTGCCCCGGGGTCTCCTCCCAGTGGGACGTGCCTGAAACACCTCAAATGGGAGGCGTCCAGGAGGCATCCTAATCAGATGCCCATACCACCTCAACTGACTCCTTTCAATGTGGAGGAGCAGCGGTTCTACTCTGAGCCTCTCCCGGATGACTGAGCTCCTCACCCTATCTCTGAGGGTGAGTCCAGCAATCCTACGGAGAAAGCTCATTTCAGCCGCTTGTATCCGCGATCTCGTTCTTTCGGTCATTACCCAAAGCTCGTGACCATAGGTGAGAGTAGGAACGTAGATTGACTGGTAAATCGACAGCTTTGCCTTAGAACTAAGCTCCCTCTTCACCACAACAGACCGGTACAACGTCCGCATCACTGCAGATGCTGCTCCAATCCGTCTGTCGATTCTCGATGTTCACGAGTGAGGGGAAAATGGAGAAGGCACTCTTAGAAACAAATTTAATATGTGAATTAAAGATCAAATCTTGATCAAAAATAACTCCGAGGTTCCTCATAGAACTATTCAGAGTGAGAGTAGTGGCATCCAAATTAAGAGTATGATTTGGAAAGGAATTTCTAACGTTTTTTTGGACCAACAAGAATGACTTCAGTCTTATCTGGGTTTAATAGCAGAAAATTACAAGTCATCAAGGCTTTGATTTCCTTAAGACCGGCACCTAACTTGGCTAACTGATTACAATCATCAGGCTTCATTGACAGGTATAATTGTGTGTTGTCTGCGTAACAATGAAAATGTATACAGTGCTTTCTAATGATATTACCTAATGGAAGCATATATAAACTAAAAAGAGTAGGGCCTAGCACAAATCCCTTTGGAACTCCGTGACTGAGCTTAGAGTTGGAAGAAAACTCATCACTGATGTGAACAAACTGAATTCTATCGGGCAAATAGTGGCTCAGGAGGTAGAGCAGGTCTTCTAATAACCCGATGGTTGGCGGTTCGAATCCCGCTTTCCCCAGATATCCTGCCGTTGTGTCCCTGGGCAAGACACTTCACCCGCATTGCCTCCAGTGCCCATAACACTGGGTATGAATGTGTATAAATGTATAAAAATGTTCGGTGGTGGCCGGAAAGGCCGTTGGCGCAGATTGGCTGCCACGTTTCCGTCAGCCTGCCCCAGGGCAGCTGTGGCTGCAGAAGTAGCTTGCCACTACCATTGTTTGTCTGGAGTGAATGAATAATGTACCTATTTGTAAAGCGTCTTTGAGGATATATGATAAAGCGCTATATAAAACCGATGCATTATTATTATTATTATTATTATTATTAAATAAGATCTAAACCACTGCAGCGAAGTTCCATTTAGTCCAACATAGTGTTCTAATCTATCAAGTAGAATGACATGATCGATAGTATCAAAGGCTGCACTAAGATCTAAAAGGACAAGTACAGAAACAAGTCCATTATCAGATGTGATAAGGAGGTCATTAGTAACCTTCACTAAGGCTGTTTCAGTGCTGTGATGAACTCTGAACCCAGATTGAAACTCTTCAAATAAACCATTTCCCTGCAAGTGGTCAAACAATTGCGCAGCAACAATTCTTTCTAAGACTTTCGAAATGAAAGGCAGATTAGAGATTGGTCGATAGTTAGCCAAAACTCTTGGGTGGAGTGTTGGCTTTTTGAGTAAGGGTTTAATTACAGCAATTTTAAAAGCCTGCGATACATAACCCAAAGTTAAAAAGAATTAATTACATGAAGGATACGGCTACCAACAATTGGGAAGACTATTTTAAATAACCTGGTAGGAATAGGGTCTAAAAGACAAGATGAAGGCTTAGATGAGGAGATTATTTTATCTAACTCTAAAAGGTCAATTGGAGTAAACTTATCTAAACATACACTACCGTTCAAAAGTTTGGGGTCACTTAGAAATTTCCTTATTTTTGAAAGAAAAGCACTTTTTTTCAATGAAGATAACTTTAAAATAATCAGAAATACACTCTATACATTGCTAATGTGGTAAATGACTATTCTAGCTGCAAATGTCTGGTTTTTGGTGCAATATCTACATAGGTGTATAGAGGCCCATTTCCAGCAACTATCACTCCAGTGTTCCAATGGTACAATGTGTTTGCTTATTGTGTCAGAAGGCTAATGGATGATTAGAAAACCCTTGTGCAATCATGTTAGGTCTGCAATGCTGTATTTGCTGCAAATGGAGGATTCTTTGACGAAAGCAAAGTTTGAAGGAAAATTATTATTTCAAATACAAATCATTATTTCTAACCTTGTCAATGTCTTGACTATATTTTCTATTCATTTTACAACTCATGGTGGTAAATAAGTGTGACTTTTCATGGAAAACACAAAATAATTGTCTGGTTGACCCCAAACTTTTGAACAGTAGTGTATATCAGTTGAAGGAGTTGTAGCAGTTAATGTACTTAAGTTTAGGGTGGGAAGAATCTGACTGATTTCATCTCTAGTCGATAGAACTTTATGATTGAAAAAGTTCAAAAAGTCCCGACTAGAAAGCTCAAGGGGGATGCAAGGATTGACCGAGTCCTGACTCTTTGTCAGCCTGGCAATAGTGTTGACAAGAAACCTGGGGTTATTCTTGTTCTCTTCTATTAATGCAGAGTAATAACTTGTTCTCACTTTTCTAAGAGATTTTTTATAAATTAGGAAAAGATTTCTCCACGCTAAATAGAATTCATCTAAATTAGTAGAACGCCATTTTTTTTCTAATTGACGAGTCTTCTGTTTAAGCTATGAGTTTTTGTGTTAAACCAAGGGGTTAGAAATCTCTGGTTAGACTTCTTCTTTTTTTAAAGGGGCCACCAAATCTAGAGTCTGATGCAGAGAGGCTGTAACACTATCTACCATGCTATCAATTACAGAAGGAGCAGGCTCTCCATCTTTTATTTCCGTTGTGTCGACCCAAGGGATAGAGGAGACAATCTGCAAAAATTTGGTAACAGTGTCATCTGAAAGACATCTGCTGTAGTAATATTTTTCTTTAGGAGTCAAATAATCAGAAATAGTGAAATCAAAGGTTAACATCCAATGGTCTGACAGTACAGGATTATGAGGAGACACTACCAGATTTTCTATCTCTATACCATAAGTCAAAACAAGGTCCAATGTGTGGTGGAGATAATGGGTAGAATTTTCTACTTTCTGGGAAAACCCTATTGAGTCTAAAATTGAATTGAATACCTTATTAAGACAGTCACTATCTACATAAACATGTATATTAAAATCTCCTGCAATAATTATTCTGATTTCAGCACTAAATCAGCTAAAAATGCAGTAAATTCGGATAAAAACTCTGAGTAGGCCGAGGGAGGACAGTAAACTATGGCAAAGAAAATCGGGTTCAAGCCAAGGTAGCCAACATGCCCCACACTGAGGACCAGGCCCTCAAAGAAATTAAAACATGATTTTTGCTTTACATTAACTAGTAATTTAGAGTGGAAAATTGCCACTACTCCACCTCCATGACCAGAAC
This sequence comes from Pholidichthys leucotaenia, assembly GCA_020510985.1. Taxonomy (NCBI): domain Eukaryota; kingdom Metazoa; phylum Chordata; class Actinopteri; order Cichliformes; family Pholidichthyidae; genus Pholidichthys; species Pholidichthys leucotaenia. The sequence goes on from CM035845.1 coordinate 238,549,146, forward strand.
TTCTGGGATTATGATAGTTTAGATAACCAGAGGGAGTTGATTCATTCAAAGCAACATAATCATCTTGCCCTAGCCAAGTCTCTGTGAGGGATAATTAATTGATCTGATGATCAATTAATAGATCATGAACTAGTAGAGACTTGGGAGTTAGAGACCTAATATTTAATAAACCACATTTATTTTTTTTTTTAATTATGAGAAGGAACAGAGGCCAAATTATTAAATTTAGAGACTTGAGGTCTGATTTGAGTTTTACCAACATTTTGTTTAATCACTTTGGGATGTTTATGCATTATATTTTTATTAACTTTGGGGGGGGGGGGGGGGAGTAGACAAAGGTTCTCTAAGGGAGAAGATGGGCAAAGTTGGGAGTGGTGGATGAGGAGGAGCTACAGAAAGATGTGCATTTATCAAGTTGTGTTGTACTTGTCTTGGGTTATAATATTTTGGGTAACGGGAGACAAACACAATCTCTGTAGGGTTATAAATCGAAGACTGATCCAAACAGTGAGGATTATTTGGATTATTGGGGTTAATATGAGAAGTGGGAACAAAAAAGGGCTGGTTGGCAGACCCAGGAACTTCGGAGTGAGTTAACACACCAAATCCCAGTCACTGCATTAAAAAACGCTGAATGGAATAGAACAGATTGTCCCTTAAAACACGTGCACCAAGTCTATTTGGATGGATGCCATCTGGTCTCATAAGTGATGGGCGGATCCAAAACAGGTTGAAATTGTCATCAAAACCAATGTTAAAATAAGGACATGTAGAACACATCCAAGTATTAAGACTGAGAGTTCTGCTAAAATAATTGCAACCTCGTCTGAAAGGTGCCAAAGGCCCAGAGATAATCACATGTCTGCCACAGTTCATAAGAGTGGACATAAGGCTCCTGAAGTCACTCTTTAAGATCTCCGACACTTCATCTGGGATGTTGTTGCATCCAACATGCACTATGACAGTTTTAGCGTGGGGGAATTCATTTTATAGGTCAGGGGTAAGAGCCCCAATGTCAGACACTCTAGCCCCAGGAAAAAAAATTAGTGATACAGTACCTGCTTCTGATGTTCCTCATAATTGAGTCACCAATTACCAGCGTCGTCTGGGGGGGCTTTGCCGGTGGTTTCTGAAGTGGTCAATAATTTTGTCAATGTTGTTGTTGTGACGGCGGGGTGATGCGCACTCTTCTTTTTGGAGCTGGTGTGTAATTTGGCACACCTAAAGTAGTCTTAATCCGGGGTTTGCGGATTTGAGCCGCCGCTGAAGGAGAGGGAGGAGGAGGAGAGGCGGCCACAGGCGGACGTCCAGCGTCCAGGTGGGGAAAATCCTCCAGAGAAAGGATGTCAAATCTATTTTCCAAAAGAAAGGGAAGAGAAGAGGCACGGCCCTGTCTGGTCAATTGACGATGATCGCCCGCTGGTCCAACCAAGGTCCAAGGCGCGCATTGAGGATGAGAAGAACCAACCGGGGCTTTAGGTTTAGCCCCGAGTCAAAGCCAGTGTCTATTGCTGTGGTCCTGGACGTCTGAAGAAACCGGAGCAGGGGTAGAAGTAGACGGAGATGTGCTGAACTCACCCAGGTAAGTAGCCGTCTCTGCCAGCTGTGAGTCGGTTGCCGGGGCCGTTGTTCCCCCGAGAATTATGGTGTCAAGGTGGTCTTCAGCCTTCCGAATCTTATAGAGGTTGGGAAGTCTCACTTCCAACTCAGAAACTTTCCTAAGGAGGGACACGCAGCTGACACACATCGGGGATGGAGCCATGACATTCCAGGTGATAGGTGGATAGCCAGCCAGCCAAAAACAGCTAAAAACATCCATCCATCCATCTTCTACCGCTTTTCCGGAGGTCCGGGTCGCGGAGGCAGCAGTTCAAGTAGAGAAGCCCAGACTTCCCTCTCCCCAACCACCTGCTCCAGCTCTTCAGAGGGGATACCAAGGCGCTCCCAGACCAGCTGGGAGACATAGTCTCTCCACCGAGTCCTGGGTCTGCCCCGGGGTCTCCTCCCAGTGGGACGTGCCTGAAACACCTCAAGTGGGAGGCGTCCAGGAAGCATCCTAATCAGATGCCCATACCACCTCAACTGACTCCTTTCAATGTGGAGGAGCAGCGGTTCTACTCTAAGCCTCTCTCGGATGACTGAGCTCCTCACCCTATCTCTGAGGGTGAGTCCAGCAATCCTACGGAGAAAGCTCATTTCAGCCGCTTGTATCCGCGATCTCGTTCTTTCGGTCATTACCCAAAGCTCGTGACCATAGGTGAGAGTAGGAACGTAGACTGACTGGTAAATCGACAGCTTTGCCTTAGAACTAAGCTCCCTCTTCACCACAACAGACCGGTACAACATCCGCATCACTGCAGATGCTGCTCCAATCCGTCTGTCGATCTCTCGCTCCATTCTCCCCTCACTCGTGAACAAGACCCCAAGATACTTAAACTCCTCCACTTGGGGCAGGAGCCTGTCCCCAACCCAGAGAGGACAATCCACCTTTTTCTGGCTGAGGACCATGGACTCGGACTTGGAGGTGCTGATTCTCATCCCAGCCGCTTCACACTCAGCGGCAAACCGTCCCAGCAAGAGCTGTAGGTCATTGCTGGATGAAGCCAACAGGACAACATCATCTGCAAACAACAGAGATGAGATCCTGTGGTCACCAAGCATGACACCCTCCATTCCCTGGCTGCGCCTAGAAATCCTGTCCATAAAAATTATGAACAGGATTGGTGACAAAGGGCAGCCCTGGCGGAGTCCAACTCTCACTGGGAATGACTCCGACCGAGTGTTGGCAATACGAACCAAACTCTCACAACGGTCGTACAGAGACCGAATAGCTCGTAACAACAAGCCCGATACCCCATACTCCCGAAGCACCCCCCACAAAAATCCACGAGGGACGCGGTCAAATGCCTTCTCCAAGTCCACAAAACACATGTAAACTGGTTGGGCAAACTCCCACGAACCCTCGAGAATTGGTCTGATGTGCCACGGCCAGGACGAAAACCACATTGCTCCTCCTGAATCCGAGGTTCGACCAACGGCCGGACTCTTCTCTCCAGTACCTTGGCATAGACCTTCCCAGGGAGGCTGAGGAGTGTGATCCCTCTAAAGTTGGAGCACACCCTCCGGTCCCCTTTTTTAAAGAGAGGAACCACCACCCCGGTTTGCCATGCCAAAGGCACTGCCCCCGACCTCCACGCAATGTTGCAGAGGCGTGTCAACCATGACAACCCAACAACATCTAGGGCCTTGAGGTACTCAGGGCAGATCTCGTCCACCCCCGGGGCCCGGCCACCAAGGAGATTTTTAACCACCTTGGCGACCTCAGCCCCTGTGATAGGCGAGTCATCCCCCTCATCCCCAAACCCTGCTTCCACTGTGGAAGGCGTATCAGTGGGATTGAGGAGATCCTCGAAGTATTCCTTCCACCGCCCGACGATGTCCCCAGTCGAAGTCAACAGTGTCCCATCTGCACCATACACAGTGTGGACGGGGAGCTGCTTTCCCCTCCTGAGCCGCCGGACAGTTTGCCAGAATCTCTTTGAGGCCGACCGAAAGTCTTGTTCCATGGCTTCACCGAACTCCTCCCATACCCGGGTTTTTGCTTCAGCAACCACCCGACCTGCACTCCGCTTGGCCTGCCGGTACACCTCAGCTGCTTCGGGAGACCCACAAGCCAACCAAGCTTGATAGGACTCCTTCTTCAGCTTAATGGCCCCCCTCACCACTGGTGTCCACCACTTGGTTCAGGGGTTGCCACCACGAGATGCACCGACCACCTTGCGGCCGCAGCTCTGGGCCGCTGCTTCAACAACAGAGGTGGAGAACATGGCCCATTCAGACTCCATGTCTCCAGACTCCCTCGGAATGTGGTTGAAGTTCTTCCGGAGGTGGGAGTTGAAGACCTCCCGGACAGGGGCCTCAGCCAGACGCTCCCAGCACACCCTCACTATACGTTTGGGTCTACCAGGTCTGAATGGCTTCCTCCCCTGCCATCGGATCCAACTCACCACCAGGTGGTGATCAGTTGACAGCTCTGCACCTCTCTTTACTCGGGTGTCCAAGACATACGGTCGCAGGTCTGATGATACAATAACAAAATCGATCATCGACCTGCGACCTAGGGTGTCCTGGTGCCAAGTGCACATATAGACACCCTTATGTTTGAACATGGTGTTTGTTATGGACAGACTGTGGTTAGCACAGAAGTCCAATAACTGAACACCACTCGGGTTCAGATCAGGCAGGCCGTTCCTCCCAATCACCCCCCTCCAGGTTTCACTGTCGTTGCCCACTTGTGCATTGAAGTCCCCCAGTAGGACAATGGAGTCTCCAAGAGGAGCACCCTCCAGCACCCCAGTCACAGACTCCAAAAAGGGTGGGTACTCTGAAACATCATTTGGTGCATAGGCACAAATGATGGTCAGGACCCGTTTCCCAACCCGAAGGCGCAGGGAAGCAACCCTTTCGTCCACCGGGGAAAACTCCAATATAGAGGCAGCAAGGTGGGGCGATACAAGAATACCCACCCCTGCTCGTCGCCTCTCGCCCGGGGCAACTCCAGAAAAGGCCAAGCTCCAGCCCCTCTCCAGGAGACTGGTTCCGGAACCGGAGCTGTGTGTTGAAGTGAGGCCGACTATATCTAGCCGGTATCTCTCAACCTCGTACACCAGCTCAGGCTCCTTCCCCACCAGAGAGGTGACATTCCACGTACCAAAAGCCAGTTTAGAAAGCTTGGGATCAGTCCGCCAAGGTCTCCGCCTTTGACCGCCACCTGATCCACATAGCACCGGACCCCCATGATCCCTCCTGCAGTTGGTGAGCCCACTGGAGCTTTTAGCCCACAGCTAAAAACAGGTTAGCTAAAAACAGCTAAAAACAGGTTAGCTAAAAACAGCTAAAAAGGCTTAAAAACAGGTTAGCAGGTTAGCCTAGCCCGGTAAAACAGCCCAGCCGGGGGTCCAACCCACCCGCGCATCTGATCGGGCTTTTCTGCTTGGCCAATACTAAGCTAACACCAAGCAAAAACTAATATCATCAAAAAGAGATAAAAATTAAAAACAAAATCAATAAAAACAAACAAAAGCGGATAAGATAACTCTTTGCCGCAACGAGACGTTAACAGACGCCAGCGCATGCGCACACTCCCTTGCAAAAGAGATCAATTCAAGGTAAAATTTTATCCTCAAAGTACAACCGTCAGTGTCTGTTTCATATAAGTTTTCACTGTTTTCAACTCACCACGGCAGCTTTTGTTTCTAAGGCTGCAGGGCATCAGTCCTCCATGGGATAGTGGACTGTTGCGGTGTCCTTTCTGCTCTGCTCGGGGATTTCTCTGCTTTGGGCATCACTTCATGGTACAGTTTCGGGACCATTGTTGCAGCAGGATGAGGTCACTTGCCTGTGCTCCAGCAGTCATGTTCATGGCTGACTTCGCTTTATGAGCCAACACAGGTAATCTGCACACAGGGAGGGTGGTGAAATGTGTTGTATTCTTGGCTTGCTCTGAATTTGTCTTTGTTGTGCAGGAGGTGTCGCTGGGGATCAGAGGCAAGTTTTTTTTTTTTTTTTAGCTTAGCTGTCATCTGCTAACGCTGCTGTTATTGGATGGTTCCAAGAGGGATATGGCAGCCCATGGCTTCAGAGTGTTGTTTTTTGTTGTGTTTTTTTTTTGGCACTAATACAAGGCCCAACATTTAAGTTAACTTCTTGTCGCATCCAACTGCTTCCTAACTTGCACACCTGGCCAAACATGACAAGCTATTACTTCATCTGTTATGAATTGGGGCATGATCTTGGGACCATGCCCATGCTTTGATTATTTTCATTCTCTCTCCCTGTAATGATTTTTGATTATTATTTGCAGTTATTGTCTCCTGTGTTTGGTTTTTATTACCTTTTGCCTCTTGTGTTTATTGCTTTCTGTGTTTCCCTGGTTTGTTACGTAATCCTCTGTTGCCCTTTGTGTCATTATTGTGGTCTTTGTGTTCCCCTGCCCATGTTATCATCCTTTGTGTGATTCTGGGTCTTGTGAGCATATTGGTTACCTATTGTTTCCAGCTCCTCATGTTTTCCATATCTGTTTACACCTTCCCTCATGTATGCTCCTGTTTAGCTCCTGATTGTCATCCCAGCTGTTGTGTGTTCCCCTAATTATCAGTTACTCTATATAAGTTCCGTTTTGCATTCAGTTCATTGTTGGGTCATTAATGCAATTCACATTGTGTTGAGTTAATGTCATTGCTGCCGTTTCTCCCTGTCATGGTCCCAGTGTCTTCCAGAGTTTCCTCCATGAGTTTAATTTGCTGTATGTTTTCTAGTTTTTTTTCCCAGCCCCCGTACTGTGCCTTTTGTTTGTTCTTTTGAGTTTTTGTTATTAAATCATTACTGCACTGAAGTCGAGCCTGAAACCTGAGTCCATCATTCCATCTACACTGCTCTTCCTGAGCAGCGCATCATAACATCACCTGATAATGTGTGCTTTCTTTGCACTATCTAGTGGACTGAAAACTCATTTGGTTGATTAATACCCAACAGTTTACAACATTTACATAAAATATGTAACATATAATCATTAATAAAAGACTGGTATGTTTAAGGATCGGCTCACAATCATGAGTGTCAAGTATCGCTATACTACACCGAAACAATCTTTTTTAAATCATATTTATTTATTTAACTTTTATTTACAGTATCTATTTATTTTAGTGGAGCCCTTCATGCCAGATGTTGCTTGGCCCATCTGCTGGGCTGTTGGTCTTGTGGGTTGCTCTGGCTTGGGTGGGTGGAGGATTTATGCCATTGCCTACAGCTGTGGTGTGGGCCCCGGTCTGTCCAGGTCGGGGTGGCCTCAATGGCGCGCTCTGTGGTCATGGGCTGTGTATTCTCCCAGCATAAGGGGCTGCACAGGATGGTTGCTCCTTTACATAGTTCCTTGGTGCCAAGCTAGTGTATGTCTCTTTTATTTAATTTTATATGTCTGTTTTATTTTATATTTGCGTGAGAGAAGTAGGGAGTAGTGCATCTGCCTGTGTGTGTGTATGTGTATGGGAGAGGTAGGATGTATTGTGTAAACATATGTAATTAAATGTGTCTATTGTTATCTTTGTAAAGCACTTTGCACGGCATTCAATGTTTGAAAAGTGCTATACAAATAAAGTTTGATTGATTATTTATACAGGGGAGTTCCATTGAGAAGCAACCTCTTTTTTTCAAGGATGCCCTGTTCCCACTCATACAATTAGACAGTCACACCTGGAAGCTGCCCAGTACAACCACAGACTGACCTGTGGCCACTGAGCAGCTCAACTGGAGCAGCTGGTGTTTGGGGCCTTGCTCAAGTGCACCATAGTGGGGTTAAGGAGGGTGGAGCAAATGCTGCTATGTTATTTGTCCCACCCAGATCTGATTCTGCCACTCCTGGGATTGAACTAGCAACCCTCTGCTCACCAGTCCACTTCCCTAACATTAGACCAACACTGCCCTTTTGCCCCACCACTATTGTTTTCTGTTGACACCCTCCTATTTTTCTTAAATTTTTGTAGTAAAATGATGTATGACTTGTATGTGTGTGAGACTGACAGAAGGTATCGTTTCATGCACACGCCTCTAGTTTCATCCCGCATAATGACAGCTCAGAGTAGCTGAAATTCAACTGCATCAGCACAATGTGTTAGAGGCATGCCTAGCTCATACAAAGGGCGTGATGCAATATTTCTTCAGCTCAGATTTTTTTTTTCTGCTTGTTCAGAAAAAATGCTAGTTCAGCAACCCACTAATTTGCATTCATGCCCCACAGCGGCACAAACCAGCTACAGTCTTGTTGTGCAACCGAATGCACATTGCCTTGCTCAAGGGCATGTTGGGAGAGCATCTCATAGCTTGCTTTTACAGCAGTAAGAAGAATTCTTGTAGGAATTCTTGAAGGTTGGCATTATACCACCCCTGAAAGTACAATTTAGACAAAAAGCTGTGTTGGTGAAGAAGCATGTTTTCAAAGTTAATTTTGCAAGCCCTGTTAATTTTGAATTCAACAATTTAGACCTGAAAATTTGTAATAGGATGCTGGACCAAGTTTGCATGATATACTGTACCTACATTCTGTTGTTATGAGAACATTTGTGTCATTAGTGCAGATTGTGGTTGTTAGCAATCATACCACTCACTTTTTTTCCTTTCCTGCAGCTCTGGGGACTTTTTTTAGCCAAACTGTAATTTAAAACTGGGGAACATTCCATTCACCACCTTCATCCAATATATAGTTGTGTGACTGCTCATCATAAAAAGTGCATTTTGCCTCTCACTGGCCATGGTGAGATTCAGGTGGCATTGCTCTCCCAATCTTTTATCTAGTCTCTTTTGCATCTTCCCAAAAAAATGTTAAATCGTAAATTTCTGCTTTTTCATTAGATCTTTCTAATTTCCTTTTTATTTTATTTTTTTGTCGCACAGACTTCATTTCGTTAAAAAAAAAATGCATCTCTCTCATGTGCTGTGGAAGCACATTTCTGGTTCTGATATTCTGCCATACTATCTTGTTTCAAAAAATCTACCTCTCTGAAAAATGCTTTTGAACTAGAGACAAACTGGACCAAGGTTAGGTCTGATTTGGACTGAAACCACCTACAGTATATTTGCTGGACCAGAATTTACCAGCTTTCATAACTGCAGTTTTTGTCATTATCAAACTAAAAATAGTCTGAAAATCTGGACCAAAGGGGTTAGGGAGCACCCTTTGTCTATACATTGAAGCCTATATCATTTTTTAATCTATCTTACAAGTTCAGAATGTCAAAATCAGCATTCAGATTGGATAGGTCTAGAGTTTTCTTTCAGATCATAATTTTTGCCTACTGTGGCCCAGTACTCACGAATGGTACTGACTTCCTTGGGAGAATGGCAGAAGTACATCAGCATTTATGAAGACAAAGAGGAAGTTTGTCTGTGTTTCTCTGAGACTGACAGAGGTAAAGGGGAGTTCATAGGAAATTCCTAATGTGCCCCGTCAAGTGCCTCCAACCTTGCTAATGATGACAAAAGAACTTCCCACACAATCAGCTACTGCATCAGTCTCCTGGGGATAAAGAGAAGGGAGGACAGCACAGTGTAGTGTAAGACCACGAGCTGAAGTCCGTTTATGTAGGCGTGAGAGGTGAGGAAAGGCCGCTGACATTTGCTGGGTAAAAACACGCACATTTACGTCCCTTAGGTTAGCTGAATTAAATGAAATGTTGGATTAGATGTTAAGGTATACAAGTGCATTGGCCTTAGAAAGCCAGTATTCCAGTCTAAAACAGGTAGCCCAAGTGATCTTTGCATGCCCAAATGTAGGCTGTCTTTGAAAGTGGGACACAAAGAGGTGCACACGTAGGCACCGTGGCAAAGTAAAATATGCTTAAAAAACTGTAAAATGATAAAGAAATGATTATGCATGGAATGAATGTAAAGTGGAGTGTATGGGACCAACTTACAGTGGGGAAAACAAGTACTAAACACATTAACATTTTTCTCTTTAAACATATTTCTGATGGAGCCATTGACCTGGCATTTTCACCAGATATCAGTAACAACCTAAGTAATCCATACATACAAAGAAATCAAGGCAACTGTATTCACAGAACAAGCTATCTTTAATAAAGTGAAAAGCACAGGCAATGAGTATTCAACACATGAAGAAAAAGAGGTGCAAAAAGGCATACAAAGCCAATAAACCACCTGAAATCTATCAGAATTTAAGAAGCTATCCCATCCCCCATCAGTGCAAATTAATTTAAGCTGGTTAAGTCCTTACTGATAGCTTTTAAAAAGGTCTGTGAATATCAGATTGTCACACCACAAAGAACTCATGATGGGTTGAAGAAAACAGCTTTTTCTATACCTTTGCAATGTTACTGTTGCAAAACATAATGATGGCATTGGTTACAGGTGCATTTTGACATATTATTCGGCCCAGGAAACACGCACGCAGGCTCGGACAGATTTGAAAGCTTTATTCAATAATAATGTGTGTGTGTGGATGCGTGGATGCGAGATGTGAATGTGGTGTGGGTAGAGGATGAGGTCAGGACAGAGCAGTTCGTCGTTCAGCTAGGCAACCCTATGAGAGAGGAGAGCAGGGATTAGCTGGGCAACCACACGGGAAAGTGACGAAGTAATTGTGCTTACTTGTAGCGACGCGGTGGCTGGTGTGGCAAGTCCCAAGCCTGGGAGACAGCATTCTGCTGAGCGTCAGTGAAGATGCAGCAAGTGGTGGAGCAGCATGACGAGGGGAAGAGAGTCCGCCGCCAAGGGGATCCACCTGTGCACAGGGGAAGACTGGATGGAGAAGGTAAGGCAAATGACAGCTTACGTGTCCGACGAGGAAAACAGCTGGCCCGGAAGACAGGGAGGTAGCTGTGGAGAAACGCAGGGAGACAGACGGCTCCAGGCCGCAGCTCAGGGCAGGATATAATAAATAGCAGGACTTAACGAGGCGCAGGTGTGCACGCAGCTGAGGTGGAAGCCCGTGAGCTGCGGGTGATGACACATTTCTAATGATGAATGTTCCAGTGAGCACTGTTGGAGCCATCATTCAAAAGTGGAAAGAACATCATTTTACCACAAACTGGCCATAACCAGGAGCTCCTCACAAGATTTCTGACAGAAGAGTCAAAAGAATTATTGTATCAGAAGAGTTGTCCAAGAGCCAAACGCAACTCATGGAGAGCTCAAGAAAGACTTGGAGTTAACAGGTACTGCTGTTTCAAAGAAAACAATAAGTAATGCTCTCAACCAACACAGACTCTATGCCGCTTACCTTGCAAGACTCCATTGCTGAAGAAAAAGCATGTTGAAGCTTGTTTATAGTTTGCTGCACAACATTTTGGCAAGTCAGTTAAAGACTGGCTGAATATAATCTGGTCAGATGAGACCAAAATTGAACTTTTTGGATGCCACAACACACAACATGTTTGGAGGAGAAATGGCACTGCACATCAGCCCAAAAACACCATATCAACACTGAAGTTTGGAGGTGGGAGCATCATGGTGAGGGGATGTTTTTCAGCACATGGTACAGGCAGACTTCATATAATTGAAGGAAAGATGAATGGACAAATATAAAAAGACATCCTTGACAAGAACCTGCTGCCTTCTGCCACGATGCTGAAGATGAAACGAGGGTGGACATTTTAGCAAGACAATGATCCCAAGCACATAGTCAAGGAAACTCTCAACTGGCTCCAGAGAAGGAAAATAAAGCTGCTAGAATGGCCCAGTCAGTCACCTGACCTGAATCCAACTGAAATCTATGGAACGAAATGAAGATCAGAGTTCACAGACGACACCCACAGTACCTTCAAGATTTGAAGACAGTTTGTGTAGAAGAATGGGCTAAAATCACTCCTGAGCAATGCCTCCTCCTATTTTCTCCACACAGGAGGCGTCTTGAAGCTGTTATTACCAACAAAGGCTTTTCTACTAAAAAAAAAATAAAAAATTGCCAAGCGTGTTCAATACTTATTCCTTGTGTCATTCCACTTTATATATTTACACATTTATATTTTTATATTTATTTGTGATGTTGGCATTATCGCGTTAATCGCCCATTAACCCTTCACCCCCATTAACGACGGCAAATTTTGTGATTGAGGTTTACAGCAGAAAGCGTGAACAGTACTTTTTTGGCCTAGCTGACCTCTGTACCAGAAGCCGCTTTGCAGCCTTAGACATTGGCCACACCATACAGACAGTGTGCAGTCAAACAAGCTGGATCACAGCTATGAAAATCTCCAAAACTCTGTCATGTTTAAGTTATCTGTCAGAGCTCTCACCTGGATAATTGTCACAGTCTCCACTAAAATTTTGCCTGGATGTTAGTTTAGAAGCTGGCTAGTAGTATAAACAGCTAAGTGCTACGGGTGTAGCTCGCTGCCAGCAACTGACATAGACACTCCGCCTGTTTCATCCTCATAGCTTTGGGTCAAACTGTCAGCAGGTGAGTAGCAGTCTAAAATTCTCAAGCTGTGTTCATAATGTCCACTCACTCCCACGTCATTTTTTTGCGGCGTGGTGGGTGACGTCAAGGGCAAGAGAGTTGTTTACTGTATGTTTTTACAGTTTTTCTGCTAAAAGGAAAATTGTTTCTGTTGTTACACAACAAGGTCCATTGCTTTGTGTTGAGCTGCTTAAAAGCGGTGAATGTTTGCTATGTGAGAAAGGGCAAGCTCCATTTCTGGCTGCTGGCTGGTTGTTGTTCAGTGATGTTATTGAGCCCTGTCATTCTGTTGTTTGCACATGCAGTAGTACTTCTGAGAATTTTCTGGAGAATATTCTTGGTAGTTTTTTTTTTAAATTATTATTTTGGATATGTTGAGAGCTTTAATAAACCTGCAGGTGAAGAAAGCAAGCATATTTGTCCACTCCCATGTTTATAACAGTATGAGGAACTCGATAAATTACCAACTTAAGGTACACTGTATCTGAATGGAAAAACATGCAAATAACATGTTATTAATCACAATTAACTAAAGATTCCAAAAGATTAATTGTGATTAAAAATTGTAATCATTCAACACCACTAATATTTATATACTTTTATATAGTTATATAACTTGTTTTGTGAACACAGTTGCCTTGATTGCTTTGTATGTATGGATTACTTGGGTTGTTATTTATATCTGGTGAAAATTTCAGGTCAATGGCTCTATCAGAAATATGTTTAATGAGAAAAATGTTGACGAGTTCAATACTTATTTTCCCCACTGTATTTAGTAATTGTGGAAAGGACTGGAGATGTGAAAGAAGCATTAGTGGGGTTGGCAGGCCATAGGCGTCCACTCTGCGGCTACAAGCATGCTGCCGGCTTTGCCTCTATTGTCTGTGTTTATGCTACCCTGATGGATTTGGATTTTGACTAAACAATGGATGAGACACTTGTACAAATATTTGAGACTTATTCTAGAGTGCCCCTTTTATATTTTATCAATATTTGAATGAATGAATGAATGAATGAATTTATTCAGTAATAATAATAAACACACATACAGTACAATAAGAACACACAAAAGAACAACCGAAAGGGTGTAGGCTGAGGCTAGTGCTTATACAGTGCCTACCCCGTTACAATTTTAAAATCATTCATTCATTCATTCATCTTCTTCCGCTTAATCCTTTTCGGGTCGCGGGGGCGGGGGGTGGCTGGAGCCTATCCCAGCATCTTTGGGCGAGAGGCAGGGTACACCCTGGACAGATCGCCAGTCCATCGCAGGGCCAACACAGAGAGACAGACAACCATTCACTCTCACAGTCATACCTAAGACAATTTAGAATCCCCAGTTTTGATGCCAATTAACCTAACTTGCAATCAATAACATAAAAATTTAAGTCTTACCCAAAATCAACAAAGAAAATCAAATAGAACAAGTAGACAAAAGAAAAAAACAAACAAACAAACAAACAAAAACCTTTAAGTTATTACAAATTTATCTCCTAGCATTTACAGTGAGATACTGGGAGATTTTCTCATCTTTGTTTTTTGAATTGCTTCAGAGTTGAACATGTTTTAATATTTTCAGAGAAACAGTTCCACAGTTTAACTCCAGTGACAGACATGCAATGATACTTTGTATTTGTTCTAACCTTTGGCTTATTAAAAACAGTTACCTCTTAGCTCACATTTGCTTTCCCTTTTTTTATACAGTCTCTGAGTATTAACAGGTAATTGGTTATTATTTGCTTTGTACATGATTTGAATGGCATTATAATCTACTAGATCTCTAAATTTAAAAGTATGTAATTGAATGAATATTGGATTTGTTGGTTCACGGTAAGGTTTCTTTGATACAATGCGTACAGCTTTTTTCTGTAGTAAAAAGATTAAGTTTGTGTTTGTTTTATATGTGTTTCCCCAGATCTCCACACGGTATGTCATAAAAGAAACTATCAGTGAATTATATAAAATGCAAAGAGATTTCTGACACAGGAGATCCTTAACTTTATACAGTACGGCAATGAATTTAGACATTTTAGTTTTGACATAATTTATGTTTGATTTCCAGTTTAGTTTGTTATCAACAATGACCCCTAGGAACTTGGTTTCGAAAACTGTATCAATTTCAACATTGTTTATTTTAATTTTTCTGTGATTATATAATTTGCGGTTTCGAAATATTATACATTTTGTTTTTCCAAGGTGAATAGATAATTTATTAGCAGTGAACCATTGATTGATTTGTTTAAGTTCATTTTCTACTGAATCCAGAAGCTGCTTAAGATTTTCTCCACTACAAAAAAAAAAAAAAAAAAAAGGTTGTGTCATCTGCAAATAAAATACACTTGAGCAATTTAGACACAAAACATAAATCATTAATATACAAAATAAACAGCAATGGACCAAGCACAGAACCCTGTGGTACCCCACACGTCATCTTCAGCAACTCAGTCTGTATTATTCACATGAACATATTGGTATCTGTCTTCTAAATAGCTGTGTAACCAGTCAAAAGCAATTGCTCTGATGCCATACTTATGTAATTTACTGAGGAGTAATTTATGGTCAACTGTATCAAATGCCTTTTGTAAGTCCAGAAATATTCCAACTGTGTATTCTCTTCTATCTGTTGCATCCGTAATCTGTTCAACAAAGTCCATGAGTGCCAGTAAGGTGATCCGGTTCATCCTGAATCCATACTGTTGTTCGCAGAGTATATTGTGCTTATCAATGAAATCATTTAGTCTCTTAAATATTTTTTCCAGTATTTTGGAGAACTGAGGTAACAAGGAGATAGGTCTGTAGTTTGACAATAAGCGTTTGTCACCAGTCTTATACAGAGGAACGACTCTTGCTATTTTCATATTCTTTGGAAATTATTTGGTTATCAGAAGCTGTCTGAAACTAATCAATCAATGGACAAAATACCCAACATTACCACAGCAGAAGGACCCACTTGCCTGCAGGAGGTGTGTCAGTGGTTATCCAATATCACCATCGCACGTTAGACTTTGATAAATATAAACAGGACTGAGCAACACTAAGATTTATTTTATTGTGCGAATAATAGTAAATACAGAATACCTAAGTAACTATTGAAAATGAATAGGACACCATGCTTCAGTGACCGTTTGTGAACCCTTGCTTGCTTTCTTAGCTAACTTACGTTTCTGTAGGTCTACTCCTTAGCTGTGCCATACTACGCAACATTACACAAATTTGTCCCTTATCTACCTAAGTCATGCATTAACTCTTCTGTACTTATCATTTAATTTTCATTGTACTTCATCATAGATACTGTTTGTTATTTAGCTAGATTTATTGAAGCTGTAGTGTCTGAACAACTGTCATGTTCAAGGAAGTCAATAAATATTCTGTATTCTTTATACATTTATGCTGTCTTACAGCATGCGTCACTTCATTTTTCCATAGATGTACAGCCGTGGACAAAATTGTTGGTACCCCTCTGTTAATGAAAGAAAAACCCACAATGGTCAAAGAGATAACTTGAATCTTACAAAAGTGGTAATAAATAAAAATTCTATGAAAATTAACCAGTGAAAATCAGACAATGCTTTTGAATTGAGGTTCAACAGAATTATTTTAAAAAACAAACTCATGAAACAGGCCTGGACAAAAATGATGGCACCCTGAACTTAATATTTTGTTGCATAACCTTTTGAGGCAATCACTGCAATCAAACGATTTCTGTAACTGTCAATGAGACTTCTGCACCTCTCAGCAGGTATTCTGGCCCACTCCTCATGAGCAAACTGCTCCAGTTGTCTCAGGTTTGAAGGGTGCCTTCTCCAGACGGCATGTTTCAGCTCCTTCCACAAGTGTTCAATAGGATTTAGATCCAGGCTCATAGAAGGCCACTTTAGAATAGTCCAATGTTTCGCTCTTAGCAATTCTTGGGTGTTTTTAGCTGTGTGTTTTGGGTCATTATCCTGTTGCAAGACCCATGACCTGCGACTGAGACCAAGCTGTCTGACACTGGGCAACACATTTCTCTCTAGAATACCTTGATAGTCTTGAGATTTCATTATACCCTGCACAGATTCAAGACACCCTGTGCCAGATGCAGCAAAGCAGCCCCAGAACATAACCTCCTCCATGTTTCACAGTAGGGACAGTGTTCTTTTCTTGGTATGCTTCATTTTTGTGTCTGTGAACATAGAGCTGATGTGCCTTGCCAAAAAGTTCCAGTTTTGTCTCATCTGTCTATAGGATATTCTCCCACAACCTTTGTGGCTTGTCAACATGCAGTTTGGCAAATTCCAGTCTGTCTTTTTTATGATTTGTTTTCAACAGTGGTGTCCTCCTTGGTCATCTCCCATGAAGTCCACTTCGGCTCAAACAACGACGGATGGTGCGATCTGACACTGATGTACCTTGACCTTGGAGTTCACCATGAATGTGTTTAGAGGTTGTTCTGGGCTCTTTTGTTACCATTCGTATTATCCGTCTCCTCCTGCAGCCACGTCCAGGGAGGTTGGCTACAGTCCCGTGGATCTTAAATTTCTGAATAATATGTGCAACTGTAGTCACAGGAACATCAAGCTGCTTGGAGATGGTCTTATAACCTTTACCTTTAACATGCTTGTCTATAATTTTCTTTCTAATCTCCTGAGACAACTCTCTCCTTTGCTTCCTCTGGTCCATGTTTAGTGTGGTACACACCATGTCAACAAACAGCACAGTGACTACTTGTCACCCTTTAAATAGGCCGACTGACTGATTACAAGTTTGTAGACACTTGTGATGTTAATTAGAGGACAGATCTTGGTTGAACATGTCCCTATGGTCACATTATTTTCAATCTTTTCTAGGGGTACCATCATTTTTGTCCAGGCCTGTTTCATGAGATTGTTTTTTTAAAATAATTCTGTTGAACCATAATTCAAAAGCATTGTCTGATTTTCATTGGTTAATTTTCATAGAATTTTTATTTATTACCACTTTTGTCAGATTCAAGTTATTTCTGTGACAATTGTGGGTTTTTCTTTCATTAACAGAGGGGTACCAACAATTCTGTCCACGTCTGTATGTGAAGACTTATAGCCAGAAAACAAAATGCCCAATTAAAGGAATTGTGCAGGGAATTTAATGATCCTATGTCGTTCACTATGTTAGAAATTATGAATAGAATCTTTTATGATTGATATTCACAATAGTGTTCTATCTTGCACTTTGGGGAGTGGGAGCTGTTCAGTTACCATTACACAATTAAATAAATTTCACTAAGCGTGCAAAAAAAACCCCAAAGGTTTATTTATATAGCACTTTCATTACAAAAAGTTGTAACACAAAGTGCTTCACATATCTAAATAAAACAAAATTAACCCCCCCTCACACACACACACATACACCCACAGACACGCAGACACACGCACAAAGAAACTTTTGTCTGTGTAAGATTTATGGCTGGGCACCGAGGATCCAAGTGTTGAAGCACCATCACTAAGAAGCCAACACCAGCAGGGAATGTGCCAAGTCCATGGCTCCATGAACACCCCTTCCAAAACTGCCAAAGCCCAATCTGAGGGGTCGACACCGCAAGTGCGGCACTGCAGCGCACGATCCC
The DNA here is from genome assembly GCA_020510985.1 of Pholidichthys leucotaenia. Classification (NCBI taxonomy): domain Eukaryota; kingdom Metazoa; phylum Chordata; class Actinopteri; order Cichliformes; family Pholidichthyidae; genus Pholidichthys; species Pholidichthys leucotaenia. The sequence continues at coordinate 238,566,698 of CM035845.1, forward strand.
CTCAGCTTGGCAGATGAGGGCAATCACAGACCAGCGTCCTGTAGCCAGAAAACAGACACAATTCCCCATGGGAGGGCTCCTATGATGGTTCATTTATTCCCTTTGTCATCCACTTTAATAACTTGTTTTGTGAACACAGTTGCCTTGATTGCTTTGTATGTATGGATTAGTTGGGTTGTTACTGATATCTGGTGAAAATCTCAGGTTAATGGCTCTATCAAAAATATGTTTAATGAGAAAAAATGTTGACGTGTTCAATATTTATTTTCCCAGCTGTACATATTTGGACACTGACAAGTTTTGTTAATTTAGCAGTTCACCAAATCATATTCAAGATATAGTAATATAACCAAAATGGGCTTAAATGTCAAGGTTCCCCGTGTGCCATTACGCGGCCCATGAGGGAAGGAATGAAAAACCCAATTGCTGGAGTATAACGTGCACTTTATTAACATAAAACACAAAATAACTCGTCCAGTAATGACCACGCTAATTACAGAAGGTTGGGATGATGAGTTTGAGGCCACCAGACATACAAGGAGGCCTCCTGGATGCTCAACTGCCCGGGGAAGGGAAAGCCTATTGCTGCAGAGCTGCTGTAGGCACGGGGAGAAAGGCTGACATTTACTTACGGTGCAGGAGCGATCTGGGGCTGTCCGTGCAGTCTGGTGGATGAGAGGTAAACAGGCTGAAGATCATCCATAGGGAGTGGATTCAAACAAACACAGAGGTATGCGCTGCTCTGCTTGAAGCTGAATGCTCCGATGGTCTCTTCCTACTAACGCAGCGTTTATGTAATAATGATACTAACGAGGGAAGAGACTGCCGGTGTGAGGAAGCATGGGCTGAACATAATAAATCCCAGGTGTGTGTGAGCGAGTGTCTGAGCGTGCGAATGGGAATGAATGGAGTGTGTGTGTATGTGTGTGAAAACACCCAGTAACGAGGCACAGCTGATGGTACTGACAGGAGGGGGCGTGCCCGAGCTGTCAGGGAGCGAAGGCCCAAATAGCTCCCTGAAGCACCAGATGGAAAATGGGGCAAAATAACCACAAGTCAGAACTGGGTTTGGAACCACCAAACCCAGGTTCATGATACTTAAAGTTCAGACTCTCAGCTTTAATTTGAGGGCATTCCCATCCAAATTGGAGTTACGGTTTAGGAATTCAAGCATTTTTATACATAGTCTTCTAATTTCAGGGCCTAAAAAGTCTTTGGACAAATAAACATTACCAGAAATAAAATGTTAATTTTTAATACTTTTTTGAGAATCCTTTGCAGGGAATGACTGCCTGAAGTCTGGAACTGTGCAGGACTGAGGTCTGTTTTAGATGTAGAAGTTTTGAATTATCCTATATCACTAAGTTATATTAGTGTACAGTGGATATAAAAAGTTGACACACCCCTGTTCAAATGCCAAGTTTTTGTGATGTAAAAAAAATGAGACCAAGATAAATCATTTCAAAACTTTTTCCGCCATTAATGTGACCTACAACCTGTACAACCCAATTGAAAAACAAGCTGAAATCCTTTAAGGGGAAAAAAAATTCAATAACCTGTTTGCATAAATATGCACACTGTTAAACTAATACTTTGTTGCAGCACCTTTGGCTTTTATGAGAGCACTCAGTCTTTTTGGCTAGGAATCTATCAGCATGGCACATCTTGATGTGGCAATATTTGCCCACTCTTCTTTGCAAAAATGCTCCAAATCTGTCAGATTGTGAGGGCATCTCCTGTGCACAGTCCTCTTCAGATCACCCCACAGATGTCCGATCGGATTCAGGTCTGGACTCTGGCTGGGTCTTTCAAAAACCTTAATCTTCTTCTGGTGATTCCACTCTTTTGTTGATTTGGATGCGTGCTTTGGGTCATTGTCAGGTTCAGGTTCATGCTTCACTGTAGATATGGTGGTTTTTTTGGGGGGGAGGTTTGTGAGCGGTATTGTGTTTGCGCCAAATATACCTTTTGGAATTTTGGCCAAAAAGTTCAACCTTGGTTTCATTGGACCATAGCACATTTTCCCACATCCGTTTGGGAGATATCAAATGTTTATTTGCAAAATGCAGCCAGGCTTGGATGTTTTTTTGTCGTAAGATAAGGCTTCCATCTTGCCACCCTAGACGGGAGTCTGTTGTCACATGTACTAAACAGCCAGTAGTTGCTAGAAATTTCTGCAGCTTCTTCAATGTTGCTGTCAGCCTCTTGGCAGCCTCCCTGACCAGTTTTCTTCTCATCTTTTCATCAATTTTGGAGGGACATCCAGTTCTTTGTAACCTCACTGTTGTGCCATATTTTCTCCACTTCGTGATGACTGTCGTCACTGCTTTCCATGGTATATTTAATGCCTTGGAAATTCTTCTGTACCCTTCTCCTCACTGATACCTTTGAACAATGAGATCCCTCTGATGTTTTGGAAGCTCTCTGTGGACCATGGCTTGGGCTGTAAGACGTGACTACAAAAATGTCAGGAAAAGCCTACTACAACAGCTGAACTTTATTTGAGGTTAATCAGAGGCACTTTAAATGGTGGCATATGTGTGCTGACTCCCATTTAACATGAGTTTGAATGTGACTGGTTAATTCTGAACACAGCCACATCCCCAATTATAACAGGGTGTGCATAATTATGCAACCAGGCTACTGTATGTTTTTGATTTTTTATTTTTCCCCTTAAAAGATTTCAGTTTGCTTTTTCAGTTGGGTTGTACAGGTCATAGGTCAAATTAATGGTGGAAAAAAGGTTTGAAATTATTTATCTTGATCTTTTTTTTTAAGTACAAAAACGTGGCATTAGAACAGGGGTGTGTAGGCTTCTTATATCCACTGTAGTAGTACTTGAAGCTATCCTGAAAGCTGTATATTAAGAAGTATAACATCATTATCAATTATTTTGACTTTGTTTCATTTCAACAAATCCTCTATGAGCCAAAATAAACTGTTACAAGTTGCATCACATGACAGTAAATAATATGCCTGCAAGCTTCCAACAGCTGTTAGCAGCAAAACCAGAAAGTTTGTTTTCGCTCGTCTTCAGCTGTCAGCTCAAATATATAAATCAATCTGAGAAGCCAGTTGCTACGCAGCCGATTGCTGTTTCATAACAGGCTCGTCTTGCTTAGTCAGACAGCTTCTTTCCCCCTCCCTCTGTTCCAGTCTCTGCCTTCCTACCCTGTTCCTCCTTTCTTCTCTCACTCCATCTTATTTTGTCTCTTTCCTTTTCACTGCCCTCCTTTTGATTCCTTTCATTCCATCACACTCCTCTCAGCTTGTGTAATGGCACTCTCTGGGGTTTAGATCCGATCATTGGAGATGATGTCAGCAAGCCTCGCTGCAGCTTTATGTGATGTGTGCATCTTGATATCTAGTAGCTTGGTGTAAATATATCTGTGCTGCTGGCAAAGCAATAGCTAGTTATCTGTGATGTTAATAGGAGGAGCGGGCCAAAAAGCTAGGGAAAAATAATTAAACTTTCGCCAGCTCCAGTACAAGGAAGGAGCCGTGTGCCTAAGACAAACACACACACACACACACACACACACACACACACACACACACACACACACACACACACACACACACACACACTCCAACAGTGGCAGTGATATTTAGATACAGCAGGGTGCAGTCGTTCTGTTCTCTGAGCCTTGGAAGATTGCGATTGGTGGTGCAGCGGACTTCAAGGCAGTGGATGTCTCCCCAGGGACAGAACCATGTGACAATCTCTGTGTATGTATGGGTGTGTGCGTGTGTGTGTGTGTGTGTTCATGTGCATGTGAGCAAGAGCAGCAACACCACATGATGGAATGTGGGTATTTATCTGCACGAAAACCTGCCACAAATGTCAAATGTGAATCGCCTGCCTTCTGGTCAGGTGACACACAATGTTTCTAGCTGGCTTGTCAGTCCATCAGAGGCATCATCGTGAGGCCGTTTTGTTATGTCAGAATAACATGAGACCGGAGCCACATTCAACTGAGCACCGAACTAACTTTATTATAGAAACACAGCTCAATATATTCCCAGCCATAGCCCGCCTGACATCATCACCCACAACCCCCCGGCCAGGCTACGGCAAGCCCCAACTGTCAAATCCCCACACAACACCCCCCCCCCCCCCCCCAAAAAAAAAAAAAAAAAACACAAAGAACCCCCCAGAACATGAGTAACAAACACTGTTTCCCTTTTTTTTTTTTTTTTTTTTTAAATGAACAGCCAAAACTCAGTCAAGTAAGTGGGCATCTGGGTAGACTACCAGAATGCCCCTTCGTGTTGGGGCGGATTATTCGTCAATGCCGCCTTCAGAGCATAGTCGTCCAGGTACCTGGGCCTCTGACATGTTCTAGCCGAGCGTCCCCTAGAAGGTGAGCCTGCTCCAGGCACCGTTGGCCGCACCTGCGTGTCCCTAACCTCCCATCCAATGAGTCCCAACCCACATCAGTCCGTTCCGCCGTAGTTCCTGGACTCTATGCAGGCAAGGACTTCCTGAGTCAGCTGGAGTGCCACCGTGACCCGTCCGAGAGCTCGAACGTGTCCTGGCCCCACCGCCTCATGATCTGTAGGGGCCCCATCCAAACAGGCTGCAACTTAAGTGTGTGGTTGGGATGTTTCACCCAAACCCAATCCGACACTTCCAGTCCGTGGGCCCTCACCCTGAACTTCCTGTTGAACTGTCGGTTCATCTTTCGTTGTTGGGCAGCGAACCGGTCCTGTGGAGGGTCCGTGCTCCCTGGAGAAGGGGTCGTGGGTGGTTTCAGTCAGCCCAAAGGCAGGTGGAGTTCGTGCCCCATCATGAGCTTCACCGGGGAGCACCCTGTCGTAGTACAGGCCATTGCCCTGTAGTGGAGGAGTGTGCTCTGGATGGCATCCAGAAATGTTAACCCATCCGCCAAGTGAGCTCTCAGCCCGTTTTTCAGAGTCTTTTTGAAATACTCCACACCCCCAATGGCTTGGGGGTGATAGAACACGGTTTTGATGTGTTCCACGCCCTGAACGTCCAAAAACTCCTCAAATGCTCCAGAGGTGAACTGTGGGCCATTGCCTGTAGTGATGGCGTCCAGGACCCCCCATCTGGTGAACAGTGACGAGAGGAAACCCATAACCACATCCGCCTTGACTCAATTAGTGGGCAACACCTCCGGCCATTTAGAGAACAGATCGTAGACCAGAAGCAGAAACCGGCTGTTCGGGGGTGCTGCATACAATTCGCTCCAGATGTCTAATTGGATGTGCTTCCAAGGGCACTCCAGGTATGGTAATGGTTGCAGGGGTGGGGAGGTGGTCCGCAGGTCTTTCCACTCTCCAAGCGCGGGACAGTTCTTTACCATAGTTTCAATGTCCTTATCAATACCAGGCCACCAAACTGAATCCTTGCAATGCTGCTTCACCCTGACCACGCCCAGGTGACCCCCATGGAGCATTGCCAGAATTAGTGATCTCAGAGACACCGGGATCAACGTGCAGTGTCCCCTTGCTACACACACACTGTTCCAGCAGTTCAGTTCATCCCTAAATTTGTGAATAGGTCCCAGCTCGCCCTGTACTTTTGCAGGCCAACCCTCCCTGATGACCGAGCACAGTTGCGACAACGTGGAGTCCCGTTCTGATTTTGTCCGGAGCTCCTGGAGGGATTCCATATCCCACAGGGGTCCGTGCAGTGTGTTGATCAGATCTGCCTCCGTGGGATTGTCAGCGTCGTCATCTGGTTGCACGGTGTTGGTCGTGGCATGGGACAGGAGGTCCACCACTACGTTCTCTTTTCCAGGGGTGAACTGGGTAGTAAAGTTGTAGGCCCTCAGCCGTTCCGTCCACCTGTGGATCCGTAGGGGTCTGTGTTCCGAGCCCGTCATCTCCAGTAGTGTTGTCAGCACCCTGTAGTATTATTTAATTTGTAATTATGATCAGGTATAAAGATTATTTAATTTGTATTAAAAGTGTATGTGTGTGGGGACAGATGTTTGGTCCGTCACCGCAAACACTCGTGCCTAGAGAGTAGCGCACTCATTTTGGAGGCACCAGCTCAAGATTGTGAGCAATTAATTATTAATTAAACTTTATACCTGGTAAACAATAGATTAATTAATCAGTCTCAAAATATTAGTGAGTTCTACTGGGGCTCAGAACATCAACAACTTCTCTCATTTTACAGATTTATTTAAATGACATCACATTCAAATGATTTGTAAGCAGTAAAATGATCAACATTAATCATCACATTACTTGTATCTGGGATAATGAATAACCGAACGTGAGCACATCTGTAACCATGGAACTTTAGCATGAATTTGGAAGCGTTGAAATGAAAAATTATTTATAATATTGGACGCAAATTTATGAAGAAATTATAACTAATTATAGGAAAAATTCTGAATTATTCTGGAAAAGGAAAAATGTAATTTTAATGAAAAGAGAAATATTAATCCTCTTTAATTCTGCATCTTTTCAGATTTTTGAATTATTTCCAAATTTTGGACAGGCCATTCAGCAGGTGGAACAAGGAATATGGCTCACATGAATCCTGGTTGAAGTTCTGTTGTTGAGATGATCCTGATATCTGCCAGCAGTTATTTGAACAAAGTTCAGTCACAGGCTGATATTTGACGACAATGATGAGGCTTTTACGCTCTGCCAGTGGGAAGCTCTTGTTAGGGCAACTTTCAAAGTCCACAGTCACAAGATGAGATTTTGACAATATCAATCACAGTTGGAGCTTAGATCAGGTGACGTGTGGCTGCATCTTCTCCTTCTTCGTTGGCAAGAGGCTTTCTTCCAGGGTCTGGATAAACTTGGAATATACTGTATATTAAAAAAAAAATCTGATCCAAATAGCAGAATCTTAGAGAAATTAAGATAAAACTCGAGCAACAAAGACACACATAGAGTTGGCTGAAATACCTTTCAGTGTGATGACGAATGGTATGTCCTTTGAAAAACACGGTGAGTTTAAAGAAAGTTTAACAGGATAAAAAGCTAGAATTAGAAATGCCTGTGAAGCATTGAGTTTCACTCCATATAACAAAGTTTGAGCTCAAGAAAGAAAGTAATTGATTACCAGACATTTAAAGAAAAACATTAAAACACACAGACGTTTACACAAACACGACAATAGAGGATCACAAGAATCTGAACTGAAAAACACTCGATCTGAAGGAGGGCATCTCTCTGCTTATCACTCAAACAACTTTCGTGGGCTTCTGGGGATTGACAGAAGCCAAAGCCAATAGTTTTCCTTCGTGGGTGGGTTTTATGAACTTTAGTCCAATGAACAAACAGTCCTTTGTCTGTAACAACCAATAATATTGAGAGAGCTGTTGCTAAGCAGAGACTGGTGGACACCAGCCATATGACTTAAGGAACATTTTGGCAACCTGATACACACATCTTAATGCTGAAAATTCATCAATATACTTATGCATAAAATGTAAGCTACTTTAGTGATTCGTGACTAACTTCAGTGGGCATGCAACCTTTAAACTAGTGCTTTTAAATTAACATGCAAGAATAAAATTCCTTTAACCTTCCTCTTTTAACATGCACATATTTAAAATCAAGGATTAACAAGCATTTCAAACTCAAATGATTGTCCACACCGAATGGTAGACCAGAGTCCAATTGCTTTTCCATGGTGTCCTGGAAATTGTCCTGAGGAATGAAACTAGGAAAGAGTTTAATGTTCAGTCAAAAACTTGGTTCAGCATGTAAAGTCAAAAGTGAACGTCTATTCCAGAAACGTCCACAAGGGGTAGTGTTGAGCTGTGGATAATCCTAGGGCCTTATTAAGTGCATTTAAAGTTTATAGGATGCCTATTCTTTGTCAATGTTTTATTAACCCATAAAACAGTCTGGAGGAAGAGAGTTTCCAGTTTATTTATGACATGAACTAATCTGTTCCTTGCACGAGATGGAATCCTTATCTCTTGTACCTCTTTACACAGGAATGTGTTCTCCACAGTGGTTCTGAGATGAAAAAGTAATTCTTGACTGGCCTTCTTGAGTGAAACAATGTCTTTAAGATGAAGAAAAATTTTATAGTTTATCACCAAGGGGAGTTGATGCTACAGCCTGGTGGTCCATCCGCAGTGTGAAGTGGCGCCCGTAGAGGTAGATGTGCACCATTGACACACCCAGACACAGGCGAGCACTTCCCTCTCATCCACGGCATATTTCTGTTCAGTCTCTGAAAGACATCTCGACGCGAATGCCACTGGGCGCTCGGTACCATCTTGCACCTGAAACATAACCACCCCCACTGCCGAACCAGATGCATCACAGGCCACAAAAGTCAGCCGTTTTGGATCAAAGTGAGCCAACACTGGAGGAGAGGTGAGTTGGGACTTCAGCCTCGTGGCCGCCGCTGAGCAGCCAAGGGCCCACTGCCATGATGCATCCTGTTTCAGAAGAACCCGGAGCGGTTTGATTGTATCTGGATAATAGGGAATAAGACGTCCATAACTGTTCACCATGCCCAAAAACAAGGAAATTTGTGCAGGTGTCATGGGATCCGGGAGACACAGGACCACCTCCACATTTGAGTGCAGGGGCATCAGCCCCTCGGCCGCAAGCCAGAATCCCACAAACTCGATGGAGTTCACCGTGAAAATGCACTTTTCCCCGTTCAATGTGACTCTGTGCTCCTGTAGCACCTCTATCGCTCATCCCAAATGACCATTGTGCTCCTCCTGCGATGCGCCATGGACCACAATGTCATCCAGGTACGCCACTACACCCTTGAGGCTGGCCAGAATCATGGACATGACCTTCTGCAAGCAGCTAGGCACTGAGCTCAGACCAAAAGGCATGCGGGTGTACCTGAAAACGCCCATGTGGGTCATGAATGATGTCAGGTTCCTGCTGGCTGGGTGAAGAGGCACTTGCAGGTAACCCTGGCAGAGATCCAGTTTTGTGAATACCCTTGAGCCGCTGAATGTTGCGGTGAGTTCTTCCATCGCAAGGGAGATGGTATTTGTGTGGCACAATCCATCCGAAGGTCAATACACAGCTGGATGCCTCCTGTCTTTTTCCTGGCCACCACGATGTTTGATATTGAGGGTGAAGCATCCACCCTCTCGATGATGCCAGCTTTGAACAGTCTGTTCAGTTCTGCAGTGACACTGTCCTGCAGAGTGAGAGGAAGCTGCCATAATGGTTGGATTTTCGGTGTCATGCTTGGATTGATGAGCGGGCGGTGGTAGAATGCCTTGATGCATCCAAGCCCACAAACAACGCTGGCCAGCGGACATGGCATTCGGGGAACACCGTCAGCACCGTTGAGCCCTCTGGGTCCATGATGGAGAATCCCAGTTCACCCAGCACGTCGATTCCCAGGAAGTTGGCTCCCTGGCAAGAAACCTGGAAGGTGAATGTGGGAACGATCTTTAACCCACATTTCACCGAGAAGCTGACTGTGCCCGCCATTTCAATCTCAGCATGACCATAGCCAAACACTTTCACCGCTCCTGCATTGGTGGTTTTGCCCGGGAAAAGTCTTTGCAATGTAGCCATACTTAATAAGGACTTACTGGCTCCCGAGTCCACCATAAGTGGCAGATCAACTCCGTCCAGCTGTAGGGGGCACCACTTTAATGGTCCCTTCTTTGCACCCGCTACACACACCTGTGTCATGCTCTCAGGCTCAGCTGCCGATGGCTGAGTAGCAATGGTGCAGGCCTTGTCCTGTGCCACAGTCCACTGCCTTTTGGGGGTCCGCCCCGAAGAATTAGCTACATTGCTAGCGGCCAGACTTGGAGGGAAAACTTGAGTAGCTTCATTCTCTTTAGCTAGCACTGGCAGGCCCAGCTGGGCGGTGGACTCAATCCACCTTCTCAGTTCAACCACCTTCTCTAGCGTGAGGACGTCCGCAGTGAGCGTCAGCTTGTCTCACGGTTGTTCATACCGTGAGCTAGCTTGTCCCGGACTAGCTCCTCCTTGATAGGCCCAAAGGCGCACTCGCTTGCTAAGCCACAGAGTTCCATAGTGAAGGATTGGGTGGACTCACCAGCTCGCGGTTGGCAGTCATAAAATTTATATCTTCGTGCTGTGATGTTGGAAAGGTCCCTGAAGAAATAGTCAATTTAGTCCAAACCTTTCTTCAGTGAGCTGCTGCCACCTGGCAAAAAAATATCCATTGGCCCTCCTCATTGAGGCAGTGAACGAGTAGGCTCCTCCATCTCTCTTCGTCGGCCCTGCTCAGTCCGGCCGCGGCCACATACACTTCGAATTTCTCCCGCCAGCGGCCCCATGATATGGTTGGCATGCCCAGAGACTGTAAACATGGAGGTGGCGGTCTAATACACGCTCCCATGGTTTATTCTCATGGTTTACTCACCAAAATGTTATGTAGGAATAACATGAGACTGGAGCCGCATTCAACTGAGCACTGAACTAACTTTATTATAGAAACACAGCTCAATATATTCCCAGCTGTAGCCGGCCTGACATCATCACCCACAACCCCCCGGCCAGGCAACGGCAAGCCCCAACTGTCAAATCCCCACACAACACGTTTGTCTCAGCTTTTAACATTCGATCTATTTCTGTACACTTTTTAAAAGAAATGTGTAGATCTTGCCAAATATCCTGTTATGCTTCATGTCATGTGCTACAATTGCTGCTGCTACTGAACGTTAAACATTAGGTCAGATAAATTATATTGCAAAAGTTTTTTTTTTTTCTTTTTCAAAGCAGGTATTCTAATATAAAAACACCTGGCAAACAAAGGTGGTATTGACCGTTAGGGCACTCAGGCTGTTTTGGCATTATTCACAATGAATCCTGCTTCTGGCACTGATGTGTGCCGTGTGTGCTCTAAAAGGGTTAATGTTAAACTCGAGGACTAGAAGCATTAAAAAAAACAAAACAAAACCAAAAAAAAACTTTATGGAGTATACTCTTTTTTTTGTGAAATCATGGACATTCAAATTATAGTTACGGTGCTTTAAAATACACACTTCACAAATGCTGCATATACTGGGAAAAGTACCAAGCAGCAGTGCATGCTCCTCGAAGGATTTTGGCTTAGTCTTCTACAGGTTTACTGAAGTAAAGGTCAAGAATCTAGACAAAGTTCTAAATGGTCTCCTTGCATTTGTTACAATGAAAATCAAAGAATTGAAGTTGCTGCTGTCTAGTAAAATCTTTGTTTTTTTTTTTAGTTTTTGTATGAACTCATTCTATTGGTCGACCTTTATGCTCATGCTACAACAGGAATGAGAGGTGAGGAGGCTCCCCGGAGTGAATCAGTCTCCCTGGAAAACCAGGTGCTTCAGTTCCTTGATAGTAGAAATATAAAGGTCGAAGCAAATGCAATTTCAGCCTGTCATACTTTACCCAGAAAGGATAATAACACAAAGAAATCAATTGTGATACGTTTTGTGAACAGAAGGGTAAAGAATGACATACTGAGGCAGGCCAGAAAGCTACGGGGAACAGAAGTTTACCTAAATGAACATCTAACAAAAACTAATGCTGAAATAGCACGGCAAGCACGGATGCTGAAAAGACAAAATAAGATACAGGCAACATGGACAAGAAATTGTATAGTTTGGATCAAACTAAATGGAACACCTGAGGAAGCAAAGAGTATAATAATCAGGGAGATTACTGACTTAAATAAATATAGATGAACACTGATTAAGAAAATTACGAGACTATGATAATCCATATCCACACATGGCAAGAATAGTTCTTTTGACATACCATGTCAATGTCCTTTAAAAAAAAAAAAGAAAGAAAGAAAAAAAAAACTAAACAAAACAAACAAAAAAACTAATGACTGACTTGAGTAGACATCAATTATCCCCAGTCGGAGGAAGTCATTTGACACAGAGTGAGGAAATTCAAACTCTGAAAATATGCCATTATGCTGAACATAAACTACAAGAGATGGAGAATGATATTGATCCTGATAACCACTTTTTCAATAATATTCATAATCATTGTGAATATTACACTGAAAAGCAATTCAAAAGTTAAATGCAACTAGATGGTAAACTATCAATAATACACTTCAACAGCAGAAGTCTTAATAAAAACTTTCCACAGATTCAGGACTATTTAAAACTGCTAGACAGAAAATTTACAGCCATCACAGTCTCTGAAACTTGGCTTAATGAAGAGCAGGCTCCCCTGATGGCAATAGAGGGATATCAGATGTTTCATATTAACAGATCTCAAAAAAAGGGTGGTGGTGTTGCACTGTATATTGATGACCTGTATAGGTGTAAACTTGTAAATGGAATGTCCTTTGCACTACCAGGGATTTTAGAATGTGTTACTGTTGAGATTGACCAAGATAAAACAAAAAATCTAATTATAAGTTCTATATACAGAACGCCGGGAACTTGCATTGAGACATTCAGAGACAAATTAGTCGAGCTGTACAATAATATTACTAGTAAGAAAATGGTAGTAATTTGTGGAGATTTCCATATTGATTTACTAAATCCATATCAACAAAATGTAATTACAGAGTTCATGAATTCTATGTACAGTATGAGTCTATATCCCACAATAACACATCCCAGTAGAATCACAGTTCACACTGCTACACTTATCGACAACCTGTTTGTTAATATTATTGATAAGAAAATAGAAAATGGATTATCGATAAATGATATAAGTGACCATTTGCAAACCTTTGCACTTATCCATGGCCACACGGAGGCCAATACAGAAAAAAAACTTAAAATCGTTCAGAAACAAATCACAAAATGCAATCAGTTCTTTTAAAGAAGACTTGCTGAAGCAGGACTGGACAAAAGTCTATGTATCAGATGCAAATGAAGCCTACAACGCATTTATGAACATTGTAACCACTCTTTATGAAAAAAAAAAGTCCATTAGTAAAGAAAAAGCTTAAACATAAATTTGTCGATAAGCCATGGTTAACCAAAGGATTACAAAAGGCGTGTAAAAAGAAAAAAAATATTATATAAAGCTTTTCTAAAGAAAAGGATAAAAGAAGCAGAGCAGCGGTATAAAACATACAAAAATAGGTTAACATATATAATGAGATTTAGTAAAAGAAACTATTACAGTAAAGAACTGGAGAAAAACAGAGACAATATTAAAAATACATGGACAATACTTAACAATATTCGTGGAAATAAAAAGAAATACAAGCTACCCAACCAATTTTTCAAAAAATAATACAACGACTCAGAGTGTTAATGCAGTTTCACCAGCAGATGAATTTAATAACTTTTTTGTTAACATTGGTCCTAATTTGGCTCGAGAAATACCCATTACAGCACCTACGGGTGATACAATAAGCAAAAACACTGCTATAAAAGACTCCATTTTTATAAAGAACACAGACGAGAGAGAAGTCATTGAAATTATTAAATCATTTAAAAGTAAGACATCTACGGACTGTGATGGTATTGACATGCTCTTAGTCAAAACTATTATCGAATGCTTAATGAAACCACTGACGTATATTTGTAACCTGTCTCTCCAACCAGGTATATTTCCCAATGCGATGAAAATAGCTAAAGTAATTCCGATATACAAGACGGGTGACAGAGGGGAACTTTCAAACTATAGACCAATTTCAGTATTGTCGCAATTTTCCAAGATATTTGAAAAAATATTCTGTGAGAGAATTGACAACTTCATAATGAAGAATAATTTATTGTGTGAGCAGCAATATGGGTTCAGACACAAGAGGACAACTGCATTTGCTCTAATGGAATTTATAGAAAAAATATCAACTGCCGTTGAAAATAAAGAGTATTCAGTTGGGGTATTCCTGGATCTTAAAAAAGCATTTGATACAGTGGATCACAATTTATTATTAAAGAAACTACAAAATTGTGGTATTAGGGGGGTAGCACTGTCCTGGTTAAGTAGTTACTTAAAGAATAGATATCAGTATGTATGTGTTGGTAACAAAAACTCACAGTTTCTGAAGGTTACTAGTGGAGTCCCACAGGGTTCAGTTTTGGGGCCATTGTTATTCAATATGTATATAAATGATATATGTAAAGTCTCTGAAAAAATGGATTTAATATTGTTTGCCGATGACACTAATCTATTATGCAGTGGAAGCAATTTGGAACAATTTTTGGATACACTCGGAAAGGAATTAGGAAAGTTTAAACTGTGGTTTGATTCAAACAAATTAACGCTCAATTTAAGTAAGACAAAATTTATAGTTTTTAACAACCATCACAACAACTTAGTATCTAAACTCAGTGTAAATGGTGTAGAGATTGAAAGGGTATCTGAAACTAAATTTCTTGGAGTAATAATTGATAATTGTTCCTCTTCCGCCCTCCCAAGAGAGTAGACGCTTTTTCTTTCTCTCCTGCTCTGACTTTTTTCCTCCCCTCCCAACTACTGGATCCCAGCTTGCTGTTGTCTGTCTGCGTCTAACTGCGACTGTCGAAAAGAAATTATGGAGTTAATAAGCTGGGCTTTGAACACAATTGACACTATTTTTTCAACAAGGAAAAGTGCTCCGGGGGAAGCTGTCTGCCCCGCAGGAACGGCTCCAGCGGGCTATTTACGTGACACAGGTAATTGGAGAATCCTGTGTCTCACTAATCTCTCTATCGAAGATATTGAAGATTTGTTTATCTTCGTAATAATGGTGATCGGGATCTTTCTGATTGGGACTGGAATTGTCCTGGTTTACTGCAAATTGCTGAAGATGGATTCGACCTATCAAAATGCTGGCCAGGCGAGGTGCATCTGTCAAATTGAAAAATTGGAGAAGACCCTGATAGCGACAAATGGAGAACTGTCTCGGAAGGTGGATTACATCATGGTCTCGCTTAGGTCTTTCCACGATGGATTTAAAGCCCCGCAATGAAGGATTAAGTACTGAATCTACAGAAGAAATAAAAAGCCTTCTCTGTGATCAGTCCGATTTGGCTCAATTTCCCCATGAAAATTCCTCCTGGCTGTCTGCAGTCTGTGTTTTCAAAATCATCGAGCATAAGGCCTTGGACAGCCATCTGGACTCTGCCAAGATAAGGACTCGGCGCCAGCCAGACAAAACATCTTCTGCCAAGAGTCCTTGTTGTCTCTCTTATTATCATCAACACTGCTCAACACCGCACACACATTGATCCATGAACTGAATAAAGATACACACACTGCTCTCTTGTGTCTTGTGTCTTGTTAATCCTGTGTAGCGAATGTGAATCGAGAGCTTTTTTTTCCTTGAAATCTTAATATTAATTATGTAACCAGTATTTTGAATCAATGATTTTTTTGCTCCTTCCTATTGTTCCTCGTATTATTCTTATTCTCATGCTTGTACTCACTATCCTGTTGGCAGGCGCGTCTCTGATGCTGCCGCGTCACTGGAAATGCAGGTTCATTTTCTGTGTCAAGTCAAATTCTCTTGTATGTTATCAATGATCTGTTAATGTACTTGGCAATAAATCTTTTCTGATTCTGATAAACTGTGTTGGAAGTCACATATTAATTATATTAAAGGTAAAATATATCAATCGCAATACTACACAGAGCAAAATATTTGCTGATTCAACCCACATTATATACTTTGTATCATTCATTAATACTCCCATACATGACATATTGTACTGAAGTATGGGGGAATACATATAAAACAAACATATATCCAGTCTTTATGCTTCAGAAGAGAGCTATTAGAATAATAAACAAAGCTGCTTACAGGGAACGAACAAACCCACTTTTTCTTAAATTAAAAGCTCTCAAGTTGAAAGATCTGTTTGACTTTAAAACTGCCATAATAATGTTTAAAGTGAAGACTCTATCACTGCCCGCAAATATCCAAAAGCTGTTCCAAATAAGGGAGAAACAATATCATTTCAGAGGAACATGCATATTTCAAAAACCTTCAGTGAGAACTACCACCAAGCAACACTGTGTTTCAGTGCAAGGAGTCAGATTATGGAACGATTTTGGACCTGAATTAAAATCATGTACAACGCTTGGACAATTTAAACAAAAAGTAAAGGAAGAAATACTCCAAACATATATACAAGATGACATGTAAAATCACATAAGGATTGTCATATTCAGTCTGTGTTGTGTTGTTGCTTAGTTTTTTTGTCACAGTTTGTCTTAGCTTTGTTCCGAATTGTAATCGCTCTTGTTTTGTTTTTCTTTTGAATTCTTGGAAGGAATATGGGTGGGCAATATAAGCTGCGGCTTCAGCCATCACCCATTTCGGATAACTTATGTTGAACTGTATAATCAGAGGAGTTATTGTTTAATTTGACCTTGTTGGATTTTTTCCCCTTTGCTATATTATTCTGTTTCTTTTTAATCTTTACTTTTAATCTATCCGAAATAAAGATTCATTCATTCATTCATTCATTCAAACTCATGTCAAACCAATGATAACCATTAGAAAAAAACATGAATAAATTTAATAAGTGCTAAATCAATCAGAAAATATGGGGCTTTTTATCATTTTCTGCAAATTGTTTGTTTTGGATATACAGGGTTTGCACCTGACAGCACTGATTTGTTTCTGTTAAATTGGTGATGCTAGTTCTCTCTGTCTAGAAGTAAAGATGTTCTGTCATGATGTATTTGTTTTCTGCTCAATAATTCCATTGATCCTTTGTTTGTGTCATTGACACTGCACTCAAATCATACATAAATGACATTTTAAATTTAAATCAGATATTTTTTTTCATGTTTGTGTGTTTTAATCAGAACTGAGAACAATGACACTGTGAGGAATAATTTAAGTATGCATGTACCCAGTGTGAGAGCCCCTGTGTAGGTAGCTTGCTGTGTCTCTGTGTGGATTGTTTTCTTTCAGGTAATTGGTGGGGTGGCTTGTCAATCTGACTGAATGGGAGCGCCTGGCCCAATGTGCCAAGCCAGCCTATAAATTGTCACAATCTCCTTGACTTCAGACAGACTTCTGAAACACAGGTGCTGTTTTAGGCAGTTCCGTTGCAGTGATTATTTTGGATTTCATTAGACACTACTGTCATTCTTGCTTTGTGTAAATAGTTCATGTCACCAGATGAAACCCATTCATCTTGATCCTGCTCCTCTCCTCTTTTTGTCATGACTTTTGAACCAGTCATGACACCAGTAATACAGGGGCACAATATTGAAAACCCCCCAATTAAGTGTAAAAATTGTCACATAATAAATACAGTAAAACAATATAAACTTTTTTCTTTCCCTCTGAATGCAATAAATTAATCATCAGTGCTTTCAATATTCTTTATACTCATACAGATTGGTAAAGAGAATAGAAAATTTACACATTTCTCTTCCTAGTCAAAAACATGGGTACACCATAGATTTTGGCAATGGTAGAAAATTATTATTATGCCTCAGTGCAAAGCAATGTAGGCATACTGTGTTGATGCATCTGTATCTGTCTGTCTGTCTTTGTCTGTCACCAGGTTTTCAGCTCACCTAGTCCAAATCAAGTTGAACTCAAGGCTTCTATCATTGTATCAAAAAAAAAAAAAAAAAACTTCCGGCGCCACACGAGTCGGCTGCCTTTTGCAACAGCAGCTCAATTCTGAGGTTTTTTCTTTCTTTCTTTACACACTTTATACATCACGGACACACAGATCGCCCCAAAATGCCTCCCGAGCCGGCGGACGGAGCCACTGTTTACAGCAGGAGACGGTACAGCAGGGAACAGCTGCTTGGACTTAATCGCCACTCGGTGCTGACGAAAAAACTCGACGTACCGAGAGAAATAAGGTGAAAACGACGTGGTTGTCGGGCTGGTGTTAGACGGCGGACAAGGAGTATAAGGTACAGACCCACCTTCCCATCCGTTATTATGGGGAATGTACGCTCTATACTGGGAAAGGTAGATGAGCTAGCGGCTATCTGCCGTTACGATAGCACATACCGGGAGTGCTCTCTCCTTTTGTTTACTGAGACGTGGCTAACTGAACTAGCAGCAGATGCTAACATTGAGCTGGAGGGTTTCCACATGATAAGGGCAGACCGAACACCAGACAGTGGCAAAGCAAGGGGCGGTGGAGTGATAATGTATGTTAACAACAACTGGTGCAGACCGGGACATATCACTGTTAAACAACGTCACTGCAGCAAAGACATTGAGTTGCTAGCTGTTAGCATGCGGCCTACATATCTCCCGAGAGAACACTCACACGTGATCTGCATTGCTGTTTATGCAAATCCGACGGCGAACGCTGGGACAGCGCGTGACGTCATCCATTCAGTAACCAGCAGGCTGCAGACAGAACACCCAGACGCTCTTCTCCTCATCTCAGGCGATTTCAACCATGTTTCACTGTCTCCCATTCTACCCACGTTTACCCAGTATGTCACATGCCACACTAGAGACAATAAAACACTGGACTTATTCTATGCAAACACTAAGGAGGCATACACCTCATCACAACTCCCCCAACTCGGGAGATCGGATCACAACTTGGTTCATCTCCGGCCGGTGTACAAACCCCTAGTGCACAGACAACCCCCGGCCATGCGCACAGTGATGTTATGGTCTGAGGAGGCAATGGACACTCTAAAGGGCTGTTTTGAAGCCACCGCCTGGAAGCAGCTCTGCGATCCACATGGTGAGGACATCGATGGCCTCATTCACGCCTTCACGGGCTACCTCAGCTTCTATGCGGACTAATCCGTTCCCACCAAGACTATACGGTGTTGCTCAAACAACAAACCCTGGATCAACCCTGAGATAAAAACACTTCTGAGAGAGAAGAAGATGATCTTCAGGTCGGGGAACAGGGAGATGCTGAAGTCCGTACAGAGGGAGCTGAGGAGAAAGATCAGAGAAGGCAAGGACAGCTTCAGGAGGAAGATGGAGGACAAGCTGCAACAGAGCGACATCAGCGGGGTCTGGAGAAACCTCAAAACCATCTCTGGGCTCCAGAATACCTCCCCCCAGGCCATGGGGGGCAGGGAGTGGGCGAACAATCTGAATTTGTTTTTCAATAGGTTTGACCAACCGCCCTCCCCCCTGATTGCACAACAACCACTGCTGCCTGTAAAGACATCAAATCCTGCTGCCCACTCCCCACTCCACCAACACTCCCCCACTCCCAACACACAGCCCCCCATCCTGACCCTGACCAGGACCCAGGTGAGGACGGAGCTGAGGAAGATCAAAGCGAGGAAGGCGTCGGGACCGGACGGCATCAGCGCAAAGCTCCTCAAGTCCTGTGCAGACCAGCTGTGTGGGATTGTGACGTACATCTTCAACCTGAGCCTGAAGCTGGGGAGGGTACCACAGCTGTGGAAAACATCTTGTGTGGTACCTGTACCAAAAACTTCCCACCCCAAAGACCTGAACAGCTACAGACCGGTGGCCTTGACGTCCCACTTGATGAAGACCCTGGAGAGACTGCTCCTTGCTCACCTCCGCCCCCTGGTGGAACCAGCGATGGATCCACTCCAGTTCGCCTACCAGCATGGCATTGGGGTGGAGGATGCGGTGATCTTCCTCCTTCACCGTTCTCTGTCCCACCTGGAGAAGCCCGGGAATGTGGTGAGGATCATGTTCTTTGACTTCTCCAGTGCTTTCAACACCATCCAACCGATGATCCTGAAGGACAAGCTGCTGGGCGCAGGGGTGGACCAGCACCTGTCATCATGGATTCTGGACTACCTCACGAACCGGCTTCAGTTTGTGAGAACCCGGGACTGTGTGTCCGACATGATCATCAGTAGCACAGGGGCCCCCCAGGGAACGGTGTTGGCTGCCTTCCTGTTCACTGTTTATACTGCGGACTTCTCACACAACACAACACACTGCCATCTACAGAAGTTCTCTGATGACTCTGCGATCGTTGGCCTCATCTCCAATGGAGATGAAGCTGAGTACAGAGGGCTTATCCAGGACTTCATGGACTGGTGCCATCGGAACTGCCTCCAGATCAACGCGAGGAAAACTAAGGAGCTGGTGGTGGACTGCCGCAGGCAAGGACAACCCCTCACAGCACCAGTAAATATACAGGGAACAGACATTGAGATGGTGACATCCTACAAGTACCTGGGTGTTCATCTGAACAATAAACTAGACTGGTCACACAATACTGATGCACTCTACAAGAAGGGACAGCGCAGGCTGTTCCTACTGAGGAGACTCAGGTCTTTTGGTGTACAAGGGGCGCTGCTGAAGACATTCTATGACACGGTGGTGGCATCAGCCATCACTTTTGGAGTGGTCTGCTGGGGCAGTGGCATTACTGCAGCCGATAGGAAGAGACTGAACAAACTGATCAAGAGAGCTAGCTCCGTCCTGGGGCAGCGCCTTGATCCGGTGGAGGAGATAGGAGAGAGAAGGACGGTGGCTAAACTGTCATCTCTGCTGGAGTCCGAGTTCCACCCTATGCAGGACATACTGAATGCACTGAGGAGCTCATTTAGCAGCAGACTACATCATCCCAGGTGCACAACCGAGAGGTTTCGCAGGTCCTTCCTACCAACGGCTGTCAGACTGTACAACCTAAGCAGGGCTGCTCGCAGAGATAGCAAAAAGACGTAACAACCTAATAATTTTTTGAATGCAAAAGATGCAATAGACTTACACAATGGTCCCCTCCGGCATACAACTAGGAAAATACCGGTAGCTACGGAGGGTGAGAATATGTATGGGCACATAATCATACCATGTAGGATAACTAAGTAGACGGTTGTGCTGTTTCATCCCATCTAGCAACAATGCTCTGCACTGTGTGTGTTTATACATTTACATATTTATTCCATCTAGCTACAATGTTCCGCACTGGGTGTGTTTATGTTTATATTTATATATCTATATATTCATTCCATCTAGCTACAATGCTCCGCACTGTGTGTATATATCTACATATTATTCCATCTAGCTACATTGCTCCGCACTGTGTGTTTATATATTTACATATTTATTCCATCTAGCTGCAATGCTCTGTACTGTGTGTTTATATACTCATATTTATCCCATCCAGCTACAATGCTCTCTGTGTGTGTATATATATATATATATATATATATATATATATATATATATTTATAGTAATATGTACATATGTATATTAGCTGCTCTTGCTTTTTTTTTTTTTTCTTGCCTTCTGATTGTTGCTCTGAGTGTTGCTATCCCTGTGCTGTTGCAATCCTGGAATTTCCCCATTGTGGGGCTAATAAAGGATTATCTTATCTTATCACCATATTTTCTTGGCTTTTACTTGCCAGAATTTTGAGATAAGGCTTTGTTAAAATTAACAAACAAAAACAGAGTCTGACTCACCCACAATGTGAAAAAGTTGTATTAACTATGCCGGGCCAGTAGAGGTGGCAGTTATGGATGGGAGTTGATATGATTTTATTAATGTCAATGGCATTGTCGATTTTGCTTATCAGTCTGATTCTTTATCAATTCCCTTATCAATTCTTGATCAGTTTTTTTTTTGTGTGGAAAAAAGCAGGCCATCACAGGATTTCAGCATCGTTTCAGGAGTTTTGTTATTTTTCTGACTTTAAACAATGCTTCTTCTCTTAAAAAAGATACAATAAAATCAATTATACAACAGCTAGTTCTGACCAAGCAATTTATTTTGGACAATAGGGATTCTAGGAGTTACTATATTCCACAATAATTGCACTCCAATTTCAATGGATATGTATCGCTCCTCTTCAAAGGTGTTCATGTAACCATTAATTTCTAACAGTAATTTACTATCAACTCTCTGACAATTGCAGTACTGTTCAGGATACCTTAATTTTCACAGTGAGATGCTGTTTGACAAGAAATTATACATCCATGACGCGGAAGTCGCACAATGTGAAAAAATCTGTTTCCCTCTACCCTTGTATAAATGTCATTTTAAGTTCATTAAGCTATTTTACATCTATTTAAAAAATAAGCAGTGCTAGAGTTTGAGTTATTGTCTCGATAAACAAACCACAACATGTTTGTGGTGATGGACTGTTTGTTTCATTGGAAAATGTGAAGAAAAGTGTGCTAAATTGCTAGCATGCTAACTACTAGCTAGCTACTGGTGTTCCCACAACTGGCATTTTGATCTCCAGTCTTCTGCAGCACTGACACAACAGGCATGTTTTTTTTTTAAACACTTATTACTTTTGTACTTGACAATATTTAATTTGTTTACGTGTGTGAAATGACAATAGACATCTTCATGTTGATTGAGATCTTTAAAAAGTTACTGGCTACATTTAGAAGGGACAATTTTTTTTTTTTCTCAGCTGCACAAAATAACAGGTTAAATACACAAGTCAAAATGTTTTGTCCAGTATTGCTGTCATTTAATAAATTGTGCTGGCAGAACTGTTGTATAAAAGCAATATTACACTCAAGTTTGTTTCCGTATCATGAATATACTAATTCCGGATTTGATACTATCACAATGCAAAGTTACTATATTGATGATACCATATTCACACTTGTGTAATATTGCTTAAATATAAGACTGTAAACATGCTATCCTTAGAAAAAATAGGCATTTTTATCTTGTAACATTTATGTTTAAATGCTAAAAAGCAATATAAATAAAATCAGTATAAATATAATACTGAAGTGATTAGAAACAACTGCACAATTATATTATTTTAGCAATCAAAAAAAAAAATATATGCTGTACTTGGGTGTAATTTTTTCATGTTTTTTTTTTTTAAATATACAGTATATATGCACAGTGTGTATATACCTACATGCATAAAATACTCAATTGTAAATATACTGGTAAAACCTCAAGACATTGCTCAGTCTTGGAAGAAGTCTAGTTCAGTATTAATCTGTAACCTACATTACATGTACCACCTACCCAAACTGCAGCTGCTCTACAGTCATGAATGAATGCAAGCTTCTAAATACAAACTTCATTACAGTTCCATGAGCAGCTGGTGTCAGTGGGTTTTCCTGGCAAGGGCAAGCAGATTGGTGAAACCTGAGAGCTACCTGTTGCTGTCATCATCTAAAAAGAATAAGATACTACTTAAATATCAGGCGTTTTTAGTTTGGTTTTGTGAGTTAAAAAATGGATTAAACATAGCCTGCAAGGCTGCTAGCGCCGCGCTAATATTCTGCTACTAATAATAAGCTAATATTACAGTCACTAACGGAGGTATTGCTGTTTGGGAATCAGGTGTGGGTGCACTTCGTAGACTGTCAAACACATTGCAACCTTTCATCTTATCCCATGCTGCTGCGTCAAGAGATGTTTCAACTTGTAACTACTTAAGATAAGATAATATAAGATAAGATAAGCCTTTATTAGTCCCACAATGGGGAAATTCCAGGATTGCAACAGCAAAGGGATAGCAACTCTCAGAGCAATAATTAAGAAGATACGGCAGATCTAAATAACAGCAGTGGCTATACATACATACCCATAAATATATAAATATATATACAAAGTGTGGAGCATTGTAGCAAGATGCAATAAACAGCATAACCGTCTACTTAGTTATCCTACATAAGATAAGATAAGATAAGATAAGATAAGCCTTTATTAGTCCCACAATGGGGAAATTCCAGGATTGCAACAGCACAGGGACAGCAACACTCAGAGCAACAATCAGAAGGCAAGAAAAAACAACATCTAGCAAACATATGTCCATATTACTATAAATGTATATATATAGACACAGTGCAGAGCATTATGGCTGGTGGATGTGCAGCAGAAAGTCTAAGCTCTCTCTCCACGGATGCAGCGGGCCAGCTGGAAGTCTTTGGGCATGATGGTGACCCCCTTAGCGAAGAAGAGACCACCAGGTGGGTCTCGCTGGTCTCCTGCAGAGCCATGACGGCGAAACTCAGGAAACGCAGGACGGTCTTGAAGTCCTGAGCGATCTCCCTCACCAGGCGCTGGACGGGCAGCTTACGGATGAGCAGCTCCGTGGATTTCTGGTAGCGACGGATCTCTCTCAGAGCCACGGACCTGTGACGGCGAGGCCTCTTCACTCTGCCGGTGGCCAGAGCGCCTCTCCGAGCAGCCCTGGTGGCTAGCTGTCTCCTGGGGGGGGGCTTCTTCCTCCAGTAGATTTTACGGGCGGTCTGCTTGGTTCTTGCCATCGCTCTTTTTCATCGCTCTTTTGCATCTGTCTTATATTTCTTTCACGCCGCCTAAACTCCAGCCCGGCACCCGCTTCGTTTTCGCTACAGCTCCCGGTATGTCGAGTTTCCCATTAGCACCGGGCGGCGGCCAAGTGCTAGCTAGCACTAGCTCCTCCCCGCTGTAACGTCTCCCGCTGCAAACCGTGGCTCCGTCCGCCGACCCGGGAGACCCCCGGGGCGATCCGTGCGTCCATGATATATATACAGAGTGAAAGGTGTAGAAAGAAGAAGGAAGATAAAAAAAAAAGGCTGTTGCAACAGGCAGCCGACTCGTGTGGCGCCGCCGGTCCGGCAGAGCCGGAACCGGAAATAAGTACGTACATAGTATGAATATGTACCCATACATATTGTCACCCTCTGTAGCGACCGATACTGTCCTAGTTGTATATACTGGAGGGGACCATTGTGTAAGTCTATTGCGTCTTTTGCATTCAATACTATTAGGTCATCACGTTTTTTGCTATTTCTGCGAGCAGCCCTGCTTAGGTTATACAGTCTGACAGCCGTAGGTAGGAAGGACCTGCAAAACCTCTCGGTTGCGCACCTAGGATGATGTAGTCTGCTGCTAAATGAGCTCCTCAGTGCGTTCAGTATGTCCTGCATGGGGTGGGACTCGGACTCCAGCAGAGATGACAGTTTAGCCACCATCCTTCTCTCTCCTATCTCCTCCACTGGGTCAGGGCGCTGCCCCAGGACAGAGCTAGCTTTCTTGATCAGTTTGTTCAGTTTCTTCCTATCGGCTGCTGTAATGCCACTGCCCCAGCAGACCACTCCAAAAGTGATGGCTGATGCCACCACCATGTCGTAGAATGTCTTCAGCAGCACCCCTTGTACACCAAAAGACCTAAGTCTCCTCAGTAGGAACAGCCTGCACTGACCCTTCTTGTAGAGTGTGTCGGTATTGTGTGACCAGTCTAGTTTATTGTTCAGATGAACACCCAGGTACTTGTAGGATGTCACCATCTCGATGTCTGTTCCCTGTATGTTTACTGGTGCTGTGAGGGGTTGTCCTTGCCTACTTGTTACTTGTGTAACCATACGGCATGCTGCTTGGGTACGCTTCCGCTATTATCCCACAGTAGCTATGGTGTCATGCCATTGCTTGGTAACGGTTGTGTACAGCATCATAACATATGCCATTTTTTAAAAAAGACTAAAGCATCGATAAGGGGAATTGATAACATCAGCGACATACAATTCTGGCGGCTCAAAACAGGAACCGGTTCTAAATTCCCATCCCTAGTGGCATTTTTTTTTTTTTTTTTTTTTTTTTTTTTTTTACAGCTCAATGGACCACTTCCTGTCAATAGTCGATCTCGTGCTGAACTTTTAAAAAGGCTGTCATGGCCGAGTCGGCTTGGCTTTCCCCGGCTCTGTCCTGATCTCTCTGTGAGGGTTGGTTCTGTTGTGTATGCGTACTTTGGGTATTTCTGTAACCATAGCCACTGTCTAACCAGCAGCTGTTAGCCAGCATCAGAAATCTACATTCTCCCGTGCTGCTGACAGTCTGCCGGTCCGACCACGCTCCTTCGCTCTCCCTCACCTTTCTGCCAGCTGTTTCCTATCCTGGTAATTATCCTCCCCGCGCCTCGCCCAGGTCCTGCCTATTTGTGAGGTCAGCGGTGTTTGTATAAAAGCAGCCTTTTGCTGGACAAACACTGCTGGATCATTGTACGAGTTCACACGGTTGTATCTTCCTCTGTGTAACAGTCACGTCTATGAAGGACTGTTTGGAGTATGCTCGCCGCTCCACTGGAGGACCACGATCGCTAGTCTGTGAGTAATTGTAACGTTTCTCTGTGCAGTTGTGCCGCTACGCTGGTAGCATTTCCCTGTGCGGCACAACTGCTACGCTTTTGCCTGTGCAGCCCAGCATCACTATTGGACTCTTTGTTAGCCCAGCCATCTGTATGGTTTACCCTGAACTAGTGCAAATAAATGTGTGTGTGGTATCCTTCGCATTTAAATCCTCATTTCTCCTTCTCTCCTCCGTGCGCAATTGTAGAGCGCACGGGGGGGGGGGGGGGGGTCATGACAATAGTGGTTGTTACTGAAAAATAAACACATATTCAGCACCTAGACCATTTATTCCTTAAATCAATTGTTTTAAGAATCTTTTCTTTGTTTACTTTTGAAGATAATGAACAACATATTTTCTTCCTGTAGTTTTCAGATCATCGGTAAAACTCACAAGTCTCACATTCCTCAAATCGCAATGCGCCAATCAGAGCAGATCTGCCTCAGCAGGCACCATCCCAAGAGGAGCGAAGGAGAAAAATGGTTTAAAGGTAAGTTTTGTGCTTAAAATATGCAGGGCTTTCGATGTTAAAACACTAGCGACTCCTATAACAGCAACATTTGATTCTTATAATCCTTTGTACAGTCAGTACTATATACTATGGACTATCCATATACCATGTACTATCCACTTTAATTTGGAATCAGCCAGTCTTCCCTCACGTCTTCAGTTGGTTCAAAATGCTGCTGCACGTCTTTTAACTGGAACACTTAAGAGGGACCACATTACACCCATTTTAGCTTCCCTTCACTGGCTGCCTGTGCACTTTAGGGTTCATTTTAAAATTATTTTTATTTGTTTTTAAATATATGACCTTGCCCCGCCTTACCTCTGAGCTGCAGCTCTCATACACTCATGCTCAGTCTCCCAGATAAGCTGATCAGCTGCTCCTGAAGATACCAAAATCAAAGAGGAAGCTCAGAGGAGACAGAGCATTTTCTGTTGTTGCTCCTAAATTGTGGAATAATCTACCTTTGTCCATGAGACAGGCCTCTTCACTGTCCAGTTTTAAAAATCATCTTAAACCCATTTTTACTCTCTGGCTTTTGACCCAGTTTGAGACATTGATGTTTTTTTTTTTGTTGTTTTTTTTCTTATTGTCTCTATTGTATAACTACTGTTTTATTTGTGCTGTTTTGTACTTTTTTAGCTGTATTTTATTGTTTTTATGTTTTATGTTTCTATATTTTATTTATCGTTGATGTACAGCACTTTGTGTCAGCTGTCATTTTTAAAGTGCTTTATAAATAAAGTTGGATTGGATTCATAGACTCATAAGGATCATCATCTATTTAACCTAGTAGTAGCCTATGTAGTATATAAAGTTATCTAAGCATTTTTACTTCCCTGGGTAACTCCTTTTTCTGTTATGCTGTGTGTATTTCTGTTGGTTTTGGTTGTCTTACTGTGTCATGCTGCTGCTACGCTGTAATTTCCCAGTTTGGCATCAATAAAGTACATCTATCTATCTATCCATCTATCTGCTTGCCTGCCTGCCGGTCCGACTATCTAAAGACTTAGGTTTTGTCACATTATTTCTGTAAGATGCACTTCATTACTGGCAGCTGCTTTTTGCATGATTTATTAATATTCTAAGTTGTTTTCTCTGAAGTTGAGCCAATTTCTTCATTCTTATTGCTAATATAAAGTTGTATAAAAACAAGTAATTAGTAAGTAATATAAAAAAAAACATGATGTGTGTGACATGGTTGATTCACTTGCTTGAAAATTACTTTTACAGTCCTATAGAGATATTTGTTAGTTTACATTATTACTAAACTATAGCTGATGTGATGGTTTGAAATAAAACCCATTTGAGGTTAGTTTCAGAGCAAACCAAGCAGTTTGTTAAGCTGTGTGTCATGACTGAGCGAAAGATCAGCTCACATGCAAGATGCTACACCAGTGAATGCACAAAACACAGAGAGGCCACATTTAAACACAATTTTATTGAACAAAATAAACTCAAAGCTAAGGAAAAGCATCCACAGCATGGGCCACCAGAATACTCGTTGGATCAGGTTGATAGTACGGGAAACTCCCGGGTGGCAGGCAAAGTGACTAGTGTGGCCTCACTGAATGACGTCACTGCCGAGGCTGGCCAGGACAAACAGACAATCATCGGGTCTCCCCTCAGGTTTGGGCTAAATAGACTGGGCCTGCTGGACACTCTGCTTGATCTCCCAGGTACGAGCACCAAGAATACAGGAGGGCACAATGGGTTGGGGGAGTGAAGAGGAGGCTGGTTGGTCAGGGAAGAACTGGTGGGAGAGAATGTCCGGTTTGATGTTAAAGGAGCCAGGCCTGTAGGTGATAGTGAGGTTAAATGTGAGAAAGAATAGGGCCCAGCGGGCCTGCCTGGCATTTAATCTGTGGGCCGACAGAAGACACTCTAAATTTTTATGGTCGGTCCACACTACAATGGGATGGACCACTCCCTCCAGCCAGTGCCTCCACTCCTCGAGAGTCAATTTAATGGCCAGAAGCTCTCAGTCCCCTATGTCGTAGTTCCTCTCGGCTGGCGTGAGCCAGCAAGAGAAATACGCACACTGGTGGAGCTTCTGATCGGAGGTCGAGCACTGCGAGAGGACAGCGCCCACCCCCGTATCAGAAGCGTTCATCTCTACAATGAACTGGAGCTGAGGGTCGACCTGGGCCAAGATGGGTGTGTTGGAAAACAGGTTATTCAATTTGGAGAAGGCCCACTCAGCTGCTTCAGACCAGGCAAAAGGCACCTTGATCAAGGTCAGCTGAGTAAGAGGCTGTGCCACCCCACTGTAATTCCTAAGGAATCGGTGATAAAAATTTGCGAAACCCAAAAAGCGTTGAAGCTCCTTGCAGGACTGGGGCATTGGCCAATTGAGCACAGCCTTCACCCTTGCCAGGTCAGCCCTCAGTTCTCCTTCAGCAACAATAAACCCCAGGAAGGACGTGGTGCGGTAGAAAACTATTTTTGGCCTTCACAAAGAGTTGGTTTTCCAGGAGCCGCTGTAACACGGCCCGGACGTGGACTGCGTGCTGCTCTTGCATGTGGGAAAAGATTGGAATATCATCGAGGTAGACAAAAACAAATTGGTTAACCATGTTGCGGAGGACATCATTAATCATGTGCTGGAAGACGGCCGGGACATTGGTGAGCCCAGATGGCATCACGAGATATTCGAATTGCCCCAGCTTTGTTATAAAAGCCGTCTTCCACTCGTCCCCCTCGCGAATACGGACCAGATCATACGTGTTGCGCAAATCCAGTTTGGTTAACACCCGTGCGTGGTGAAGGAGCTCAAACGCAGAATTGATCAAATTCAGAGGGTATTTATCCTTAAAGGGCCTATATCATGCAAAATCGACTTTTTTGAGCTTTTAAGCATGTTATAATGTTAATTCCTCACCAAAAACACCCCCAAAGTGGTATTTTGCTCCATTCACGCATCTCTGAGTATTCCTCCTCAACCCTGCTCTCTGAGCTGCTGCTCCGCCCTGTCCCTAATAATGACTGCGTCCCCACATTCATACATATGAACGTGGGTGAGCCGCCCACTCCAGGAAGTGCCTGTGCTGCCAGCACTGCCTCCAGGCTAACGCACACACCCACTTTCTCCGCGCAGCTAACGGAGCAGTGATCGGCAAAACTCTTTCACTTTAGCATTGACGCTGTGAAGAAGTAGTTCCTCTCACACCTAATCTGCTCAGTGACAACAACTGTTTGCTTTTTTTACGCAAGACAATGTCTTCTAAGTTTTCGTGGGCGGAACCCAGCGACATGCTGCAGCAGCCGGCTCAGGGGTTTTGTCATGAAATGGGTGGCAGCCACAAGAAGTAGAGGCTGACCCTCAGAGATCGAGGCATCTTACTTCCGGGCTGGAAAAGTAGCTCGCGAAAATAACTCATATTTCATAAGAAATTCATTCTCCAATGTACCAAAGGTAATATACTATCACATACATGCATATGGTTTACTCTGAAAGGGTTAAAATAGCATGATATAGGCCCTTTAACTGTAATGGCGTTTAATTCACAGAAATCAATGTACGGGTGCAGAGATCTGTCCTTCTTCCCGACAAAGAGGAACCCTGCCCCAAGAGGAGCCGAAGAGGGCCGAATGAGGCCGATGTTCAAAGAGTCCTTGATGTAACTTTCCATTGCCACCCTCTCCGGCCCAGAAAGGCTGTAGAGCCGGCTGTATGGCAGGAAGAGGTCGATAGCACAGTCGTAAGAGCGGTGAGGAGGCAAAGAAAGTGCTCTCGACTTGCTAAAGACCTCCCCAAGGTCATGATAGACCTCAGGTATGAGGCTGAGATCCGGCGGCTCCACCGGAGGGGAGTAGATGGGATGGGACAGCGAACACTCGGCGGAACAGAGGCAGGATGCTAAGCAAAAAGGACTCCATGAATAGAGGGAATTTTTTACCTAATTGATAATGGGATTATGCTTCTGGAACCAAGGGTACCCCAGGAGCACCGGGGAGGATGAGCTAGGAAGAATAAAGAACGATAAAGTCTCCCGGTGGCTCCTGGAAAGAAGGACAAAGATTGGCGCCATGTGCTCGGTAATGGAAGCCAGATAATGCTGCGACATTTACTGAAGTCATCAATTTAGTCATGGGGATGCCTACTTCCCGCACAAGCCGTGGGGAAATGAAATTCTGTTTCGCCCCTGAATCAATTAATGCAGACACCCTCCTCTCGAGCCCCGGTAACTGAATGAGGGCCGGGATGGAAAAGTTACCGGGGGAATGAATGGAATTCCCACCTGTCAGCCCCCTCCCCCCCATGGCTACTTACAGGACGCACCTTTTTGGCTTCAGGTGACAGTTCAACAGTTTATGCTCTAAAGAGCTGGAATACATGCATGCAGTGGCTCTCCTTCGTCGCTGGTGCTCCTCCGGAGTCAGACTCGGTCGAGCACCATAGCTTCGGAGGAAGAGTCAGCTTAACCTGTGCCAGTAGCCAGGAGAGGCGTGGGCAAAATGCACAGGCCGGAGGAGGTCCTCCGCTACTTCGTGCACTCACCGTAATGGTTATCGAAACTGAAGGCCTGATCAATGAATCCATCCAGAGAGGAAGGAATGGCATGAACCGCCAGGTTGTTGCGGAGATTGGCATTTAGACCCTGGAGGAAGGCGTTGCATAAGGCAACGTCATTCCAGCCAGAGTCCACTGCGATGACCCAAAACTCCACAGAGAAGTTGGCTGCAGACCGACTCCCCTGACGGAATGACATAAGACGGCTCATAATGTTAAGCTCGCTTTCAGTTCGGTTAAAGGCCCTGGAAAACTCGCCAACAAATCTGTCAAAGGCGTAATTAGGGCCCTCCGTGCTGTCAAGAATAGACTGAGCCCAGCTAAGGGCCCGGTCTCGCAGCAAGAGGGTCATAAAATGAATTTTGGACGTGTCGTCCGGGTACTCCCTGCCCACCTGTCCCAAATAAAGCCGAACATGGCACAAAAACCCCTTACATTTCCCCACCTCCCCGTCGTACGGGGCTGGTGAGGGAACGGAAGTGGTTCGGCAAATGATGGAAGAAACTTGGGTGGCAGGTGGGGGGGGCAGGACCCGAACGAGACATGTGACTAAGGTGATCGGTGACCATGCTCAGCTGCTGCGTAATTGTCTGCAGCTGTTCCATGAGCACGGCCACCTGCCGCTCTGTGACGTCAAGGCGGTAAAGGGTGGGGTGCTATGCTGATGCAGCACCTGCTGATCCTAAATCATAGCTGGCTCGTTCTGTCATGATTGAAAGTCCAGCTCATGTGCAGGATGCTACACCAGTGAATGCATACGACACAGAGAGGCAACGTTTAAACTCAATTTTATTGAACAAAATAAACTCAAAGCTAAGGAAAAGCTAAGGAAAAGCTAAGGAAAAGTGCCACTCACCAGAGTGGCACTTTACACAGCCTGTAAAAGAGGGAGATGAGAGCAAGTTAGCAATTAGAAGGGAGACTACGGGCAAAGGATAACAGGGGTAGATCTTACGATTTATGAGCAGAATGTCCGGCAGAGGAACCCAGCAGAAAACAGAGGAACCAGCGAGGTGGAGCTGTCAGGGAGTTGAGGAGGAGTGGAGCTGGGAGGAGTGTCTGACCGGGTGGAGAAAGCAGCCTAGAACGATGATGATGATGATGATGATGGGGCAAGTGAGCATGCAGCAACCCTGGAGACACACCACAGAGATGGCAGCAACCTGAGAGAGAAGAGGAGAAAAGGAGTTTAAGGCTGAGTTCCTCAATAATACATGTAAACAACTTACTACACTCTGAAGGTAGCTATACCCAATGAGCCAGCGCTGGAGTGTTCATGAATTAGTCCTTTTAAGCGCTGGCAGGGAAGAGGCGGCAGGTGCATCCACTCACGCAGGTGTGCTGATCACCTCCGGAGCTGGGAACTAGATGGAAAACCTCCCTCAGAAAGGGAGGGGGAGCACACTCACCTGATCATAATACTGAGAAGGAACATGGCATCTGTAATACTTCATTTGATTATGGTGATTTTAAAAATGTTCTATTACATCTGTAATAATAATCATGCACCATGAGGCCATCGTGCACCATGGGCTGCACGGTGGCACAGTGGTTTAGCACTGTGGCAGCACAGTTTACCCTCGGCCGGGAGATCGCGGGGATCGTGGGTTCAATCCCAGCCCCGACCAACAGTGAGCTGTGTGGAGTTTACATGTTCTCCCCGTGTTGCGTGGGTTTACTCCGGGATTTCTCCAGTTTCCTCCCGCATACCAAAAACATGTAGGTTTAGGGCGCTCACGCACGCAGCGACCGGCAGCCGGTGGCTTGTCACCAGACTGCAAACCAAATCTACCTACGGGTACAAATAAGTAACAAAAAAAAAAATAAATAATCAGATTTTATTAGGGTTTTTTTGTCTTTCCCCTCATTTCTCTCAGGGGTACAGGGTGGTGAACCTGATGGTCATCAGAGCAGCTGTGTAGATAACGGACTGGAAGCTAAATAAGAATATTGCATTTTTACTGTCGATAGAAATACTGCTAGTGAATTTCAATAAATTACTCTATGAAAAAGTTAGTTTTTTTGCAAGATAATTCAAGAAACATTCTCGATATTCATTACACAGAGTGTGAAACATTTCAAACCATTCTCATTTAATAATGATAATTATGATTTTAGTGTGAAGTGTGGAGGTTACCTGATTAGTGAAACAGAGTTATTTAATTCTCTTATTAACAAAATAAATTAAATTAAAATAGATTTCTTTTAGGTTCCTGCTATGAAGGTGAGCTGTACTAAGTGACCGTCAGACACCAAAGTTGGAAGCACAAACATTTATTACACAAGGCAAAGTAAAATAAAATCACAATTTGAGCAAATATAACCTTAAAAATGAGGGTGTCACGGTGGCCCTCGCGAGCCACCTATAAGACGCACACAAGTCCACCAGTGAGTTTTTTAGTGAGTTTTATTACGGTGAAAAGGTGTTTACACAAGCTGCTGAGCTGTTGACAGAGTCCTTGCAGAACAGGAAGCATAGGGCAATGAAGCACACTACAGGTCCAGGGCAGGAAACAGTCACACACAGACAAGCTA
The DNA here is from genome assembly GCA_020510985.1 of Pholidichthys leucotaenia. Taxonomy (NCBI): domain Eukaryota; kingdom Metazoa; phylum Chordata; class Actinopteri; order Cichliformes; family Pholidichthyidae; genus Pholidichthys; species Pholidichthys leucotaenia. The sequence continues at coordinate 238,600,080 of CM035845.1, forward strand.
GGTAATAAATGCACTCAGACTGCTAAGCAGGGACTTACAGCACAAATTACACCGGACGGAATAAGGCTAATACAGCTCACTTACTAGTGCCGGTGAAAAGACGGTCAAACCCATAAGCAGCCGAGGTGAATATAGTCCAGGCATCCGTGACGATGAGTGAACAGAATAACGATCAGTTTAACGATCCATGCGATCAGACACTGCTGCGTCTTAATGACGCCAGCACTCAGCTTAAATAACAAGGTACTTAATGACAGATGACACACAGCTGACCGACCGTTGACAGGCGGAAACCCCTCCGAGCACTTTCACAATAAGAGCCCGGAGAGGCCAAAATACCGCCCGCAGCTGTCAAGGCCGGCAGCGAGACATAACTTTAACCCGAGCGCGATCAGAACCGACGCTCGGGTCATAACAGAGGGAGCCTTTAAAAAGGCAAGAGTCATTTAGAACGTTCTTATCAATCCCAGGGGCTTGCTATCTCACTCAAGGGCCGTGTCCTTCAGTACCCTCAACTGAGCCCACACCAAACAGGCCCACACATCCAGGAGTCTTCCTCACGCACCTCTTGAAGAAAAGAAAGTGGCCAGCAGTCTATTCTTCACAAAAAGGGGTCGTTTCTATTCAAACCTCCAGCAACAGATTGTGTATTGGATTAAAGGAACTCACAGCTTTGGGCAGAAGCTCCTGCTTATGCCACTCGCACCCAAAACCTCCAATACACTTCTGACCCCATCACACTGGGACTGCCTGGGAGCTGCCACAGTCTCTCTAAGGCAACGGTCATACTGCAGGCCTTAATGCTCAATTCCGATTTTTTGCAGTGATCCGATTTTTTTGTGTGGGCGTTCACATTATAATTTAAATGTGACTCCCATGAGACTCCATTGTGAGCAGTCTACAGCTATGAAGTGACCTACATGTGCAGAAGAAAATGTAACGTCAGACACAGCGTTATGTTTAGGGAAGTAAACATGAGCCCCGAACGACTGAGGGGTTCAACATTTCTTCACCTTGATGAAGCACAGCAAAATAAAATGTTAAAATCATTCAGAAATGATTATGCACAAAATAAATGAGACCAGTTTCATTCCTCTACACGCCAGATGACTGCTGTGATCAGTTCTGCTTTAACAGAACTGATAGATTAAACAGCTCTCTTGAAAATGAGACCCCGTGTCTCAATGGGATTACCTGTATAAATAAGGCTAATAATAAATAATCCTAGCGATTACAAAAGACCTGTTGCCCACTGATGTTGTCAGTGGCTCGGGCCCAAATAAACAACGTGGCTTGTACCAGCGGTGTACTGGTCCTGTGCAAGAAGGAGAAGACGCCAGACTCCCGTCTCCTGGACAATGTGTTTTCGTGTCACCATACCTGGCCATTCCACTCCACAGACATGTTGGTGTTTACTTCACATTTTAGATATTACAGCGGCCAGTACTCAAGGTGTGCTGTTTACAGGGAAAAAGGAGTTTGCAGGATCCAGTAAATGTGCCGTGACTGTGTGCTTGCTTGTCTGACGGTTTCAGCCCCTAATTCTCCCCCCCCCCCAAAAAAAAATTTGAAGTTGTTGTGCAGTCAGAGCCGACAAAATTCTGATTCAGTGATAAAGGGAAGAATATTGATTAAAAAGAGAGCACAAATGAGCTGTGTCTGCCATGCTTGCTGCATCCTCAACCACAGAATTGTAGCGTCTGTCTCACTTCAGTGAGGAAAAAGTTGGATGAAATGTGACATTGTGGAGGAAAAATAAGTTCAGGTGAGATGTGGCGAGCTGGAAGGTGGCAGAATTTTATTTTCCTCCAACATCATGAGACACATTGTAGCGTTGTGCGCCATGTTGTGCTGTGTGTGCTATTGAGGCATGTATAGCAAGCTCTTTTATACATGTTATACAAAGAGAGAGAATGCATGGCACATTTGCATATTGATATACATATCAGTCAATACATATCAATCGCGTGACCAACTGGTGCCCGGATGTCTTCTCCTTAATCTGGGGATGTATAAACAATAGTCCATTGTTCTGGTTGTTCCCCAAGGGGTTCTCTGTCCGTATGCAATCCCTGCTGAGCATGAATAGTATCAGTCTGCATTGTGCTGGGTGATCACACGGCTCCCCCCAGAAAGCTCGGAAGAGGCTGTAACACCCCGCCCCCCCCATCGTTTGGCTCCAGATCCGGTAGAACTGTCGGAGGGCATGTCAGTTCGTGGGGGGGACGGGGGAAGGGTGGAAAAAAAAAGTGTGCTCCGCTCCGAGTTCCAGCACGTTGAACGGCCATGGATTGTGGGCGCACGGGCCGGTCTGCGTTGTGCATAATGGAGCCAGACGGCGATCGGCCAGCTTTAGGGAGTGAGGTGCGGGAAGAGCACTGTGGAGGGGGAGGGGGAAGGGGGGTGGGAGTAAGTGAGTGCCGGCCTGGGACGTCAAAAGTGTCTGGGCCGCGCAAAAATTGCGTGTGGATCAGCGATGGTGAGGTACTTTCTCGTTAAACCTGGCAGTGATCCACAGCGGCTGTGAAAAAAAAAATTAAGTCTCTGACTTCTCTCGCGGCTCGGTCCAGCGAGGATGTGGGGAAGGCGAGCGGCCAAATTCCCCGAGGATGCATAGCGGCTGTGAAACAACTGCAGATGTGTGAGGAACCTGGCGGTTTGGCTTTTAGGTGTAGAAGCAGCCCTAAAGTCATCGAGAAAAGCAATCGGCTAAATTCCTGTTGTGCGCTGTGGCTGAGAAACCCATACAAAGTCCTGTGTGCGGGCTGCACATCTGCTTCGGGTGCATAAGCAGCCCTGAAGGTTCCGAGGGTGGCGATTGACCGTTTTTCTCGGGCATGTGCAGCGGCGGAGGACGATGTATCAGTCTGTAGAGCCGGTTTGTCTCTGTGCGTGGTACGCGCTTGGCGCCGTGACCACATAACTGGCAGTTGTGCTGTCCTCGTAATCCTGCGGTGTGCGTGCGGGGCTTCTGTGCGCGGGAGGTCTGCTGTCGTGTGAGTCAGGGTCGGGGAGCTGGGTGGAAATCAATGCAGTCGGCGTCGATGATTTCCCCATTCAGGCTGCTTTCTTCGTTTCGCTCGTGTCGCGATTCATGGTGCTTGTTGGTCCAAGAACTGTGCGCTACGGGGAGCATGCTCCGGTGAGGATGAAGAGGTTGCAGGCGTTCTCTGGTCCTCTGGGATCCACAGCGCGGTGAGAGGGAGGAGACGGTCATTCTCCCTCGTCAGGTCACCAGTGTGGAGGTAAAAGATCAGGGAGGGGTACACCATGACGCGTGCTGAGGCTTCCCATCCGGGTCATCTTCGGGGTGTTCGCCTCGTGTTCCATTCTTCGTCAAGGGTCACCAGTGTGGAGGAAAAATAAGTTCAGGTCTGCCTTTTGCAACAGCGGCTCGATTCCGAGTCTTTTTCCCTTCCTCTCTCTTTTGATCCGTCTTTTTTTTTCACCCCACTTATATCACGGACACACAGATCGTCCTAAATGTCTCCTGAGCCGGTGGACGGAGCCACTGTTTATAGCAGGATACGATACAGCAGAGAACAGCTGCTAGCATTCAACCGCCACCCGGTCCCATTGGAAAAACTCGACATACCGAGAGAACTGAGGCGAAAACGCCGCGGCTGCCGGGCTGGAGTAAGGCGGAGGACAAAAAATATAAGGTACAGACCCTCCCTTCCATCTGTTGTCATGGGAAATGTACGGTCGATACTGGGAAAGTTAGATGAGCTAGCGGCTATCTCCCGTTATGATAGCACTTACCGGGAGTGCTCTCTCCTTTTGTTTACTGAGACGTGGCTAACTGAACTAGCAGCAGATGCTAACATTGAGCTGGAGGGTTTTCACATGATACGAGCTGACCGAACACCAGACAGTGGCAAGGCTAGGGGCGGTGGAGTGATAATGTATGTTAACAACAACTGGTGCAGACCGGGACATATCACTGTTAAACAACGACACTGCAGCAAAGACATTGAGTTGCTAGCTGTTAGCATGAGGCCTACATATCTCCCGAGAGAACACTCACACGTGATCTGCATTGTTGTTTATGCAAATCCGACGGCGAACGCTGGGACAGCACGTGACGTCATCCATTCAGTAACCAGCAGGCTGCAGACAGAACACCCAGATGCTCTTCTCCTCATCTCAGGCGATTTCAACCATGTTTCACTGTCTCCCATTCTACCCACGCTCACCCAGTATGTCACATGCCACACTAGAGACAATAAAACACTGGATTTATTCTACGCAAACACTAAGGAGGCGTACACCTCATCACAACTCCCCCCACTCGGGAGATCGGATCACAACTTGGTTCATCTCCGGCCGGTGTACAAACCCCTAGTGCACAGACAACCTCCGGCCATGCACACTGTGGAGTTATGGTCTGAGGAGACAATGGACACCCTAAAGGGCTGTTTTGAAGCCACCGCCTGGAAGCAGCTCTGCGATCCACATGGTGAGGACATCGATGGCCTCATTCACACCTTCACGGGCTACCTCAGCTTCTGTGTGGACAAATCCGTTCCCACCAAGACCATACGGCGTCACTCAAACAACAAACCCTGGATCAACCCTGAGATAAAAACACTTCTGAGAGAGAAGAAGAGGATCTTCAGGTCAGGGAACAGGGAGATGCTGAAGTCCGTACAGAGGGAGCTGAGGAGAAAGATCAGAGAAGGCAAGGACAGCTTCAGGAAGAGGATGGAGGACAAGCTGCAACAGAGCGACATCAGCGGGGTCTGGAGAAACCTCAAAACCATCTCGGGGCTCCAGAATACCTCCCCCCAGGCCACAGGGGGCAGGGAGTGGGCGAACAACCTGAATCTGTTTTTCAATAGATTTGACCAACCGCCCTCCCCCCTGACTGCACAACAACCACTGCTGCCTCTAAAGAAATCAAGTCCTGCTGCCCACTCCCCACTCCACCAACACCCCCCCCCCCACTCCCAACACACAGCCCCCCATCCTGACCCTGACCAGGACCCAGGTGAGGACGGAGCTGAGGAAGATCAAGGCGAGGAAGGCGCCGGGACCGGACGGCATCAGCGCAAAGCTCCTCAAGTCCTGTGCAGACCAGCTGTGTGGGATTGTGACGTATATCTTCAACATGAGCCTGAAACTGGGGAGGGTACCACAGCTGTGGAAAACATCTTGTGTGGTACCTGTACCAAAAACTTCCCACCCCAAAGACCTGAACAGCTACAGACCGGTGGCCTTGACGTCCCACTTGATGAAGACCCTGGAGAGACTGCTCCTTGCTCACCTCTGCCCCCTGGTGGAACCAGCGATGGATCCACTCCAGTTCGCCTACCAGCATGGCATTGGGGTGGAGGATGCGGTGATCTTCCTCCTTCACCGTTCTCTGTCCCACCTGGAGAAGCCCGGGAATATGGTGAGGATCATGTTCTTTGACTTCTCCAGTGCTTTCAACACCATCCAACCGATGATCCTGAAGGACAAGCTGCTGCGCGCAGGGGTGGACCAGCACCTGTCATCATGGATCCTGGACTACCTCACGAACCGGCCTCAGTTTGTGAGAACCCGGGACTGTGTGTCCGACACGATCATCAGTAGCACGGGGGCCCCCCAGGGAACGGCGCTGGCTCCCTTCCTGTTCACTCTTTATACTGCGGACTTCTCACACAACACAACACACTGCCATCTACAGAAGTTCTCTGATGACTCTGCGATCGTTGGCCTCATCTCCAATGGAGATGAAGCTGAGTACAGAGGGCTTATCCAGGACTTCGTGGACTGGTGCCATCGGAACTGCCTCCAGATCAACGCGAGGAAAACTAAGGAGCTGGTGGTGGACTGCCGCAGGCATGGGCAGCCCCTCACAGTACCAGTAAATATACAGGGAACAGACATCGAGATGGTGACATCCTATAAGTACCTGGGTATTCATCTGAACAATAAACTAGACTGGTCACACAATACTGATGCACTCTACAAGAAGGGACAGCGCAGGCTGTTCCTGCTGAGGAGACTCAGGTCTTTTGGTGTACAAGGGGCGCTGCTGAAGTCATTCTATGACACGGTGGTGGCATCAGCCATCACTTTTGGAGTGGTCTGCTGGGGCAGTGGCATTACTGCAGCCGATAGGAAGAGACTGAACAAACTGATTAAGAAAGCTAGCTCTGTCCTGGGGCAGCGCCTTGATCCGATGGAGGAGATAGGAGAGAGAAGGACGGTGGCTAAACTGTCATCTCTGCTGGAGTCCGAGTTCCACCCTATGCAGGACATACTGAATGCACTGAGGAGCTCATTTAGCAGCAGACTACATCATCCCAGGTGCACAACCGAGAGGTTTCGTAGGTCCTTCCTACCAACGGCTGTCAGACTGTACAACCTAAGCAGGGCTGCTCGCAGAGATAGCAAAAAGACGTAACAAACTAATAGTTTTTTGAATGCAAAAGATGCAATAGACTTACACTATGGTCCCCTCCAGCATACAACTAGGAACATACCGGTCGCTATGGAGGGTGAGAATATGTATGGGCACATAATCATACCATGTAGGATAACTAAGTAGACGGTTATGCTGTTTCATTCCATCTAGCAACAATGCTCTGCACTGTGTGTGTTTATATATTTACATATTTATTCCATCTAGCTACAATGCTCAGCACTGGGTGTGTTTATATATTTATATATCTACATATTATTCCATCTAGCTACATTGCTCCGCACTGTGTGTGTTTATATACTTGCATATTTATTCCACCTAGCTGCAATGCTCCGTACTGTGGGTGTTTATATATTTACATATTTATTCCATCTAGCTACAATGCTCTGCACTGTGTGTTCATATATTCATATATTTATTCCATCCAGCTACAATGCTCTGCACTGTGTGTCTGTGTGTGTGTGTATATATATATATTTTATAGTAATACGTACATATGTATATTAGCTGCTCTTGCTTGCTTGTTTTTTTCTTGCCTTCTGATTGTTGCTCTGAGTGTTGCTATCCCTGTGCTGTTGCAATCCTGGAATTTCCCCGTTGTGGGACTAATAAAGGCTTATCTTATCTTATCTTAACTGGAAGGTGGCAGGATTTTATTTTCCTCCAACATCATGAGACACACTGTAGCGCTGTGTGCCGTGTTGTGCTGTGTGTGCTACTGAGGCATGTATAGCAAGCTCTTTTATACATTTTATACAAAGAGAGAGAATGCATGGCACATTTGCATATTGATATACAGTACATATCAGTCAATACATATCAATCACGTGACCAACTGGCGCCCGGATGTCTTCTCCTTAACCCGGGGATGTACCGTATTTTTGGGACTATAAGGTGCACCGGATTATAAGGCACAATATCAATGAACGGTCTATTTGATGGTCTATTTTCATACGTAAGGCGCATCGGATTATAAGGCGCATTAAAGAGAGGTAGTCGGAGCCGGGAAAAAAAAATTTTTGCGTGCATGGAAAGAAAATCCTATCTATAGTCATTATAGACACATATAGCGCGATTGTCTGCGAGTGTGAATGACCTGTTCCACGAGCAGGTGGAACGTTTTTAGTCCATGGCTGTTCATCGCCATATTGGCCAGAATACTCGCTCGGTACTCGATACGGCTTGCTCTCCGGCGGCAGCCCCGAGAAGTAAACAATGCAAACAAATGCCGGGACGCTTGAATTCTTTCGTCCCGAAAATATCATTTTTTAATATTAATTACAGCTAAACAGGAGCAGTTTCGATCCACGATCCATTGGCAGATAGTGGCGTAACTCGCTAGCAATTTAACTTTGAACGACCTGTTGACACCAGTATAGCGGTTGGAGTTCTTTGGTTAATCCACACGGAATGATGGCAAGCTCCGAATTAGTTTGCTTCACTTGGGTTTTGACAGTATCGGTGAGATGGGCGTGCATGGAGTGGCAGATCAATAGGGATGGAGATTTGTGGAAAAAGCCATCCGGCCATTATGTTGAAGCACATATTACTCCGCGAGGCTCCTGACTACCGTAATGATCCGACAATCCATCATGTGGTTTGGCTTCGTAGCTTACCAAAGTCGTACTAAAACATTTTTGACATATTTTTGAGCGCCGTGTACCACATAAAATCGGTTCAAGGTCAGTAAGCACAACCACAATTAACACATAAGACGCACAGGATTATAAAGCGCACTGTCGATTTTTGAGAAAATTAAAAGATTTTAAGTGCGCCTTATAGTCCAAAAAATACGGTATAAACAATAGTCCATTGTTCTGGTTGTCCCCCCAGGGGTTCTCTGACTGTATGCAATCCCTGCTGAGCGTGAATAGTAGCAGTCTGCATTGTGCTGGGTGACCACAACATGACCATTCAAACTGAGGTCGCTTTGGAAAATATCAGATATGTATCTGAATTAGGACCACATATGAAAGTGGCCTGGATCTTATGTGAAAAAAATCAGATGTGTGCTCTTCAGACTGTTATTAAAAATTCAGATATGGATCACATGTGTGCAAAAAAAAAAAAAATCAGAATTGAGCATTAAAACCTGCAGTGTGAACGTTGCCTATCTGTCTGGGAGGATTGTGAGCCTCAGTTTAGGAGAAGGACTCTCTGTTGAGAAGGTTTCGCGAGAGAAACAAGCAACCTGCTCTATGGAAACAAGTCCCCCAAAAGCCCAAAAGGCAACCTACCACATTGTAAATGAGAGGCTGCATGACAACATATATCGATATAGAGATTTATTTTTGTTCGCAGTGAATTGACTGTAAACACAGTCAGCACTGAATAACAGAATTTTATGAACTTTTAATTAAAGGAAAATACATATGCATTCTGCATAAGCAACAGCAAATTTATAGTAAACAGTCAAATAAAAACTTTGAATAAATTAAATTTTTAAACTGATCAAAAGAAAAGACCTGCATTCTGCATAAGTAACAGCACTAAACACAATTACAATTTAGTGATGTGGGATGATGGGAGTTGTTGTCTGCTAGTCCTTTAAACAAAAACTAAATATTACATGACAGCCGACAGCTTTAATTACGTGGAAAGTGATCTTTTAAATTCACAAACATCATATGTATATGATGTTTGGGGCGGCAGTGGCTCAGGAGGTAGAGCAGGTCGTCTAATAACCCAGTGGTTGGCGGTTTGAATCCCGCTCTCCCCAGATATCCTGCCGTTGTGTCCCTGGGCAAGACACTTCACCCGCATTGCCTCCAGTGCCCATAACACTGGGTATGAATGTGTATAAATGTTCGGTGGTGGCCGGAGAGGCTGTTGGCGCGGATTGGCAGCCACGTTTCCGTCAGCCTGCCCCAGGGCAGCTGTGGCTACAGTAGTAGCTTACCGCTACCATTGTCTATCTGGAGTGAATGAATAATGTATCTACTTTTAATGCATCTATGAGTGTCTATGATAAAGCGCTATATAAATCTGATGCATTATTATTATTATATAACTCGTGGTAAAATATGATTGGGATCAAAGGATAATTTTGCCCTGCCATTCATTTCAATGGAGATTTTTTTTTTTTCAATTTAAGGTCCCATATGCACTGATCTGTATATATATATATATATATATATATATATATATATATATAAAATGGATATCTCACACCCCATTAGTGAGTACAGAGCTGAGTGGACAGGCCACTGAGCTCTATAGAAAAAAAAAAAAAACAACAACTTTTACCTAAATAACTTCCCCAAAAATTAACAGATTTTGAACTTCTTGGTATGGAGACACAGCTTTTAATCTTGTGCAACTGAACTGGGAGAGCTGTCACAAAGACACCAAAGCAAGCCGAAATAAGCAACTACACTTTAAAAAAAGAGCCCAAAAACCCACAACCTGTGAGTGACGAGATTTGAAAGCAACTTTAGAAAAAAAAGCAAGCCCAAAGTCGCTTATAATAAGTGGACTTGGCAACTATGGATGCAGGTCTCTCCCTGCTTATATAGGAGATGGGGAAACCCACCCGTGTCTCCATTGAGCCATGTGGGCACCCTATACCAGTCAGTTGGCTGGTTCAGGCTGTCAGTCAATAGGGATGTAACGATATTGATGTTATCGCGATATCGTGGTAGTAAAAGTGTCTCGATACCGTCGTGGTCGTGTTACGATATTAAGAGGGCGGGTATCTGTCAAAAAACAACAAGAAATAAGCAGGCTCCCGTGCAACAAAGCACTGTATATTACACAGACCATGATCCTTTGCGCTGCGTCGTCACAAGAACTGTTGTTAAGCCAATAGGAATGCATGCTGCACGCTGTCCACACAACAAACATGGCGGCAGACAGCGGCGGAAAAAGTTCGGCTCACGTAAATACTGAAGAAAACATCCCCCAAGTTGAGGTTGTGCAAGCCCCAGCAACTTTTAAATCAGATGTGTGGAGGCATTTTGGTTTTGCCGTGTCTAAAAACACTAAAGGAGAGACGGTGGCGGAGACAATGGCCTCATTACCAAAAATAATTTCCTCATTAGCAAAGACCTACCTATGTATACCCGCTACCTCAGTGCCCAGTGAGAGAGTATTTTCTACAGCAGGGGATATTGTAAATGCCCAGAGGTCTCTTCTTCTCCCTTGCAATGCAGATCTTTTGATCTTTCTGAAGAAAAACTTGAACATAAGCTAAAGGATAGGTCAATGTTTTCCAGTAGGCTTTTTGCCTGACTTAATTGTTTCAACAGGCTGTTTTTATTTGCCTAGCACATTTATGATTAATTTTACTTTACACATTGAACCTGGCTTAACTTGATCTGCGTTTGCTTTTAAAGGGAATTCCTTATTGTTGTTTACAGTTGTTCTAGTTGCTCCTTAGTATGATCCTTGCATAAGAAGAATCAGTTATATGACCAAATATTACCAAATATTACCAAATGGTATATTGATGTTTCTGATATTGATGTTTCTTATTGCACACTTCCAACAAATTAAATATCATTTTGAAGGTCTTTCAATACAGAATATGGAAAAAATGTTACCTAAGTTTTGATAATTTCCTCAAAGTGACTAATTTTGCCAGCGTGGGTCACATACAAAGATTAAACAGTATATCCAAAACACAGCATGATACTCAGTATGACATTAGTTTTTGTCATTTTGATATTTTTACCTGCTATTGCATGCTGTGGTGTAAACATACATTTATTAAATTCAGAAAATCTTTTTACTCCAGTATTTTTCTTTGTGCTACTGATTTTATTCTCGTGTTTCTTTATTTTTTTTTCTTTTATCAGTCCCTCCAGGATTTTGCAATGTTGCGATAGAACTAATTCACGCAAAATCAGTGATTGGCCGCATCTTCAGTGCGATCTTGCAACGTTGTCCAATCACCGCAACTTTGCCCCAATTCTGGCCACTCCTCGCCAACTTCCACAAATTTCGCCAATCAAATTTTTCCCTGAGTGGTGCTCAAATGCTCAGTCTAACCAGTCAGATGTGTTGTTGCACCACGCTCACTTCCATGTTTACAGTGAATATTAGTGGAACACGTCAGCATCAGAAGGTGCGATTTAAAAAAACTCACTCACCTGCAAGTTTTCCCACACCGTCCCTTCCTCCGCCCCCCGGCTTGCCGGTAGACATCTCCTCACATCTCCATCCTGACTGCATTTACGAAGTGCCAGGTCTGTGTTGAAAAAAATCCACCTGCCTGAAAAACACCCTGTCACAGGAGCGCGCGTTAGAGGAGACACGCATGAGAGGAGCCCCCCGCGACCCAAAAAGGATTAAGCGGAAGAAGATGGATGGATGGATTAATGGATGGGTTCTGGCACCTTATTGTGAAGTGCGGTGTAGTGACGTGCACTTCCTGGCACAGGAATACCAGAGGGCATCTATATTGTGGCCTCTTTGACCGGTGCCCTCTGCCAGGTGCCTACCGTGTTACCGCAGTTCTACATCCATCAATAAAGTATTTGTCTCCAGTCATCTTGCCTCATCCTTCACTCAAGGTATTTTACCATACATAACATTTGGCGATCGAGGATTAACTCATGGAGGCACGCATTAACCACTTCGCCCCTTTATCAAGCTTCCGGGCGAGCCACCGGTGCCTTGGCCGATGTGGTTTGAGGCTTTTCAGACGTACGTCACCGCGCTGGACTTGGGTAAGCTCAACAAGTCAAGAGCACGTGTGCTACTTGCTCACAACCATCATCACCTAATTTGCATAATTGGTTATTTGTATGTAATTGTAATGGACGCTGTAGTAGAAAAGAATAATGTCACAGGAGAGACAAAAAGTGAGTAAAACACCCAAAATATGTTTAGAACTACAAAGTAACATTCTTCTGTTGACTCTTGGTTTGTTTGTTTTAATTTTGCCCTTTAAATAGGCCATCACTAACTGATAGTGAAGAAACATTTACATCCCACTCTATAAAACAGGGCAGGTTTGGCGGGGTGTTTGCGCATGCGCAGTTCATTTGCAATCTGGACCCGAGTGGTGTGGATCTCCTCTCCTCTGTGACTGCTGCACAGTGTTGTGTTGCTAGATATACAATAGTTTTAGGGGCTATACAATATATGATCAAACTTTTTAAAAAGGCCAAATATACAGTAGTTTTGGCATTTACATGCACCCCCCCAAAAAAAAAACAAAACGAAAAAACAGTGTTTTGATTTACATGAACACCCACACATCATTTCATCACACACATTTTTTTTGAGCTTGAAAAAAATTAATTTAAAAAGGAAAATTCTGGAAGTAAAAATAACTTGAGAAATTAAGTCTAGATATTTGTGGAAAAAAGAGTATTCCTTTTTAAGGTATTTTAAAGATTTTTAAGCACGTATTTAGCAGGTTTATTTTGTCATGTGCTGGTGAGCGCTCGCCCCCTCCTTCCTGCTCACCGGTCTCATCACACGCACCTGCTGATTCCTGCTGGGCCAGCGTTTATAAGGAAGTGCTCTTCAGTGATTCAACGCTGGCTTGTTTGGGTATACTGCTCCAGCAGACAGCTCTCTTAGTAAGCAGTTGTGTTATTTATGACCTTATCTTACACACATTCTCTTCCATCTTTTCCAGGTTGCTGCAAAAGTAGTAGTGCGTCTTCGGGGATTTGGTGCACTCACCAGCCTGTTGCTCCACCTCTACCCTGCTCATCCTCTCCACCCGGTCAGACCCCACAAACCATACCCAACCGGCAGTTCTTACCTGCTGGTTCTTCTCCTTCGCTGGGTTCTGTGCTGGTCTCTCCTCACCTCCCACGTAAGTAGTATAAATGGATTTCCAAAATTTCTCCATTCCTCCCTAATCAGTGTCGTCTATCCTCCGCATGGCTCCTGCTTTTCTGGCAAGTGACTGACTTTTTCCACAAGTGTGCGGTTATGAAAATTCTAATAAAAGGTCAAACGTTTTCTGTGTGTTCTCTTGGTGATTGCACTTTGCACTCAGGTTGCTTGTCCAGTGAATGTGACAGAACGAGCCAGGCAGGGTCACAACCTGGCGAGTGCATCATCAACTGAGCACTCCGCGCTCCACCGTCTCAACGCTACAGAAAGGAAGGTGGCTGAACACACTCAGCTGCTGCAGGCAATTACGCAGCAGGTGAGTGTCATTATTGAGCAATTGGGCCATACGGTTGTCCCAGCTACTCCCCCTCCACCTGCTTATCCACCATCAACTGTCATTCGCCGAACCCTTTCCATTTCCACACCCGCTCTGTATGGGGGGAAGGTGAGGAAATGAAAGGACTTTGTATGTCAGATTCAGCTTTATTTCGAGCAGGTGAAGGAGAAGTTCTGAGATGACATTTCCAAAATCCACCAGTTCACTCTTCTGCTTCAGGGCCGCGCTCATAGTTGGGCGCAGTCTGTTATCGATAGTCAGAGAGGTTCTCCACTCACATTTGACCAATTTGTGTCCGAGTTTTCCCGCACCTTTGACCGTTCCAAGAGTGAAGGGAATATTATGAGTCACCTGATGTCGCTCCGCCAGGGCAGCTGGTCTGTGGCTGACTTCTCGGTGGAGTTTCGGGTCGAGGCAGCAGATTTGAGGTGGAATGAGATTGCACTGCGCAGCGCATCCCTCCACAGACTGAATCCTCGGCTTCGCAACAACCTGGTGGTTTATGCTGTTCCTGCCACCTTGGACAGTCTGATAGATCAGGCGGTCGGGTTGGGTAATCGGTACCGCGAGTGCACTCAGGAGCACGGTGCCTCCTCTCGCCCACTCACCACACGCACACTCCCAGCGCCTACTGACCTAGGTGTGTCCGACTCCGCCCCCGAGGCTATGGAGCTCAGCTCTGCTCGCCTTCCACAGGTAGAGGTTGAGTGGCGGCGGCGGAACAGGGCGTGTGCCAACTGTGGTTCGCTGAAGCACAAGTTGGACACATGCCACCTACGGTCAAAAAGAATCGGCCCGTCAGTAGCCACAGGGGGTCTGGCGGGCGGGACTCAATCTGATCCCCCCGGTAATTTTTCTATTTCGGCCCTGGTTCAGCTACCGGGGGTCGAGAGGAGGGTCTCCACCCTAACTGATTCTGGGGCAGGGGGTAATTTCATCTCCTCTAAGCTGGTGCACGAGATGGGGATTCCGACGGTTAAACTGCCACTCCTCGTTACGTGTGAACCCTTTCTGGCCAGACGGTGATGTCTGTTACCCATTGCATGACACAGTTATCCATCCTGTTGTCCGGTAACCACCGGGAGAGGTTGACTTTTTACGTGTTTCCATGGGCCTCTCACGCGGTGGTACTAGGTTATCCGTGGCTCCAGAGGCATAATCCAATTATTAATTGGGCACAAAATTCCATCACCTCCTCGAGCCCTAATTGTTTGGCTACGTGTCTAAATTCCGCCGAGTGTTCACTGTCCCTCCCCGTCTCCTCTCCTCAGGTTTTGCCGCCGGACCTTAGCCTCATGCCCAAGGTCTATCACAATCTCCGGGAGGTCTTTAGCAAGTCACAAGCATTAGCGCTTCCTCTGCATCGCTCATATGACTGTACCATCGACCTCCTTCCGGGTGCGAGGCTGCCATTCAGCAAGCTCTATAGTATTTCTGGGCCTGAGAGGGAGGCGATGGAAAGGTACATTAAGGAATCATTGAACACCGGCATCATTCAGCCATCCTCGGCTCCCCTCGGGGCGGGATTTTTCTTTGTGGGCAAGAAAGACAGGTATCTGCATCTGTGCATTGACTACCAGGAACTTAACATCATCACAGTCAAAGATAAATACCCTTTGCCCCTGATGATCTCCACTTTTGAGCTCCTGCAGCGTCCGTGTGTATTCTCCAAGCTTGACCTACAGTACGTAATGCATACCATCTAGTCAGAATACGCTAGGGAAACGAGTGGAAAACAGCGTTTAAAACACACTTGGGGCAATTTGAGTACTTTTTATGCCATTTGGATTAACTAATGCCCCCACTGTTTTCCAACGTTTAATTAACAACGTCCTCCACGATATGCTAAATCGGTTTGTTTTCATCTATTTAGACGACATCCTGATTTTTTTTCGCATGCCAGAGGAGCACGAGGCTCACATTAGAGCCATGTTACAGCAGCTCTTAGAGAACCAACTTTACGTCAAGGCTGAGAAGTGTGAATTTTCCACAACTTCCACTTCTTTCCTTGGCCCTATTGTAGTGGAGGGAGAGCTGAGGGCTGACCCGGCCAAGGTGAAGGCTGTGCTGGATTGGCCAACACCCCACTCTTGCAAGGAGTGCAATGCTTCTTGGGGTTTGCAAATTTCTATCGCAGGTTTATCCGAAACTACAGTGGGATAGCACAGCCTTTAACACAACTGACCTCTGTTAAGGTACCACTTTTATGGACTGAGGCAGCTGAGCAGGCCTTTACCAAATTAAAGGGCCTGTTAGCCAACAAATCCATCTTGGCTCAGGTCGACCCTCAGCTCCAATTCACCCTGGAGGTGGATGCTTCAGAAACAGGGGTGGGTGTGGTCTATATTACTCATATATTCCATACCTACATATGTTAGAACATGTGAGATGTTTGGTGACTGCATATGTAAGGAACTTCACACCTCTGAAAGGACAAAGGAATCTCACCCGCCGTGTGAAGAACAAAGACGTCCCAGGGCGCGACGTCGGAGACCGGAGGAGTCACCCTCACCCCCCAAGGCGAGGAGAGGAATTCCCATCACCTCCCAAGACGAGGAGAGGAAATAACAGGACAATGGGGGGATTAAGATAACGAGGGATGTCAGCCTTTGTAATGCCTGTCTTTTGATGTGTGCCTGTATTTAATCAGCGAGCTGGCAGAATTCTGTCTCTTTTTACCTTCTGCCACGCTCTGCACCTGATGAGACAAGATAGGAGAGCTGATCATTAAAACGCTGCTTTTAAACAAAACCGCCTCATTATTTCCAGCTCCTCTACACTGGTGACCCCGACGCTGAAGCCCAATTCATACTGGCGGGCATCACGGCAGATGATACGAAGTTCTATCATATCGTCTCCAAACTCGACTCCGCCACTTCCAAGTGTGTGCAGAGCTTGATCCGGCGACCACCGACCCGGGACAAGTACGAGACGCTCAAGGCGACCATCGTGGCGAACTACGGCCTGTCAGCGGAGGAAAGAGCCGAGAAGATCCTGGCGGTCTACGGCCACAGAGGGGGCAATCCGAAGGCCCTCATGGAGGATTTGCTGCAGCTCAAGGAAGAGGACAATGACAATTTCCTCTTCTAGTTTATTTTCCTCAGCACGCTGCCGCCACACATGAGAGGGACACTCGCCAGCATGAAGTGCAGCAACCACCAAGACTTCCGCACACTGGCCAACGAGGCTTACCGGCTCGTCAACGCCTGCAAGGAGCTGACACCCACAGCTGCATCCGCAGACCTCAAAACTGACGCCCCGAGCCATGGAGAGCCACAACCCACGGAGCAGACCCAGCCCACGGTGACAGCGGCGCAGTCCAAACGTAACAAACAGAACGACGTCTGTTATTACCACCACCGCTTCGCTGAGAAAGCCCGCAAATGCGTTCCCCCCTGCAAATTCGCGATGTCGGGAAACGCCAAAGCAGAGGGCCGTTAACAGCAGCGGTTCTCGGCGAGAAAAATAAGCTGTTGTACGTGATGGATGGACACACAGGCAAGCAGTTCCTCATCGACACAGGAGCTCAGCTGAGTTTCGTCATGCCCTCCCACGCAGATTGAGCCATGGGCACCCAGGGCAACGGAGCAGTGGCAGCCAACGGCTCTGACATTGACACGTTCGGCGAAAAGAGCCTGCACCTCCTCATCCACGGCCGCAGCTACAGATGGACATTTGTTGTAGCGGCGATGAGTTTTAACTTGTTAGGCACAGATTTTTTGTGTGCACACGGGTTATTAGTGGATCTAGCAAATAGGCGCCTGGTTAATGCACTCTCTTTTGCTTCTATTCCATGCTCAGCTCGAGTTTCTCCACCACCTGTGCCGGCCAACGTCACCACGGCAGGAGGTAAGTTTGAGCAACTCCTCACCCAATTTCCAGCACTCACAACCCCCAAATTCTCAGCCACTGTAGCTAAACATGGAGTTAAACACTTCATTCCGACAACGGGACCTCCCGTTTTTGCCAAAGCTCGCCGCTTAGACGCGGCCGAGCTCAACATAGCACGGGACGAGTTTGCAACTCTCGAAAAATTGGGCATTGTTAGACGCTCGAAGAGCCCCTGGGCCTCACCACTTCACATGGTTCCGAAATCCGACGGTTCTTGGAGACCGTGCGGAGATTACCGCAGATTAAACAATGCTACAGCGCATGACCACTACCCAATCCCTCACATTCAAGACTTTTCACTGCATCCAGCGGGTGCGCGCATTTTTTCAAAGATAGACTTAGTCCGCGGTTATCACCAGGTCCCAGTCCGAGCTGAAGACGTTCCTAAAACGGCGGTTATAACCCCTTTCGGCCTTTTTGAATTCTTGCGAATGCCTTTCGGCCTCAAAGGTGTGGCCCAAACTTTTCAACATATGATGGACGCGGTCCTACGCGGCCTCCCATTTGTCTTCGTCTACCTCGACGACATGCTGGTAGCCAGCTCGTCCAAGGAGGAACACGAGCAGCACCTCACTACCGTTTTTCAGAGGCTAGAGGAGCACGGGCTAATAATCAATCCAGCCAAATGCAAATTCGTCGTTTCGCAAATTGATTTTTTGGGACACAAAGTCTCCCCGAAAGGGGCAGTTCCGCTTCCAGACAAAGTTCGTGCGATAGAAGGTTTTCCACGGCCCCAAACGGTCAAATCGCTACAGGAATTTTTGGGGATGGTTAATTTTTACAACCGCTTCCTCCCCCACGCAGCTCAGCTCATGCAGCCCCTATATGACGCGCTCAAAAAAAAGAAGGCTTCCAACGCGGTCGAATGGACCCCGGAGCGCGAACGCACTTTCGCGGAAGTTAAAAACGCCCTAGCTAACGCCACAATGTTAGTTCACCCGGATCCCGCGGCCCGCATTGCACTAACCACAGATGCTTCAGACCTGGCCATAGGGGCAGTTGTAGAGCAACTTGTCAGCGGGGTCTGGCAACCTTTAGCATTCTTTAGCAAATCGCTAAACCCAACTGAACACAAATACAGCACTTTTGACAGAGAGCTGCTGGCGCTTCATTTGTCCATCCGCCACTTCCAGTTTTGGTTAGAAGGGCGGAGTTTCACGGCTTTTGTAGACCATAAACCACTCACCTTTGCTATGGCTAAAATTTCAGAACCATGGTCGGGCAGACAACAAAGACAGCTGGCTGCGATTTCAGAGTTCACCACAGACATTCGACACGTAGCAGGCAAACTTAACGTAGTAGCGGACTGTCTCTTGCGCGCTGTGGCACCGCCAGAGCGCGAGGAGACAGATTATACTGCCTCAGCAGCGGAACTCTTCACTAACACAGACACATACGCAGCACCTATCCATGAAGGGATAGATTATGCAGCCATAGCAGAAGAACAAAACAGTGACGCGGACGTGCGCGCGCTCTTGTCTGGACCAACAGGGTTAAGGCTGGAGAAAAAAGGGTTACGCGACGGCGTGCCCCTCCTAATATGCAATATTTCAACCGGCCGACCTCGCCCGTTAGTACCAGCTGCTTGGCGCCGCCGCATTTTTGACGCAATTCACTCCCTCGCGCACCCAGGTGTGCGCGCCTCGGTCAAAATGGTTGCTGAAAAGTTTGTGTGGCCAGGCCTGCGCAAAGACGTAAAAGAGTGGGCAAAAACTTGCATTTCTTGTCAACGCGCCAAAATACACAGACACACAAAAGCCCCTCTGGAGCCTTTTCCAATCCCTGCTAGAAGGTTCGACCGCATCCATGTCGACCTAGTGGGACCACTACCTTCCTCCCAAGGTTTCACACACCTGCTAACAATGATAGACCGCACCACGCGCTGGCCAGAGGCAGTTCCTCTAGCGGCAACTACAGCGGAGGAAGTCGCTCGCGTTTTTCTGACAAACTGGGTGGCACGTTTCGGCGTCCCATCGGACATCACGTCCGATAGGGGGCCTCAATTTGTCTCAGAGCTCTGGTCAGCCATGTCCAACAGCTTAGGGGCAACAATTCATCGCACCACCGCTTATCACCCTCAGGCTAATGGGTTATGCGAGCGTTTTCACAGGTCCTTAAAGGCCGCCCTCAGAGCCTCACTAACGGACACAAATTGGGTAAATAAACTTCCCTGGGTTTTATTGGGGTTGCGTGCTGCACCTAAAGAGGATCTAGACGCTTCCCCTGCAGAATTAGTCTTTGCTCAGCCTCTCAGACTCCCAGGTGAATTTTTACCAGAGAACCCAGAGCCAGTCCCAAGGTTTTTAGGCAGCAACGGACCGGACTCTCTTCCCGGTCCAGCTCATCACTCCTTCCCACGAGTTTTTGTCCCTCAAACTTTAAAAAAAGCTGAGTTCGTTTTTGTTAAGCATGAAGCTCTAAAACCAACGTTACGCCCAGTATTCGATGGCCCTTACAGAGTGCTGGAACATGGTGATAAACACTTTGTGCTTGATTATGGGGACAGAAAAGAAACAGTCAGCATTGACAGACTTAAACCTGCCTTCTTGTTGAAAGACGGACCTGCATAGTTGGCACGAGCACCTCGGCGAGGTAGACCCCCCAAGGGAAAAGTCTCAGCCCCCAGGCAGGGAACAAATAATCTCTCTCCTTCCCACACTGCAGATTCCTCACAAGAAGGTCCCAGCAGGACGCCTAAACCAACCTACAGCAGTTTTGGGAGAAGAATTAAACCCAGACAGCACAGGGACTGATACCAACCACTCCACAATTATTCTCTAATTGTGCTGCAACAGTTTAGGACTGACTTATGATTTTACTATACTGTTATGATTACCACTGAACTATCTTAGAAGCATGGCTGCTAGAAAGTTCTTCTGTGGCAACAGCTTAACACGTAGTATGTCGTAGTAACTGTTCTAGACTGTGAATCTTTCTGTTGTCCTTTCCTAGTTGTTTGGGGGGCCTGTGGTCTATATTACTCATATATTCCATACCTACATATGTTAGAACATGTGAGATGTTTGGTGACTGCATATGTAAGGAACTTCACACCTCTGAAAGGACAAAGGAATCTCACCCGCCGTGTGAAGAACAAAGACGTCCCAGGGCGCGACGGCGGAGACCGGAGGAGTCACCCTCACCCCCCAAGGCGAGGAGAGGAATTCCCATCACCTCCCAAGACGAGGAGAGGAAATAACAGGACAATGGGGGGATTAAGATAATGAGGGATGTCAGCCTTTGTAATGCCTGTCTTTTGATGTGTGCCTGTATTTAATCAGCGAGCTGGCAGAATTCTGTCTCTTTTTACCTTCTGCCATGCTCTGCACCTGATGAGACAAGATGGGAGAGCTGATCATTAAAACGCTGCTTTCAAACAAAACCGCCTCATTATTTCCAGCTCCTCTACAGTGGGCACTGTTTTGTCCCACCGCTGTCCCCCAGACTTGAAGCTCCACCCATATGCGTATTTCTCTCGGCGGCTCACCCCATCCGAGAGGAGTTATGACATCGGGGATCGCGAGCTGTTGGCCATTAAGTTGGCATTTGAGGAATGGAGACACTGGCTGGAGGGAGCCGTTCACCCAGTAGTCGTGTGGACTGACCACAAGAACTTGGAGTTTCTGCGGTTGGCCCGCCGGCTTAATCCTGGGCAGGCTCGCTGGGCCCTATTTTTCCAGCGTTGTAATTTCACTGTCACCGATAGGCCCAGCTCCAGTAATGGGAAACCTGATGCTGTCTCCAGGCAGTTCAGTCAGGACTTGGCTGACCTCCCTTCTCGCTCCCAGCCCATTCTTCCGCCTTCGTGTGTCCTTGGAACCCTTACCTGGGAGATCGAGAATAGAGGCCACCAGGCCCAGTCCTCAGAGCCCGAACTAGCAGGATGTCCCCCTATCTGCCTGTATGTCCCTGCCGCCCTCCGCAGCAAAGTCATCCAGTGCGGGCGCACCGGACATTTCACCTGCAACCTGGGGGTGGTACGTACTGCTGACATCATTAGGCGAGCGTTTTGGTGGCCCACATTGCGGCGGGACGTGCAGGAGTACGTGAAGGCCTGCCAGACATGTGCCTGGAATAAATCTTCCTCCACCCCTCCAGCTGGCCTTCTTCACCCCCTCCCCATCTGCAGTCGGCCTTGGTCCCACATCGCCAGGGATTTTGTCACTGGTCTTCCCACTTCCCATGGTAATACGGTGATTTTGACCATTGTGGACAGATTCTCAAAGGCTGTACATCTGGTTCCCCTCCCCAAGCTGCCATCCGCCTCCAAGACGGCAGAACTGTTATCCTGCCATGTTTTCAGGCTGCATGGAATTCCTACGGACATTGTGTCTCACCGGGTTCCTCAGTTCATATCACGGATTTGGAAGTCATTCTGCCACTGCGTCGGCACCACTGTCAGCCTCACCTCCGGCTATCATCCTCAGAGCAATGGGCAGGCTGAGCGTGCCAACCAGTCCCTGGAGGCTGCCCTTCGTTGTGTGGCAGCCGATGATTACACTTCATGGAGCTCCCATCTGACCTGGGTGTGGAATATTTGCTAAATTCCACTGTCTCTTAAGCCACGAGCCGATCACCGTTTGAGGCGTCGGTGGACTACAACCCCCCCACCCACCCCCGCTTTCTATGGTAGAGAGAGAGAGGTTGCGGTGCTGTCCTTGGGGGCCCATTTTCATCGCTGCCACCAGGCCTGGAGATCCACAGAGCGGTTCTTCTCCACTCCACTGAGCGTAATCAGCGCTACACTGACCAGAAGAGGGTCCCGGCGTCGAACTACAAGACTGGACAGCAGGTCTGGGTGGCCACGAATCCCACTCAAGGCTGAGTCCCGGAAGCTCACTCCCCGGTTTGTGGGCCCCTTCCCCGTCACCAGCGACATCGGCGACTCTGCTGTCCGACTCCAGCTCCCACGGGCACTCCGCGCGCACCCTACCTTCCATGTCTCAAAGATCAAGCCTCTCTCCTCCAGCTCTCTCTGCCCTCCCCCGAAGCTGCCTCCTCCTCCCATGGTCTTTGACGGGCATAACACTCACACCGTCAAGGAAATCCTGGATGTTCGTTGTCGGGGCCGGGTGTTCCAGTACCTGGTTGACTGGGAGGGCTATGGCCCGGAGCATCGGTCATGGGTCCCCTGGTCTGGATGCCATGACAAAGGTATGGTCTGGGCTTACCATCGAGCCCACCCAGAGAATCCTGGGTGACCGCCAGGAGGCATTCCTTGAGGGGGGTTGGCACTGTCATGTGCTGGTGAGCACATGCCCCCTCCTTCCTGCTAATTGGTCTCCGCATCAGATGCACCTGCTGATTCCTGCTGGGCCAGCGTTTATAAGGAAGCGCTCTTCAGTGATTCAACGCTGGCTCGTTTGGGTATACTGCTCCAGCAGACAGCTCTCTTAGTAAGCGGTTGTGTTATTTATGACCTTACACACATTCTCTTCCATGTCTTCCAGGTTGCTGCAAACGTAGCGGTGCATCTTCGGGAATTTGGTGCGCTCGCCAGCCTGTTGCTCCACCTCTACCCTGCTCATCCTATCCACCCGGTCAGACCCCACAAACCATACCCAACTAGCAGTTCTTACCTGCTGGTTCTTCTCCTTTGCTGGGTTCTTTGCTGGTCTCTCCTCACCTTCCATGTGAGTGGTATAATTGGAATTCCATAATTTCCCCATTTTCCCTAATCAGTCTTGTCTATCCTCCGCAGGGCTCCTACTTATCTGGCAAGTGACTGACTTTTTCCACAAGTGAGCAGTTTTGAAAATTCTAATAAAAGGTCAAACATTTTCTGTGTGTTCTCTTGGTGATTGCACTTTGCACTCAGGTTTCTTGTCCAGTCAATATGACATATTTATCATTGTGGTTTTGGTATGTGCATTTTTTCACCCTTAATTTTATATATATACACACACACACTGTATATATATAACATATTGTTTCCTTCGGGAGGGATAGGCCAATGGCCCCTAGTGATTATGAATGCAGTGCTGACCAGTCTGAAGTAAACCCACCACCTGTCACTGCTGCTAGTTCCACTCCAATTGCACATGCACATTCTGAACCACCCCAATTAATCACAACTGAGACACTCAGTAACATGATAACTGATCTGGCAAAACAAATTTGGGAAAACATTGCAACCAATCTCATTACAAGACAACAGCCCAGCCAACTCCAGCCACAGGCTACATGCATCCAGCCCTCTAGTTGCAATGATTCATCTCAAGTGAAAGTTGTTTGTGCAGATGCCAAGGCTCCTCCGTATTTCAGAGGTGACCTCACTGATGCATTCTCCATTCAAGAATGGGAGGATATGATGAGATGTTATCTGTCAAGACTGAACTGTGAAACAGATGCTAAAATGTTTACCCTGATAAGGTCTAGACTGACCGGCAAAGCTAAAGATGTGGTCAAAGTTTCACTTCGCTGTGGTCCAGAGTTGAGTGGTCCTAAGCTCATCACCACTGTATTTGACATCCTGAAGCACAACTTCAGCGAGTTGGCATTTTCTAGTTTACTAATGAGAGACTTTTATAACAGTTTGCCATGAGCTGGTGAGAATGCAATAGACTATCGGATCCACCTAAATAAATTAATTGATGCAGCCAATGAGTGTCTTCTAAGATGGCACCTCTGCCAGGTGCCTACTGTGTTACCGCTGTTCTACATCCATCAATAAAGCTGTGTTCGTCCAGTCATCTTGCCTCATCCTTCACCCAAGGTGTTTTACCATACATAACAGTAAAATCATTACTACATCTTGTCAATGAGCTTTAAAGCTGTGAATCTCTGGTCTGGGCATGGACCAATGCGTGTCCCCAGCGTGTGTCAAGACATGCAGACAGATAGACAGACAGGTAGGAGTCAGGTGTGGAAAGAGAGAAAATATTAATTTTTTCAGAATAACACAGACTTTGATAGACAATACAGTGCAACAGAATAAATTAAATGGACACTCTAAAGGGCTGTTTTGAAGCCACCGCCTGGAAGCAGCTCTGCGATCCACATGGTGAGGACATCGATGGCCTCATTCACACCTTCACGGGCTACCTCAGCTTCTGTGTGGACAAATCCGTTCCCACCAAGACCATACGGCGTCACTCAAACAACAAACCCTGGATCAACCCTGAGATAAAAACACTTCTGAGAGAGAAGAAGAGGATCTTCAGGTCGGGGAACAGGGAGATGCTGAAGTCCGTACAGAGGGAGCTGAGGAGAAAGATCAGAGAAGGCAAGGACAGCTTCAGGAAGAAGATGGAGGACAAGCTGCAACAGAGCATCATCAGTGGGGTCTGGAGAAACCTCAAAACCATCTCGGGGCTCCAGAATACCTCCCCCCAGGCCACAGGGGGCAGGGAGTGGGCGAACAACCTGAATCTGTTTTTCAATAGATTTGACCAACCGCCCTCCCCCCTGACTGCACAACAACCACTGCTGCCTCTAAAGAAATCAAGTCCTGCTGCCCACTCCCCACTCCACCAACACCCCCCCCCCACTCCCAACACACAGCCCCCCATCCTGACCCTGACCAGGACCCAGGTGAGGACGGAGCTGAGGAAGATCAAGGCGAGGAAGGCGCCGGGACCGGACGGCATCAGCGCAAAGCTCCTCAAGTCCTGTGCAGACCAGCTGTGTGGGATTGTGACGTATATCTTCAACATGAGCCTGAAACTGGGGAGGGTACCACAGCTGTGGAAAACATCTTGTGTGGTACCTGTACCAAAAACTTCCCACCCCAAAGACCTGAACAGCTACAGACCGGTGGCCTTGACGTCCCACTTGATGAAGACCCTGGAGAGACTGCTCCTTGCTCACCTCCGCCCCCTGGTGGAACCAGCGATGGATCCACTCCAGTTCGCCTACCAGCATGGCATTGGGGTGGAGGATGCGGTGATCTTCCTCCTTCACCGTTCTCTGTCCCACCTGGAGAAGCCCGGGAATATGGTGAGGATCATGTTCTTTGACTTCTCCAGTGCTTTCAACACCATCCAACCGATGATCCTGAAGGACAAGCTGCTGCGCGCAGGGGTGGACCAGCACCTGTCATCATGGACCCTGGACTACCTCACGAACCGGCCTCAGTTTGTGAGAACCCGGGACTGTGTGTCCGACACGATCATCAGTAGCACGGGGGGCCCCCAGGGAACGGTGCTGGCTCCCTTCCTGTTCACTCTTTATACTGCGGACTTCTCACACAACACAACACACTGCCATCTACAGAAGTTCTCTGATGACTCTGCGATCGTTGGCCTCATCTCCAATGGAGATGAAGCTGAGTACAGAGGGCTTATCCAGGACTTCGTGGACTGGTGCCATCGGAACTGCCTCCAGATCAACGCGAGGAAAACTAAGGAGCTGGTGGTGGACTGCCGCAGGCATGGGCAGCCCCTCACAGTACCAGTAAATATACAGGGAACAGACATCGAGATGGTGACATCCTATAAGTACCTGGGTGTTCATCTGAACAATAAACTAGACTGGTCACACAATACTGATGCACTCTACAAGAAGGGACAGCGCAGGCTGTTCCTGCTGAGGAGACTCAGGTCTTTTGGTGTACAAGGGGCGCTGCTGAAGTCATTCTATGACACGGTGGTGGCATCAGCCATCACTTTTGGAGTGGTCTGCTGGGGCAGTGGCATTACTGCAGCCGATAGGAAGAGACTGAACAAACTGATTAAGAAAGCTAGCTCTGTCCTGGGGCAGCGCCTTGATCCGATGGAGGAGATAGGAGAGAGAAGGACGGTGGCTAAACTGTCATCTCTGCTGGAGTCCGAGTTCCACCCTATGCAGGACATACTGAATGCACTGAGGAGCTCATTTAGCAGCAGACTACATCATCCCAGGTGCACAACCGAGAGGTTTCGTAGGTCCTTCCTACCAACGGCTGTCAGACTGTACAACCTAAGCAGGGCTGCTCGCAGAGATAGCAAAAAGACGTAACAAACTAATAGTTTTTTGAATGCAAAAGATGCAATAGACTTACACAATGGTCCCCTCCGGCATACAACTAGGAACATACCGGTCGCTATGGAGGGTGAGAATATGTATGGGCACATAATCATACCATGTAGGATAACTAAGTAGACGGTTATGCTGTTTCATTCCATCTAGCAACAATGCTCTGCACTGTGTGTGTTTATATATTTACATATTTATTCCATCTAGCCACAATGCTCAGCACTGGGTGTGTTTATATATTTATATATCTACATATTATTCCATCTAGCTACATTGCTCCGCACTGTGTGTGTTTATATACTTGCATATTTATTCCACCTAGCTGCAATGCTCCATACTGTGGGTGTTTATATATTTACATATTTATTCCATCTAGCTACAATGCTCTGCACTGTGTGTTCATATATTCATATATTTATTCCATCCAGCTACAATGCTCTGCACTGTGTGTCTGTGTGTATATATATATATATATATATATTATAGTAATATGTACAGTATATTAGCTGCTCTTGCTTGCTTGTTTTTTTCTTGCCTTCTGATTGTTGCTCTGAGTGTTGCTATCCCTGTGCTGTTGCAATCCTGGAATTTTCCCATTGTGGGACTAATAAAGGCTTATCTTATCTTATCTTATTATTTCTTTCTTCTCTGTGCTCAATACCGAGTGGGTGGGGACCACTGTGGTTAGGGAATTTCCAAATGAAGGTGCTGCAATAATTTCCAAATCTATACTCTTCAGGTTCAGGTTACTTTATATGTACCCGTAGGTAGATTTGTTTTGCAGTCAGGTGACATCCTTTTAGACACATATTTACAAACCACAATTACATTCAACATGAACACAAACACAGGCACACATGAAGCTGACTATAAACACGATAAAAGTACTCAAGGCTCCACCAATCAGGACATAAGACAAAGAGACAAGAGAAAAAAAGCGATAAGAGAGAAGGGTCATATTTAAAAAGTTAAAAACTAAGTCAAAGAGATTAAAAAAAAAAAACCCTCAAAAGTATAAAATCCAATAAAAGATTTAAAACCCAAATAAAAAACCTACAAAAATAAATAAATATAAAATAAAATTCATAAATAGATAACTAAATTATGTGTAATATATTGCTACATCTTGTTCAACTCTTTGACAGCAGCAGGAACAAAGCTGTTTTTGTCGCGCTGGGTTTTACATTTTGGGATAACAAACCTTCGTCTGGAGGGAAGAAGCTGAAAGTGGCAGTGCAAAGGGTGGGAGCCATCATTTAAAATGGAGGTAGCAATCCTCTGTACCTGTCTGGTGTACAGGGATGTCAGGCTCAGCTGTGACTCACCAAGCAAACGACTGGACCATCTAACTACTTGGTCTAAGGATTTCATCTGTTTCAGTTTTATTTGACCAAACCATGACACTAAAGAAAAGGATAAAACAGATTCAATAAAAGCCGGATAAAACAATGTCATTAGGGTTCGGTCAGTTTGGAAGTGTGCGAGTTTCCTTAAACAATACAAATGTTGCTTGACCCTTTTTGCACACCCTTTCACAGTTCTCTTCAAAGTTTAAATTACTATCAATAATCGTCCCAAGATATTTGTAAGATTGCACACATTCAATGGCCTGACCTTTTAGTACAGTGACTTTGTGCCTGGGAGTTTCCCTCCTAAAGTCTATAATTGTCACAAACCCCTGTGCGCCATAACCCGGTGCATGAGGGAGAGAATGGAAAACCCAATCGCAGGAGTAGAGAGTGTCATGTTTATTAAAGTTCACAAAACCACAAGTTCAGTTCCACCACAAAAATACAGAGGGATGCAATGATAAGGTTAGGCCACCAAACATATAGGGCACCAGCCAGACGCTCTACAGCCCGGTCAATAGACAGCCTAGTGCTGCAGGGCTGTGTTACACACAAAAACAGGAAAGGCGATCAGCTTAGTGCTGCAGGGCTGCTTAGCACAAGAGAGAAGGCAAACATGACACTTACAAGGCTGAAGCAAATCCGGGGCGGAACATGCAGTCTGGAGCAAGAGGCAGAGAAGTGGGATTAGCCAAAACACCAAGGAATGGATCGTCTTAAATGTCAGGCTGAGTTGAACACAGGGAGTGATACTCATATGGGAAGAACTAGCTGCCGCGTATGGAGGCGAATGCC
The DNA here is from genome assembly GCA_020510985.1 of Pholidichthys leucotaenia. Taxonomy (NCBI): domain Eukaryota; kingdom Metazoa; phylum Chordata; class Actinopteri; order Cichliformes; family Pholidichthyidae; genus Pholidichthys; species Pholidichthys leucotaenia. The sequence goes on from CM035845.1 coordinate 238,628,614, forward strand.
CCGACAATCTCTTTCCTCTGGAGCAGCCAACAAATACTCCTGAAGCTAACGAGGAAAGAGATTGCCGGTGTGGGAATGCGTGGGCAGAACTGACTGGCACCCGGTGTGTGAGAGAGCGTGTGAATGAGAGTGAATGGAGCATGTGTGTGTGTGTGTGTGTGTGTGTGTGTGTGTGTGTGTGTGTGTGTGTGTGTGTGTGTGAGCACCCGTGACAGTGCAGCTGACGGTGCTTGACAGGAGGAGGGGGCGTGCCAGAGCTGTCAGGAGGAAAACTAGGCCATAGCATAACAATAAGTCAGAATCAGGTTTGGCCTTTAAACCCGGATTTATGACAATAATCATATCTTTAGTTTTTGTCGTATTCAGCTGCAGGTAGGAATCCTCACACCAGTGAACAAAATCATCAACTACTGGGCCGTGGCCACTCTCACCATCCTGAAGGAGACTGACAATAACTGAATCATCAGCATACTTTATAATGTGTCTGTTGTCATGTCTGTTCCGACACATGTTTATGGAGAGGATGAAGAGTAGTGGTGACAACACCCCCCCCCTGAGGAGAGCCAGTAGAAGAACCCTTTTGGTCAGACAATGTACCGTTGACCCTTACTCTCTGTGTCCGGTTGGTTAAAAAATCCAGAATCCAGCCCATCAGATTATTACTCAAATCAAATTGTTGCAGGAGCCTTTCAACTAAAATATGAGGTTGGATTATATTAAAAGCAGAAGAAAAGTCCACAAATAAAAGCCTGGCATGTGTCCCATTAAAATCCAGACGTTAAAAAGCATGTTAAGCAGAGTGAGTGACATCCTCCGCTCCTCTGTGAGGTCTGTAGGCAAACTGCAAAGGATCCAATGCATGCTCAGTCTGCTTTAGGACCTCAAATCTGACTAGTTTTTCAACAATTTTCATTAAAATTGAAGTCAAGGCAACTGGTCTAAAATCATTTACCGTTTTAGGACAGCTGGATTTTGGAACAGGGACAACCACAGCATCTTTCCAGACCTTAGGCACATGTTGTGTCTGTAAGGACTTATTAAAAATGTAGTGAAACACAGGACTCAGTTCATGTGCACAAGACTTTACCAAGCACCCACATATATTATCAGGGCCCTGACTTTTGTTCACTTTTACAGCACAGAATGCCCTTTTAATATCCTGCACCTTAATATTAAAGTGCTGATTGTCTTTGAGTTTCTGTTTCAAATCATGGGCTTCTGTGCTAAAATCAAAGGAATCAAAACGACGATAAAAACAATTAAGAGCATTAGCCAGCTCTGTGTCTGAATTAAAACCATCTAAAAACACACAATTACTGCGCTCTGTGCTCTGAAAGCCTGCAAACCAAGCTTCTTTGCTGCCATCTTGCTTTCCAATTCTGATTTATAATTCTGTTTTGCTCTTAAAATTTCGGACTTCAGCTCTTTTGTGGCAACCTGCAGCTCAGAAACAACCCCCTGTTTAAAGGCAAGTGCTTTCCTCTGGAAGCAGGATTTAATTGATTTAGTAGCCCATGGCTTATTTTACCAAAAGCCAGTTTAGAAAGCCTGGGATCAGTCTGCCAAGGTCTCCGCCTTTGACCGCCACCTAATCCACATAGCACCGGACCCCCATGATCCCTCCTGCCGGTGGTGAGCCCACTGGAGGGCGGACCCATGTAACTCCTTCGGGCTGAGCCCGGCCAGGTCCCATGGGTGGAAACCCGGCCACCAGACACTAGCCATCGAGCCCCTCCCCCAGTTCCTGGCTCCAGGTTGGGGCCCTGGTAACCCCATACCGGGTGGGGTACACTGAATCCTTGATCTAGAATTTATCATGAGAGTTTGTTGGATCGTTCTTAGTCTGGCCCTTCACCCAGAACCAGTTTGTCTTGGGTGACCCTATCAGAGGCAACTTGCCCCAGACAACATAGCTCCTGGGATCACTGGGGCACGCAAACCCCCCACCACGATAAGATGATGATCCATGAGGGGGATTGGGGACAGGCTCCTGCCCCAAGTGGAGGAGTTTAAGTGTCTTGGGGTGTTATTCACGAGTGAGGGGAGAATGGAGCAAGAGATTGACAGACGGATTGGAGCAGCATCTGCAGTGATGCGGACATTGTACTGGTCCATTGTGGTGAAGAGGGAGCTGAGTTCTAAGGCAAAACTGTCGATTTACCAGTCAATCTACGTTCCTACTCTCACCTATGGTCACGAGCTTTGGGTAATGACCGAAAGAATGACATTGTGGATACAAGCGGCTGAAATGAGCTTTCTCCCTAGGATTACTGGACTCACCCTCAGAGAAAGGGTGAGGAGCTCAGTCATCCAGGAGAGGCTCAGAGTAGAACCGCTGCTCCTCCACATTGAAAGGAGCCAGTTGAGGTGGTATGGGCCTCTGATTAGGATGCCTCCTGGACGCCTCCCACTTGAGGTGTTTCAGGCACGTCCCACTGGGAGGAGACCCTGAGGCAGACCCAGGACTCACTGGAGAGACTATGTCTCCCAGCTGGTCTTGGAACGCCTTGGTATCCTCTCTGAAGAGCTGGAGAAGGTGGCTGGGGAGAGGGAAGTCTGGGCTTCTCTGCTTGAACTGCTGCCTCCGCGACCCGGACCTCCGGAAAAGTGGTAGAAGATGGATGGCTTATTGTTGGGATTTATTTTGACACGTTTAGATGGAACGATCATATCCCTGCAAAAAACCATGTAAGAGCATGTCATGTCCACCAAAGAGTCCAAATCATCCCCGCAGGACAGTGGGAACACCTCCCAGTCCGTACAGTTAAAACATTCCTGGAGGCAGAGCACTGAGTCATCTGTCCAGACCTTTATGTCCCTGGTCCTCGTCTTCTCTCTTCTGAGAGCAGTTTAATATGTGGGCAGCAAAGGTACACAGTTGTGATCTGAGGAGCCTAAAAGAGGAAGAGGAACAGATTTATAGGCTCCCTCTATAGATCATTAGCAGAGGTCCAATGTCTTTTCTTGTCTTGTTGGGCGGGAGACGTACTGATAAAAGTTTTTAAGTGTCTTCTTTAAAGACACATGGTTAAAATCCCTAAGGATAAAATTTGGAGCCTCTGGGGAAATCTACTACAACCATTGTACCACATCAAAGACGGTGCTGGAGGCGGAGGCAGCATCCACCCTCAGGTGAATGTACACAGTCATTATGAAAAGTTGGGGGAACTCATGGGGCAGATAAAAGGGGCATAGCGATATGGACAGAAGCTCCACATCTGGTGTACAGATACGCTCTTTGACCGTGACAGATGTACGGTAATGTTTATTAATATACAAACATACGCCGTCTCCCTGACATTTCCCCGTTACCTCTTCCTGCCGATCCAAGTGAAGTGGGGCTCCAAAACCGTCAATACACAGGTTTGGGTCCTGGTCATGATCCGTAAGCCACGTCTCCGTGTAAGCCATGACACAGCAGTTCTTGAAATCCTTTTGATATCGGACATTTCCTTGAATTTCATCCACTTTATTTCTCGGGGATTGTACGTTCCCCATAATAATGGAAGGAAGAGGAATGTGGTTAACCTGACATCTCCTCAGGTTTAATCTTATGCCTCCAAGCTTTCCGCGTCTCCTCCTCTTGTCTCTCTTTTCATTGCCGTGTCCATGAAAGTCTCTTAAAATAAAGTCCGGCAGTTGCGGCACAACCTCAGTCACAGACACTGGATTATTCATGTTTAGTTGCAGTAACATCTCTGGAATACTGCATTCTTACCAGCGTGACAGCGCTGACGTCTCAGGCAAAAAGCTGGTAAGAAAGGAGCCACAGTGCAATAACAAGAAGAAAATCCATACTGATGGAACCAAAGACCTCTTCATTATATAGTCCACAAACATTCAACGATAAAAAATTACACAGAGAATTACGTTAAAACACATTTAAGTGCATAAAAACAGAGACGAAGACACCAAACTTTTCACCCACTGCCGGTTGCTGCGTGCACATGCGCCCTCCTCTTTACCATGTATTCAATGCAATTTAACTGTTGTAATGGGTATTTTTTTTCATCCTTTTATTTATGTTCTCAGCAAGACTAGCCTACAATGTTGATCATTTTTATGACAAATTTGAGTAGCTACTTCATTCTCACTTAACTGTGTTAAAGTCTGTATTTGCTGTTACACAAAAGAGTTTTTTCTGTAAAGCAGAAGTTTCTACTTAATCTACAAATCACTGTTTAATAGGATTTTTTTTTTTTTTGACAATCCTGCGCTTTTCTTGTGGTGTTTTATAGAATATTGCAGTAAACTATGGAAAAAAGGCAACTGCTTTAAAATTTGTAATTCTTCCCACAACTTTAAGTGTATAATAAAACTCTCAAAAGATCACAACTTTTATCTCCACTTTTTAAAAAAGCTCCTGCAAATTAAAGGTTTTTGGGCCACAACAATCATAAAAACATCCCGAAAAATCCTGGAGGGACAGTTTTATGAGCTCCTTCACAAAAATGGCAGCATACAGCCCTGAGATAAGATGCACCTAGTGTGTGTTAGAACAGTGGTGTCAGCATCACATCTACATAAACAAATACAAAGCATTTCAAAACCTTGCATGCATGGACAAACACAATACTTAGCTATTTTAGACTACCATACCACAAGCACCAAGGCATCAGCACCTATTGGTGCTTTATTTAAAATAAGTGACAAAATAGAAATAAAAAAAAAATCCAGGAACCATCATTATCTTTCAACAGAATTTTTTTGGTACATCTTATTCTCCAGTCTTAAAGCAGACGGACAGTGATATTTTTTTATTGAACCAATCAACAGATTGTATGAAAATATTCTATTCTGTCTATTCCCGCGATTTAATGTGTATCACCAGCTTCCATAAATGACCTTATTTGCTCATAGCTCAGCCTTCAGTTAGTGAGGCTGCAGTACCGCCATCTCTCGATAGGTGCGGGCATTGGTGACGTCACAACAGCAATACATAGTAAATGGCAGAACGAGAGCAAAGTGATTCAGACAGCGATTATTTTCTCGAGTTTGATGACCTCAATATAAATGATGACATTGAAAATGAAGAATCGGATGATGAAGTAGTTTTGGGTGGTGCTGAGGGGGTATTCAGCCTTATTTGTGGGAAAGAAGTGAGGGTTATGCTGCCTGCCTGTGCAGTGAGCCTCATCAGAGAAACATTCCCATCTGATCACTACAAGGGATTTTGCCTACCAAGATTAGATTTGTGAACAATGATATGTAAATAAAGTTTTGTAAAATCATATATTGAGTTTATTAATGTTTATGTCAATGTTATAATTCTCATAGTTCAGCATTCATCAAAGTCGCATGCCATATACATTTGAATAATTTGAACACACTAAATTCTTCTCAATTTGAAAAGAAATATTACATACTATACCACCTTTGTATGAATGTTTGAAAACACAGCAGAAATATACAAAGAAATACAAAAATCAATGGAGTATCACTACAGATTAAGAAAATAACTAGTTTCCAGATATAGCAATTATTATATTCCAATAAATAACATTTCACAGTTATAATGGGCACCATTTTATGGTAGAAAATTGGGGTTCCATTTTTAAAAGCACATTTCCCTTACAATCTTACGCTTATATTTATTTTTCTTAGCAAATATGTTGCTTCCCTAAAAATTGAAAGCTGAACTGTCATTGGTAATTACCTCCGCCAGGCCGAAAAGGCCAGGAGGAGGTTATGTTTTTGCCGGGGTTTGTTTGTCTGTTTGTCAACTCCGCGTTCAACGTTTTAGGCACAAAAGCACGCGCAAAACACTGGTGGCCTGGGCCCGCCATCGTGCCTCTGTTTGCGCGACGCTGCAAAACCTGACACGGGCACCTGTCCGCCGCCACATTATTTCCCATAAATAATTTGATTTTGAAAATCATCCATTGCTTGGAATTCATTTAAAATGTTTAGTAAACATTTGCAGTGAATATTAAAAATACAAAACTTACCCTCTTTACTTCTCGTTTTCTGACAGCTGATCGCATCGGTAGATCACCGTGGCTTTTCACGCCACTGTCACTGACACTTGTCTCAGAGTCAGACTGGGGAATCGCGGGATATATAGTTGGAATAGCCATTTTCTTTATCACCAATCTTTTTGCAAATTGCATCTTATTCTCTAAATCGCTGTTAACGAAATGTCTACTGCACATGCAGGGCGCTAACGAGGTGCAGGTGTGCGCGCAGCTGAGGCAGATGCCTGAGAGCGGCGAGCCGTGACACCTGCAAAATATATGTGGACCAGAAAGACTGACAAACCTGGGTACTATTTCACTGCAGTCTGCTTTAATACAGAAGCTGAAGCAATAGGGAACACTGTATGTCTCTGTAATTGAGAACTTTGCTTCTAAAAAACACAGGAGGATGGACTTCCAATATAAGTAACTGGTGAGTTAAACTGTCTTTCTTCAGCATGTTTTTTCCCCCTAACCGTTCTTATGATCATGAAAATATTTGGTAATTCCGAGAAATATCCGTAATCGCCGATTTTAAAACGTAAACATCAAGTGTTGCATGAAGCAAAACACAGCAGGACCATCGCACCCATAGACAACACAACGCCAAACCATATTAATTCGATTCCTGAAATCCTAATCTTCATAAATAATCTATTTGTAATCCACAAGTATTCTGAGAAATATCCGTAATCGCCGATTTTAAGACGTAAACAAGTGTTGCATGAAGCAAAACACAGCACTGGCCGCCGACCGTGTGCGTGTGTTTGGCTGAGCTGACGTCACACAGTCAGTGGCCATCTTAGCCGCTGATTGCTTGGCTGGGTCAGACAGCTCTCCACAACAGCGTACTTCAAGAGCGCATTGTCACCTTATGCGACATTTGTTGACACCAAAACATGTGCGGTTCGACTTAGCTCGTCTCAGACAACAATTTGAGATATGAATTAGCGATATTGAATTTTCGTCTGTCCGTCTGCTTTAAATAAATATGAGCTTGTTCACAATGCTATTTTGTAAATATTATTTTTTAAACCATACAAAGAAGGGACTATAGTATGAATCTGCACTGACCTTGCTACAGCTACAGCTTTGCTGCCTTATGATCAAGTCTTTCCTGCCACATGCCATTTCACTGTACAATAACTCACTCTAATGTTGAATTTTGGTCATAACTACTGTATGCTCCCATACTGTACCTTTCAAGTTAATTGGTACCTGACATTGCACCCTGCACCTGATAGTCATGTATTGTACAGTGAGTACGATGTATCTATCTATACAGGTCATCATCTGCAATGTAAATAAAGTTATGTAGCCAGTTTTACATTCCTGGGTAATTCCTTTGTCTATGATGCTGTGTGTGTTTCTGTGTTTTTGGTCATCTACTGTCATGCTGCTGCTAATTTCCCAGTTTGGGATCAATAAAGTACATCTATCTATCTATCTATCAGGATCAGATCTTTCTGATAGTTCAGGGAAACCAAATAAATTACATTCCACAGCTCTGAAAATAAAATATTATATAACCAATAAAAAGAAGGGAATCCCAGCTCAGACAAATAAAAGGAATAAGGCATTGAACCAACCATGCAGTAGGCTGTCAGATTCAGGCTTCTCCCATAGAACTAATAATAACAATCTAACCTAAAGAACCAAAGCTGAAAATGGAACTGCCAATAGCTCCAAACTCAACTAATGATTATCAAAACTGTTGCATATACGTAAGGAACTGAAGGTTGCAGCTGAATGAGGAAATGAATTACATCATATCTTGCTTTGTGTCTGGGTTTTAAACTTTTCCACTCTTGTCCGGGGGTGGCGAAGGAAGATAGGAAAACAAATAATGAACACATGATCAAGGCCAGAAGTGGCAGTACAGAGAGGCAACCATTACACCTCATCCTTAATCATGCTGAACAACTCATTTTTTCAGTGAAAATGCTGTTTCCATATACCTACATGGGATGCAAGATGACATTTAAAAAAAGGAACATGGAACAATAGAGAAATAAGATATCATTAGGCACAGAGAAGACAGATGGTTTTTAAAGAAATGCCATAAAAATCCCAAATTCCAAAGTCTTCCAATAGCAGTGTAGTCAGTCAGCTATTTGGATATTTTAAAAGGTCTGTTCAAGCTGTCCTTCTCATACACTCGCTGAAGACTGAACTCATCCATTACATCTAAAGTTCAAGCTGAGCAGTAGTGGTTGATTATTGTAGCGACAATTAAATCAACTGGATATCAGCAATGCTTCATCCATGATGCAATCAATTCTTTCAACAGTCATCATCCTCTCAACAAAGACTGATTAATTGAAACTGCCATTTAGAATAAGTAGCTTGTTGATAATCAGTGTTAAAATTTGGTCAACTGGAAATTTATTTATGGTGTCCAGTGGACATGGAACATAGAAGCCTATTTTAGAATGATCTATTTATTATTTTTGTATTTTGATTATTAGGGGTTGGCATTCTTATACCCCCCATCTTGCCTCCTCTATGTAGTGGCTTGCCACAGTGGATGAAAGGGGTGTTTCCCTGTGCCTTTGTGTTGGGAAATGGGTCCTGACCATCACTTGGGGGCGGCTGTGGCACAGGTGTAGTGTGGTCGACTACTGATCAATGGGTCAGGGGTTTGATTCCCACTCTGGCTGCAGTCTGCAGGTCGAAGTGTCCTTGAGAAAGATATTGAACCCACAGTTGCTCCTGGTGGGTCAGGAAAGCGCCGGTTTATGGCAGCGACACCACCATCAGTGTGTGAATGTGTGTATGAATGGGTGGATAGCAGGATCTGTAAAGCACTTTGGTCATCTAGAGATGAGAAAAAGCGTTATATAAGTGAATGCCATTTACCATTTGTGTCTATGTGCCAAATGATGGTTTAGAGCAGTGATTCTCAACTGGTGGGTTGCGACCCAAAAGTGGGTCGCGGACCTGTTTTCAGTGGGTCGCGGGCCTTTGCCTGGGCAAATAAAATATCAAGAAATAAATCAACATAGTGTCATTCACAGTCCTTAACAGTAGATGGCAGTAGTTGGCGGGCGACACCATATTTCGCACCATAGAAGAAGACTTAACAACGTTTTGTTTGTATATGCTAATTGAGCATGGCGAAACGGACTGGATACGCGATCCCTTTGGAATCGACATGGAAAGTGTTTCGTTGCCAAGCAACGAAGAGAGTCAGCTGGTGGAGCTATCATGTGACCGCATGCTGAAAAAGAGGTTCACGGAGGTAAGCCTCTCGCACTTCTGGTGCAGCACTGTGATGAGCAAGTATCCTTCTCTTGCCATTTGAGCAGTAAAAACCCTCCTAGCTATCAGCACCACCTATCTCTGTGAGTGTGGCTTCTCAGCTTTGGTTCAGTTGAAGACAAAATAAAGAAACAGACTGGACATTGAGCATGACCTCAGAGTCACTTTGTCTAATATAACTCCAGACATTGAGACTCTTGTCAAGAGCAAAAAGCATCCCCAGTTCTCCCATTAATTCCTCCAGACTCAGGTCTATGATGTCACTGTTACAGGTTTTAGTGAGTGTTCCTTCATTTTCTTCAAAGCACATAACCTTATCCGTAGGTAAATACTGAAAAAACAATCAGAAGAAAAGTCAATTTTGAGACTTGAATTCTTTTGAATTGCACTTTTTGTTTAATTTTTAATTTAAAATGCAGCTAATTCAGCATTAAAGGGAATTGTTCCCTCTGTTGTATTGCCACTAACTGGTCATTTTGGTTAATCATTAAATTTGTTTTGTGTTTGTATACTGTGATATTCTGTTCTTCTACCTCAGGTTCAAAATGCACAATCTTTACATTCAATAAATTTGAGAATTTGAAAATCTTTGATTTGGGTCGCGGCTTGTCATTGAGGGGTGATGGTGGGTCCCAAAGCCAGACCAGTTGAGAACCACTGGTTTAGAGTATCTACCCTTTTTGGAGTCTCTGACTGGGGTGCTGGAAAGTTCTCCTCTTGGAGACTCCATTGTCCTACTGGGGGACTTCAGTGTACACATGGGCAATGACAGTGAAACCTTGAGGGGTGTGATTGGGAGGAACAGCCTGCCCAATACAAACTAAGTGATGTTCAGTTATTGGACTTCTGTGCTAACAAGTTTGTTCAAAATGAACACCATGTTCAAGTATAATGGTGTCCATGTGCACCTGGCACCAGGACATCCTAGGTGACAGGGCCATAACAGGGCCATAACTGATTTTGTTGTTGTGTCATCAGACCCCCCCACCCCCACCCCCCAGCACAAGCCATAATTTAGACAGTGTATTTTGGGCAAAATCAGGTCAATCAATCCGTGTTAGCCAAAAAAACAGGAATTGAAAGTTGGGCTGCGTTTAGTCCGTCTGATACGGACCATATTTAACCAGGAAACAGTTGTTGAAAATTGTGCTGTGTTTAGTCCATCTCGTCCGTCCGTCCATCCATCCATCTTTTACTGCTTATCCAGGCAGCCAGGTCGTGAGTGCATCAGTCCAGTCTTAACAAAGCCCAGACTTCCACCCATTCACATAGCACTATGATCCCCATGATCCCTCTTGCAAGTAGTGAGCCCACTGGATGGCAGACCCATGTGCCTCCTTTGGATACACTGGGTCCTTGATGTGACATTTTTCATGGAGTTCCACTGGACTGCTCTTAGTCTGGCCCTTCACCCAGGACCATTTTGCCTTGGGAGACCCTACCAGGGGCAAGTTGCTCCTGACAACATACCTCCTGGGATCAATCAGGCACTCAAACCCCTCCATTGTGATAAAGTGGCAATCCAAGGAGGGGCAATATATTACAGACCATATTTATCCACAAAACAATTGTTGAAAGTTGGGCTGTGCCTGATCATAATAGCCAAGAAAATAGTCCAACAATTGGGCTGTTTAGTCCACAGGATGTGGCCCAAATTTATAAGCAACATAGTTTTTGGCATTTGGTGATGGTGGTGGGGGTCCGTCTCTCAAAAGTCAAACATACTTTTACTACTACTGGGAATCTATAGTGGTGTGAAAAAGTATTTGTCCCCTTCCTGAATTCTCATTTTTTGGTATGTTTGTCACACTTAAATGTTTCATATCATCAAACAAATTTAAATATCACACAAAGATAACACAAGTAAACACAAAATCCAGTTTTTAAATGAATGTGTTTATGATTAAAGGTAAAAAAAAATAAAAATAAAATAAAAACCTACATGGCCCTGTGTGAAAAGATGAGTGAGCCAAAATTCCTCCACAGCACTGTAAAAGACTCATTGCCAGTTATCACTAACACTTCATTGCAGATGTTGCTGCTAAGGGTGGCCCAAACAGTTATTAGGTTTAGGGGGCAATCACTTTTTCAGGTAACCAAGGTTTACCCAACCTAACCAAGGTAGGCCTCAAGGATCTATCTTGGTTATGTGATAGAAATATTTAGATAAGTTAGGGTGTTATACTATCACACAATATGCTTGCTTGTGGAAAAAAAAAAGAATAAAATAAATAAATAAAAATAAAATAAAATATAAAATAAAATAAATAAATCATGAAATAATGATAACGATAGATGATACCAGAATACAAACAGTACAGGAAAATAAGTTTCTGGGGGTGACGCTAGACAGTAAAATCTGCTGGAAACCTCACAACAGTCACATCCGGGCTAAATTAGCAAAATGTATAGGCATACTGGGGAAGACAAGACACATTGTGGACTATAAATCATTGGTCTTATTGTACAATTCACTGTTTTTACCTTATCTTAACTACTGTGTAGAAGTCTGGGGAAACACCTACAAGACCAACCTACAAGCAATATGCACATTACAAAAAAGAGCTATAAGGATAATAAACAATGCAGGATATAGAGACCATACCAATTTGTTGTTCTTGAAGTCACATGTCATAAAGTTAATCGATTTAGTTAAATTTAAGACAGCACAAGTAATGTACAGGGCAATTAACAATCAACTCCCAACTAATATACAAAAAATATTTAAAAAAAAGAGACAATGATCATAATTTGAGAGGAGACTTAAACTTCACAAAACCCAAGATACGTACAACCAAGAAAAGTATGTGCATATCTGTCTGTGGGGTGGATTTGTGGAACAGTCTGGAGCCAGAACTGAAACTATGTACAAACAGAAATCAATTTAAAAAGAGGTATAAGCACCATTTGTTGAAAGGATATACAGTATGTTAGAAGGGTAGAATTTATATGTACGATTCATTATGTTCACTCTGGGACATTATGGGACACTATGGAATGGTGGGTGGGACAGCACTGTGTGTATCTGTGTCGTTTGAGACTGGTTTTGAAATATAGACTTCATTGTATGTTAGAATGGACAGGTGTTAATGTTGGTCTGTAAAAAATACAGTAAATTGTTTACTTGGGGTATTAAAGGTAGTAATTTGTATAAAATTCACATGGGTGTATCGATGGAAAAGAGGAGTTGGAATTAATAAGTGTTCACTTCTTCCTTCTCCCTTTCGAACAGTGTATACTGTAACTTTATTGCATTTGCTATTTGCTTGTTTTTTGTTATATTTTTTGTGTTCGAAATAAACTATCTATAAAAAGTTGAGAACTGTTTGTGCAGCTTACACGCTTACATAACAGAAAGTGGTATTATCTGCACCCATACACCCAAAACAGCTATCCAACGAAGTCGCTGCTTCTGCTTACATATAGAGAAATGTCTTTGGGTCACAGGGGTTGTGTAGGAAGTGAAAGAAGACACTTAAGACAACAACAGGATGGAGAGCCGACGAAAGGAGAAGTGAAACATCTGCTGGGTGAAGATAAGCTGAAAGTCAGTTTGAACCAGCTCTACAACAGATAATTCTGTAGAAGGCTACTGGGAACGCCCAGTAGCCAGAAGAATATATGTACCCTTGAAACTCTTATTTGGGGTCTTTCACCAATTTGTGCTGCGGAAGACCCACAGCTGTGTTCTGACTCTCTACATGCTTCAATAAAGTTAAGCAGAGAAATAGATCATCTTCTCTGATTTGTTCACTGTCCATATTTTGAACACTGAGAATTAATAAGAAATTCCTGTACAGATTTGATGACCACCAACGTGATATGGTCTAGCGGGCAATCAGGCTGGACATCGGACATCTGGACAAAAGTTTTTGGCTGGGTCTTAGACAATCCAGGCAGCCACATAAAAACAAGGTAAGCAGTGGCCTTTAAAAAAAACAAACAAACAAACAAACAAAAAAAAAACACTGTAATACTCAGAGTAAGTCTGTTGTCCTGTTTTTGATATTTTAACATTTTATTTGTCTTTTATTGTCATGTTGCTGTACATACAACTGTAGTGCAGGCAAGATGAAATTACATTTCTCTAGGCGTCCATGTAAGTAAAAATAACATAATTTAAGACACACTCACCCCCCCCCCATCACCTTCCCCACCCCAACACAGCCATTCACACATCCCTGAGACACACTTGAAACTAACTAGAACTATATGCATACAGACGTGGACAAAATTGTTGGTACCCGTCTGTTAATGAAAGAAAAACCCACAATGGTCATAGAAATAACTTGAATCTGACAAAAGTGGTAATAAATAAAAATTCTATGAAAATTAACCAATGAAAATCAGACAATGCTTTTGAATTGTGGTTCAACAGAATTATTTTAAAAAAACAAACTCATGAAACAGGCCTGGACAAAAATGATGGTACCCTTAGAAGAGATTGAAAATAATGTGACCATAGGGACATGTTCAACCGAGATGTGTCCTCTAATTAACATCACAGGTGTCTACAAACTTGTAATCAGTCAGTCGGCCTATTTAGAGGGTGACAAGTAGTCACTGTGCTGTTTTGTGACATGGTGTGTACCACACTAAACATGGACCAGAGGAAGCAAAGGAGAGAGTTGTCTCAGGAGATTAGAAAGAAAATTATAGACAAGCATGTTAAAGGTAAAGGCTATAAGACCATCTCCAAGCAGCTTGATGTTCCTGTGACTACAGTTGCACAAATTATTCAGAAATTTAAGATCCACGGGACTGTAGCCAGCCTCCCTGGATGTGGCCGCAGGAGGAGACGGATAATACGAATGGTAACAAAAGAGCCAAGAACAACCTCTAAACACATTCATGATGAATTCCAAGGTCAAGGTACATCAGTCTCAGATCGCACCATCCGTCGTTGTTTGAGCCAAAATGGACTTCATGGGAGACGACAATGGAGGACACCACTGTTGAAAACAAATCATAAAAAAGCCAGACTGGAATTTGCCAAACTGCATGTTGACAAGCCACAAAGCTTCTGGGAGAATGTCCTATGGACAGACAAGACAAAACTGGAACTTTCTGGCAAGGCACATCAGCTCTATGTTCACAGACGCAAAAATGAAGCCTACCAAGAAAAGAACACTGTCCCTACTGTGAAACATGGAGGAGGTTCTGTTATGTTCTGGGGCTGCTTTGCTGCATCTGGCACAGGGTGTCTTGAATCTGTGCAGGGTACAATGAAATCTCAAGACTATCAAGGTATTCTAGAGAGAAATGTGCTGCCCATTGTCAGACAGCTTGGTCTCAGTCGCAGGTCATGGTCTTGCAACAGGATAATGACCCAAAACACACAGCTAAAAACACCCAAGAATGGGCAAGAGCAAAACATTGGACTATTCTAAAGTGGCCTTCTATGAGCCCTGATCTAAATCCTATTGAACATCTGTGGAAGGAGCTGAAACATGCCGTCTGGAGAAGGCACCCTTCAAACCTGAGACAACTGGAGCAGTTTGCTCATGAGGAGTTGGCCAAAATACCCGCTGAGAGGTGCAGAAGTCTCATTGACAGTTACAGAAATCATTTGATTGCAGTGATTGCCTCAAAAGGTTGTGCAACAAAATATTAAGTTCAGGGTACCATCATTTTTGTCCAGGCCTGTTTCATGAGTTTGTTTTTTCATTTCAACTAATTCTGTTGAACCACAATTCAAAAACATTGTCTGATTTTCATTGGTTAATTTTCATAGAATTTTTATTTATTACCACTTTTGTCAGATTCAAGTTATTTCTGTGACCATTGTGGGTTTTTCTTTTATTAACAGAGGGATACCAACTATTTTGTCCACATCTGTATAATATACATAATGTCCATAAGGTGCAGTAGTATGTATGAAAGATTCCGGATCAACTGTTCAGCATCCTAACAACTTGTGGAAGGAAGCTGTTAATCAGTCTGGTGGTTCTGCCTCTGATGCTCCGGAATCGTTTGCCAGATGGCAGCAGTT